>OU342482.1:8437500-9637500 GCA_910589355.1 Parapoynx stratiotata
AGATTTTTTTAAACCGTTTACTTATAAAATAAAAACTTTTCCTTATTCAAGCATATTGAATTGTCATTTAAAGATCATTACTAAATATTTTACGTAAAATGTCCTATGTGAACTTAATACTCGAAAATAAATATTAAAGAATCGATAATATTGTGGTAAGTCGATACGGTCGTCAGAAAATGGCAATACTGAGAAGACAAGCGACAAAAATACTCGGAAAGTGAAATAATTACTAATTAATATGTGGATTCTTGGCCGGCGAAGTTATGGCTCATTATTTCACCACGTTTTGTGAAAAATATTAACATAGTTTTTGATATTAATTTGGTTCAGGCACAAGGACGTGAAAATGCGGTACCACAAATGGGCATTCTCCTCGTCAGGAAAAACCATTTTTGACCAATTTGTTCAGTCAAAAATACTTTTGACTGATTTTGCTACTCAAAAGTACATTTTACCTGGTTAAAGGGTTTTGATTACAACATATACACACACATAAATAGGTAACCTGCGTGTAGTCATCAACATATACACACACAAGTAGTCACCTGCATCAGTCGCGGCCAGTAGGGCAGCACGGCGCCGGCCGCCAGCAGCCGCACGCAGCAACATATACACTTATACCTAATAGTCATTGGCTATATGCGCGCAAAGACATAAAAAAAAAAAAAAAAAACAGGAGAGTTTGGCGGCATTTGACTAATGGCGGACGTGATTTTTATTTCGATAATTTTAATATTGTTTCGGAGTGGATATTGTTACGTAAAATCAGTGTAGTTTTGTGTAATAAGAGTCTGCGATGATGTGCAATGTGGAGGATTATCGAAATAAGCGTCAAGTGGTGTGAAAAGTGATGAGTTTATTATCGTGGCAATCCACCTTATCCAAGTAGCACCACAGTGTCTGCCATCGATCGCTTGACGCCAAACTTTCCCAAGATGCATTGAAATGCATTACACTAGCATTTCAATGCAAACTACTGATGAAATTAAATACTGAAGACTTGGCTGTATGGGCTTCGTTCCCTTTGCCTTCCCCACATGGGAGAATTTTACAACAACAAAAAAAAACAAAAGATATTCACCTGCATGAGCCGCGGCCAGTAGGGCGCGCGCAGCACGGCGCCGGCCGCCAGCAGCCGCACGCAGCCGACGGCCGCCGCCTTGCGCTCGAGGACGCCCGACACCTTCTGCAGGTCCGGCACCAGGATGCGCTCCACGTACATCGCGAACATGCTGCCCGACAACCACATATTACACTGGCTTGTTTTTAATTTATCAACAACGTAATACTTATGGACGTGACTTTTAGTATTGAATTTAATGTTTTTAAAATGATAAATAAATTTTAATAAAAATTATCGGGAAAATGATATTTCAAACTGTCAAATCACTTTCACCCAGTTGCAGAAACGAACTTTAAAATTTAATGTCGGCATTATCCCTAATGCTCCATTAAATTTATTTATTGAAGTGTCAAAAGAACACCTTAGCGTAGTTTTTACGTTGCACAAAACGACATTAGCACCCTGTCAATGCTAAAGAGACATTGACTATTTTGTGTTCCAATTTTAAATTTAATGAACTTTAAAGTTTTAATGTCTCATTACTAAATGTCGTCTTTAAAAAATCTTTGTGCAACTGAGCGTTTGTCTAATAAAAAATGGGCTTTAGGCTTGGGTTTCTGTTATACAGGTCTTAGTGTAGTGTGATATGCTCACTTCTGCTGCACAGAATCCACCAGTTGCACGAGGTTGTCCCCCCCGAAGTGGGCGGCGTAGAAGCCGAGGAAAGCGATAAGACCGCGCACGTACTTCGTCGTCTTCGAGGAGGATAAGCGTTGGAACAACAGCGTTAATATCTGCTTGTTGTATGGTTGCATTACAGGTCTGGGGACAAAAATTAAATTATACCTCATTATTAGGCAAATAAATTATTTTTATCATAAAAACTGGCACATTTAAATAGGGTATTAAGGAAATATATAACTATAACACCCTGCTATACAGATACCGGTTTGTTATCGAACAGGTCGTCTTCAGCCTATATACGTCCCACCGCTGGGCACAGGGGAAACAAGTATGGGCCATAACACCACCACGCTGGCCCAATGCGGGTTGGCGGGTAGAAACGGTGGCAATAGCGACCGGAACTACCACTAACGTGCTTTCCGAAGCACAGTTCTAGATCACAGTTATAGACACCCATCCAAAGCTTGACCATGGCGAAGGTAGCTTTGTTTTCAATATTGAAAGCTAAAGTGTACTAACCACTACGCCTCCGAGCTCCTCGGTGGCGTACAGAAACATACCGGTTTCTGTACGATCAAAAGCAGGTTGTTTTCTTTAGACGATTTTTTAATATGCCTCCCAACAGATAAATATGAAATACTAGCTGTTGCCCGCGACTTCGTCCGCGGTTGCTGGTGGTTAACTACTGGTTAACTATCCTACGTGAAGCCTTTCATTTGCCGGAATAAAAAGTAAATAAGATGTTGACCAGGGATATAAGGTATAACCATGCAAAATTTCATTGAAACGGTCCAGCCATTTCGGAGATCAGCCCGTACAGACAGACGAACAGACAGGAAACAAAAAATATTTTTTTTTGTCGGTATTTTCCCTCTTTTTACATCCCTCTGACTTAACTTTAAGCATTTTTTTACAGACATTCGACCTCTACAGTTTTCTTATATGAATAGGTTTGGTATTGACAAGAGAATTGAACTCACTCGCCAAACTTGAAGAGCATCGTCTGTATGAGGTAGAAGCCCTCGTGGTCGTTGGTCTTCGACGCGATCAGTTTCTGGAACACGCCCAGCATGGCGTTCTGAAACAAACCAACATAATATTACAAACTAATTTTTCTTATAAATTCAAACGCATATAAAAAATTGTGGAAGAGTAATCCATATTCAACATTACACCATATTTACATTAAATCAAGAAGAAAACATAAATCTTTTGCATTTTAGGGTACTAAAAAAACAGTATAAATAACGAAATGTAATGAAAAAGATAGCGATGCGTTATTATGAATCCTTGTAACGTAACTAGTGTTAATAATAAATATTAAGGTGGTAATTTTTAACAAGAAATTAGCTATGGACCTATTTCGGTATAAGTGTCTTGTAATAATAATAACACCTATCAACTAGCCCCATTTTAAGCAACTAATGCTGCTTGTGTTACGGATACTAGATGACGGATAAATATATTTAATAGATAAATACATATAGATATTCAGATTTTATATATAAACATCAAGAAAGTTAGCGTGGTATGGACATGTGATGAGGAGGGATGAATGTCACATTACAAGGATGCTGAGCATGGATGTGGACGGAACTGGAATGAGAGGAAGAGCAACGAAGCGATGGATTGAATGCGTGAAGAATGATATGAGAATAAAAGAAGTGGATGCTGAGCTGACGAGTGACAGAGGAGAATGGAAGAAGACATATTGTTCCGACCCCACCTAGAGTGGGAAAAGGGCAAGAAGAAGAGATAAACGTCCAAAACTGGAGAGCAAATGCCTGTATTCATCACACAACCATTTTTCTCCACCGGAGATCGTCAAAGATGTTAGAGATGCGTGAGCTAAGTCACAAAAAATCGGTTTCCGACAAGTGTAAATGAATACATACATCACGCCTGTAATCCCCGAAGGGGTTGGCAGAGTCCAAGGAGCACTGTGTTCCTTAAGACCATATTTAGCCATACAAAAATTGGGTTTGGTCAGATGAAAAATTCTGAAAGAGCAGTAACAAGTGGCTAGCTCATCGCCTACACAACCACAGACCCAGAACCCAATACGCCGTTTGTCACCTTTTATGACATGCTAGGCAAGAAATGCAGTTGGTACATTCCTTTTGTGTCCCGGACCAACACGGGCCGGGAAGTGTGAATAGCTTCATATAAAATGTTCTGCCAGTGAAATCTGCGATTAATATACGAATCCGACACCCGATAAGTGGGAACTAGTAAGGTGACAAAGAGTATAGTGAGAAATATATTAGGTCCTTACCTTTAAAATTGGTGTTTTGTATGGAGGATTGGGGAATTCTGCATTTTCCATACTAAATTTTTTTCAGTTTTCTTCACAACAACAAATCCAAAGATAATAATATTTGGCATCTATCATTAGACAAGCTTTAGTAATATGTGTAATATCACACTTCATAATAATTATTTATCGTTTTTAAGTGAATGCAAATAAAATGATGTATTCGGGAGGCACTTAAAAGAGTTGCCCCGTGTCCAATTTTAACACAATTAAACTTACAACAAATTATCAAAACAAATCAAAAGAGCTCAATAATATAGTCTATTTTTAGACAAGGTAATTATTTTTTAGGAATACTCTGAATCTTAATAGTTACAGACAAAATACTAAGAGAGAAAAAAAACACCAATTTCATAGGTAAGGATATTTGGTCAAATTGTGATGAGTGCACTATTAAAGTCCACACAAAATAAGAGGCCCGTTTTGACAATTCACGTCCATAAGTTCTTTATTTTTTACGTAAGGAAATGTTCCACAGTAATTGGATTTTTCATGGACGGGTACCGCCCCCTCGGCCAAGTGATGTGCATAACGATTTTTTCATAATGCCCATAGATTATTCATAATCGATTAAGGGAAAATAAGTATTTTTTTAAGTTCGACTCGCTTATTAGTATATATGATCTTAGATTTTGTATTACTTTTTTTATTACATATTTCACATTACTAGACACGCCAAAGTAACATCAGCGACATGATTCGTTTGTTTCTTTTTTAATTAGAGCTTGTTTAAACATTACTTGATAAAAAAGTATTCACAGTGTGGCATTAACAAGAAAAATCCTGGATTAGGTTTTTCATTTTCCTGGTCAGGCTATACAATATATTCAAATCGATTAAATACTCATACAAACTACAATCGACTTATCGTGAGAATCGAGTACAGATTCGTATGGTTACATGACTAGTTACGTCATAAAGTCAAATGTCAAAACGGGACTCTTATTTTGTGTTGACTGTAGTGCAAATATGATAGTCTGTGTGTAAAATATAAAGAAAACAAACTGACCAGTTTAGAATCTAAAACCAGTTGCGGCCTCGCAGCGACGAACGCGCATAGCAATCGTACTAACGGCCTTACGTTCGCCGCCCGCTCCCACAGCGGTGGCGCCACCAGACACGGCAGCAAGGCTCCGTAGGCGTCCGCGTCTCCTCGCGCGGTGGGGTCTTGGGACCCGCGGAGCTCCAGAAGGAGGGAGAGCATTTGGAACACGTACGGCATGAATTCTGGGGAAAATATAGTAAAAAGATTAGGGTAATTACACCAGACCAATCCATGTAAAAAAAATACCACGCAGACACCTATTCTTTGGAGATCGCACGCAGATAAGGTTTAATAGGCACCTTCTGGCTTTCTAGGATAAAATAGGAAGGCAGGCACCTTCTGAAATAAACAAATAAAAGTAAACAGGCACTTTTAAAAAACTTTCAAAAAAGGGGGGGGGGAGAATATTAAGAAAGGGTAAACATGTACCTTCAGGGATAAACGAGTATGGGTAAACAGGCACCTTCTGGGATAAACTAGTATTGGTAAACAGGCACCTCTTGGTATAAACAAGTATGGATAAACAGGCACCTTTTGGGATAAACAAGCATTGGTAAATAGGCACTTTCAGGGATAAACAAATATGGGTAAACAGGCACCTTCTGCGATAAACAAGTATGGGTAAACAGGCACCTTCTGCGATAAACAAGTATGGGTAAACAGGCACCTTCTGCGATAAACAAGTATGGGTAAACAGGCACCTTCTGCGATAAACAAGAGCAAAAAGGCACTTTTTGTGATAAAAAATTTGATTAATGTTTCAGATTACATCACATTACGTACCTTGTACGTCGTTTTGCAATATTTGCTGGAATATCGGGAACAACGCATCTTCAAAGGCGGATATCGCATTCGGGTTGGATTTCGTCACCAATCTGTAATTGAAGTTATATTATTACACCTCAAAACATATAACAGGATATGACCTAATGTCCAAAAATAAAACAATACAATACTCACGACACAGCCAAAGAGAGCGTCTCAAAGAGGTAGTGGTTGAAGTGCGGTTTGCATGGGTTCTTGGCGACGACTGACAGCATGTGGGCCAGCTTGGGGAGCGCCTCTCCCAAGTAGGGCAGCGCGCTGTCTTGGAGGCACGATAGGGTGCGTAGGATTGCTATGAATGTTATATTTATAAGTACAGGTTTAAATAATAGGGACCAAATTTATAGTTCGACTATAGTCCATTTTTTAATTAGTCAAAGTTATTTGACAGTTCGACATGTCATGTCAGCTTTAGATAATTTGAAATAACTAAGACAAAATTACATTTGAAATTAAACATTGCACTTTGAATAATTAAAAAATGTATATGATTTTACATGTTAATAATAATAGCGTATTTTAGCGTTAATTACTTCAAAATAATTGGGGTTAAATGAAATTCCAAACTGTCATATCACTGGCAAATTAAAAAAAGGATCGTAGGTACTCATTCTTGATCCTGTCCATTCTAGTGACTCCACACATCCATCGCAACGTTCGCTTCTCTGCTGCGTGCAGCAAAAAATATGTATATCGACAAAAATATAGGTAGTTATAATATAGCCCCATTGGTGCAACCATGACAGATTCTAACGAAAAACCTGAAATTTTGATGACTCTCTTCCAACATACCTTTCATAACATACTCGTTATGCTTGGCGGGGTCTCCGCCACCGCCCAGCGCGTCGAACAAGGCCGCCAGCAGCGCCCCCGCGTGCGGCGCTAGGGCTCCGCCCCCCACCATGCCGCCGGCGATGAGCTTCTCTACCGCGCACGCCGCGTATGTGCATACCACGCCCGAACCGGTTATGTGTTTTATCTGTGGAATAAGTGTTTGTTTATTTGCTTTAAAGGCTTTATATCACACAATTTGGACAAAAATAAAGTTAACTGACAAAATAACAATAGTATTGGTTATTTATTTTATTGTTATTAAATTTATTTATTTATTACTATTATTTATTTAACGCCGGTCTCAAGGCGTCGCCATCTCGAGAGGTCCTGGGTTCGATCCCCAGTGGAGGCAAGTGTTTGGGTGATGAATGTTCAGACATTTGTTCTCCAGTCTTGGATGTTCATTATAAATGTATTATATTATGTATATTGTCAATAATTAAATGTATTTATCTATTAAATATATTTGTCCGTCATCTAGTATCCGTAACACAAGCAGCATTTAGTTGCTTAAAATGGGACTAATTGATAAGTGTGAATATCTGAGGATATTTATTAATTTATTTATATACCACTACTTATACTTAGATACATATAGAGGCGTGATGATAATATATCATGATATGTGAATTAATTCTTTAACTACATAACTCATCAATTGACACCGTTTTTAGACAATAGAATCATGTGTCTGTGTCAAAAACAGGCTTAGTGTCAGTCCAATGGTTAACTGTCCAAAGCGAGACACAGATAATGGAAAAATCTAATGTTTGTATGCCTTCATAAAACTTTTCAGCTATACGGATATTTTTTTATATGAAAGGGGGCAAGCGAGCATACGGGTAATGGTAAGCAACGACCGCCGCCCATTGACACTCGCAACAACAAAGAATTCACAAGTGCTTTGCTGGCCTTTCAAGTGGGGATACACTTTTGTAACAAACAGTATAAAATAGTAATGTATGTAGCTTAACTAAATAAATTCTTCATCTTACCAAGAGCGGAAGAGCGTTGACGAGTAATTCTTTGGGCAGCAGCGAGCGGAACGTCATCAAATACTTTATGGCGTCCGCCTTCAGCACTGGCAATTCGGTCACTGTAAATTAAAAAAGTTCGGTTAGACACTTGATATTTATAATTCTTTGCCGTCCTCTACTCCCGTGTTATATGACCAGTACAGCAAATAAGATTCTTATTTGCTGTATAGGGGGGGGTGTCAGGGGGGGCGCCTGAGCGCGGCCCCGCGATACTGGAGCCTCCGTGGGCCTAAGTACTGCCCTGTACACTAGGATCATAGCCAGGTACATTGCCGCGACCTTGTAACGAGGCTATAGCTATATTTGCGACTCGTTGCTGTCATTGCGCTCTCCTCTGGCCAATTTTCTCTTGGTTTCCGTTTTTAAATTTACTGTCTTTTATTTGTATTGTTCTCGAAATTCATTCGTACAAGAGTCAGCGTGTACAGCGGTTGACTCACTGACATTAATTTAAAATATTATTTAATGTATTTAATACAGTATTAATCAAGTTATAAGCTTATCCTAAATATATAACGAGATCACAAGATTTTGGGTTATTAGTTTCACCCAATTTATAAAGTCTATAAGTTTCTTTAAGGCACTATTGTAAGTAGCCCTACTTTTTATAATATCTTTTAGTGTTAAATGTGAAATTGTTTTTGTGTATTCTGTGAAATTTACCATTTTATATAATTGTTCAAGTTGTGCCTTAATTTACAAATAAAAATAGTGACGAATAGTGACGGAGTTTGCTTCTCATTTAGTATCTCCCCGTCACAACCTTATCACACCGCTCACTATGAAGGCCTCGGTCGCTTTGGCCGCCTGAGTGTGGCCCCGCGACCAAGGCCGTAGCCAGGTACTACCAACAAATTTGGTTTTTGACCCATTCTGACAATAAAGCGATTACATGTGTTTTTTTTTTAATTAATATGGCTAGCATACAACTGTGTTTTGCACTTAGAACGTTTTTATTATTAACGAACTTGTGAAGAATTTTGATCTTTATTTTCAATGCAATAGAAAAACGTTAATTAATAAAATTCATGTTTTGAATGTTGAGTAAGCTATCGCGTATTCTTAAAGATAAAAAAATTGCATTGCTTTTTTTGATGAAAACCTATTTATGATAAAAAAAAAAATTAAAATTATGAAATGTGTCATTATCAAGTTGTCAATTTGAAGAAACTCAGTGCCTGAAAATAACAGGTAGCTTACCAAGAAAGCAGGCGAATTTTATTTGAATTTAATGCGACGGGAAAATAACCTTAGTGGGGGGTCAGAAAACATTATTGTTGATTGTACATCGCTGGAGGCTTCAGTGAACACTCACCATCCCTCTGCAGCTCGGGTATGGCGATGTCGCTGGCCGATGTCGACGAGCAGCAAGGCCTTGGTCACCCCGGCCGCCTGAGTGCTGCCCCGCGACACCAGGGCCGTAGCCAGGTACATCGCTGCAGGCTTCAGTGAACACTCACCGTTCCTCTGCAGCTCGGGTATGGCGTGCTCGGCCGCGAACTGGCCGATGTCGACGAGCGGCGAGGCCTTGGTCACCCCGGCCGCCTGAGTGCTGCCCCGCGACACCAGGGACGTCACCAGGTACATGGCCGCGTCTTTACCGCGCCACGCGTTCGCGCCGTTTTCGCTGTACTTCTGCAGCATTAGCTGTGGAAAAGTAGGAGGTTAAATCAAATCATTCCTAAGTTTTGGAAAAAAATTCGTTGAATTTCTATATTACAGAATGTGTTTATTATAATTTTATATTAAGACTAGCCGTTGCCCGCGACTTCGTCCGCGGTTACTATGGTTTTTCATTCCCCACGGAAACTTAGATACTTAATATTTCGGAAAATTAAAGTTATTTTCCGAAATATAAAGTATCTAATATGATGACCAGGGATATAAGGTATCACCATGCAAAATATCATTGAAATCGGTCCAGACATTTCGCAGATTAGCCCGTACAAACATACAAACTGACAGAGAAATAAAAAATAAACATTTTTGGTATTTTCCTTCTTTTTACATCCCTCTGAATGGTTTTAAGCATTTTTTTTCTATGAGGTTTATGTTCAACAGTGGACGTCTCTGCGCTAAATGTCAATGTTACCCTTACCTGAACGTATTGCCCGAAGATGTGCATCATCTTGGCCTCGTAGTGCACCGCCAGCGTCCGCACTAAGTCGCAGGCGGCGCGTCGCCTCGTGTCCACGTCTGATCCTTCTATGTCTCTGCGAACGTACTCCTCGGGATTGTCTTCGAATAACTCCATGTCAGACTCTAAAATTAAAATGTACTCAATACTCAGTACTTTATTGCTTTTCACAGTGTCGTCATCAGCCTATATACGTCCCACTGCTGGGACAGGCCTTCCTCATGGAGAAACACATGAGGAGTATGGGCCGTAACACCACCACGCTGGCCCAATGCGGGTTGGTGGGTAGAAACGGTCACAAATGCGACCGGGACCATCGGCTTAACGTGCCTTCCGAAGCACGGATCACCCATCCACCGCCTGACCATGGCGAAGGAAGCTTTGTTTTCGTTCGAAGCCAAAGCGCACTGTCCACTACGCCACCGAGCTCCTCCTCTTTCACATTTATTATCACAAATATTACAATACATTTATAATCACTGCGAACCCTGTCGGGCACAACAACAATGGAGAGGAGGAACATTATACATAATATTAACTTAAATTTGAAGTTTTGCTTAGAGTTATTTAATTTATTTCTTATTTTAGTTCTTTAATTTTATATTTATTAATAATATTTTATGTACTTAAAGTTCTCATGTATTTTATTGATATCTATATCTTTAATATCGCTTTAAGGTTTAATGTGCTGATGTACCAACTGATTTTCTTGCCTAGCATGTCGTTAAAAGCGACTTGGGCGTATTGGGTACTGGGTCTGTGATTGTGTAAGCGATGAGCTAGCCATTTATTACTACTCTTTCACGATTTTTCATCTGACCAAACCCAATTTTTGTATGGCTAAATGTGGTCTTAAGGAACACAGTGCTCCTTGGACTCTGCCGACCCCATCGGGGATTACAGGCGTGATTGTATGTATATATGTGATTGAACTCGTCATCTGTGACATTTATAGATAATAGGAAACCGATTGTGTCTCGGCTGATTTCAGCCAACTCACAGACGAGGGGACTAACTTTGCATTTAAAATCTTTAACGATTAACCGTTTTTTTACTCTTCGAGCCACAGTCGAGATTAGGTCTACGATAGATCAAGTTTCCCAGAAGGCGCCTATTCAACCTAGCCGCAGTAATTGTAGTTCCGTTAAGAAATGTCAATTTTATATGAGAAATATGATTTCAACTAGTCTGAATAATTTAAAGGTGCATTTTGACAGAGGAGCTTTGTTTGAACCATTTTGACAGAGGAGCTTTGTTTGAACCATTTTGACAGAGGAGCTTTGTTTGAACCATTTTGACAGATGAGCTTTGTTTTGACCATTTACATTGGTATGGGAATCGATAAATCACTACAAAGAACTGTCAAATGCACTACAAATAACTGTCAAAATGCACTTATGAAACTATCCAGACTGTAGTTTCCGCTAGGGGCGCTTTTCAAGTTTCCCAAGGAAGTTGACATTCTTGACATTTCTTAACGCATCATAAAGTGAGAAGTTTTTTACAGTGAAAACTTGCACTGCGGGTACTGTTAGTGGTTATGGCCGTGTGAATGATTACTCTAAGCGTATGGTTGTTATAAAAGGCACGTGGACTATGAACCTTCAGTGCGAAATGTGGATAGCAGAGTGATCTATTACAATACAGATACGAAATAAATAAAACACTATTTAAATTTTTTACAGCGAGCGCTTGCAGGGACGATATGCTTTAATTTGCAGCCTTAGCGGTTCAGATTCAAGGAAATTGAGAACTATTGTATGGATCGAACATCTACCTCTAAATTCCATGTTAGGTATAACGACCCTCTCACAGATACTGCTCAGCGTACTGGGATCTTCGAACAGGCTCTTGTAGTTGTTCTTCTCAGCGATTTTTGCCAGGAACGTCAATGCGTTGGACACCAACTGTTGAAATAACAAACAACATAAATCATCACAAGGTTCATCATTGGCCTGCCCTTTTCCCAATTTTATTTAGGGTCGGCGCAACGAGTCTTTCTCCTCCACTCTCTCCTATCACACGTCTCAACATTCACTCTAGCAATGTCCTCATTCACACAATCTATCCATATTTTCTGCGGTCTTCCTCTCCCTGCATTACCATCCACTCTCATATTCATAACTCTTCTCTTTACATGCTCATTCCCTCTTCTCAAAATATGTCCATACCACGATAGCCAATTTTCAATTGAAAGGACCCCACACACAATATGTGGGATAAGGTCTTTCGGTCTAATCATTGTTGTGTTCCGGCAATCAGAGGTAAGATAGCCACTTCCTCAGTTGTTGAGGATTACTGGTGAAGCTCGCTTCCACCTTCGTCTCATCGTCACTTACCATCAGGTGAATTGAAGGTCAAGAGCTGACCTGTCGTTTGAAAAAAAAATCCCATATATTGTGCGCAGGGTCCTTTATTGGCCAAATTTTAACTATTACTACGAATCACGACCTTTACAATCAATCTCATACACAGATCTCTGCTTTGGCGTAGCTAGAAAGGGATAGGTTCTGTAATACGGGTTTTTGTGTATAAAGGGTGTTCTCACCGAATCATATCTCTGTTGCGCATTGGTGGCTAGAAGGACCGTCCACACCGCAGTGACGAAGCCCGGCGCGTGCGGTCCGAATTCCTCTTCATACTTGAGGGCGTATAGCGCAGCGCATTCGCACACTTCCGTACGTAGCTGTTCTAACACTCCAGGCTTATCGTCGTCACCCTGTTAGAAACATATATTTATCGTAAACATAAATATCATCGCACCTCTTTCCCTGAAGGGGTAGTCAGAGAGGGTTCACATCTGATTGCATAAAATTTTCACGCATAATATCAATTGGCATAATGGAATCTACACTAAATATACTTAAGCATAATTGATTTTTGCATAAAATTTTATGCATAATTACAAATGGCATAACCATCTTAAGGTATAATTAACTATTCGCATACAATTTTAATAATAATGAATTTAAAAAAAATATCGATTCTGGCGCTTCGCCGGCGACTGCCGCGGCACGCCCGGCACAGTTCTACCTACACTCCTTCTCGCTTCGCTCGCCGTCGTAATCGACTTTATTTTATGCCGTAAACCATTATGCGGAATAATCATTAGTCATTAGTCTAAATTATAATTATGCGAAATAAATATTGTGCCAAAAGAAAATTATGTTTAAGTTATATTATGCCAAATTCATATGCCAAAGTGTTTTGAGTAAAAACATTATGCCAAAAAAAAGGATCCCGTCAGAGAATAGGTAGAAAGAAAATCTTCATTTCGCCAAATATGTTAAGTTTTCATTTAACAGAGCAAGCATGTTGACATGCGCCGGTCACAACGTGAGACAAGCGATGTACACAAAATATTTAACAGGAGTTATATTCAAACTCAATGGTACACCATGATGGCACATTATTATTTTAAACATTAATACATATCATCACGCCTCTTTACCCGAAGGGGTAGGCAGAGATGTTAAACACTCACATTTCGCCTGATATGTTAGATCCCCGTGTAACAGCTGGCGAGCCTGTTGCCATGCACCGGGCACAATGTGGGGCAAGCGATATTTACAATGAACTATACTTAAGTTTTATTCAAACTCAGTGGCACAGGCGGTGGAATCGAACCCGCGTTTCCAGCGACCTCTCGAACGAGTAATGACTGAAACCTTTTGGTTACAAAACTAAACTCACATCATTTTCCAAGCAAGGCACTTTGACTTGGAGTAGGTTAAGTAAGTTGGGCATCCATATAGGCATGTTGTCTTCGAAGAACTCCGGCAGATCTTGGTAGTTGAGAGAGTAGAACACCTTGCAGATGAGCACCAAGGAGCCGTAGATCACTCGGAGGGCCTGCGGGTTGTCTGCATGTTTGTTCGTTAGGTCTATTGTGGCCTGGAATTAAGTAAGTCCATTAGTATAGTAAAAACGTACAGTCCAACACACTGAAAATGAGTTCATGCGAATACACCGAACGTGCGTGGTTTCGAACAGCTTGTATAATCAACAACGTAACAAGTGTACGCCGCGGACTGTACCTTTACAAACCAACCGAGACACTGTTACCTCTTGGCCACAGCCAACGGCGCGGCGGAGCGAATCGCGGCGCGGTAGGCGGTAGGCGGTGAAAATTAATGGTAGACAACATATGAAGTATGCCACAGCACCGGCGCGCGGTGGCTACGGGCGGCGGCGGCGGGGTGTGCGCGTCAAACAAGTATACTAGCGAGTATCGAGGCGGCCACAGCTACGAGCGGCGCGCGGTGGCTACGGGCGGCGGCGGCGCGGCGGGGTGTGCGCGTCAAACAAATATACTCGCGAGTATCGAGCCGGCCACAGCTACGAGCGGCGCGCGGTGGCTACGGGCGGCGGCGGCGGGGTGTGCGCGTCAGGCACCGACCGAAACAAATAATTTTGTTTTTACCGCGCGTTGAAATTATAAAAATGGATATGGAACAATTTATTATTATAAGTTTCTATGTTTGCCCTTGTATATTCGAAAAATTTGTCTAAATTCATAATAAATAGTGTGAAATTCACCAAGAGCTTGTTTCGAGGCAATACCGTGCCATTTTAGATAGAGGCATTTTTAAAAGTTTTGCCGTTAACTAAATACGTCCACCGCTGACGCCGCCGTGGTCGCTACTAGTACTAGTGTGGCATACCATAGCGAAACGCGCCCCTCACCGCGCCCCACACCGCCAATAGCTGTGGCCAGGCCGTAAGTGTGGTATGCCGAAGTGACTGCAACATTAATAATGTGTGAGTAGAAGAATCACGGGCCCGCCCGAGCAGACGACGAGCAGACGACGAGCAGAAGCCGAG
The DNA here is from genome assembly GCA_910589355.1 of Parapoynx stratiotata. Classification (NCBI taxonomy): domain Eukaryota; kingdom Metazoa; phylum Arthropoda; class Insecta; order Lepidoptera; family Crambidae; genus Parapoynx; species Parapoynx stratiotata. The sequence continues at coordinate 8,452,267 of OU342482.1, forward strand.
CCGAGCAGACGCCGCGCGCGTGAATTGGAAATAAATGTGGTATATAAAGAAAATCTCAATTATGAGTTGTGGTCCTATTGGCCATATTTTTAAAGTTTGTAGAGATCTATGCGCGTCCCTTAAATCAGTGGCAATATTGAGACCGTAGTGGCGCGGATAAATCTACACTAAAATCGGCTGCTTCTTCAAAAATTATTTAACTATATTGTACACTTACACTTTATTGTTATAATATAAGTGATAATATTTATTATTATAACTTTTACTTACCACAAATAGGTCTGTTAAGGGTTTGGCAAAGTTTTCCAAGACATGTTTAATTTCCTCCCAAAGCTTTTGTGATTTAAACTCGAATCTGTACCGTTTGAAAAGGGAATGTGCTGTGCGTAGGATACCGTTAATGACATGGAAATCACCTGAAATAGATTATAAACATAAAATAATTAGAAGAGTACTAGTAGTAACACAGTCATTTAAGCAAATGTGACCCTTTAGCTACCAAATACAACTTATTTATCGATATAAAAATTTTATTATTAAGTACTTCTAATCTAATTCAATACAACCAACAGTTTAATAAGGCTTGCTTAGGAAAGTACAGCAAAAAATTTTAAAGTATTTGGTTCAGTACTTGTGTCTTCAGATCATAATTATGGAATGACCATACCCTGTTTGTGTATACTTTAAATAAATTAAAAAAGTTTACCTACTTACTTGCTCAACAAATCTAACAAAAATATGAAATTTATTATAATAAATTTCCCATTTTTCAAACCCCATTTTTGTAAAAGAACTATGACTAACATTTTGGTTCAGTATATAATGTATGGGCTCACAGCTTAACATGATTTTAGAAAGAGGAATTGATGAAGTGCATAGTGAAAGTGAGCCTACAGTGAGACAAACACCCATGATAATGAAGTGTTATCAAATATACAAGAATTAAACTTTTCACATACCAGTTGCGAATTTCTCCACCATTTCAGGTATAAGGCTGGGCCACTTGTCCGGGAAGTCACACTTGCCAATAATGGACACAGCATCACTGAACTGCCTCTGAATAGACTCTGGTGACTTCAGCATCAAGGACACAATCAGTGTTTTAATTGTGTTCCTATCTGACATGTGGATTCTGTCAGGGGTATCTTCATCCTATTTGAAAAAGCAACACAAAGTTTCTAACCTCTCAAGGGAAATGAGACACAATAGAATAACCTATTCTTCGTAAACACCAGCATTCACTTGCCCCTCAAGAGGTTTGTGGTAGTATAATAAAGCAAACAACAAAACTACTGAATCACATTAAAATTACAGAACCACCAAAAAGTATTGTGGTCTAAATATTTGTTTCCTAGATACAGTTAAGGTTTTATGTTGTCCAATGACGTTTTTTTATTTTACCTCTTCAGGATGAAGTGAATTAGTTGTTACTATTTTTGTATGCAATGAAAAAACCATACCACAGCCCAATTCCTTTTGATATAATTTTTGAAGGCAATAGCAGCAGCTACCCTGATGGTCATATCCAGCGCATCTTTGTCGATGAGGTGTAATAGAAGAATGGCATAGTTCTGATTAATTTCCACACTCTCAAGGAATTTTTCAGCTAGAAAAATAAAAATTATGAATGATCTACAACATTTACAATATTAAATTAAATATAAATTACAAATATAAGCCGGCATGAAGAGTATAATACAAATAGTTTTTACCTAGGAACTGTAAAAACATAAATGAAATGACACAAAGGTTATTTACTTTGTTTATAAATTAAAATTAAAGTATGAGCTACAAAAACAGTCTACGTTGAAGTATAAAAGGAATATGCATGGTAAATACAATTTAAATGAATAATACTTGAATTAATAAAGTAAAAAAAGATAATTTATGAAATAGTGGAAACTTACCGGGTCTTCGTATGTTAGGATCGGGATTCAAAGTTTGCTGTAAATAATTAGCAAGAGTAGCCAAGTTCTCGTCAGTTACCTCCATGTTTTAATTATGGTTTTCCTTTCCTAATTTTTACTATTTTAGGACTTTTATGCGAATAAACACGTTTTTGGTGAACACAAATTTTAATGAATTTTAACAGCTTTTTGGCATTGGCAGCTTTGACCACAGATTAAGATTAGAGAGAATACCCACAGATTAGATAGATATCTTTTGACCACAGCTAGTTGCTGTAAAATTCTCCCATATAGGGAAGACAAAGGAAACAAAGCCTATACAGCCATGTCTTCGGTATATACTTCTTCAGTATTTGCATTGAAATGCAAGTGCAATACATTTCGATGCGTCTTGGGAGAGTTTGGCGTCAAACGATCGATGGCAGATACAGATCTTTGTATATTTTCGACCCTTGAATTAAATATTATGTGAATAACACATTATTTTCATTACTTTATGAGTCAACTAGCCAATAATTTAACAATGAAAAATCAGCAAAAAAGTATTTTAATTTGGTGAAATCTATCCTATTGATAACAGTGCTACATTTTTGTCAAATAAGGAGCTCATGAAAATTTCGCTATCATTATAGTTTCCAAAGAACTTCAATAAAAAAATTTACTCAAAATTAAAAAGCCTATTAGGCTTGTTGACCCTTTTTTTATTGGGCCCTAAATGATTAATTATTGATAGCCATCACCATAAAAAATAACACAATTTTTTTTCTGAGACCTATAACGCAATAAATTTTAAATTATAAATTAAGTTTTTGATTAAATGTCAAAAACGTCTTCGGTCCTGCGAGCGTATTCCCTAAATCGTTTAACAACCGAAAATTATCGCCACAGTACGGTTCCCAACTGCAATTTGCCAAACACTTTTTCGTATTGCCTAATTTCAGTGCGTAACCGAAAGATGGCCATCGATGTGATGAGTTTTTTATCGTGGTAATCCACCTCATCCAAGTAGCACCACAGTGTCTGCCATCGATCGTTTGACGCCAAACTCTCCCAAGATGCATTGAAATGCATTACACTAGCATTTCAATGCAAACTATTGAAGATATATATATTGCAGATATAGCTGTATGGGCTTCGTTCCCTTTGCCTTCCCTACGGGAGAATTTTACAAAAAAAAAAAAGGAGTTTTTGGCGGCATTCAACTATGGCGGACGTGATTTTTATTTCGATGATTGTAATATTGTTTCGGAGTGGATAATGTTACGTAAAATCAGTGTAGTTTTGTGTAATAACTGTCTGTGATGATGTGCAATGTGGAGGATTATCGAAATAAGCGTCAAGTGGTGTGAAAAGTGATGAGTTTTTTAACGTGGTAATCCACCTCATCCAAGTAGCACCACAGTGTCTGCCATCGATCGTTTGACGCCAAACTGCAAGCCTGCAAGGCCAAACGCCAAGATGCATTGAAATGCATTACACTAGCATTTCAATGCAAACTACTGAAGAAATATATACTGAAGACTTGGCTGTATGGGCTCCGTTCCCTTTGCCTTCCCTACATGGGAGAATTTTACAACAACAACAAAAAAAAAAATACATCGGTGTCGTGTACTTTTTAAGCATCTCTTACATTTTATTAAAAACATGGGTCGCTGTAGTGTATTTGGTTGTAAAAATGATAGTGAAAAAAACTTTTCTCTGTCTACGGTATACAATAACTGGCGGCAAAGAGCAAAGTAATATACTGGTACAACGGCATGTCGGCATCTTGGTCGGCATTTTTTGAGACGTAGTCAATTATCTCACTCTGATCTGTTTCTTGATGGCAGTGAGATTCAGTGAGCACATTTTTTGGTATTTGCGGGTTTATGGATTCTGTAGATATAAGTAGGGTCTAAACAATGACCAATTCCAAATCTCATTTGTGAGAAGACTACAGAAATTTGCACAGTACTACTTTTGTTCATGATATCAAGGTTTGTTTGGTAATTCTTTCTCTATGTTGGCAACCCTATTTTTTTATTAACTTTCAGTAGTATTTCCTTAACCCTAGAAAGATAATCTTATTTTGACCTACGGTAAAGATAATCATACGTCTTTGAGACGTGTTGATATTAAACGTCTTAAAAATTTACTAAAATTATTAAGTCTTTCTTTATTGAAATGAAATGAAATACTTAATTTAATCATTTAGGTAACAACAAATAGTTACACTTATGACTCGTCAAAAACAATGAAACATAACAAACAAATTATATATATCTACTTGTTTACCTCTACATTTTATTGTTCCTGTTTACTACCGGGAGGCCTTGTCAAGAGAAGAAATAGGCATAAACTCTGCAAGGGGTCCATCCTCCCTTTACATAAAATAAAATTGTCTTACGTGCTACAATATACAAATTACAGGCAGGTCTAAGTGGAATGAATAAGAGGATGTCAACAAGGTATGATGATTCATGATAAAATTACTCATAAAAAAAACAGTTTCAGAAAATTATAAAATATATTGATGCAGCTTATGATATCCTCCATCACAACATTAAATAAAAGTTTTAATTTATAAACATTAATATAATCTAACAATATAATAATTCATTTCCAGACCTGGTTATCATCAAAATAATCTTGGACATTATGATAGCCTTTTTTTTATTAAGGTTTGTTTTACAAATAGTTTAAATTTATGTAAAGGCCATCCTATTATGTTTTGTGGGATTTTATTATACAAATGCACACCTTTCGCTATGAATGATCAACCTATTTTCTGTAATCTGAAGCTAGGAATTGCAAGTTTATTTTTATTTATGGTGTTAATACTAAGCTTTACATAATCACTTTTATTCTTGTGTTTTATTCTTATAACATAAACAATGTAATCATATATATACTGGGCTGCAATGGTTAATATATTAATTTCCTTAACCCTTAGTAGCCTGATTTACGAAAGTGATTTATTTTTAATATTAATGTGTTTGCTTGAGGGTCTAGATGAAGGGAAAAATAGCTAAAAAAATCACAATATTTATTTCACATATTTATTTAGAAAAAAAGCAGGTATCAATTTTGATACTTCAGGCATTAACGCCATAAAGAAATCAGATATACCTATACATTAAATAATGTGAAACATTGATTGTTTTTATTATCGCATAACAACACTTTACACTTTTTGCAGAACCAGGAGGTAAGTTTCCTACAATTATTAAATTTACACTTATTTCTAGAATCCATAAATATTTTTTCATGACCAATACAATCGCTATGCACGTCAGTAGAGGGTAGTACTTGTACACCTGTCCGGGGTCTTTTAGAAGGTACTGTAGTGTCTTGTCGACTGTTGGTACTGGGTCTTCTCCTTTTATTTTTCGAGTGACTTTGATATCTACTTAAAGTACCGGCAAGCTCAGTTCTAAAATCTGCTAACTTCATAATATTCTTCTTAAGTTTTCCTTTCATTGTGTTTACCTTTTTGTATAGTACCCAAGCATTGATGACAGTCATGTCTAACAAGTGGTAGAAGAGCCTCGTTGTCCACTTTCTCGACTTTATGCGGATGCGATAAACTTAACATAGCCAGAGCTTCTATATGATCCATATATTATTACCTACTGAACACCTACTATCACGTACAATAGAAACAACAATTTTCAACAAGAATATATATAAAAAATTCTTAAGTTTAAAGTTTTTAATAGAATTTTTATTGTTGTATCTTCATGATTTTGTTGTTGTTCCTCCTTCTTTAAGAAAATAGATTTACGTTGTAAGGCTTGGATACAACTTCCAGAATTGCCTTTTGTTCCTCTGGTTTATCTGCTGCCTCTAGTACAGTGTTAACAGCCTCTGTATGCTTGTTTATATAAGTTTCAATCATCTGTTTTACAATCAAGGGAGATTTCGGTTTTTTGATCCACCCTTGATGGTTTTTGAGGCTAATTTCTCCGGCGATCTGGATTAGGAGTTCCCTGTTAAATCCAAAGTAAGGGTTTCCACCTACTAAAGCTACTGCTTCTAGGAATTTTGATACCTCTTGACCAGTGATTGTATTCAAATTGCTCCAAGGGAAATCAGAATATGTCTTGATAGCACGTCCACATATCAAGAATGATGTTAATCCTGATCCAGTGACCTGTTCTATAGTCAATCTTAATCGCAGAGCATGTTCGGGTAAGTCATCCAGCCAAAGATCAAATACATTCTCTGCATTGTCAGCAGTAATGTATCTTCCAAAACAATGATAAGCATCTTTGATCACTTCAATGTTCAAAACTACATCTTCTCCTATATCATCCTTGATACCATTGGTAACCTTTTCTATAAACCTCTCAGATACTGTCCCTCGTTTGGCTGCTCCAACATACGATGTAACCAATAGCTGAATTGTAGTCATGTATAATGTCTTTGGAGTAGTAAAAACTATCCACATCATAAAATGCTGATAGTTCTGAATATTCAGGTTATTTATTGATGGGATTGCCACTTTATCTTCATCTGCTAAAGAGGCATTAGCATTAGTCAGATAAGTAATCCAATGTTGTCCGGCCTTACCACGATTGTAGGGTGTCTCATTCTCAAACAAGTATTGACTGATGTTAGCAAGTTAAGCCTGTCGGGTGCAGTTGAAGGGCGAGATGGTTGACTAAAAGAGTATTTTATATTTATTAATCTTTTATTACAGAGGAACACACTGTTATAGCTCGTCGACCATGACACAAGAGAGAGTTGCCATAACATAAAAAATAAAAGATATAAAATTAAGTGTTGCCTTATATTATTTAACACACCCCCTCAACAGTTAATTTTTAACTTTATTTTATTACATAAACATTGCACCTGTAAAGTTTGCAGATACAAGTATATTCACTTAATTAAACTATGTCTAAATTTTTGAAAGTTATCTTTGGCTAATGGTTTGGTAAAAATATCTGCAATGTTATTGTTTGATTGTACATACTTCACAATTACCATACCATCAGTTACTTTGTCCATTATGTAACGATATTTTATATCAATATGTTTTAGCCTTTTATTACTATCACTAGATGACGATATTTTGATTACACTTTGATTATCTTCAAAGATATTTATATTAAAATCATAGCCAAAATCAACTAACAATTGTTTCAACCAACAGCCTTCAGTTATGGCTAAACACAAAGCTATATATTCAGCCTCACAAGATGATAATGATACAGATTGTTGCTTCTTAGTATTCCATGAAATGGGACAGTTAAATACATAAAAAACAAATCCAGATGTTGACTTTCTGTCCATTATGTCTCCAGCCCAGTCTGCATCACTATAACCACGTAATATTGCATTGTTATTATACTTATATACTAATGACAATTCAATAGTTCCCTTTATGTATCTTAACACTCGTTTTAAACATTTATATAACATCATACTGGCACACTGTAAGTATCTACTAAGAAAACCTACTGCTACAGATATATCTGGTCTAGTACAACATGCGTAAAGCAAGCTTCCTATTATTTTTCTACAATTATTTTCTATTTCCTTATTTTCAGGTTTATCCTGTTTTAACAACTCAAAGTTAAAGTTTTGTTCTAGGGGAGTACATACTGTTTTACAATTATACATTTGATATTTAATCAACATAGTTTTCAAATATTTTTCTTGATTAATTATAGTAACAGAGTTTTTAATGTCTTGTTTAATATTCATTCCTAAATAGTTACTTGCAAGTCCTAAGTCTTTCATGTGGAATTTATTACATAAAGAGTTTTTAAATTTTTTTATTTCAGTATCATCATTTCCAAAATATAACAAATCATCTACAAAAATCAATAAGTACCTATATATATGTATCATTATTCTTTTTAAAAAATAAACAAGGATCATTTTGAGACTTTTCAAATTTTTCTTGTAACATGAAATCATTAAACTTAATATTCCAATAACGGGGAGACTTTTTTAAGCCATATAATGATTTTTTAAGTTTTACTATTTTATTATTATGTAATTGCATATATACCTTTTCCTTTATATCACCATGAAGAAAAGCTCCAACAACATCCATTTGGTATACTGGAAGTTTCTTTTGGACTGCTACAGCCATAAGGGTTCTAAAGGTTGTAAGACTTGCAACTGGTGTGTATGTGTCATCATCACAGTTCTTTTGTTCGAATCCTCTTGCTACTAGCCTGGCTTTGTATAATTTGTCACCATCTGTTTCTTTTATTTTAAACACCCAACGACTACTTATGACATCATCTCCTGATGGTACATTATCTACTTCTTCCCATGTGTCATTTTCCTGTAGCGTTGACATTTCTCTTTCAATTGCTTCCAACCACTTGCCTTTGTCAGGTCTTGACATTGCTGCTTCAAATGTCATTGGCTCTTCACCCATGCTAAGGAAGTTTATGTCGTAGTCTTTCATCCAATTTGGTGGTTTCCTTAATCTTTTATTTGCTTTTTCTTGTTCTTCATCAATCTTTTCACTATCGGTTTCTGATGAGCTCTCGTATAAATCACATTCATTATTCTCTTCTGTTTCAGATGGCATCAATTTTTCATCATCGTGTGAGTCTTCGTGTAAGTCTTCTACAGTTACTTCTGGGATCAATTCTGGTTCAGGTAAGTTATATTCTATATTTTCATAGTTAATTGTTTTAAGATTTCTTTCTATTGGTATTATATCTCTCTTAATTTCAATGTCATTTTTATTTGGTAGATATATTCTGTATCCTTTACTTGTTTCTCCATAACCAACTAATTTTCCAAATTCAGATTTGTAATCCCATTTTAATCTTTTTTTATCAGGTATGTGCACTGCCACATCCTTTCCAAAACTGTATAATTTTGTCACATCAAATTTAGATTTATTGTACCATATTTCATAAGGTGTCTTGTCCTTTACTCTACTTTTTCCTGTCCTGTTTAATACATAGGCTGCGGTGTTGGCAGCTTCTGCCCAAAATTCCTTTCCAAGGCCACTTTCAGCCAACATGGATCTAGCTGATTCAACTATGGTACGCATTTCACGTTCAGCACAGCCATTTTGTTCTTGGAGATATGGGATACTCTTCTCATGTCTTATACCATTTGATGTAAATAACTGTTTCAAACTTATATTATCAAACTCCTTCCCATTGTCACTTCTCATTATTTTAATTCTATGACTTGTTACATTTTCACTCTCTATGACAAAATTTTTAATATGTTGAACAGTTTCACTTTTATTTTTCAAAAAATATATTTTACGAAATTTGGAGTAGTCGTCTATCAATAGGAGAAAATACTTTGAGCCCCCAAGAGATTCACACTCCATAGGCCCACATAAATCCATATGTATAAGGTCTCCTGGCCTCTCACCTCGAGTATAACTTTTATCAAATGGAAACTTATGTTGTTTGCCTTTTAGACATGATGTACATGTTTCAAAGTTACCTTCTTCATATTTTATGTTATTTTGTTTCAGGATATTTTTGACTTGATCAATGTTCTGATGACAGAGCTTCGAGTGCCACTCGGAAAGTCCACTGCATGACTGACCAATCATGCCACAGGGAATTTCACACCTAAATTCCATTATAAACATTTTGCCTTGTCTCTGAGCAATTGCTTTAATAAAATTATTTTGAGTTATTTCACAAGTGTTCTTATTACACAACACCTTATAACCTTTGTCCATGGCAGCAGTAATTGAAAACAAATTCACTTTTAAGTTTGGTATAAACAACACATTATACAAAGTAGTAGGTATCCAGTCTGTTCCATTAAATGCACTAAGTTTTATTTCACCTTGTCCATAGGCCTTTATATATGAACCATCACCAATTAAAATGTCTTTTGGCACTAATAAGCTTGTAAAGTTCACAAACATGTTTTTGTTTTTACACATGTGCTCAGAGGCACCACTGTCTAAAACCCAGCAGTTTATGTCTTCTAAATTGTCCACACAGGTAAGGTTTATTCCTGACATTAAAAAAGCATTTTTATGATCACTGTTATTATTGTCTTTGTTTTTAAAATTATTTTTATTTTTGAACCAACAGTCTTTTTCTTTATGATTGTACTTTTTACAAATTTTACACTGGATATTGTTTGTATAATATTTGTTTTTATTCACTGTGTTATTATATCCACCTTTTGATTTACAGTCCTTTTTGTAATGTCCAAATTTTAAGCACTTAAAACATTTTCTTTCACTATTAAAACTTGTTGATTGTGTTGTTAATGCCAATTTCTCTTCATAGCTATTATTGCGTTGCTCTTCAATCATCAATCTTGATATTAGCTCTGACAATTTTCTATTTTCACAGGGTACAGAGTCCCAAGCGGATACAAAGTGCCGATAGCTTTCTGGCAATGTACTTATTATTTTTGTGATAAGCATGCTCTCTGAGATTTCACCACCTGCTTGTTTTATTCTATTTACTAACTCTTCCAGCCTTGATATATATACTGAAATTTCTTCATTTTTATTGAAGCTCGTCTCAAAAAATCTTTGTTGAAGTATATGCAGGGATGTATCTGATTTTGATTCGTATATCGAGCATAACCTTTCCCATATTTGTTGGCTTGTTTCGCAGTTAGCCACTTGCAAGATGGTTTTGTGTGATAGTTTCGTAACTATTATAGATTGTGCCTTAGCATCACGTGCCGTCCATTTTTCGTCGGCCATATTTTGTTTTTCGGTTCCGTCGACAATTCCATAAAGGTTTTGTGCCTTTAAAATCACACGGACTTGGAATTTCCATGACGTCCAATTACTTGTTCCTTCTAATTTAAATTGATTTTCCGACGTGACGTCCATTTTGTATGATACCGTTTACCCGGCGATTTTTCGTTGCAACTGCTTGACCGCGTGCACAGCGTTTTACCACGCTTTTCTCTTTTAGTCAAACCACTCAACACCTGGGCCCATAACCTGTTAGCAAGTTAAGCCTGTCGGGTGCAGTTGAAGGGCGAGATGGTTGACTAAAAGAGTATTTTATATTTATTAATCTTTTATTACAGAGGAACACACTGTTATAGCTCGTCGACCATGACACAAGAGAGAGTTGCCATAACATAAAAAATAAAAGATATAAAATTAAGTGTTGCCTTATATTATTTAACAACTGATTTTGATGAACTCTTTATTAGCTTTGTCTTTAGGAAGACACATGGTTACAGGTAGCACAGGTGACATTAATTCACCTATAACAAAAGCCTTAATGTACTCCATGCTTTTCTGCTGTCTTCCGTAAACTAGATATCTAGTACCACACAAGAGTTGGGTCACACCCGATATAACAAAGATACTCCTTAATGATAGGTATATCAGCATTTCTAGTGATAAGTTGACTAAGAAACTCATCTGTTCTGAGAATGCTTTGAATATTCTCTGCTGTATCTAACCACCCTCGTTGATAAACAGACTTAGAAGCAGACATCATCTACTTGTTTAACAATCGATCTTTTTAAATCACAAATAAAAACTTTAGTTTTTAAAACACTGTGTATATTGTAGTTGTGTCTTGCGATGCGGATGCGATATCGACCATTGAAGCTATCCATCAAATCAATGCCGCCCATGTGTGCATTATATTCTTTTATGACCCGCGGACATGATACTTGAACATTGACCTTTATTTTTGTTTTCGTAGCGGGTTATAGTATCCGCTGGTTCAGCGCCAACATACGTGGAAAGTAATAGTACTTGTTTGTTGTCTTTCCAACTTGTGGCCGAAAATTCGTGGCCTTCGTGAGAGGCCACATTTTCGTGATATGTTCCTCTGGGTACGTTAGACTTCATAATTTCCCGTTTCTCCGGCAACTTGCACGACTTTCCAAGCCTGTTTCTCTGTACTGTTCCAAGACAATAAATACCTTCGTTGGTAAGAATTCCAATAAATTTACGTAATTCTAAAAAAGTTTGAGGTTCTATAAAGTTGGGATTCTTTTGGAAGGCATATTTATTTGACTCGTCCACTAGAAATCTCAAAATTTCTTCACCGAAAAAATAAGAAAAAACCTGGAAAGGAGTGTCTAAGTTCATAATTTCTTGTGAATACTCAGTGTTTCCAGCAAACTCGAAAGCATTTTGGACTATGTCCATATTCTTTACTCTCCACACTAAGTTTCTACAGTTGAAAGGTGCAGTTTGCAGGTTGTTCTGGATGCTGGTTGTAGGAGTTGGGCTTCGTTCAATAGTCTCTAAATTATGTTGCATGTCGGTATCTACGTTTGCTGCAGGTGGATCTGCATCCAAGTCTTTTTGATTTTTGATGAGATGATTTGTGATGTATTTGAAGTCTTGTAGAATGGTATAGATCGATTTATTTATAAAAAAAAAATTATATAAAAAAATCCATCCTACCCAGCATGTAATAATTCTAACCATTTCGAATTTAAACAAATTGTGACGAAGGAAAAACAGTAAGAAACGTTTTTTATTATTTTGTATACAGTCCCTGGCCAAATTATTAGACGCACTGCAAAATTTCATGTAAAATATTAATTACCGGGTGATATTGTACCGTTTTATTATTTTAATTAATTGATTTTTAATTGATTTGTTTTTTATTTTTATATTATCCAATCAATAACTAATTTATTTGACATGAATAAAACAGCATTAATTTAGAAAAGCACAAGTTTATATATATACTCTTTATTGCAATTTAAAAACACGTACATAAAAAAGGTTGTTAACAAATGTTTGCAAGGGCGGACATATCCCTAACAGAGATCTCTGCCTGCCAACCCATGAAAGTAAGTTGAGAAAATAGATTATAGGGGATACAAATGCATAAAGAAGACAATATTGAAAAACTTTAATATTAAACATACCTACATAATAATAATCCTACTTAAATACACATATAAATACAAATACTTAAATAATTACACAAATATATACATATTAATAATATATACCTTTAAATATATACAAGATACCTAGATGACAAAATTCTGATTAAGCGGTAGTTTGAGTATTTTGAGATATATAATAATGCTTCAGCCTGGTTTTGAAGGAGTGTATCGAAGGACTGTGCTGAATAGAGGCTGGAAGACAGTTCCACATTTGAGCAGCGCGGAACGTGAAAGAGTGTAGAAGAAAAGTGGAGTTACATTTAGGAAGGTCAAGCATCTTAGTGACACATTGACGTTTAGGACGAGAGGGCGGTGGACATAGCTGGAAGCGGGAACGAAGGTAGGAAGGGGCATTGGGATCATACAGGATTTTGTATAGTGATGAAAGGATGTGCACATTACGACGTTCTCGGACAGGCAGCCATTTCAACTCTTTACGGAATGCAGATACACGGTCATATTTACGTAAACCATAAATAAACCGTATGGCAAGATTCTGAAGACGTTCGAGTTTATTGAGTAATTCCTCGGTCACATCTAAATAGCAGATATCAGCGTAATCAAGAATAGGCAATAAGAGGGATTGCGCAAGGGTGATTTTGGTTTTGAAGGGGAGAAAGTATTGAAGCCGTTTAAGGGAGTGGTATGAGTAATGCATACGTTTACTAAGTTCGTTTAGCTGAGGCACCCACGACATATTACCGTCCATCACCAACCCAAGATTTTTGACTTTGTCCGTGTACTTAATAGCGTTATTTTCATAAATAAGTGGCGGTAACGAACCGAAGTTAAGTCTGCTCCTGAGCCGACTACTGCCAACTACTATCGCCTGTGATTTTAATGGGTTCACAAGTAACCCAAAAGATTTCGCCCAAACAGAGATAGCAGACAGATCTTGGTTCAGAAAATCAACGGCTTGTGACAATTCAGAGAAACTCGAATGGCGATAAATCTGCAGGTCATCCGCATACAGATGAAAAGGCGATGATATAACTTTCGAGATACCATTTATAAAAATAGAAAATAATAGAGGGGAAAGTACGCCACCTTGAGGCACACCAGCATGCAACTGGCACCAATCAGACGTGGTATCATCCATTTTAACGCATTGCTGGCGACCAAGAAGGTATGACGTAAACCATTGGATAGTAGGAAGGGAAATATTAGCCGAGCGAAGAGTACCAAGGAGTATTTCAAAGTCTACAGAGTTAAACGCGCTACTAAAGTCAAGAAGACACATAACGGTGAGTTTAGTGTTGTCCATCGCATACCTGATATCCTCCGTAACATTCAGCAGCGCACCAACCGTACTGTGAGATGGCCTAAAGCCGGACTGGAGAGGACATAATAGGGAGTAGGATGTGTAAAAGGAGTAAAGTTGCTGATGGACAATGGATTCTAGGGCTTTGGAGAACAGAGGTAAAATAGAAATAGGACGATACTCAGATAGAGAGGAGGGATTAGGGGTTTTAGGTAGGGGTATAACATTAGCCTTCTTCCACGACGTTGGAAAGACATTATTCGTCAAGGAAAAGTTTATTATGTCAGTAATGACAGTGATAATGTCATCCAACACAGGAAGAACCATATCGATGCTAATGCCATCATTTCCTATAGCTTTTGTAGTGATACCCTTGATAGTCCTCGCTACAGCGTCCTCAGTTACAGGACATAGGGAAAACGGAGGGTAATCAGGTGAGGCAAGATTTGAGAGATAGGAGAGAGATTTTGATTTGGAAAGGGGATCCAGCACAATGGGTGGTGAGGAAAAGTGCTTGTTCAAAGTATTAAGGTCAACGCTACAATGAGTGGGAGATACTGTGGGCTTACCCACCCCTAAGGTCTTTAAAAACTTCCACACTAGGTTAGTGTTCATATTGCTAATGGTGTTATGAATATACCGTCGCTTAGCATCCCTGCACATTTTGTTGCAGCGATTCCGCAAGACTTTATAACCATCCGAGTTAATCTGGCTGGGGTTGTCTTTGTTACGCTTTTTAGCTTTGTCACGCAAAACCATTACTTTTCGTATTTGCGGCGTGAGCCAAGGAGCAGGCATATGCCTAATACGAACAGGTCGAACTGGTGCATGGGTGTCAAACAAATTGATCAACTTGGTCGTAAACTGTTCAACCATAAAATCCAAGTCCCTGGAACCGTATAAAAGTGACCAGTCTAAGCTTCTGGCATCCTCTCTCAAACGGTTGATATCCATCCCCTTGAAATTGCGCTGTAGTAATATTTTTGGTTTGCTCTTGGGAGCTCGTACTTTAAACGACAAAAAAAGAAGATCGTGGTGAGAAAAAGGAGCTGCTGTATGACCAAAAGAGGAGACCTTGTCAGGATTGGAAACTATGATAAGGTCAATAAGTGATGGCCTAGAATTGGGATAAAAGTGAGTGGGAGCAGATTTTGAGAGGACATGCAGGTTCAAAGATGAAAGTATGTTTAAAAGTTTATTGGCTCTCGCATCATTTTTTAATAAGCAGGTATTAAGATCTCCCATAATTATAGTGTGATCATAGAGAGGAGTAAGATTTTCCAGTAAGTTCTCAAGTGTTCCAAAATAATCCACTTTGTCATTCGGGCTATAAAGACAGCCCATGAGCACCTTCTTGTGATGTAAGATCATCTCCACAAACATGTACTCCAACAAACCGTCACTATTAGAGGAAGAGCACTTGATAATATCGGCCGGAATGTGACTTCGTAGGTATATACCTACTCCCCCACCACCCCTACCGATGCGATCATTTCGTAAAAGTTTATAGCCGGGAATTGATATTCCAGTAGATGGAAGTGACGGCTTAAGCCATGTTTCAGAAACTAAAACGCAATCGACCACATTATTGCTAAATGAAGAAACTAAGTCATTATAATGACCAGGAATACTCTGCGCGTTTATGTGCACAAGGGATAGGAATTTAGAAGAATTCTCAAATATTGATACAAGTTTACTATCCAGCAAACCATCAACAGATCCATCACCACTATCAGCACTATCATAGTCATCAGAGGAGCAAGAAAAGAATTCATCATCTAAAGACATTATACATAAATAATAATAATAGGATAAGTAATATAAAAAGATAAAATAAATAAATATAAATAAAATTATAAAAAGATAAAATAAATAAATATAAATAAAATTATATTACCTAATAACCTTATATATTACCTAAAAAATAAAAAAAATCAATATATTAAAATTTTACGATAAATTAACAAGCACAGGTTAACCAAACGGAGAAATCTGTTTAACACATAAAAAAAAAAAAAATACTTGGCTGTATGAGCTCAGTTCCTTGTCCTGGTACGAAAAGTCAATTTGACAGTTGAATTGACAAAAATATTGCACGGTGAATGAATGATAAAGTATCACGAAGAAAGAAAAAACAAAGTGAATTAAGCAGTAATAATAAAAGGAAGCAGTTACCCTACAATAATTACGTATTGTAACCGTGACTCACACCAAAATAGATTTATTAAAAAGCTTATCGGCATTGGTTCACTGCTGCTTACGAGATGGATGTTGTGCGATCAAATTGCGAAGCTCTGGCATGGAGACGATCCTCTTGCGGGTCTTGTCCGCGAGCAACACCACGACCGTGCCCACCGTCGACCAACAATTCTTGACGCCGAAGTGATTGCGAGCTGCGACAAATATCTCCTGTCGAGTTCTGGTTAGGAATTCGCTGATAGTCACCTTCGAGCCTTTTAAGGATGTTTTGGCGTTCCATACCCGCGTGCGATGATGCATGGAGACAAAGCGAACCAACACAGGACGAGAACCCGATGAGTCTTTTCTCTGCCCCAGTCTATGACACGACTCAACATCATCAGCCCTCACCGTTGACACGCACATCTGCCTCTGAATGACATCAAAGAGCTTTTTTTGTGTCTCCTCATCTTTGTCTTCCTTGATTCCATGGAAGAGGAGCACTTTCCTGCGGGAATGTGTGTCAAGCCGATCCTGGTTCTGTGCTAACACTTCAACTTGAGACTTAATAATTCCTAATGTCTTCCACACAAAACTTTTAAAGGAGGAATACTCAGCTGCTAGTGTCTTCACGGTGGTGCTGGACTCCTTTGCAGTAGCCGGTGGTAGACTTCGTTCAAACTCGTTCATCCTGGCGTTGAACATTGCAGACAACTCGTCCAAATTTTTCAGAAGTTTTCCAGTTGAAGAATCCATGGTGATGTTAATGTGTTAAAAAATGTGAGAGTGATGGTGATAGTTAACCCAAGCTATGTTGCAATTATTATTAACACATGTAAGTTTTTTATTCAATAAAATAATTAAAATATCAGGAGAGCAATTAAATATGTCTTGTCTCTTCAATGTCTACCCCCAGTTTATTAAGTTTTAAAGAAAAGTGAAATTAATGTTAGTATAAGTCAATATTTAGTTGAGCCACCTTTAGCCGCTATCAAAGCTTTAATTCTGCGCGGCATGCTATCAATACAAGACTGTACTGTCTCCTGCATTTGAGGATGATGATTCCACACATAGATAATCTTTTCTAGGAGCTGGGTTTTGTTGGTAATCACATCTTTAGCCACTTCTCTTTTCATCAGCTCCCACACATTTTCAATCGGGTTCATATCAGGGCTATTACCCGGCCAATCCAACAGAGGGATACTTTTTTCTGTCAAAAAAGCTTTAACAGACCGAGCAGTGTGGCAGGGAGCTCCATCTTGCATGAAAGTGAATGGTTCCCCATTTGGAAACCATTCTCTGAGCTGCGGAATCAACCGATTTTGTAATACTTCTTTGTACTGATCTTGCCTCATTATTCCTTTGACGACGTACAGACGTCCAGTGCCCTTGCCGCTGATGACTGACCAAATCATCACTTTGGTGGGATGTTTAACCGTCGGGACGACACAATCAGGATGAAACTTTTCTCCATAACGACGACGCACATACTGAGCTTTATTCTGCAAAATTTCGAATGTGCTTTCGTCACTGAAGCAGACCTGTCAAAAATAGGGAAAATATATAAACTTCCATGTTTATTTGCTTTATTTAACTGAAAATGATAATAATGTATCAATTTTTTATTTAATTGCTGTATCTTACCGATCTCCAGAAGTCCACATCTTTGTCTTGCCATTGTTTGGCCCACTTCAGGCGCTTTACTTTCATTGCAGCTGTTAACTTGGGCTTCCTGGCGGGGCGACAGGCCTTAAAATCTAATTCTTTCAATTTTCTTCGAACAGTGCGCTCAGAAACATTTACGCTAGCATCCTGGAGTTGTGATTTTATTACCTTTGTGGTAGCAAACCTGTTTTCTAGACAAATTTTCTTCAAAACTCTCTCTGACCGTGGAGTGAAAATTGGTTTTCTACCGCATCTTTTCTTTCTTTTCGGGCTTAATTCCTCCCCTGACTCAATTTTATTTTTTATGCGTCGTACACTAGCTTCAGAAACTTCCAATCTTCGTGATATTTCTCGGTTTGTAAATGTTTTCACCATCACAAGGGCCTTCACTTCAGCTTTTTTAAGTTGTGAAAGATCGCCTTTTCTACCCATAATGAAAATAGTCCAATTACTTTTTTAAAACACTGCATACAAAATAAACTAATAACTGAGTAGTATAAAACTGTTAAACAAACAATTACAGTCCATAAAGCCACAGAAACACGTTCGTACCTGTCTCGATTCCGATCGCGACTGATACAGGTTTGTACTTGTTTACGTCCATGTATCACTTTGTCAACACAGTGTTGCCATATATTAAAAATAAATACAAATATGTAGTCTACAACAATTCTTTTAAATAAAAATCAATAATATTGTAGTTTAAATATACCATTATTGCATAAAAACACGTAAGAAACATAAAATTACTAAAAAAAATACAGTGCGTCAGACGATCTCTTTGGCTCGAAAAATAGTCTATGTCATCTTCATTGTCGGTGGAATCGTCTTCCGAAATTCCACCATTTTCTAACCGCTTCAATATGCTCTCAATCTCTTCTGGTCGCATTTTTGATAAATTTCTATTATAAAATTAAAATAAAAGTAATCCCAACACCAAGCTATGCAGAAAAATAATGAACCGGAAGTTCAAAAAGTTTTTATAGCTAAAGAATTAGTAGGTAGGTTTTATGTAGGGCGGAATGCCTGAAGTATCAAAATAGATACTCCCAAAAATAGCACTAGTTTCTTCAAGTCAAACATGCACTCGCAAAAAATAATTATATCATAGAGAAAATAATATCAACATCACTTACCTCAAAAGTATTTATATTCTTCAGAAACAAAAAATATATCAAATTTGTATTTAACTAAACTTTTAGTAAAATGTGTTTACTTGTTCACTTTGCCGCGCAAGTAATATGTCATAGATAAAATAAACAATAATTACATTTGGTTTTTTTTTTTAATTTCGTTGGAAAGAATATTATACAACAGTAAAATACGTACAGCCAACCTATAAAAAAAAATAATAGTAATGTGAACATTCGGTTTAAAAGATTGGTATCAAAATTGAAACTCTAGGTTATTAAGGGTTAGGGTAGGTTCAGATGACAAGCGCTCAGCGCGCGTTGAACGCGCGTTGAATTTTTGTATAGTGTTCACATGGTGCGCGCTTGTCAGGCGTTAAACGCGCGTTGTTGCGGCCAGTTTGAGTTCTACATTTGTCGAAGATGGACGTAGAAACAGTTTTATCGGTGATTTTATACAGACGGCAGAAACGACACAACAGAAGACGGAGATATTGGGTTCACCCAATTTTGTCAACCAGGCTGACTGAAAGTCAGTACATTATTTTATATCCTAAGTTAAGGCAATTTGAGCCCAAATTCTTTAACTACTTCAGAATGTCCATCAAGTCATTTGATGACTTACTGACTCTCATAAACGATGAACTCGTAGCAGATAAAAACGCTGTGCGATATAGCATTTCACCGGAAGAAAAACTCATAATTACATTGAGGTAAGTTTTTTAATAATCAACGTAATCTATAAATCAAATAAATCAAATCAACTTGTTTAGGAACAATTTTTTTAAAGAAAAAATAACATTTTGTTACTCGCAGAATAACTCTAACTCTGATTAATTGCTGACATTAGTTGGTGCTGGCGATGGACTAGGTGGAGTAGGTGTTACTGGCGATGGAGACCCCATTGCTGTAGTATAACCATAATGTGCAAAATTATTTGACACACTAGACTGCTGTGATCTATAATCATGATAACGAAAGCCTTCAACAGAAGCTGATGACTGATGACGCTGCTCTTGTGATGAATAATTTCTTCGTTGTGATACCGGGTAATTTTGATTTTCATATGTCTGTTGTTGTGGTCCTTGAAATTCATTTTGGTTTTGCAAAATTAAATTATAAATGGCAATTTTAGTTTGAAGTCGCCTATATTCCGGAATTTTTTTAATCTCTTTAACGAGTGACAAACAAAACAGCTTGTCTTCATCGTCATCTTCTTTTGGATGAGACACATTTTTCTGTGCTAAACTCTGCTCTAATATGTTTGCAAATCTTTCATCAGCAGAATTTAATTTTTGTTTTTTTCTTGAAGTAGATTTAGGACTCTTAAAGCCAGAACTTATTTCTACTTCAGCAACCTCTGACGAAGTTGATGCATTATCTGCATCGAAACTACTTTCTGTATCTTTGTTGGCAATTGATGCCTGTAGAAATCGTAGTCTATTATAATGAATATATGTCGAAGTTTTGGAAGCTCCTGATCCAGATTTGACAGTCTTTATTTTCTTCACCTCTCTCATATAATTATCCCGTAAACTCTTCCACTTTTTATGCAGGGATGACGCTGAAAAAAAAAACAGTATTTAGTAATAGTTTATGTTTGTTTCCAGATATTTGGCCATTGGATCTTCATTTGGGACATTAAGCTACGACTATAGAATTGGCAAATCTACTGTGGCTACTATAATACCACATGTATGTGAAACTATTTGGAAAAAATTAAGGCCCGTTGTTATGAGTGAACCAACGAAAGAAAAGTGGTGTGAAATATCCACGATATTTGAAAAGAACTCAAAGTTTCCCAATTGTTTGGGAGCCTTGGACGGGAAACATATACGGTTAATCCAGCCTGAACACACGGGTTCTATGTATTATAACTATAAAAATTATTTTTCGCTAGTTTTATTGGCGCTAGCGGATGCAAACTATTGTTTTGTGTGGGTCGACATAGGTGCCTACGGTAAAAACAGTGACTCAGGTATATTCAAGAATTGTTCATTGTACAAAAAGCTGACAGAAAGGTCATTAGATCTACCTGAGCCAAAGGCATTGTTAATACAAAATAGACCGACAACGTTGCCATATGTGATAGTGGCTGATGAAGCTTTTGGCATGATGGAGAATTTAATGCGTCCATATGGGGGAAGGTCACTAACTTATGCTAAAAAAATATTTAATTACCGTTTGACATTAGCACGCCGGTATGTTGAATGTACTTTTGGCATAATGTGCAATAAATGGCGCATTTTACACAGGCCGTTAGATGTTAACACTTTATACGCCACCCCTGGAAAATCTAGCCTCACATTATACCGGACGTGCTGTGCGACAGGCGGATAATGTTCCAGTACATTTAACAAACTATTTCATTAATGAAGGAAAAGTAGATTGGCAGGATCGTTATATTTAACTTGTAACACAAACCGATTGTAAATGTAAATAAATATATATACTCACATAATATTTTCTTCTTTTCTTCCTTGTCATGTCCTTCACAAAATATAAGGACGAGTTCTTCCCAAGCCCGTCTTCTCAAATTCTTATCTGAATAATCGCTACTTGTCATGTCCCATATCGCAGGACGTTTCTCTATTTCATCAATTAATAATTCCGTATTAAAAGCTTCGGTTTCCATTTCGGACGATTTTCGGACGAACTTGACGAACCCTAAAATACGTCTATCCGCGTCGAAAGCGCGCGCTCAACTGAACGGAAACATAGAAAACCAATGATCTCAAAGCGGCGTTGACGCGCGCTGACAACAGTCGAGCGCTAGCGCAGCGTTGAACGCGCGCGTTACTGAAACGCGCGTTATCATGTGTACGGCCTGAATAAAATGTATGTAGTTGTAAACGCGCGTTATCAAAACGCGCGTTGAGCGCTTGTCATCTGAACCTACCCTTAAGCTAATATTATTGACTGACATAGACCTATGACTGTTATCATTTGACACAGACATTTTTTGAATATTAAACACTCTCTTTACAAGACCTAATTCTGTACATGTGTATTTTCCAACAACTGTAGGTGATGAGACATCAGCAATTATAAAATTTATCATTTTAGACATTGGCTTATTATGAACATGATAAGTACATTCTAAGTTTTGTTGACCTAATATTTTTACATTATTACCACTGTAAGAAGTTATTTTAGCTGAGCATGCTGACATTTTTTCAGATACATTTAATGACTTGTATAACTTATACGACATGACATTAGCGTCACTACCAGTATCTAAGATACATTTGACATGAACATTATTAATTATTAAATTAATATTCCAATCTGTGCTAGTTGAACTACTTAATTTTAAATGTCCAATAAATAAATGTTCATCATTACCTTCATCCTGTGATTCATCACTGAATTGCACAAAATGGATATTTTTTTCTTATACAACGCTTCATAGTGACCAATTTTACCACACTTTCGACATTTGACATGAGAAGCTGGACATTTGTAGCGGTGAATCTGCCCACAACGTCCACAAACATTTCCTGACTGCGACTTTGAACTTGACTTTGACACATTTGAGCCATGACCATGAATTTGATGACTATGCTTGTTAGTGTAATAAACATTAGTGCTGCCTTTTAATTCAGATGCCTGAGTCAGTGATTGCACAAGAGTTTTTGATATAGAACTTGCCTTTTCCAATGAGAGATCATCTTCAAGCAAAAGGTTTCTCTGACAAACTGATACTTTTGATGCAAATTGCATATGTAAATATCTTTAACAAGTCTGTCTCGTATGATACCAAAATCACACGACTCGCTTTTGTTGTGCCTGAGTCAGTGATTGCACAAGAGTTTTTGATATAGAACTTGCCTTTTCTAATGAGAGATCATCTTCAAGCAAAAGTTTTCTCTGACAAACTGATACTTTTGATGCAAATTGCATATGTAAATATCTTTAACAAGTCTGTCTCGTATGATACCAAAATCACACGACTCGCTTTTGTTGATTAACTCTGTCAAAAAATAATCTAAACTTTCTTCTTCTTTTTCTTCCTTGTAAAAAAATTGTAGCTCTCGTAGGTTATATTTGTCTTCGGGACGAAATAATTTTTGTATTAGCACATCCAAGTCTAAGTTGAATGTATTAAATATTTCCAGCGACTTTTCGCCAATGAAATGTAGAAAAACGGCTACTTTTTGATCATCGGATTCGTCATTTATGCCGCTTGCTCGCATAAATATTTTAAATTATTGTAGCCATTTTTTCCAATTTTCTGCTAAATTACCTTTTGCATTGGAGACAAATTATTTGATAAATTTATTCTCCTTGTTTCAGGTGCCGGTTTTCCATCGGTACTCATTTTTCCGAATAAAACGTTTCGTACTTTTATTTGACACTAATTTTATAGACACTTTAATTTTAACTTCAATTAGGCACTTCTGACACCATGTTTTACTATTAAAAACACTTTTATCAAAGAATTAGTTTTATTTGTAAGACGACCATGACATAACAATGTTATAACAGGTAGAAAAGTGACAGCCGATGACAATCATTTGAGCGGGAAGTAAAGCTGCGTTTCGTTCCACTACTAATACATATAACATTCATATGATAAGTTCCTAGAGCGATAAGAATCAGATGTTCTTCTTCTAATAGCAGAATGTTCAAAATCAGGAAGATTTGCTGTAAATAAGACACGTTGCCTATTTAAGTTTTTTTGCATGACATATTGAGAAAAATAATTTTCAGAAGGAAGAATGATTGTAATTATCCCGTCGGCATAAGCATTGTCCCGGATTAGCAGGTGGAAAGCATTAATAAGTGCTGCAGCAATCTGAAAATGTTCAAACATGTGCGGAACGGACTTATCTATTTATTTATAGGCCCACAGACAGATTATTATCAATGCAATTTCAACATACAAGGTATCTAAATAATATGAAAGGCTAGACAATAATCCACTAAGAGTGTAAACAATATGATTAAAGTTATCAATCCTTAGAAACTTGTGTTCACGTTTGGACCTTCTGTTTACTACCTCTACTACCCATCTTACAATGGTAATCAATCTAGACTTATTCGCTTGCTCAGTGGATAGCTGCGTACTGTATCTGTCCTTGCTGGGTGGCATATGTGCTTGATAACCGCATGCTTCAAAATCAGGTAGAGCGTCTCTGAATCCGCGATCCAAAATAAATACGTCATTCATTGAATAAAACCAATTAAATGCACTGTCATGATCATTTAGAAGACTGCTCATAACCGTGGCGATGATAATATAGCCATTGCTTCAAACAATGAGAAACGGCTTCAACAGATTCCTGTACTTATGAAGACTGTATCTACGCCTTTGAAAAAGGAAATTGGTGCTCTTCTGGATGTAAATAATAATAACAATTTATTTATTTCAGATATTCATCCATATTAGTTAATAGGAGAGACCGGGTTAAAAATCGTATAGCTAAGAACAAACCTGTGTAAAAGCAAAATAAATAAAAGTTGCATATTCATAATCAACTCGTTTATTAAAGACTCTCATTGGCTATAGAAATTAACAAAAAATAATACAATAATCATCATAATAACAAAAAACCTTGACGAATTACGATTTTGCCCCGGGGGGTGGATAAAACCGTATAGTATATACGATATTGCCCAACGTTATCAACCTGAAGCCATGCAACAATCCATGTCATCCTCATCCCAGCTAGTAGAGCCTTCGTGTGCACATCCTTTACACTGCACCCAACCCTCATCCACTCGACTTGAGCCATATTCTTCTCGGTAAAATATTTACCGAGATCTCGGTATTGCGGGATCCCGCGCCATTGGAACAAGGTTGTGTCCCTACAATGCTATTCGATATTCGAAGTCGTGACTCGTTCAAACAATTTCTAAATATGCAATGAGTCGCCGTATTAGATGCTCAAGCGAGATTTCGTTGAATATTTGGCATAGCGGAGCGGGTGGAACTGGGATATCATCATCTTCGATAACAGCTCCAATAGACGCCTGTACCCGTTCGGCAGTGTTATTTCGTTGCCAACATCGATGGCACGTGAATACAACCTCATCGAAGGATACCTTTAAGATATAAAAAAGAAAAGTAAAGTAATATACTGGGAAAGGACAGCCCCCTTGCGAGTTATTTAGGCATTACTGATTTGAAACGTGATCTAGCGCCATCTGTAAATCTTAACTAGAACTAATCATATACGTATATACATTTAGTAGGTATTGGAAATTTGGGTCCATGATTTCCATCAATGACTATTTTTTTGTATAATTTTTCTTGTTGTAGAAATGAAAAAAGGGCACACAAGAAAAATAAAACAAAATTAGTCATTGACAGAAAACATAAAATTATGAAATAAAAACACCTATAGATAATAATTGATAGTTTATTTATATTTCAATTTCAATGGTTTTTTTGTTAAAGTATTTTGTTTTTAATTAAAAGCTATGGTTTTATTAGAAAGAAGTTGTTTTATTAGGTTGGGGAAAAAGTCTTTTCGCATTATATTATGTATAAACTTGTAATAAAATCTCTTTGGCTATACTATTTGTATCTGGCTGGTTTTGGTATCATTGAAAGTTTAAATTTTAAAGAACATAATTCCAAATTCAAATTAGGAAAATGTGTGATTTTCATTTGTTTTTCGTACCGCCAAGATGAGTGAATCTAATGAAGAAATTCGATACATTTTAAAATTTTACTACAAAAAAGGTAAAAATGCAACGCAAGCCGCGAAAAAAATTTGCGATGTTTATGGACCTAGTGCAGTGTCTGTGAGAGTAGCACAAATTTGGTTTAAGCGTTTTCAATCCGGAAATTTTGATGTCAAAGATGCACGTCGCTCTGGTCGCCCTATTACAGATAAAATGGATGCCATTTTTGAAAAAGTGGAGCAAGATCGGCATGTCAGTAGTTAAGACGTAGCTGAAGAACTGGGAATTGACCACAAAACAGTTTTGGCGCATTTGAAAAAAACTGGGTACACAAAAAAGCTCGACATTTGGGTACCTCACGAGCTCACTGAAAGAAACCTAATGAACCGTGTACTCATTTGTGATTCTTTATTACGACGTAATGAAACCGAACCATTTTTGAAGAAGCTGATAACTGGTGATGAAAAGTGGATCACGTACGACAAGAACGTGCGAAAAAGGTCGTGGTCAAAGGCCGGTCAGGCTTCACAGACTGTGGCGAAACCCGGGTTAACTCGCAACAAGGTGATGCTGTGTGTGTGGTGGGATTGGAAGGGCATTATTCATTATGAGCTGTTACCACCAGGCAGGACCATCGATTCTGAACTCTACTGCGAACAACTGATGAGATTAAAGCAAGAAGTTGAGAGAAAGTATAGCCAAAGAGATTTTATTACAAGCTTATACATACTATAATGCGAAAAGACTTTTTCCCCAACCTAATATTTCATGTTCTTAGTGGCAAACACACATTCGTGATTGGAATTAAGTTCCGTGCGTCTGTAACTGTCTTGAATGAACCTTGAACATATTATATCAGGTGTGAGGGTGCACTGCATGCTCTTAATAGACATTATTAGGGGATCATATTCCTTCGTTAACCCAATGAGCATAATTTCTGCTATCTCTTTTTCTTCTATGGGACATCCCATTATATCTTACTCTTGACTAATGGTCAAGATTTCGTTTATATATTTTTCAACAGTTTCATAATTGTTCAGGCATATTTTATATAATTTGCGTTTCATAGTCAATCTCCGACTGATGCCGGTATTTTCATAAGCCTTCTTAAAATTTTCCCAGGCTTCTTTTGCTGTTTTAGCCTGCTTTACATGTGTGTAACAACATGTTTCAATATTAAGGCAAATTTTAGCGTAAGCCTTTTGATCGTTCTTTGAGTCGTTATCTTGGATGCATGACCATAGGCCATAATCAATTAGTAGGAGCTTCATTTGGAAAACCCACGTCCCATAATTTTTGGCTCCTTGTAATTTAACAATATGATTAGTACTGGACATTGCCATGGAAAGCACGCCGGCCTCAATGGCGTCTATTGGTGGCGGTGCTTCCATTTTAACAAATACACGAAATACTCCAATAATAAGTATTGTGTTTCAATTTAGTAAAGTAAACGCACACTCTGGGCCCATAACCTGTTAGAATTATGGGCACAATGAATAAAAGATTTTAATAATGAAAAAGACAAATTCCATCTTTTATTGTCAGAAAATGAAGTGAGAGCATAGAGTAGCAAGAAAAAACAACATGACAGACGTAAAAAATTAACGTAGCGTTCAGTGTTGATAACTAGTATTTCTTAGGTTGCGTTCAATATTTGAGTAATATATTTAAAAGCATTTTCAACAGTTTGTTCTTCAGGTGAAGAAGACTCCCATTTTGTCATAAAAATTTTGTAGTCTTGTGGTAGGGTTGCCAATAATTTTGACACAATCATATTTTCATTTATCGTTTCTCCAAGAGAATTTAACTGATGGGCAATATTCTCCAAAATGCCTATGTTCTGAGCCATGTCCTTAGAATTGTCAAACTTGTATTGAAAGAAATCTTGTAGTAACTGGCATTAATTTGATCAGTTTTCTGTTCAAATATGAATGTTAGTTTTTCGTACATACTTTTTGCATCTTTACATGACATCAGGGTGGTTCACAGTTTTTTGTCCACGGTCGACGTAATTATTCATTGGGCAATGGCATCCATCTAGATAATTTTTTCACACTTTTGGTTCTCAAACGACAGCCCCGTTTCGATAATGTTTTGCAGACCTACACTTTTGTAGAATATATTTATTTGAAATTTCCACATAGGAAATGTTTTTCATCTGTTAATGTCTGTATTGCTCTTGTATCTTCCATTCTTTCGCCATATTTTTTTATTACAGGTTTTTACTTGCTTGATTTCTCTTGCAATTTTTTTTTACCGGTAGATTATTTCGCATCGTTTTATTGGCAACCACTTTCTGCTACCATGTTAAAGTATTTTGTTTTTAATTAAAAGCTATGGTTTTATTAGAAACAAGTTGTTTTATTTAGAGTGTATTACAGCTTACGACACAGATCAGAGAGAACAGCTTATATAGCAAAAAGTCTAAGATTAGTTTTTTTATAACAGACAAAGAGATTTAAAATTATTCTGCCTATTTCTAATATTTTTAGCAAGTACTAAAAAAATCTATAACAACTATATTGGGAGAGACTTGTTCGGGCCTGTAAATAATAATTATATTCATTTATTTCGGACAAATTAAAAATCCATAGTGGGTTAGTAACAAGTATAGATCGTACACTATAGAATTGTAGTTGGAGCACGTAAAAGAAGACCACCCAAGTTTAACTGTGTGTTGTACGAGTAGTTAAAAGTTACGTAGTAACAAAAGTTATGTAAGTGATTTTTTGCTTGATAGCGACGTTGTCGCGAGTTATTGAGGTACTAAATTAAAATTATAATTAAATTGTATTAATATCAGATGCTATGACGCGCGATTGTATGCGAGTTGCTAAGTTATGAAACAATGTACGATTATGAAACCGTACAAAACTGGTGCCCATACTGGGAATACCTGTGTTACAGATAGGGTTGCCAGATCGATTCTTCCTGTTATCGGGATCAGTAACCGATTTTTCGGGATTTTGGGACTTTGGTCGGGAGAAATAAAAAAATAAGTTAATAATATTAATTATACATGTATTATATATTTATTAAACAAATATTTTTGCATTGCACTGAAGATATAAGAAAAATAAACATAGAAGGTATTTGTGACACAAGATAAGAACCGAAAGAGCATGATTATTGTTTATGGTCTTGCCATAAGTATTTGTAATTTTTTTTACCGCGTTTAATAACTTTTGAGCTTTATTGCTATTCAAAGAGGTCTTAAAATTAAACAATTTTCGTCAAAATTCAAACGAATTATTAATTCCGCCTTTATTAAATCCATGCTCATTCGGTTCCTTTCTTTTGAGTATAAATTATTTAGTATACTAAAAACGCGCTCGCAGTAAGCGTTACTTACTGGAATTGAAAAGATAAAACATACAATTTTGGTTAAATTTTTAACTTCAACACAGTTTCTTATAAAATATGCCCATAGCTTATCATTTGTCATCTTATTTTTTTCCTCTGGAAGGCGGTTTAAACTAAAAACTTCTTTTAAGGAACAATAATTATTATACAAATGATCGATGTCAATATCATTTAAATTTTTTAATTTTTCTATAAGTTGTAAGAGCTCACTCCATGTAAACAAAGATTAATTTTTTAATGAAAACTTAGAGAGCATTTCGTATAAAGACTCCTCACTAAAATCAAAACGTTCTTCCAAATACCTGATGGCCCTTTGGAAAAACTGTTCTGCTTCTTTGTTAAAGTTTTCTTTTTCGGCTTTTGGCAATTTTTATAAAATGGACCTATTTTTACTGCCATAAAATTTGTCCTGTAATCGGCCTTTTAGCTGGTTTAACAGCTGTCTCATAATATTATCTATATCCAGGACAGTACATCCTTCATTTTCCAAAGCCAATATCGCCTCCTGAAACTCTAACATAACGTTATGTACAAAATATAAAGACACTTCAGAAATTCCCTCACTGTAACATTCATCAACCCCTTCATTATTATCAAAAGAAGTAAGATTTTTAGATACAAAGTCCCATATTTCCTTTCGACATTCATTTTCTCCTTTTAACAAGACGTAATGTTTTATGGTACATGTTTTATGGTAAGTAATCGTTCTAAAGCAGGCATAAGTGACAGCCACCTTGTTGGAACATGCCGAAGAAGGTTTTTATATTCTACACTTTGTTGTTGATTAAATGATGGTTACAATTTGCCTTAATCAGACGATTATTGGTCTGCTGCAATTGTGCTGGATCACCACTGATGCTCTGATACCATTTTTTAATAGTCTGAGGATGAGGTGAGCATGTGTAAAACGTTTCTCGAACATAACTGTATGCTTTTGGCGAATAATAACTTAAGGGTAAGCGCAAAACTTCTGAGCGCTGGTGGATATTGTGTTGTTGATTTTATTCCAGAATCATCTTTTTTTGTAATACGCGTTACTAGCTCATGAATCTGCAAGAAAATTTTAAAATTATTTTTTTTGTTCAACTAGTAATGCAACTTCTTATTAAATTGAACATGGTTAATGAAGTATATTTAACACCGACTGTTGAAATACAAACAATCTATGTTGATTAAAACTATGATTTTTGATCAGACGCCTTAGATAGTTGACAAAACAGGAAAATGCAAAAAAAATGGTGACAGTCATACATAACATACCGGTAAATTTATATTGTTTAGAGTGTGCACATCTTCGGTACGCATCATAAAGTTGTTTTTGAACTCGTCAAAGACTTCCTGCATTTTAATTATTTTCTTTTTTAATCTACGATTACAACCCCAAGTATTTTTTATCAGTGATCTTTGTTGCTTGATTATATTATCTTTGTTTGAAATAATACTTGTAATTTTTCTTTTTCTTGGTGTTGATGTATTCGAATCAAGAATTTTGTTCTATAAGATGGATGCCAAACTCCCATACAGTAAAATGAGGCAATGTTCTGTCTCGATCTGTAGGTGTTCCCTCTCATTCTATCACTATTTATGAAAGAAGGCTATCCGTGGGATATCCTCTTCCTCTCTTTCTATCCATAGTTTCTGTCTCACCGGTCATATTTACGCTATTTTGACACCTAGACTGAAAATTGTTAAAAAAAAATTGTAATTGAATATTTTAAATAAAAAATTATAAAACTGGTGATGACGTGTGTTGTTTTATGTTGTGTAAGTGAGTGGTATCCTGGATGTACCTTATCATTTCACAGGTGAGTCAATAATCACATATTAAATAAGAGTATTTGTTTGGGAAATTTGTGTGTATTTTTGTGGGACGTCATTAGTTGTAATAGAAAGCTTTACTACGAAATTTCAAACTCATTCATTAAAGTGATAGAATAAGAAGGAACACCTACTGATCGAGACAAAACATTGCCTCATGCTATTGTATGGGAGTTTTGCATCCATTAAAAGTACAAAATTCTTGATTCGAATTTACCGGGGAATATGAATCTGTTGACTGAAATGACATAGACGTAACTTAGAATTATGTGTGTAACTCGTATAACCTCTATTATGAAGTAATAAAATATTATGATAAATTATTCTATAAGATAATGAATTGCAATGACTGCATAAAAAAATCATGAATTCGGCAATCAAAGAAATTGATTAAATCAGTAACATTTTATTTACTATTGTGAGTAGTTCCATACTCAT
Source organism: Parapoynx stratiotata (assembly GCA_910589355.1). Lineage (NCBI taxonomy): Eukaryota > Metazoa > Arthropoda > Insecta > Lepidoptera > Crambidae > Parapoynx > Parapoynx stratiotata. Next base: position 8,483,493 of record OU342482.1, read on the forward strand.
GGCAATTACTGACTGCGCAACATATTATTATCCTAACTTGCCATTCTTCGCCTTTTTCGTGTTGTTGGACTTGTAGGTGATGTCGATCGTTTTGATTGTGATGCCTGAAAATAAGAGTTAAGTTGGGGAAAAAGTTTCTTCGCATTTTTTAAGAAAATTCAAAACATTTTTTAATATAGTTTATTTACATTTAACTAAAGTATGTAGGTACCATTTTGTTCGATAACTTTTTGCCATCTTGTAGGTAGGGACATGATTGTTTGACGTTAATTGTTTTGTATAATTCTTTATAAAGCGACTGTCTGGAAGAGGAGCGGCTAAACCAATCATATGTTTCCCTTATTAAGAACTTCAAATTTCTTGGTAAAAACTCTTTTGCAGCAGCAGAAACAGCCAGCTGCAAGGAATGGCACAAGCAACGCACCAATATCAGATGTGGTACCTCTTCCTTCAATTTGGTATAGACTCCGTTATTTACTCCAACCATCACAGAAGCGTTATCTGTACCAATTCCCATTAAATTTTCCAGTCGGAGATCGAATCGTTTTAGCGTCTTCTTTACAGCAGAAACAATACCTTCAGCATTACACTCATGCAGTTCATCGAGGTCCAGATACGTGGAAACAATTTTTTGGTGTAAATTACTGTAATAAATTATAACCAATCCCAAGTATTTATGCACAGCAATATCTGTACATTTATCAATTAATAGGCTAAATGGTTGATCTTTGAAATCTTGTTTTAGGATGTCAGTAAAATGCATTGCTAGCACATTTTTTATAACCGAGGTGCATTTAGATCGGTGCAGTTGAACTTTTTCTACATCTTTTTCATGACTGTGATTAATTACCTCTCCTAAATGGTCAACAACGCGTATGCTAGTATGCATGGCTGTGAATAATGCAAGTCTGGCTTCCTCCTTTTTTTTACTTCCAATAGACTCTGACTTGAACGGGATCTTAGGCTGCGCAATTATGACCTAAAACAATCACAAAAAAAGATGTGAAATAAATGAGTATATATATAATAAATATAATAAGTAACCAAAGTAAAAAAAACTGAGCAATATTTTTTAATGAAAATAGGCACTTCTAAAGGTTCAGAATACAATTTAACAATTTTTTTGGATGATACTGCATCAAATTTTAGGTAACGTCTTTCAGATTTTTTTTATTTCGAATACATAATCTGAGAAATGTTCTGAACAAAACGTGCTCAATTTGGTAGGAACCCAATCCGTCCGCCCTGTCCCAGAGATCCATTAAATTTTTTTATTAATTTCCGAGGGAAAACAAAAACGTAATTAATAGTCAATGTTTCTCTATTAATTATTACCAGAATCTAGAAGACTATCGATAAAATGTTGGTACGATAAAATCGTGCACTGCACTATAGGTGTTTTACATCTGCACAATTGCACAAAACAATGTACATTGCTTCCTGAAAACGATGTATTTTACATTGACCATGTTTTTAAAAAGCAATGTATATTTTTATATTGACATTTGATATTTTTCAGTTTTTACTAAATAAACTGATAAATACGAACTTACCTATGAAAAGAAATATTTATATTTGTTAAATTAAATATTTTGCTTTGTTTCCTGCAGGTCAAAACAGCACAAGAAGGCATATTCACGTAAATAATCCGCAAAATAACAGCTTGATGGTTCGAGAATGCCTGAAAAGTGTCAAATCGTGAAATCGACGGATATGATCCTATATCATATGAGTGGCGCGCGGAGACACGCCCACTTACGATTTCTAATTACTCTCATCTATTCTATGGTTAGATCTTTACCCTCATATATTATCATTCCAAACAAAATTCGGTTGACCGAACGACACCAACTATAAATTATAATGTTTAATTTAGTGTTAATAAAATGTTTTTAAATTATTTTAATGTTTTGGACATTCAAATGGGTCACCATCTATAAACAAATCTAAAAAGGATATAATAGTTTTTTTAGGCTCTTCTTAGGCACTTCTTTTTTCAGAAAAGAAGTGGCCATGTTCGGAATATTTTTGAAATAAGTTTCTAATTCCTAGCTAGTATAACACAGCCACATTTTCCGTCATAATCTTTTGCTTTAATGAAAAAATTGTAAGCGTGGCTAGAATTGTTATCTTACAACTTTTTTTACAGTTTCCGCACTCCTTTACAACATTTTTTAGGCATTTCTTCAGGACCCAGCCACAAACATAAAGCAGCAGCATCTTTAAGTGTGCCTGGTCAAAGCAAACATTAAGAATATTTATTGTGTCTGTTTCTTCAGAAATATCAGGATCTTGAATATTTTCTTTTAAAAAGAAATATAATGATTGAAAGCATTCACTAAAATCCTCGCAATTGAGTACGCACGTATTGAAGTGTATTGAAGAACTAAAATTATTGACAAATAAATTCTTAAAGGCTCCTTCAAATCCCTACAGTATTAGGTGCAATATTACTTACTCCATAACTCCTGATATTTTCAAAGAAATTCTCTAAGGTGTCCTGATTTAAATTTCTTGTTAACATAAGATGAAAGCCATATTTGGTAGATAACAATTCCCATAAGTGTTCCATGCCTTCTCTTGTTTTTATTAGATTTGTTTCAGACGGCACCACTGTCTCAACCAATCGAACTTTGTCTCCAATTATTACCTTTTTTTATATATTTTACAGTTTTTAATAAAATTTTGGCTTTTTTCCATAAGTCATGGTGAGGTGAATTACGCCTAACTGGGCCCATAAAAATTTTACCATTTGGTATGAGAGGCTGCTGACATTTAATGAATCAAAGAAATTATTTATCAATAAAGTGAAGTTATTTGTTGACTCTCTTGAGGTAAACTACCTCTTGCTGTTAAGTCATGTTCGACCGCGGCAAACCCGCGTATTGGTGCGCGAGCCAATTTTAAAGCTCACATTTTCATATAGCGCGGCAGGCGATCCGTGAACAAACATTCATTTTGTGCGCAGCAACCATGGACGTATCACGTCAGCGACGTGCAGCTGCGGCTTTTATCATCATATATCATATTATTCATAAGCGTTTGGGACGAGAACCTCGTTGGTGGATCAAAAAAAATGTATGAATAGAGTGCTACAGGGTAGTTCGCGATTAATGGAAGACATGAGATACGAAGCTATCGACGAAACAATCAAAAATTTCACAAGAACGACAACAAATGATTTCAAATTTTTAAAATCATTGATTGAGCCCCATGTAAAAAGAATGGACACTAACTTTTGAGATGCCATTTCAGTGTGCGAAAGACTTGCTATCACTTTAAGATTTCTGGCTACTGGCTATGATATTCAGAACATTTTCTATTCCATAAGTAAGGTTTTAAGCCATATAATCTTATCAAATGCCGACACTTCTCGTTATCCATCTTGCCGCGCGTCTCTAAGTAAAAGGTCCGTGTCAATTGCGCACGCACAACACTAACGCTCTTTTGCCGCGCCACCAAAAACCGACTGGTTCTGGACTGGAAAACTGATTCGCCGCGCGGCACGTTCGAGCGCGCCAATGTTCGAGCTTCCGCGCGCGGCAGAGCCGTCCCCATATTGCGCGGCCGGCCGCCGCGAGAGCCAATGTTCGATGGTTTGCCGCGCGCAGTCGATACGCGGCTTTAAATGGCCAGCTGCAAGAGCAACACGGCGACTAAATAGCTGTGTAGCTGACTTAACCCGCATCTTATTTATTTTTTCTGTATTTAGATGTTCTTCAGTTAATTTTGATAAAAGTTGCAGCTCTCCCCACGATTGGTCGGGTACTTTTATGAATTGGTAATAGTTCCACTTTATGGTTTTCTCCTCACCATTGGTGACATACAGGGTGTCCCAGAAGCCGACGTCAAGCCGAAAGCAGGTGGTAGACTAACTGTTATATGTTATCAGAAAAATGTAAAAAAAAATCTAAGTTAGCTATTTAAAAAAAATCGATAAAATTTACACCCTGTGACCGTTTTTTCACTGTTGTTGCTACAATTCTTGACTTTTCTAAACATTTTCTTTACCATTCATAATAGTTACACTTATACTTAAGTAAATGGTTGCTAGCTATGTGTACAACAACAAACTTGAATTCTGTTTATGCTTTTGTGCATAGTTAAATTTTGCAAGTTGTTGTAACAAAGGAATAGTATAGTACAACATAATATGGTAAATAGTCATAGTAATTCTATCTCTCTCTCTGGTCCGACACTCATATCTGAGTATCCACCAGTTGCTGTCCAATGCATCCCTCATGACCGTGTATAGTTTGGAGGACAAATTAGTCTTTCAGTTGATCAGTCCATCTTGCTGGTGAATGACTGTGGGATCTTTTACCTTCGGTGTTCCCAATGGCAATCATTTCGCAGTCCATGGTATTCACAGCATCCGTCTCGAGCACCTCATCTCAAATGCATCAATTCTATGTCTTTCATGGTTAGTCATAGTAATTATTCAGACATAAAACATTGCTTACATTTTTCAGCACAGAGAAGAAGTTCTCCAAAGCAGTAGAGCTGTATGAATCTCGATACCTCCTTGCAGCAAGATCGTCTGTTCTTGGAGATTATACATAATAATATATCAAAGGATTCTGCCGAAAAACTATGAAAGATCTCCAATATGAAGTGGACAATAAAAGTAATCCCTACGAGAACCCGGAAGAATCTCAGTGTGAGTGTCCCGCAGGCAGTGGAAGAAATGCAGTTTGCAAACATGTTGCTGTACTGTTATTGGGTGTTGAACATATGGTGCGTGATAAAATTATATTAAAACATGAATCATGCACACAAAAACTGCATCAATTTCATGTTCCAAAAAAATTATATACAGGAACTCCAGTGCGGGGAGAAAGTTTGAAAAGGAAAAGGAAGCTTCGTGATGTCAATTTTGATCCACTCATGGGGCAAAACATTAACAAGATTGATTATAATAATAGAATAAGAAATCTTGTTTTGAATTATAAAGACTCAACTATGCCTATCAAGCAGTTATATGGACCAGCAAATCCTTATGCCATTGAAAGTGATCATGATTATTTAAATATTGATCACAAAACAAATATTTTAAAAGAATTAAAGCTTTCAGAAATTTCAAATAATAACATACAAGAAATACAAGAATCCACTACTGGACAGACTTCTTCCTCCGACTGGTACAATTATAGAAGAATTCGAATTACAGCCAGTAATTTCCATACCATTTGCCACTTAAGGGAGTCATCAAAAGTACAGTATGCATCTCAGTCAATAAACCGCACTGATATAATATGTACAAGAGCAATGAGTCATAGCATCTTCAATGAAAATATTGCATTAAAAATATGCTGAAGAGTATGACCTTGATATACAGCCGTGTGGTCTATTTATTAGTGTTAAAATATGTTTTGTAGGAATGAAATATTCATCAGGCTAAACACATATATTTTTCTAATACCACATTACCACATTACATTATAGAGAAACCATGAATCTAAACAAGAGTGACAACTTCACAAAACCACGTCATAATATTATTCTTTAATAGACAATATTTGTAGATATAAATACTCATTTCTCAACACACCTCCTTGAGTTTTGTATCTACAAATCCATAAACACTAGATAAACTAACATTCAATACAACACAATAAAACAAATAACACACTAACATTAAACAACCTAAATAAACTAACATATATTTATTAACTCTCTTAATTCCTTGAATTTAATTCTACCTAATGCTTTTGTAAATATATCTGCCAACTGAATTTCTGTATTAATTTTACTAACACAAATTATTCCCTTTTTAACATAATCATTGACGAAGTGATAACTAATATCAATATGTTTCGAATTCTTATGAAACTTTCCTTTTTGTGCAAGAATAATGGCTCCACTATTATCCTCATATATTTTGATTGGAAGAGATATGTCGACTTGTAAATCTTTCAATATACCTAACACTGGCAACACCTCACTCACACATTCAGCTAAAGCATAGTACTCCGCATGAGTAGACGCTCTCGAAACATTACTTTGTTTTCTTGTCTTCCATAACACTGGATTTTTGAACACTCTCAGTAAGATTCCTTGTTAAAATATGTGGCTGGTACTAACGCATCACAAAAGTTTACATAAACAACTTGCGCCTGATATCTATCTGGCATTTTCCTGTCTCTTTTCGGTCTACTTATTGTCACCTCCTCAGTCATATCTTGCCTTGATTTCTCTTCTTCATCTTCAATACTTTCACAAAATTCTTCGTTTTCATTGTTTTCCTTTTCATCCTCTTTGGTCATAATCTTAACTATTTCTCGTGTTGCTTCTTCAATGAATTTTACGTGACGGCTTATAACTACTTTATTACGAGGCGTGTCCCAAAAGTAAGGTCTCCATAATTATAATAATCGAAATAAGCTTTATTCAAAATATTTTTTACATGGTTATATATAGAGTACTTATGAATTATTTTTCCACATAATCGCCATTTACTTGGATGCATTTTTCAAGGCGCTCTGGAAGTTTTTGTATGCCAGCCTCATAGAAACTCTCCGCCAGCTCCTTATTTAGGTATTGGGTGACTTCTGTCTTCACTTCTTCATCTGTCTCTAACCGTTTCCCTCCCAAATGTTTCTTTAAGTTCAAGAACAAATGGTAGTCGGACGGGGCAAGATCTGGACTATACGGGGGATGGGAGATCACATCCCAACCAAACTTTTCCAAGAGTGCTTTTGTGTCACGGGCAACGTGGGGTCGGGCATTGTCATGCCCATATCATTAAAAAACCTTTGAATGGTGCTTTTTGACAACTCAAATCTTTGATCGAGATCTCGAACCGTCACTCGTCGATCTTCACGAAGCTCACTTTCAATTTGTTCTTTCAACTCGTCTGAAATCGAAGGTCTTCCACTTCTTTGTTCATCATGAACTTCCGTCCGACCTCCTGAAAATTCTCTACACCACTTTCTAACATTTTTTAAAGACATGCAACTCGTACCATATGTTTGACAAAGTTTTCGATGAATGGATATTGGTGTTTCACCCGTTGAATGCAAAAATCGAATAACGGCGCGAAGTTCGCATTGAGCATACACGGGAATAGAGGTGGCGGCGGCCGACATAGAAACGTCCATCTTAAACGCGTGTCAGACGCAAACTAAACATCGGATCTAGTTGAGCCGCCTCTCGTTGGAAAAGGTACGACCGACACTATACAACAGTTACCAAATTTTTAAAAATTTATTTATTTATGGCTCTACGAGCATGGAGACCTTACTTTTGGGACACGCCTCGTATCTACCAGTACTTTATAGCCTGTATCTGTATATCCAACCAGAACTCCTTTCATAGCCTTCGGGTTTAATTTTGACGTTCTTAATTCCTCAGGAATTCGGACAAGACACTTCGATCCGATAATTTTTAAATTTGTGATATTAGGTTTCCTCCCTATAAAAATTTCGTATGGTGACTTCGGCACCAACAATATTCACAATATATGCAAAACTCTCCGGTAATGCCAATAAAAGATAATTCAATCTGTCTTCTTCCGAGACTACTTCTCCAGCATTTTTCAGCTCATTAATTTGCTTTTCAAATATTTGCAAAAATTCCATTACGTCATCGCCATCTTTCAATTTTGTTTCTAGAACCTTTCGTTTTATTAATAATTTATTCGCACTTCCTTGTAGTAAATACATTTCATCGAACTTTTTGATCATTTCATAAGCCGTATTTTCATTAATTATTATATCAAGCTGTGTGTTGTTTACGTTGTTTACTATAATATTTCTGGCTTTCAAATCTTTTTTCTTCCATTCAATTTCTGTCATTTTGCCCTGATTACTATTATTTTCTACAGCTTCTTTACAATCTTTCATTTCCAAAAATAATTTGAGCCTGAATTTCCATTTCTCATAATGTTCACCATTAAATACTGGTATACCAATTTCTCCTACCTTTACTTCCATTTTCGGCAATCACGTCTTTTGTTTTTTTCTTGTCAGTAATTTTCTTCACTGATCGTATTTATTTTCACTTTACATTATTTATTTATTTTTTATAACCACGCTCTGCTACCATGTTAAAATATGTTTTGTAGGAATGAAATATTCATCAGGCTAAACACATATATTTTTCTAATACCACATTACCACATTACATTATAGAGAAACCATGAATCTAAACAAGAGTGACAACTTCACAAAACCACGTCATAATATTATTCTTTAATAGACAATATTTGTAGATATAAATACTCATTTCTCAACAATTTGTAAAGAAAGGCCATATATAGCTGCATCCCCTGATGGACTTTTAGGGCCTGATTCTATCATTGAAGTAAAGTGTCCATACGCCAGCCGCTTTCAACATATAAATATTACAACTGTCCCTTATTTGGTACTCGAAAATAATATCCTCCAGTTAAAAACCACAACTCTGGAACTACTGGAAGGCATTTTTGCAATTTACTTGTATATACATACAAAGAGATGAAGGTTATTTATGTCACTAGAGATGACTAATTTATTTCAGACATGCTTGGCAAATTAGATAATTTTTATAAAAAATATTTATTGAAGGAAATCTTAAATAAAATTACAACTACGATAGGTTTTCAAAATAAATGTACGCATCTTAATTATTATTTTGTTTTATTCATAATACATTCCCTGAAATTACATAACATCATACATATAAAAAATATTTTGGATGCAAGAGGTACATAAAACTGATTTAGCTCAGAGGCGAGTATTTTATAGGTTTTAATGAAGCCTGTGAATGAGCCTTTCAATGTGGACGCGTTGGCTGGCTAATCTTAGGTCTTCTTTTAATAAATTCTCTGGTATTTGTGACTTTCCCTTTAGAAATGTGGGAATATTAATACCTATGTCTTTGGATGCAAATATGTCCTGCACATTGAAGCCCCGATCAGCCATAATAGTGTCTCCTTAATCACATATTTGAAGAAGATTGCTTCGTTTCACTATCTCCACTATCTGTCGATCACTAACACTTCCTGCATATGCTCCTGAACTAAAGGTCAAAAGTCCGCCTGGAGAGGCACCTACAAGAAATTTTAAGATGTTTCTATGCTTATATGTATGAGCTAATCGTAACTTTTTGAGAGTCAGAGTGACTGGGCTTTTGAATAGGTATTTCTGTACCATCAATTATAACTCTGGTTGACTTATAATGTTTTCGGAAACTATCTGGCATGTAGAAGTTAACCAATTCTCTGCTTGGCCAAATGTCTATTAGTTTCCATTAATTGTTAACAAAATTAATCCAAGTCACTACAATATTTGAAACTTCTGTTTTACTGACCCCAAACATTTTGCTAAGTCCAAAATCTGGTCGGTTTTGTCTTAGTTTTATTAATAATATCAAAAATTGGTTTTCTACTGAAAGGCCAAGTACCTTACTCCATCGATATTTAATATTATGAACCATTGGTAATAATGTGCTTAATACGAAACTAAATTTGAAAACTGATTCCAACCCCGTGTAATAGTTAACCATTTCATCATCTGCCAGCAGCATTTCTGTAGAAAACAACCGTAACATGTTTGATGTTTGAGTTGCAACTGTATTGCTTACTGCTTCTGCAACCCTATCATCACTTAAATTGATAGCCGTATCAAATTTAGTTGACACTGAAGTATTTAATTCCATTTCATGAGAAATGTCTTGAGCTTCTACATCAATAGGTAAAAAATCTTCACTTTGAGAAGAAACTGATGGCTGGTCTTCAAATAAACTTTTCCGGGCATTGCGAGCTTGTAATCTCACTGATCGGTCTTCTGCTTGTTTCGTGAGTTCTTTTTTATTCAAAGAAAATACAGAGGGAACTGCATTTTTCTTTAAATATTTATGTTGATGTTGAACACCTGAAAAATAAATAGATAGGTACATAGTTATTACAAATAAATTAGGGCCTTTGTTCCTTGATTGAACTAAGTTCCAATATAATATTTAGTTTAAATCTGACTTACCTGTGTATTTGCTTGAAAGTTCATATTCACTTTCAATAAAATGTTCACGACAGTGCGGAACTGCACAACGTTTCATTTCTCAACAAATAAATAAAAACTTTCCGCTACCATACATATACCGCTTTGTTATGGGAACAAGCTATGCTAGCGCCAATTTGACAGTTGCCGGCCCCATTCGGGATCCATTTCCATGAAATGTTGTTTGAACATTCAGAAGGCAATAAGGTCGAAAACTTCAATTCGATATTGAGGTATAAATGTCAAGTTATGGTATTTAATTGTTTTTTTTTTTTTTTTTAAATTCTCCCTTAGGGAAGGCAAAGGGAACGAAGCCCATACAGCCATGTCTGCAATATATATATCTTCAATAGTTTGCATTGAAATGCTAGTGTAATGCATTTCAATGCATCTTGGGAGAGTTTGGCGTCAAACGATCGATGGCAGACACTGTGGTGCTACTTGGATGAGGTGGATTACCACGATAAAAAACTCATCACTTTTCACACCACTTGACGTTTATTTCGATAATCCTCCATATTGCACATCATCACAGACACTTATTACACAAAACTACACTGAATTTACGTAACAATATCCACTCCGTACAATATTACAATCATCGAAATAAAAATCACGTCCGCCATAGTTGAATGCCGCCAAAAACTCCCGGTATTTAATTGTCTTATTACAGATTCTTTGCAAGAAGTTGTCACCTGTGTCAGTGTCAGTCAAAAAGTGATAATTTCAGGAAATATAATTGTGTTTCTAATAAATAGGATCAATCAAGAGGATCTTCACACAAACTAAGTTTATTTTGTTTTTATTAAATAAATTATAGGTTAATAATAAATATTGTGTCTGAAATCTCCTGATTGGTCTAGTTTTATTTATTTTTTTATTTTGTTGATGTTACATGGCTACTAGTCGGCGGGGTTAAAAAACATGATAAAAACCTCAGATAAACATCCAATAAGTGACAGTTAGTCGAAAAAAAAACTAAAATGATCGTTTCCTATGGCGGTTGCCCCTAGAAACCTAAACAAAGGTAATTGTCGATGGTAAATACATGACATATGATATGTGTGACATTACGTGAAATTAATTATCAGTTCTATGTAGTGTCAGTTTGCTAAACGATATTCCACCTTAGGCTTAGCACGCACTGCGATTAAACGCGCGCGGTTTAGGAAAAGATGAAAACGCAAAAACGGGCATCAACACGCACTGCGGCTAGCGTTTTACTTAAATTTATTTCATTTCACCATGGATTTCTGGCGAGCAGCATGTGTTGTAGCTTTGATGTTGAAATTAAAAAATAGAAAGCATAAACAACGCCGCCGCCATAGGTACTGGGTACATCCACTAACTGATCAAAGACATTTGAAAGGATACTTTTGCAAAATGTACAACAACGTGCGTCAACATCCCGATAAGTTTTTTAATTACTACAGAATGTCGATTGGCACTTTTGATAAATTATTACATGACGTGGGCCAGTATCTAAAATTTGAAGACACTACATTTCGTAATGCAATATGCGCCTTTCAGTTACGTTAAGGTAAGAAAACAATTTTAATTTTTTTAAAGTTTATTTCGCAACAAGTAAATTAAAATATAATTATGTAACCAATTTTTCTAGTTACTCTTAGGCATAGTCTTGGTCTTCTAACTGGTTTACAAATTTTGTCAAATAATCGGCTCATTGGTTGGTTTCAAAATTTGTTGGTCGATAATTTGTATCTGATTTTGCGGCATCGTTGGATGTATAGCCGGTGCTTGCTGAATTGTAGTTGATAACTGTGGAGATGGGCTTGGTGGAGGCATTGTTGGTGATGGTGATTGAATGGAATATATTGTATCCATCGATGAGGATTGTGGAGAATATTGATAGTGATAGGGGGTTTGTGGCTGGGTATATATTTGATGTTACAATGGTGAACTAGTTATTTTTGGTCCTCGAAATTGAGCTGGTTGGTTGATAACGTGTTGTCCTAATGGTTGCGGAGATGGATCAAGTAATTGTTTGTCTATTTCTGTTGAATTGTTGTTGTCTCGAGAACAGTTCTTCTTTCGCAGTGGTGTTCTATTGTTATTAGTTAGTTGTGAATTCTGAGCTGTAGTAGACAATGTTATATCCTGAGTAGAAAAATCCGATGATGTATTTGCATCCTGAGTAGAATTAGGCGACGATAGATTACCGCTCGTTTCTCGTTTCTGCATAGAAGGAATTAGAAAAAGCATTGAATCGAAATGAATATATTTCTTTTTCTTTGAAGGGGCAGCTTGTCCAGATTTGCCTTGTTGTGCTGTCAATTCTTTAGCGAAACAATCTTTCATGTTTCTCCATTTTTTTTGTATGGAGTTCCCTGAAACCAAATAAACAAAATGAAAATCTTGTTCACAGATACCTTGCTACGGGAAAAAGCATAAAGTCGTTGTATTTTGAATACCTGATTGGCGCTACGACTATCAGTGAAATTATCCATCATACGTGCAAGCAGTTGTGGTTATATTTGCAGCCTACTTATTTGAAAGAAATGACAAAAGAAGACTGGTTAAACATAGCACGAGAGTTTTTCATACAAACACACTTTCCAAATTGTGTTGGCGCGATTGACGGCAAGCACATAAGAATCGAAAGACCTGATTATACCGGCTCAGAGTCATTTAATTACAAGAAGTTTTATTCAATTATTCTGCTTGCTGTTGCCGATGCTAACTATAGCTTCGTAGATATTGACGTGGGTGCCTACGGATCCAATAGTGACGCCAGCGTATTCCGAAATTCAAATTTTGGTAAAAGACTTTTAACAAACCAATTGGATTTACCACCATGCTCAGTACTACCAAATGATAATGAAGGATCTGAAATGCCATTTGTATTTGTCGGGGATGAAGCTTTTCCACTTTTAAAACATTTGATGAGACCATACCCAAGCAGAAACATATCTATTAAAGAAAAGATTCATAACTACCGACTTTCGTGTGCCAGAAAAACTGTTGAATGTACATTTGGCATTATGGCCAATAAATGGCGAATTTTTCACAGGCCCTTAGATACAAAACTTGAACTTTGCGATTACATAGTCAAAGCGTGCTGCATATTGCACAACTTCGTACGAAAATACGATGGCAAAGAGTTACCAGAAAATTTGGGCCGATGTGACCAATCGGAACTAAGAAGCTTGCACCCAACTCGACTTCGTCCTAGTAGTGACGTCATGCAAACTCGAAATTTATTTGCCGACTACTTTACATCTCAATCTGGTGCCTTAAATTGGCAGTACGATGCTATTAACTAACTTTTTATAATAAAATTAAGCACAACACATACCTTTGTTTTTCTTTTCTGCCTCCGACAAGCTAGTCCAATTTCTGCACACATTTTGATACACCTCCTGCCAAAGCCGGGCTTTAATATTTCTGTCTCTGTATTGATTTAACGATTTGTCATATAATGCCGGCCTTTTTTCCACTTCAATAATAATGTTTTTTGATAAATTGTCGTAGTCTACATTCGATGTTTCTGAGTCGGACGACATGACTTAACCTCTGCAAAAACGTCTATCCTCCGCACTCGCACAGTCGAGACTGAATAAAAACCGAATGCGATTAACCGCCGTGCGTGCGCCACAATACTGTTCTTATGGGACACAAAAAAACCGCGCGTTTTCAAACCGCGGTTAAAACGTAACAAGTTGCGTTTTTAAAATCAGTCACTGAAAAAAGTCACTAATGCGTGCGCTTGTATAGAAAGCTATGTGTTACATTTATTTGCGATTTCAGACCTGCGGTTAAACGCGGGCGTTTAATCGTAGTGCGTGCTAAGCCTTAGGTGGGTCCCAAACAAAGACCTTATACTTTAATATTATAGTAACAAGACCGTGCACTGAGCCGCCAAATACGAGCCGAGCGAGAGAACAACTTGCACGGAATTCGTCCCTTTCTAACAGGGTGACGACATGTTTAGCACTACCTAAGGATTAATTGTTGGTTATCTGATAATAAAACTTTAATCCAACATAAATCAAATTCGACAATACGATGTGAAGCAACAAAAAATTACGTAATAATATTCCCCTGACTAATTAAGTCAGTAAATTCTTATTACTTTATTTGTGCTCGATGGTTACCATTGTTATTTATTTTATTATTAAAGTAGTTATGAATAAACTAAAAATTTATTAGTAAAAATGCGAGTTTATTAATAAGAACTTTATTAAATTATAACAATATACATAAACATTAATAGCGGCCTTATATTTTTCACATTACTAAATAATATAGTCTTCCTCAATCTTTGTCGTAATGTAGCTCGCTGCCCAATGTTGTTTAGTGTCAAAGACTTTGCATGCGTTTTGAGTCTCAGATTTAAATATTTATCTACAATTACTTTGATCAAATCTAGCTCGTGTGACTCTTCACATCTGGGAGTATTAGGAGGAAACATCTTTTTTAGTTGTGGAACCCTCCTTTATCCACAAACGCTGTGAAAGAAGAGAATGCACAAATATCTAAAATGTAATTGTGATCGTTATGTTGTTTTGATAAAAGCCAGGCACAACAACTTTTGCATGACAATTTATCTATAATTTTGTGAACAATAAAGCCTGCTATGTAGTATATAATATTGTTTTTGAACTCTGATAAATCAGTCTTAGCCATCAAGTTTATAAGAACTTCGTATTGGACGTTTTCGTCCGCTTGTTCAGTTTTTTCTTCCACTGCGGACCTTTCTCCACTACGAAATCCAAGTATTTGGGATATTTCGTATTCAGGATTCGTGCAGTTAGCATAGATACTGGGTCGTATACTGTTTCCGAAAAGTAACTTTCGCATTATATACTTAAATTGAAGTGCGTTTGGATTGTCATTTGACCCTCCTCTTGCTCTCATTCAGGAAAAGAACATTTCTATGTGGTCTTGAGAGCATTTATAAGGTAACAGATATTCCAATATATTTTCGCTAAACAAGTCAGTAGCTAGATTAGCAAAACAATACGTATCTATGATAATAACTAAAGGCGGAGTCTTCCGACTATGAGTCAAAATATTTTTACCGTTAATTTTGAGTTGCGTTAAATATTGTCTCGTTTCGCTAAAAACATTCATCCACACATCTTTGTTATTTTCGCGTAATGGAGATTTGAAACCCAATGCTTTGGGATTTTTTGCATTAAACATGTCGACATGTCTGTCTAAGTAACGCAAATATTCCACACTTGCTTCACCTCGAAAAAAACTAGGATGTCTGCTAGACCTTAAATATTCAATGCTATCTGCAACAGAACTACTAAGCACTTGTGTCGCTAATCTAACATTCATTTTCTTCCCAAAATAATTCACATGGACTTTAGTTAATTTATTTTTTAATTATAAACCCTCTTCTTCTTGCAGTTTTTGAAATTTTCTAATAAATTCAAAGTTGATTTTCCCTTTTTCAGATGATAATGAAGTCTCCGCGAAAACATTTCTTGCAAATTTTACCATATGTGCAGGATCTAGTATACAGTAAACTTTATTCGATCTCCATGGTTAAAATGTGTTTTCATATTGTCAATCGTGAAATCACAACCAAGTTTTTCAAAAGTTTTTACATTTGTTCTAGTCCCGTCTGCTGTCAAAGTTCGAACTGTAATTTTTATCTCTGCAAGCATGCGTATAGCCGTTAGAAGTAGTTGAGCTTGTACATCAGCAGACATTTTGTCAATGAAAAAGTAACCAATTGGGCAAACAAATTTTTCTTTTAGTGAAACTATTTGAAATACCAATACTTATTTTGCAAAAGTTTCAAAGTAATCTGGTACTATTCCACCCAGATCAATGCTACCCCCATATTTATCAGATGTTTGGTCATACTGCTTTCCAGCTTTTATGGACATAGCATCAAATATTAAAGCTACATTTGTTATGTTAATGTTTTCAGCAGCTTTCTTCTTTATAAATTCTAACACTTCAGTCATAAAACCAACATTACATTTATGTGTAGCTAAAATTCTTCTGAGTGTTGCTGGATGAGGCAGAGAAATATGATTTCTTAAGAATAAATAGGATTTCCCAGAGTAATAATACAGAGTCAAAGCAAATGATTTTAGGTCATCTGAATATCTGCTACCCTTGTTTGATTTTGCTGCATTTAATTTTGTAAAAATGTTTTGAAAATTGTCTTCTATGACTCGCTCAATTTCAGAGTAATTATCTTTGTCGCACTTCTTTTTAATTAAGTTTAGTAAAGATTTTAAGGTATTAATTTTTTCGCCTCGCCTTTTTAGCCGTTGCTTAAGGACTTTTATATCACGCTTTAATTTTCTTTTTCTAGGTGAGGTAAAGTTGGTACCGAGCACTGTTTGTGTTGCGTTTTCTTGAAGTTTAACCTTCTTAGCCGCTGGGCCCGGTTCTGGTTCCACAATTAGCAGATTACTTATAACTATTACTTCTTTTCCTGAGGGTACAGCCTGTAACACAGTAAATAATTATTCATGTATAGATATTAGGTTAATTTTGTAATTTATATACTATATACGTAATATATTTTATACACCATCATCATTATCAGTCAAGTATTCCAATGCTGAACATCGGTCACCTCGTCGGTTTTCCGCAGTGATATATTGTACATACAAAGTTGTGAAAGAAAATATGACTATTTGTCAAACCTTACCACTGGAAATTTAGACGGTACAGCTTCAGGTTTTAAAACTCTTCAACGTGTATAAGCAGCAAGTGAAGTCAAAATGAAAAAATCAAAAGTGTATCCCGCCTGAACCCTATTTACAAAATATTAGAAAAATAAGTTAAATAGAAGTCGAGATATAAGACATCGAAATTAGAAGATTTTATCGATATTAAAGGTAAAGGAGTCACATCACTGGTGAATCAGATGTTAGACGGCAACGACCTGGCAGAACATATTATACCTCTTTAAGATCGTATGTTCCTAGTACACCTTTCTTTTATTTTTTTGTACCTACTAGACACGACACGTTTATTATGATTGCAAAGTCTCAATGTTTGCGCTATTTTCACCTTTATTCTGAATGGATAACTAGAAAATGGAAAGTTTTCGTTTAACACTCCCGTTCCTTTGACGCCGCCGCCGCCGCCGCCTAGCCCGAGAGTGGCATTGAAATGCCATTTTCGCACCGCTCTGCGCTCCTAGATGTCTCCGCCTAAAGTGCGCGCGCGCCTTGTGTTGAAGCCTACGAGTACCAGGCACCCATGAGCAGGACTTAGCAAATTTGGAATAAAATAAATTCCCTTTTTTTACCGTAAACAGAGAGCATTTCATTTAAATCAATTCAGTTTAGGTGTAAGACAGAGACAGATAATATTAGTAAGGAAGTAGTTCCCAAAAAAAACCACAAAAATAATAAAAGTGTCTACTTACTTAGATATGAGGTACTAGGACAACAGAAACATTAACAAGCAAACGTGGTGGAAGTGGTATAGCGCGCAATCGAGCAACTCCTAATACAATTTTACGTACTAAGTTGACTATTTTTATCCCTTTCTTCCGATGGCATCCTTTTTCATCTAACATAAACATTAATTGGTTCAGTACAAATTTATTTTTTAATATTTCATTTTCGTTTAGTAAATTTTAACATGTTCGTAAATGTTTGAAAATATTTTTAATATAAAACACTAGAAAATAAAAATTCGTAAGATTCGAACCTGTGAACTTCAATAATCTGTGCGACTAGGCTGACTACTGAGCTATGTTCTTCTAGTCTTTATGTTTTTGCGTTACGATGAGCTAACGTTGAAGGTACACGGTAATCCGTGTACAACAGCTTTATCATGATTGTTTTAATTAAATAATACTCAAAAGTCAAAATATTCAAATAGGTAATTAAATAAAGTAAGAAGTTGTGTTGACTTATTTATTTAATTACTTAGGTTCCTACGTTATTCCCTAGTTTTGAATATTTAAGTGGGCCACTTATGAACGTTGCTTTTATTTTCTACATTAAAAAAATATTAGAACAGCAGAGCTATGAGTAATCAAACGCATAAGTGATTTATTATTATGATACATCGAACCCTAAAAAAATCCTAAATCAAAATATTTCTGTAGTCCTGGTAGTCGAGCGTGCGGAATATTTCATCAGTCGCTTGCTATCCGTCGCGGTCGTAAGTTGCTATTATGTAAAAGGTGTCGTTTTTAACAAATAGTGAATATTTTGAAATGATTTTATGTGTTGGGGCAGCCAATGGCAGCCTTCGTGGAGCTCGCGATTTGTATCGCGAACGGTTTATTGACGGTGTACCAGAACATGAACGAAGAAGGCTTCCATCTTTGGAATGCTTCAGGAGAATGGTAATGCGCCTGCATTCAATGGGTTCATTCCGAGGCATTACTCCGCACGAAGGTGGGAGCACGCTGGACCCTGGCTTTGAAGAACATGTGTTGGACCACTTAAGAAATAATCCGAGGAGCAGTACTCGTCGAGCTGCAGCAGTTCTTGGTGCAGCGAACCACATGCAAGTGTGGCGTGTTCTCCACGATGACGGTCAACATCTGTACCACTTTCAACCAACACAGGAACTCATTCCTGCTGACTTTGTGTCCCGTATGACGTTTTGTCGTTGGCACCGAGACCAGGAGGTCGCATCACCCCATTTCCCGTCAACGGTGCTCTGGACTGACGAAGCATCATTCACAAGGACGGGAATTAGTAATATTCACAACGAACACGAAAATCCACACGCATCAAGTCAAACAAATTATCAGCATCAGTGCCGCGTAAATGTTTGGGCTGGAATTATTGGGGAGGTTCTCATTGGTCCAGTATTTTTGCCAATGAACCTTAACGGCGAAAATTATTTAGAGCATCTGAGAAATAGCGTGGAAGATGCTCTGGAAAACTTGCCGGTATCGATTTACAATCGTGTTACCTTCCAGCATGACGGGGCTCCCGCACACTACGCGCGGAATGTCCGTGATTACCTTAACAGGCGTTTCCAACAATGGATTGGGCGAGGTGGCTCAGTCGCTTGGCCACCTCGTTCACCAGACCTCACTCCACTGGATTTTTTTTTATGGGGCTACATAAAGAACACAGTGTACGCCCAAGACCGTTGTGAGACCCGAGAACTAATGGAGGAACGGATAATTGCCGCCTTCCGCACTGTCACTCCCCAAATGCTGATAAATGTCTTTTCGTCAGTTGCACGAAGGGTGCACTTATGCATTGAGAACCAGGGTCGGCATTTCGAACCATTTTTGTGATCAACTCAATACAAGAAAGGATTTTATTTTAAATTGAAATCTTTCATGGAACAATGTCTTATTAACGTGTTCAGTGCTTTTGTAAATTATTGTGTGTTACGTACGATGTTATGTACACAGTACCTACGTAGTATACCTACTAGACACGACACGTGTATTATGATTGCAAAGTGTGAGTGTTTGTGCTATATTCACCTTTATTCTAAATGGATAAGAAGAAAATCTAAAGTTTTTGTTTAACAAACTCCCGTTCCTTTGAGGCCGACCGCCTGGCACGAGGCATAGTGGCATTGAAAAGCCGCAATCGCGCCGCTCCTTTGACGCGCCGCCTAAAGAGCCGCTAGTACCAGGCGCCCATAAGCAGGTAAGGAGCATCATAATACGCATAATTCGAAGCTGTGAACTCGTGACCCCGATGGTGTTGTAGTTCAAAGATGACGTAATAAATAAATTAATATAATTGAAATTGCACATTAAATTAAAGTTATTATTTAATTCTTATATATTGTGTATAGAGTCCAGGTGGGATACCCTTTTGATTATTTCATTTTGTCTACACCCGCCTATTACACGTGGTATAGTCTTCAGTTATAAAATGGGCACTACAAATGACATAATATTTTATGATATGCCCTGGCACTACTTCCTTCCATTTCAAATTACGTTGCTCATCTTTAGGAAATCTAAAAAGGATAACAATAACAATACTTTATCACAAATGATAGACAAACTCTCTTATCTTGTGATGGAAAAAATGAAATGATGGTCACCCTACAAAGCGCATAAAAATAATTTTACTTACTTGTGGAACGAAAACGGGCTTCCGGGATATGCTTCATTTTTGCATCCTTTTACACAGCAAAAGTTTACCATTTTCTATTGTAATTATGATAAAACAACACAGCCAATTAAACACAACGTGAAAACAAATGGGAAATAGAACGTGTTGGATTACTTGTCAAACGCCATTACTGTTCCAGATTGCCATAACCATATAAGAATATCGTACAATAAATAGAACTGACATATAATATTTTCTTTAAAACAATGTTATTTCAATGCACAACACAGAAATGACAAAAGCTGCTAAATATTATTAAGTGTAGTTAAGATATTGCAACCATAATAATTAATTATGCTATTTAAATGTTAGAATATTGTGTATTACCATTTTACTAAATGTATTTTTTTTTGCCCGGCAGTTTGTTAGACAAGGACACACTACGATCGAGGGACCTCTCAGCCGGCTCGTTTTAGTGGGTAATAACTTGACGTAGTATTATGAACCTTAATATAAGTTGTTTACGTCTAAATTGAAATTGACAAAAATATACAGTGCACTGTCTTGTTACTAGTATAAGGTCTTTGACTTAAACATAATAAGTATTCTACACAATATAAACATAAAAACTGTGTCTCATACCCAAACACGATGATAAAAACCGTCGCAAAATACAATGCACAGTGAATGGTTCACTGCGTACGCGATGGATGCAGTTCAATAAATTTCCGAAGCTCAGGCATGGATACAATCTTCTTGCGGGTCTTGTCCGGGAGAAGAACCATGATTGCACCTTCAGTCGACCAGCATTTCTTTACCCCGAAGTGACTTCGGGCTGCAATAAATATGTCCTGCCGGGTTTTCGTAAGGAACTCGCTTGCGGACACTTTGGATCCATTCAATGAAGTTTTTGCGTTCCACACCCGGGCCCGATGATGCATAGAGACAAACCGAACCAACACAGGACGAGCACTGGAAGAGTCCTTTTGCTGCCCCAGTCTGTGACATGACTCAATTGCCTCAGCATCAATTGACGCCAAACACATTTGCTTCTGCAGCACATCCAAGATCTTGTTCTGAACATCTTCATCCTTATCCTGCTTAAGACCATGGAAGAGGAGTACCTTCCTTCTTGAGTGTGACTCGAGGCGATCTGTGGTCAAGGCTAGAATTTCCACTTGAGACTTGATGATGCCGAGTGTTTTCCACACGAAGTTCTTGAATGAAGAATATTCGGCCGCCAGTGACTTTACCGTGATGCTTGACTCCTTTGCAGTAGACGGTGGTAGGTTTTTTTCAAAATCCGCCATCCTGGTGCTGAACAGAGCGAACAGCTCATTCAAAGTCTTCATCAGTTTGTCAGCTGAAGAATCCATTTTAGTGTTTGAAGTGTGTGAAAGTTAGTGTTAGTTAATCTAAGCAATGTAGTGACAACAATTAAATAATGTAAGTTTTAGTTATAAATAAATTAATAAATATTTCGGGAGACAAAAAACACGCCTTATTACTTCAACTACCCACTCCCACCTAAAAGAAAAAAAGAAAAAAAAACATTTGTAGAAGGTCAATTCACAAATAAAGGATAGTAATAAGTATCAGCATTTATTTATTGTTATTAATTGCAACTCATATGTATACATTATAATAATCAACAGAATAACAAGTAATTATTAGAATTAAACTCTGTACTAACCATAAGTAGGTGTCAAATCCCTCGAGTGCCTCGCATAACAACTACTAGAAGTGAGATCACACAAATGAGCCTGAATATAAGTGTACATTCTGCTTCATCTATTATTATTTTAGTAATTTAATTGCGTTTTCTCAACTTTTGAATACTATTGATGTTTTTCATTTCAGGGATAAGACTCATAAAAAAATAGTTGTCATCATCCATTTCAATGTCGGTTCTATTTTTTTATTATAAACTTTTTTGCAAACAAACGGGCACCTAAGCAATGAACCATTTCAAATGTTAATATTGCTTTGTTTGATAATTATAGGTAGTTTTATATCAATGGTTTTATATTTTATTTTCTTTATAAAACTGTACAATGTCATATGGCAAATGTCAAGCTCTCTGGCAGCAGTTTTTATTTTTCTGCCATCATTGACAACTGCATTCGCGGCTGTTTTGAAAAAAAAAAACAAAATATATGTTAGGGTACAAAACATACGTCATTTAAATAATAACATACCTTTTGTTCAGGAGTAAAAGTTGGTTTGTATCTGCCCATTGATGTCGTAGTGGATTTTAATTTCAGACGTTTTCTCAAAGTACTCTCATCTATTCCAACCATTTCTGCGGCTTTTCTCTTCGATTTTCCCTCTTCCATCAACTTTTTGGCAGCATCAATCTGCTCTCGTGTATAGAGCTTCCTGTCAGAACATTTCCTTATATATTTGCGAGGCATTTTCAATCTAGAAACAAAAAAAATATGAGGGGGTAAGTATACGCATTTTAATTAGTTGAGTTTTTTAATAAAGTGATTAATTCATAAAAGTGTGTTTTTGGTGGAATCCCAGCTCTTAACAATAATAATAATAACACCAGCTTTTTTAGTGTTGCGCAGGAGGCAAATGCCTTTTTACCTGAGTCCACTAAGGCTGGTAAGTCTAGAGTGCGTATGAAATGGAGAAATGACGTAAACCTATTTATTATGCGCACATACTACCACATCACCAAGTTAGAGACGAACATGACTATACAAGTCAGATAACTAAAGCTGGCACGTTCACAGTACTCACACTTATGCAATTTCACTATACAGTATGTTTAAAAATAAATGATTTTATTTCAAAATGCGACTCTACTCTAAGTATAGACTAAGTTTAGTTTGAACATTGGGTAAGTTTAGTTTTAGCGTTGTGGATAAATAAATAAAATATATATGTAATAAACGTTTACGCAACCTTTTGTTACGTCTTTGAAGATCTCTTAATTTTTTTTGTAAAATAAAAGTTTTTTGGTGGCGTTATAACGAAGTAAACGTTTGGCTGCAGAAATATCGCTCTTAGGAGAATCACACTGTCGAGAGGTCCCAGGCATAATTAATCCAGCGAAAATATCAGTAGAAACACCTCTAGTGGCCGGTCTATCCTGTGATACTCTTGGAGAAGATTCTGCGAGGCCCTCTGGTTGTTGCTCTGAAATATCAACTGATTCATCCGAGTCAGGGGCGTTTTCGGCTAGTCTTTGCTCTAACCGTACTTTCTGTTGTTGCCTTTCTCTAAAATTCTTAGAATTAAATTTCTATTTCCTTTTTTGTATCCTCTTCTGTCTTGGTGTCATGTCATTTGAGTCGCATAGAATCAAAAACGGCTATCTGTACTTTGTAATTTTTTTGGCAAACAGATAAAATCGTTGTATTTGTTATAGAAATAGCACAAAGCTATTATTTTTGTCATGATAACATTAGTGTTTAATTGTAAAGCATAATTGCAATTTTTCTTTATAAAATGACTGCAGTTTTTTTTAAATATAACCGTTTAATTTATGTAGATATCCGTATTTGATACTAATCTTTGGAGATAGCCATATTTGATCCCAAGTATACAACAGATAGCCATCTTTGAAACTGAGAAATTGACTGATAGCCATATTTGATTCTAATAGAAAATAGGGTTGTCAAAATATTAAGGAGTATTTTATGAATTATAAATTGAGTAAATAATACATAAATATTTTAATTTGTGTGGGTAATATAACTGAAGTTTGTAAGCAAGGGTTAAATAACAAAAAAAAACGTAATCAGCATTTATTTGTTTTATTTCATTAAAATTGAAGATAATAATTAAATCCGAAGGCTTCTGAAGGTCGTGGATTTGAAATAAAAGATTTTGCTGATATTGACTGGTATTATTTCGTATTAATACACAACCAACAAATACACATAAATGGATAACATTCAGAACAATGTTATCTAGTACAATCTCAACGAGCAAAAAAAAACATTGACAAGCACAGAGAAGCGAGCGATATAGAGCTGTCACAGATAACAAATACACAATACACTTTGACATTGCATCCAACACTCCCCCTCAATGGCAAATTATTCAAATTTTAAACTTACCTAATGGCTTTGTTAACAAATCGGCACACTGATCATCAGTTCTAATATAGTCAACACAAATATTATTTTATATTATACTGTCTCTTACAAAATGAATTTTAATATCAATATGTTTAATCTTATGATGAAACTGAAATTTTTTACACAATTTTATAGCTGATTGATTATCCTCTAAACTGATACATTTTTATTTTCCAAGCTTTCTATTAAATTTTTTATCCAAGACACTTCACTAATAGCATAACTTAAAGCTACATATTCTGATTCGGTGGATGACAAAGCAACAGTCGACTGCTTATGAGATTTCCAAGCGACACTACAACCAAAAATTTTAAAAATATAGCCGCTTGTCGACTTCCTGTCCAATCTATCACCTGCCCAATCAGAATCCACATAGCCTAAAATATTACAATCATCATTATTACTATAAACTAAATTTAAATTCAAAGTACCTTTGATATATCTTAATACTCTTTTGAGTACTGTATACGTCGTTTCTGCGTCGTTGCTGTGTCGTTTTGTATACTGTTTTGAGTTTGGAGGACCATCTTCAGAAACTGTATCTTCAATATTTAGACTTGACATCAAGATATTACTTGTAAATTAAATATTGTTAATAATTTCTTTGAACGAATCATCTCCGAATAGTTGCAATTTATTGGAACATTCTTCTACTGCCATATTTTCAAATAACTCACAACTAGGACTGTTTTAATAACAGTATGGTACTTACAAATTGATTTGGGTAAATCAATAAATTATTTACAATCAGAATAAATGCATACATAACATTAAAATGTCCTTCGTAAGCTTAACTTTATCATAAAAGTATGCAGTATACTGCTGCTAAATAACCTAAGTAAAAACGGACAAGTGGCAGATATCTTTTTGTACTTTGGTTTTAATCTCAAATTACAAAGTTGACTAAAATTATTGACATATGAATAAGAATGGTTAATAAGTATACTCTGATGTTGAAACAAATTAATTAAAAAAACATACCTTCATTAATTTCATCAATATTCGCATTATCTATCAAATTTGACAGAGCTTCACTATTAAAAACATCGCTTTGTTTTCGGTTTTGCGCCAAACTTAACAATAATTTATTTCTTCTATTTAACATGTTACTTATATTGACTTTAAATAACGCAGGTGTATCAAATTTGATGCTTTAGTAAATTTTAAGTGGACACGCGAAGAAAAAATCGACCACCCCGCGACGAAACGGTCATGAGACTGATGTCTTTGCTTGTGATACACAACGCCCCGGATTTCACGACGTCACTTCGTAATAATAGATGTAGGTGTCTTTATATACGCGACAAAATATAAGTAAATATTAAGATTTTTAATGAAAAAAAAAATATCATGTTGTAAGTTAAGAAATTCTGAATTTAATTATGTAAAAAGTTATTTTCGCGAAATTGCAGATGTCTTTCTTTTTTTTGCTGCTGTCGGTTTCTTCGCTGCACCCGTCATAACCATCCACCATGCCTTGTAATCGGCCTCGGTCATCTGTTACTGATGTATACTGTGTATGCAATTCAGCCATTTCTTTTTTCAGTAAAATATTTCTATTTAAATAAAACCTCCGAGGATATATGTCGGTCGAAGGGGTATATGCCGGTTTTTTTGAAAGAATTCTTTATGTTTACCGGTGTCATAGACTTTTCAAAAGCTTGACCAACAAGCGTTCCAATTTCGTAAATGGTCACTAGACATCCAGGATTTCGCATCATCCATGACTCCATTGCTGACGCATAATATGATTTAAACGGTCCATGGATGCCGACATCAGCTAACGGTTGAAGTTTCGCAGACGTATGTGGGTGTAAAGTAAGCACTGTCACCCCCGACTGTTTGGCCAAATCAAGTGCAGCAATCGACAAATGTGATTCATGGTTGTCCATTACGAGGACCGTTGAGGAATCTTTTGTAGATCCTGACCGCTGTACAAAATGCTTCATTACCTCTACAAAAGTGTCAGTATTCATCCACCCTGTTGGAGGCGCGAGAATAAAAGAGCCAGGTGGTGCTCCAACTTTCATGCGAGGATTTATGTTCTTGGGAAAACCAATGCGGACAGAGAATTACCTCCCGCACTGATGATGTTACACGTTGTGACGAGCGTACCTTTTTCACCGCTGGACACTTTGCATATATTTATTTTTCCTTTTGGAGCTTAAACTCTGGGATTTTTCTGCACAGTGCTTGTAGCGGTTTTGTCCAAATGATAAATGCGCGTGCCATCTGCAAATAATGGACTGCGACTCAGCACATTTTGAAAGTTGTCAAAAAATATTTTAACGGTTTCCTTATTGAATGCTGTTGCTCGTGCCAAGCTAAAGTTTTCGAAACCCTCGGAGCCAATCTATCCCAGCCATTTTATTTTTTTCCCAACTCCCAGGAACTGGCAAATTATTCATTTTTGCCATATCGTATGCTATTTGGCGGCAATCTCTAGTAGTGAGTCCATAAAACATTAAGGCGCATTTTTTGTAATAATTCAAACTCAAACTCACTCAAACTCAAAGTCATTTAATCAAATTGGTATCATCAAATATAATTTATTTTGTTTTGACTTGTCAAAAGTGTATTTGATGAAAATGAAATGAAAGATGAGTAGTATCCTAAAATTGACAATACCACTACTTTTTTATCGGCTTGTCACTACCGGGAGGCCTTGTCTAGAGAGGATACAGGCAAGAAACTCTGCAAGGGTTCCATCCTCCCTTTACATCAATATGTTCTACAACCTAATAAAATTTACATGTATTATATAATACTCTTAGTCAAAAATGTCAAAATTGAATTGGAAGGAAAATGCTCATAAAGCGACGTATCAATATATACGAGGGTGGATCAATAAGTACCCGTGTTAGGAATGAAGACGCAAGTTTTTCACAATTTTTTTTTTTATTTTTCAACGTAATCTCCTTTTAGGACGATACACTTTTCCCAACGTCCCTGCCATTTCTTTATCCCCTCTAAAAAATACGATTTGTCAAACTCTTTAAAATACGCTTCTGTCTCGACGGCAACCTCCTCGTTTGAGCTGATTTTTTTTCCCGCGAGCCACGTTTTCATGTTGGGAAACAGAAAAAAGTCGCAGGGAGCCAGGTCGGGTGAGTACGGTGGGTGCGGCAGCAATTCATAGCGCAATTCATGCAATTTGGCTGCGACGATTCCCGATGAATTATCGTGGTGAAACAGCACTTTCTTCTTTGCCAAATGGGGCCGTTTCTCCTTCAATTTCTCGTCAAATCGGTCCAATAATTCACTGTAGTACTGTCCCGTGATCGTTCTTCCTTTCTCCAAAAAGTCCATGTGGATTATTCCCTTCGAATCCAAAAAATCAAAAATGACCTTTCCGGCCGATGGGACCGTCTTTGCCTTCTTCGGAGCAGATTCACCCAGAAAAACCTATTATATTGACTGTCGCTTGGTCTCTGGCGTATAGTAATGGATCCAGGTTTCATCAACGGTGACAATTCGACGCAAAAACTCCTGCGGATTTCGCTTAAAGAGGCCCAAACACTGCTTCGACATTGACAGCCGTATCCGCTTGTTGTCCTCCGTGAGCAATCGCGGCACCCATCGGGCCGACAACTTTTTCATCCTTAACTTATCATGTAAAATATTGATTGCCGTTCCGTACGACACGCCTACAGCCTCTGCTACTTCGCGCACTTTAGTTCGGCGATCAGCGAGAATCATGTCGTGGACTTTTTCAACGATTTCCTCGGTAACCACGTCTGCCGGGCGGCCTGGGCGCTCCTCATCAAAAACAGATGTACGACCATGTTTAAATTCGTTGAACCAATATCTCACGGTTGTCATAGATGGTGAAGGGTCCCCATAGACAGAATCCAACTTCGCTTTTATTTCTTCGCATGTTTTTCCATCCAAAAATAAAAAGCGAATTACGGATCGATATTGCTCGTTTTCCATTTTATCGAAAAACACGAAACACGTTTAATACAAATAGCTGCCAAATCAAAACTAACCTATGAATCAGACTGAAATTTGATATGGCGTCGTTTGACAGATGACAGTATACGATGGTAATGCCAATTTCCCTCAGCAACGCCACTTGTCTTCAAACACGGGTACTTATTGATCCACCCTCGTACAAGTGATTGTAATAGTTATACTGAAGTAGTTAATTAATTGTCATGTCTATTCGGAACACTCTCCTGGCCAAAACAAAAAGAAAAAAAATTATATCTAATATGAATGGATACAATAATAATACCTATGTTTCACAAAAAAGTTTTGTGTTAATATAATAGGAAAAAAAGGAATTTTTGATAGCTAAACAAAATGTATAATAAAAAAATAAATATTTCAATATACAATCATGAATGTGACCAAATGTAAGATTGCAGTGTAGAGCAATCTATATGTCCCATGCTTGACTATCATTTAAATAATCATTGATTTTGTAATAGGCTTTTTTCATGAGGGTTGTTTTTTACAAATTCCTTAAACTTTGTATCGGTCATTTGGGTAACATTCATTGGTAGCATATTATAAAATCTAACACAATTCATTAAGAAAGATTTATTCGTCTTACTTCTCTTGTAACTTGGAAGACGAAGTTTATATTTATTTCTTGTTTTGAGACAATGACTCTCACTAATCTGAACGTAGCTGTGAATATGTTGGCGAACAAACATAATATTTACAAATATGTATAAACATGGCAAAGTAAGAATACTAATCTCTTTAAACAATTCTCTTAGGGATTCCCTTGTCTTCATTTTATATATATGTTTACTTCCAAATCATAACAGCGCGTATTTGGGGGAAAATTTTTTATACATTTAGTTTTCTTTGAATTTAACATAAGATTAATAGCCGAAAACCATTCGCAAACCTTATTCAACGTATTATTTATAACCAGCTCTCCAGTCTTTGCATTATTTCTATTAACCCTAAATAGGAGAGACCCGCGTGTCATCCGCGAATAAAACTATGTCAGCCATTTCTGTAACCATGAAAGGAAGGTCATTAATATATACGAGGAATAGAAATGGTCCTAAAATTGAGCCTTGGGGAACACCCGTTTTTACTATTGATCCCTTAAGGACGGCACCATTAAATCCTACTTTATGTATACGCTGTGATAAATACTAGACATCACACCTAGTACACACATACTAGCACACACATACTAGACACCAGTAATAAACTAGACATCAAGTGATTAACATCTCTTTTATTACTACTCCCGGGTCCCCACGTAGCAATTTTTATTTTATTTAAAAGTCTAGAGTATAGAAACCCCTTCTATATATGGTCCAGCTCTTCCTGAAGTAGACGGAAAATCCTAAATCCTATTTTTTGCGCTACATGATGCCCTTGATTGCCGCCCAAGCCATTTCGATAGGGTTTAGATCGGGGTGATAGGGTGGCAGACGCAGCACGGTATGATTATGTGCATGAAATATGGCATCGATGAAATATTTTTTATGTTTTTCTTTATTTAAACATATTAATTTATAAAGCTCCGACTTTATGTCGAGTCAAACTCAATATTTCTTTCTCAAAGCCTTGTCTCCTTTCTTGCATTAGATATAGGTGCAGCATTGTCTAGTTTATTGTGGTAGGACTCATTATCTATTACCACAACAGAGTTTTCTGGTATATTTGGTATTAATTGTGAACGAATCATAATTATCATAGTTCATATTATTATGATAGTCACTCATTTTTGTCCCGACTTTAAACATAAGAAGAGCATTTGGTACAAAACCAGTTTCTGAGCCGGCGGCCACTATGACTATGGGTTGTCCTTTTAAGATATTTTTCTTCATCCCCGTGGTTCAGCTTCATAAAGATCTGATATGACAAAGTAGTCATATACATGTTACGAGCAAAGGTGCAATTATATCTTCTCATTTAAAGTTGTCAAAATATTGTACGCAATCAAACAGTCATAAATATCTTCATATCAAAAGTCTCCAAAAACATATACACGGTCAAAGTCATGATTAATATGTTCACTTCCAAACTGTCCATTGGTATCTAAGCGGACAGAGTGCTCATAAATATCTTCACATTTTGACATTCTAAAGATTTTTCAATTTCTAATTGTTCAAGTTACTATGACAACGAAAAATAACAGTCTTGTCAGTAAAAGAAAATTGTTTTAACCAAAGAGAATGTAATACCTACCTGCGTATAGTATTAACCATAATAATATTAGTTGTTGAGTTGTTAACGGATTCTCGGATAGATAAAATTCTTTATTGCGACAAAGAAAAAAAAACAAAACCGTACAAATTGCAACGCAACACAGGCGGCCTTATCGCTAAAAGCAATATCTATAGGTCTACCAGAATCTCATGGCATTTTTAAAAACATAAAATTACGATTTTGATATATATGCTGGAACCACTGAGAAAAGCAGTACGCCTATTGTTCCTAGGGGTCTCTTCTATAGCATTTTCGCGGACACCTCGAAGTTTAGGTATTCGCTTGAAGTATTCGCTTCGCTTGAAGTAGGTATTCCCTTGAAGATGCTGTAAAAGCGTACGAAAATGCCATAGAAGAGATCCCTAGGAACAATGGGCCCACCCACTGCTTTTCTCAGTGGTTCCATTGAATGCGACGATGTGTAGAGAGGAACGGAGATTTACTTCGAGAAAAAGTATTGGCTTTCTACATTAAGGCGTTTTTAATAATTTTTAGTGTTACCCACTTATAAGGACAAAGGACAAATTACATAATGAGGTCGAGTTGGCAGTGATCCTACTAACATAATTAGAAAAGATTTTGAGTTCGAGCCCCGATAAGGATAAAATTAAATAAAAAATGGCAAAGTGATAAAAAATCGCTATTTTCATTTATTTATTGTGTATTTGTTACATGTGTTTGTGTACCTGATTGTGTTTAATTTGAGTGAAATATATTTTTTATAATGCAAGTGTAAAAATATTTATTATAATTTGCTTGCTGCATCTATACCTTACTCAGTCTATGGATGCAAGATAAGTAAAATTAAATTTTATTATTATTTCATCCAAAAGCTTGCGACGTTGCCGTTGTTCTTTGTTAAGGAAGAGCGACAACAACTGAAAGCACGTCATCAGGCATGTCAAGACTCTGTTCCAAACAAAAGACACGTTTAGTACGTCAAACACGAAATTAAAAGGACCGATAGGAAGATAAAATAAACAATATGAAAATCGGACGTAATCCTTCAGATTAGTGTTTACTTTTCTTTAACACCAAGATATTTTTGATCACTTTGGGTGCTTAGATACCATTGAACACTTTATTTGCGAATATATAATTGGTCATTTTAACATAAAACATAATTTTGGAATTGTGTAGTTTAGATAATATTGAACACTCTTGACGGTTACAACAATAAGATGACCTGACAACGTATATAAATTTGAACTTGTGTTCAAATGAGCACTCTTGACACTAAGATCTTTATGAAGCTGACTGTACCATCACTCCAAGCCTTCGATTTCGTGTGAGAGGAATCCACGTATGATTCATCGGTGTAAATGATGGGTCCACCTTCTTCTCGATAGTTTTTTAAGGTATTCGATGCGTTTCAATCTCGGTATTCGATGTCTTAGGAGTTTTCTGTTATCTTCAGTCCTTTTCCAAATAAATCTGAGATCTTTTTTAAATATTTCTCAGACTGGAGGCAGAACCCTTGAAATTTATGTCTTGTCTCAATTTGTGTAGTAAAAGTTTGATAGTAGGCAACTCCTTTTCAGTTTTGTGAAAACAATGCACACATCTGACGGCGCTTTACTAGCGCCATCTATTGAAAAACGTTGGAACAAGATTTGACAGCTGTCAGTCTGGCGGAGCGTTGAGTATATTGTTAGCGCGGCCATATTGGACGTCACTCGTTGTTCGGACGTCATCGGCGTGCGCACCATCGAACCGACGAATCGCTTTAGTTCCGCGTAATCTTGCCTCTTTTTGTGTCCGAAATAATTCTAACGGACTTACGAGATTATTATTTTATCAATAGTAAGAAGATTTTCGGTGTCAATTCTGTTCTTGAGATATTTTAAGTGATTAAAGTGTACTGGTGATTGTGACTGAACAATTTTATTAATTTCTACCCACATCACCACTTATTGAAGACAATGGCTGATTCTGACGATGAAGGGCGTCTGCCATAGGTGCCATACTAGAGCCTGCCGAATAGGCATGATGACACATTTTGAAAAACTATCCTATAATGTTCGAAAACATACATTATTTACAATCAATATCATATTTTTGGTTTCAGTTAAGTATTAGTAGAAAAAGAGGACATTTTAGTTTTAAGATTTAAAATTCGCACCAAAACGCAAGCCAGTGTCATGGCGTCGCTAGTGACGTCACGGTTGAGTAGTGTAAAACGTCAACACAGCTTTTTGTTATTAAACAATTTAATAATTTGCGATTCTGAATATGAATTCGAAAGTGTACAGATGTTGTGCGGTTCCGCAGTGTGAGAACACTTTAATAAAAACCCAATACAAGTTATTTATGTTCGTTCCGCAAAAGAAAATCATACGAGACAAGTGGTTTAGACTTGCAAGGCGAGATACAACAGCGATATTGCCTAGTACTCACCTTTATTTTTGTGAAGATTACACTATTTGCTGTGGTTTAATAAATCTACAGGACTCATTAATTAAATAAAACTGATTTTCTTTCAAATATTGTATTTTATTTACACAAAACTTATTCAGTACTTTGGTATAATAAAGGATAAACATTTTTTTTTCCATGATAAATATATAACATTAGGAAAATTTGATAAAAAAATTTCATCATATATGACACTTATTATTTTAACATTTTCATTTGCACTGTAGTTGCAATCAGCTACACAGTAATAGCCTTTCTTCAGCCTAGTTAGGTACATCTGTAGCTGCATTTGCACATAATATTTCTGGGTTGGTTTGTCATGAATAAAATATTTCTTTAATTTTTTGGCACTCATAGGACACTTAATTTCTGTAATACTGTCCTCACAGATCCCATCAGGTGATCCTGCTATCATAGGATAGTTTTTGGACAGCATTAAACCACACTTTTGGATTTTTTTTCCTAGTTTGTCACTCACAGTCTTCCTAACTTTATCCTCTAAAAGTCTACCTCGTCTCATGGCCGGTGTGTCAGCGCTTAAGTTGTACGTAGCTTATAGCGTCATCGCCATAGGATGCCCTGGAGGACCTAAAATAAAGAAATGAAACTGATAAATACACGGTTTAATATAAAAATAATATTTCAAAAGTGCATCTTAACTCAGACATAACCTCTATTATTAATATGCTATTACTCAAATTTAATATTGTTATATCATTACATTTATGTACTATGTTGTAGTGTGATTATCATACTTACATGGAAGTTTTTATATTTCTAAATTCTGCTGAACAAAAGTATTTATTAGATGCAAAAAATTCTCCTAACATCAACACATCGACTTTAGGCAAATTAGCACTGTTTGCCTTTATAAATCCTTGTTCCATGATTCGTGTTATTACACTTATTATGATTAAGGCATAATATAAACTCTGAAACAAAACTGTATTGTAAATAAAACCGGAGAATTAGCACAGCAGTTTGTTCACTCGTAGTGCCTCGTACCACAGAATACACTTGTACTCAATAGTGACGTCATTCGCTGTGATTGGTGTTTAACATAATATGGCGAACATCCGAAATTCGTAGTTTTATTTTATCGAAACAATTATCAATCCCGCTCTTAATTAAACGATAAATAGGTGTTTAGTGTTCCAAAATACAAGTTTCATTAAATAAATGCATTTGTTTAGTGATTTTCAATTACTGTCGTCATGCCTATTGGGATTATTAGCGGCTGTTATTATGATTCTTTTTATTGTGCTGACGGACACACCGGTCGCGGCCGCAGTTCGCTTTTGAACCATTTTTAGGTAGAATTGAAGACTCTTTCTTCAGATTCTTTCTTCATAAATTTATGAACGTCGAAAACCATTTTCGTGTCTGACGACGTAGCACATTGAATCGTCCGCGGGGCATTTTCAGAATTAAATATATAACAACAAAAGAATAACAAAAGAGGCAACAAATAACAAAAGAGATAACACCAAATATCGAATGAAATAACAACAAATAACAAGATGATAAATTAAACCAACAACTCTTCTCGACTGTACTTTCTAACGGCACCGCGCGTGTGTTTCGTGAACGGACAGAGAACTCGCACTAATAATGCCCGCTACACACGTAACGATATATCGTAGCGATTTCAGACTGTGCAGATAAATCGAACGTCCCTAGTGTCTCCACACGCCTCCGATATCGGCGTCGATCGGCAGTTCTCCGCAGAATCTCACGTAAGAAACATGCATGATGACGAACGAAGATGATGACGCGCTCGCAATATTAGGCCTGGTTATGTGTTTAAAGAAAAAAAAGGCGCGGAGTGTGTGGTGTAAAGACTGGCTCATGAGAAGGAAGCGATTTTCTCATACCAACTTATTAAATGAGTTGAAAATTGCTCCGAAAGATTGGCATAATTACTTGAGGATGAATGAAGAAACATACTTTAATCTGCTGGCTTTAGTTACTCCACTAATAAAGAAACACGACACTGTAATGCGAGAAGCAATAAGTCCTCATGAAAGATTATCTGCTACACTGCGATTTTTAGCTACAGGACGTTCTTACGAATGTATGAAGTTTTCTACAATAATATCACCGCAAGCTCTTAGTCAAATCATTCCTGAAACCTGTGATGCTTTGTACGAGGTTCTACGGAAAGAGTACTTAAAGGTAAGCATGAGACAAAGAATACTGTTATCATGAAATTATTTATTAATTAAACTTACACGACGTATCACAACCAATAATGCTGTTTAGGTGTCGTCACATTTTACAAATCATCATTAAAATTACTTAAAAAGGTAGCAATTGTGTTATCAGATTGTGCATCCTGATTAGTATGTAATGGTGATGTAGATTCCATTGAAGATACACTTGAGGATTCATAGTGGACTACAGCATGTTCTTGAAAGCTGTGTTGGTTAGCTTGTAAGGCATATTCCCTTTCAGTGTGTGGTCGAGTGGAAAGGTTTTGAGTGTTTGGCTGAGTGAAAAGGATTTGAGTTTGTGGCTGACTGGAAAAAGCAGTGTTGGGAAAGTCATAATTTTTTCTTACAGTGTGTGACATAGTTAAGCTACCCATTTCAGCCAAAAACAGAGTTTCGTTAATTATTTTTTCTGCTATGATTCTCTGTTGTTTTGGTAACTCTTGTAGTTTCATCCCCACATTTTTTCCAAAAACCTCAAAACGATTGTCGGGGAGTTTGGGCCGTTTAAAATGATCATTTACGGACTTAAGTACGTCTTCGGTTAATGTATTTCTTCCTGATCTTGGCCGACTGCGACTCGTGATTGGTGTATCTCGTTCGCTGTCAGGACGGTTCGGGGTCGGTGTGTCTCGTTCGCTGTCCGAATAGTTCAGTGTTGTATCTCGATCGCTGTCAGAACGGTTTGGGGTCGGTGTGACTTGTTTGTTGCTCGTTGAGTCGTTGCTGGCGGCCGCCTGATTCTGTAGAATATAAGAAATATTATGTTACTAAAATAATACTAATCATGTACTCATTTTGTTACAGTTTCCCAAAACAGAACAAGATTGGAGAATAATAGCGAGAGAATTCGAGCAGAAGTGGAACTTCCCTCACTGTTTAGGTGCCATTGATGGTAAGCACGTTGAAATCGTGCCTCCTAGTAACAGTGGCTCGTTTTATTATAACTATAAAAATAGACACAGTATGGTATTGCTGGCAATCGTTGATGCAAAATACAGATTCCTGTTAGTTGATTTTGGAACAAATGGAAGGGTTTCTGATGGTGGAGTATTGTTGAATACGAAATTTTATGAAAAACTTGAAAGGAAGACGTTAAATATTCCTACAGCAGAAAGGTTGCATGATAGTCCACGAATACTGCCGTATGTATTTGTAGCTGATGACGCGTTTCCTCTGAGAAAGGACATGATAAAACCATTTCGGCAAAATGACTTAGATAGTAGAATTAAGAAGATATATAATTATCGGACATCGCGAGCACGCCGCATTGTCGAAAACGCATTTGGGATACTAGCGGCAAGGTTCAGAATTTACAGAACTCAAATGAACCTGTCGCCTAAAACTATTGGGTCAGTCGTAAGAGCAACCTGTGCTTTGCATAATTATTTGACGTCAACATCGCTTTCATACGCTTCTTCAGAATGTTTCGATATTGAAAACTTTGAAGAAGGTACGACAACGTCAGGGCTCACAACAAGAGCGTCAACACTTGAACCATTACAAAGAACTATACAAGGTGCACCTCAAACAGCTAATCAGATAAGAAGTCAATTTATGACGTATTATGTAAGTGAAGGAAAAGTTCCTTGGCAAGACAATTTCATTCATTAATGTCAAGCAAAATGGTCTGCACCTTGTATTTGTGTTAATTTTTTTTTCTTCAATATAATAATTTTTATAATAATTTGTTTTTTATTTACCATTATTCATAAAGCAATAAATAATTTTTGAAAAATAAAAGCTTACCTCATTATCGTCCTCATCCTCATCTATATTTGATTTCGATGGCCTCGGTACTTCTTGATCGTACAAAAAACTTAGCAACTCGAAGTACCATAAACGAGGAGTGTAAATCTCGTCAGTTCCTGCTCCGGATTTGCACGATTTTTTTATTTTATTTAGCTCTTTTTTGTAGGTTGTTCGAAGATTATTAATCCTCTTAACTACTATATTCCTGTTGGCATTTGGATCAATGGCTTTATATTTTTCGACTAGCCTGTTGTAGGCGGCATTCTTTTTGTTGCGATCGTGGTAATCCTTAGATTTGGTCATCCAAAGGCAAGTTTCGCTTCTGTAGCTCTCTATGAACTCTTGCAGTTGTTCGCGGGGACCTCTTTCTTCTTTCGACATGTTTCACAAGAGCGCCGCACGCACGTGCGCACACAAGCGAGTTCCGCGAAGTACTGCCGAAATCGCATCGATCGCCATCCAGACGCGACGATAAAACTGCGCAAACGCAATCGACAACGATTTATTTAATGTAAATTGCAACTGCTCCGATCAACGATAATCTGCAACGATTTGTCATACACACGATCGATAAATCTGCGCAAATCGGTCTGCACAGATTATTCGCTACGATATATCGTTACGTGTGTAGCGGGCATAACAGGGGGAGGAAACTTCTATAAAATGTCTAACATTTGTTTTTCTAGAGTTCCATCTATGAACGTTGTTCCACACTATTTCCAAATATGTTTTATAATAAATCTCACTAGGTGGCGCCATTAGTCTACAGAACTCTATTTTAAAATCGAATGAAATATTCGAGTTTACGTAATAAGTATAAAAGCTCCAATAAAAGGCTCATAAAAGGTCCCGTTTCTATCTTAAAAAAATTCTTAAAAATACATATCATTGATAAACAAATAAAAAGGCATAAACCTTTTATTTCATTAAAAAAAAGACATGAAAATTTCATTTTTTAACATACTTTACTAATCGAATGAATAATCGATTATTGTTCGATTTATTTGTCAATGTCGGACAAATATTGCAAATGGCCGCGTGTATTTTGTGTTCTCGTTCTACTGTAATAACGTCGAGTTGAGTGATTGCTCCTCCGTGATTGCATGAAGAATCTGAACAGCTACGAAGAATCAGGTTGTGGGACTGCGACATATCCTGGTGTCGAGTTGAACTTTCCTCCACTAGGTCAGTCGCCGGCCGGCTTGTGATTTTGCGATAATTTGGACGCTATTTTATAAAGTTTTGTGATATTGGACACTTTTAGTGATTAAGTAGACTTTATTGATAAAGTATATTTTGTGAATTGCATACTACGATGCCTTCTACTAATCGCTGTGTATTTGGCTGTGTGACAACAGGTACTTTTATATTTTTTCTTAGTTACCTACTACCTACTTGAGTTTTACTGAAATTGCATATTTATTTAATTAAATTACATTGTCATTATTAAAGAAAGATGAGTAATACACAAAGTTCATATTAGTTATAGAAAACAAATGTCTAGCTTCGTACATACAGAAAGTCACGTTGTTTTCTCATAAGGGAAGGCAGCATCACTTGTTTTGTTTCCACTTGCTACGATCCTTACATAATTATTTCTTTCGCTTGATCTATTTTCAACACATTCCTCAATCCTCATACATGCTCGGCCATTCCATTTCAAGTACGTTTGACTGTCTAAATTCTCTAAATAATAAAATGTGATTATAATAGAATATTTATTTATAACTAATGTTTTTTCCTACAGGTGTCACAATTCACAAATTTCCAAACCCTCTGAAATATCCTGAGTTATTCAGAAAATGGGTTATGTTGGCTGGTGAATCTCTGAAAGATATGACAGATGATGTCATTTACCGCAACAGGAATGTCTGTGACAGACATTTTGCTGACAATGTTAAAAACAGAAATAGTCGTCTAAGCTATTTAGCGGTGCCTTCGTTACACCTACCTGGTAATAGTTATCTTACTCATATCATTTATAAAATAAAATAGCCTTTAATTTGGATAGTAGTTACAATAAAAATCTGTTATAAACTATATTATTTTAAAGAATGTCTAATAGCTCCGTGTGCCTTATGGCAAAGGCATCCTCCATTTGACGCCACTGCGCTCTGTTGTCTGCCACTCTAAACCATAGGGGTACGAGGGTTTTGTGTATGTCGTCTTCCCACCTATTAGAATGGTTATTTGGCCTTAATTGATAAAGTTCCATGACTCGTCAAACAATGGTCATGGTTTTAGCACAAACATTAGCTACAACCAGGATTTTAACCCGTAGTGCTTCATCTGATGATAGCTGCACTGACCATTCCACCATGATGCTGTTAAAACAACCTAAAAAAATAAATATTTGATATTACACCTTTGACTAAGCAAATTATATTTTTAGTAGGTGTCTCAAAATGTTTTTAATAGATAATTTTAATTTTCAGAGAGAAGTAATCCCATCTTAGAGAATGATACCAGGGATCCACCTTCAACATCTAACATCTTGGAGAGTGATACTATGGATGTTACTACTTATGTTTGTGGATGGGTGCTTAAAAAATGTTATTCAAAACTTATTAAAGGATGTTCAAAATGTAAAAAAGAATTAATATCTGACCAGAATTTACCAACAAATTCTTATCTCAAAGCTAAAGAATACTGTGTGAACAAAAAATGGCTGTGCTATCCCTCAGAAGAGTTAAAACTGTGTTTTAATGAAATTCATAATATAGTTGTAAGTACAATGAAAGAAAAAGTTTCTAGTAAACTTGTTAAAACTAACATAAAATTTTTAAATAATGTGTTATTGAACTTTGACGTTTTTGATAAATGTAAAAAACACAGAGTTGATTTAAAAAAATTTTTTGAAGATAAAAGTATCGACATAATTTTGTATAGTTGGTGTCGATCTATTAATCGAATTTTATGTGGCAAACTAACTTATGAAGGGGATGATTATACAAAAACTAAAGCTCAAGCCTTTTATAATAAACAAAAACATAATAAAAATAGAAAGTGAATTTCTTGTTTTATTTTTACATTTTTCCATACTAGTAAGCAGATTTATTTTTGTGCCTTCTATTATAAATGCGGTACTTTGTAACCAGCCTGATTTTATTATCATACTATTATACTATTATATTGAATGAAATCAGGCTGATTGCAAAGTATTGCATTTATAATGGAAGGCAAAAATCAATCATTAAAAGCTACTGTAGGCTAGGTACGTCCAGAGTTGCGGAAAAACGTTTTCAGATGGCGCTCTAATCGAAGAGTTGGCAAAAAAAATCCTTAAGATGGCTCTCTATTCCCGTAATATTACTTTTCTCTATGACTAATAATTATCGTCGCAAGACCCGAGCGGGGGGTGGGCAGCGTGAAACGGTCGGGGGAGTGCCCCTCCCGATCCGCACCGTCCGTCCCGCCGATACCTAAAAAATGAAAACTTCAGAGAGCTCAAAAAGATTTGCGCGAGTTATAGAAATGTTTTGGTTTCCTTATTTTAAAAGGTTATTGTAGCTTAGAACTGATATTGAAGGAAATTGTTTATTAACTCAACAAAGTAAAAATACTATCTTTTAATTGAAAAATATTAATTTCTTAGTAAGTACAAAATTTTGTTTTTAAAGTAGATGTTCGAAGTGACGTCCTTGTTGTGCGATACAATGACGAGCTCTACTTACAGTTTCTAAATAAACTTTTCATTTCTCATACTCGGAAAGTTGTGTTGTTTTGATCTGATTATTGGGTGGAAAATGCTGCTTCCCGACATAGGGAGGGAAAAACTCATACAATTTACTTCCCACCCAAGGGCCGGAATGAACTTTAAAAATAGAACTACGAATACTGTCAGCTGTGAACTATTAAAAAAAAAGGCTTCGTCCATGTGAGTTTCTAAACAGCCAGTGTGAACTTAGCGCAAACTACTTCGAGCGGAATAAGCCGCAACAAACAATACGCGGTGAGTTCCATATTTAAAATTTAAACAGTCGACATAAATTGGCGGGATATGAATTTATTATATGTATCTGTGACGGAATTTGAAAAAATTCTAATAATCTCTTATACTAGTTAAGATTTTAATTTTAAAAATGAGTTCAAGCGATTCCGAAATATTGACACCAGATTCAATTAAAGACGAGGCAAATTGTGTTATCCAAAATCTTTTGCCAGAAATCTCAAAAGAAAGATATATAAATACATACAATGATTTTATGAAGTGGCGAGCTGAGAAGAAAATAAAATAAACAACCAATTTTTTATTTTCCTCATATATTCGAAGTGAAAAGTAGAGTGTTTAACACGGGTAAAAGAATCAATTCCTACTCGGACTATAGCCGCCCTCGCTGCGCTCGGGCGTCTAAATACCTCGGGAATTGATTTTTTCCACCCTCGGTTAACAATCTACTATTCCTTAACATTTGCGGAGTAATTAAAGCAATTGCACGACGTACACGATTCTGTAACTCTTCTAGGCGGTGCATTCTTTCAGCGTACACGTTGTCTTTGATAAATCCCCATAGGAACGAACAGGGCCGTCTTTAAACAATTTGAGGCCCTGGGCACATTAGGATCATGGGGCCCCTATGACCTTGAGAAAACACTATTTAGTTATAATAGATAATGAAAGTAGACAAACAAGGTTCTAAATTTATTTTTATTTAGTTACTAACTATAAAAAAATTGGAAATATTAAAAAAATATTCTACAAAAGTAACTCGCTTAGCATAAATTCCTTACATTAATTCTATGTTGATTGCAAAGGTGCCCATCTAGATTTTTAGATGAGCAAAATCGTTAATCACTTCTTCAAAATCTATGGTATTGAGAATATCACATTCTATGCACATCAGCGACAAACTAGTTAATCTCTCTTGAAGAATTGTACTTCTTAATTCATTTTTTATTTGTTTCAATTTGGAGAAGGAGCGTTCTCCGCTGCAGTGAGTTACCATCATGTTTAAAAATATTCTCAATGCAATTTCTACGTTAGGAAATGTGTCTTCAATTTTGATTTCTTCTTCTTCTTCTTCTTCGTGCGGGCGGTTTCCGCAACTCGACGACTTAGCGCCTATTTTGCGTTTGAGGGTGAAGGCTGGCTACTCCAGCCAGCCCAACTCCGCCAGGAAGTCGCCCAGCGCCTTCACGTTGAGGACAGCCTCGCGGAGGTTACCCGGGTTTCCCAGGTACTTTGCCCGGTAGCTAGCTACCCCAGTGCATTCCAACAGCACGTGGGCGGCTGTTTCTTCTGCCCCCATGCACGCTCTGCAAAGGGGGCTGTCGGTGATACCTAGATTGAAAAGGTGCCTGTTAAAATAGCTATGACCTGTTATGGCTCCCGTTACTAAACGTAAGCGAGCCTTACTTAGCTGTAGGAGTTTCTTGGAGAAGCGGGGGTCTATTCGTGGTAGCGCAAGTCTAGCCTGCCTGCATTCTTCCAAGTTGTTCCAGTGGTTCATGTGTAGGTTTTGAGTATTTCTCAATCAATTTTGATTTGCTTTAATAGATTATATACTTCCTGTACACCGTTAGGTGCTTCATTTTCACTCTGAACATTTTTTAAGTATTCTTTTAAATGTTGACATTCTATTTCTAACTCTTTTTCATTTACATCTTCGTGATAGCACACAGATTGGGAATTGTTCTCTGTACACGTATGCCCGGGGTATGATCTCAAATTTTGACTTAATAGGGGAATTGTTAATTCGTCCATTTGTATTAGCGAATTTTACTTCCAATTGTTTAGGCTTTGTTTGGTCTTCCGGATCCCACCTCACTTTTTGTACAACGCCTATCGACCCATTCACTAAACCTAAACTAACATCAATGTTTCTCCTGAGCATTAGTTAAGCTCCCTCTTTAATGATAATGTGGCGAAATGGTTCCAGTAAAGGATGGTACGTCAGTGTTTGCTTCGCGTTCGACTTGGCGAGGGCACTGCCGTGCCCCCGATTATTTACCTTTGCCTTCTTGACTTTAAAATTACTTGTTTTTTCATCATCCTTTCTGAAATGCAGAGGCCAACGTCATACTCGTAGTTAGAAATAACAAATGCTTGATTAATTTCAGATTGGTGAGTTGTAGAAAATGCACAAAACAAGATAAGTTCTTTTTTTAGTTCGCAATTGAAGCATAAAATAAAAAGGTTGTCGGTTCTCCCGACAAATATGGCCAGCTCACTGCCATTTCAACTTGCTAGGCTATTTGATAGGTGACCTAGTGCCTGGCTAGGACGGGTAGCTCTGGGACCGGCTCGGAGAGTTGCTTCGGCAGACCCCGGGTCGCTCCCACGGAAGGGCAAGGAGGGGAGGGCATACTTCCTTCTTTTTTGCATTTTTATGCTGACCCACTGTGTTTTGAGTTTGTTAAAAGATCGCTGCCCCCCTTTATATAAGGAGTTGTAGTGGTACTGAACCTTTTTTTAAGTTAAGAGTTAATATTATATACTTATATTATATTTTTGTATTGTTACACTTATTTTAAATGTATATATTGATAAAAATTATATAACGTAGATTAACTTTAAACAGACATATATGCATAAGCTTATTACTATATAAATAAATATTAGTAGAGTTTTCTTTTAAATATGTTAAAATAAATATTTGTGTAACAGACAATCATTAATAAATGTTTTATATGTGAATGGACGTTGCGCGTACGTCACACCGCGGAACAATAGGCTTGAGTAGTTCCTACCTAGCAGGCAACGCTTCGCGTCGTGGCAGAGTTCTCACTGAAACCTGCGGCAGGTTTCAGTGAGAACTCTGCCACGACGCGAAGCGTACGCCGCTCATGCTCACGATTTCGATCGACGCGTACCGTCCATTCGAATATTCTAGAAAAACATCTTTTTCTCCTTCAATACCTCAACCCCATAGAGTTAAAACTGAAGAAAAAAAACTGATTATGAGAAAATGAAAATCTTAATGTTACCTGCTGTCGAGTAAAAATATCAACAACCAATCAATATCAACAACATTAACCACATATTAAAATATGTGGTTATTGTTGTTGATTAAAATTTTACATAACATATATACCATATCAAAATATTTTAAGGTCATACCGTAGTTCGTAAACATTATTCGAATAGTGGTTGAGGAATTAGGGAGTACATGTCCTCTAATCTTAAAAAGTTCTCGTAAATCCTCTGATGTCACAAAAACACTCAAAGGAAGCCCATCTTTTGCTGCCATACGAGCTACTCTTTCCTCCATCGTACTGCCCTTTTATCTTTGACTGGAAAGTGACTTGTGATCTTAGCTTTTTTTTCAATGAATTTGAAGGCAAAACTGAAGTCTGCATGGTAGCTGTGGTTGTGGACGCCGTCGTGGAAGCGCCGGCGTTAATATAACTTTTTTCACTCAAAGACAAATCTTCAATTTCAAGTACACGTGTAGTCCCTTTGTTGATCTTGGTCTAGTCTTCGAAATTGCCTTGCACAATTAACACCTTGTAGTCAAATTGTCCTCCGACTTATGAAAATACTTCCAGATTTTGTTAGTAGAAGAAAATGTTTTATACTGCACGTATTTGAATTAAACATGGTTAGATCGATATTTAGTTGAATTAAAGTTTATTATTTAA
The DNA here is from genome assembly GCA_910589355.1 of Parapoynx stratiotata. Taxonomy (NCBI): domain Eukaryota; kingdom Metazoa; phylum Arthropoda; class Insecta; order Lepidoptera; family Crambidae; genus Parapoynx; species Parapoynx stratiotata. Next base: position 8,527,700 of record OU342482.1, read on the forward strand.
AGGGAACAAACTAACACTAAATAAGAAATCGATAAAGATAAATTAATAAACAAACGAAACAAATCGAGAGATCAACTAAAACCAATAAACAAATGCAGGGGTAGTGAGTAGCGCGGGATCCCGCAGGATTTGCGGGATCCCGCGCTACTCACTCACTCATAACTCATAATAGGGTATCGTAGGGTAAGCGGTATCGTGATGAAGAAAAAATTTACGGCCCAGTTCAGAGTACTTAGCTTTATGCATTCCCAGCAATATCCTCAACCTTCCATGATTGCACAAACTTACTCCGGCCGGCCACCATGTTGCAAAACACACAAAGTTTGATTTACTTTGTGTGTTTTGAAATATAGTGGCAGTAAAATTATGCCGCTTTAACACTTCAGACCAATTATTATAGAACTCTTGTACTGCATTCTTATTAAACGCGAATGATCGAGCAGCGCTAGTGTTCTCGGGTTTGAGACTGAGGTTGGGTTTTCTTTCCCTGTATTTACGCATCCAATCTAAGCCGGCAATTTGATTTATGACCCATTGTGCTAATTTCTGAATTTGTACGAGTGTAAAGTCCAAAATGCATTTTGCAGGATTTAATTATATAATCATTCAAACGTGCCTCTTCTTCTAAGTTGAAGGTAAGGTAAGGTATTTGGTGCGCGTCAGTGCCCATAGTGTTAAGTAATAGGGCAACTTTTCTTGAGTCGGGTTCTTCTTCTAGGTTATTAGCTTTCATATAAATGCGAAAGGATAAAGAGAAGTTTTCCAAGCTACTGGCTAGGGGTTTTAGAAAATACATCGATGTTTTTATTCGATGCAATACATCGCGGGTGTGCATCGATCTCTTTCGATGCATCGGTTACAAACATCGATGTTTTCGTAAAGTACTTTTTCTAACATTGCAACATGAAGCTGTTGTAGACTCCTGACATCTTGACACTCCATACAAACAAATAAACCACATCATAATTAGTCTCACAAAAGTTGCCTTTGGTGTGTGTGTTAAAGGATGTTCAAAGAATATATGTTAAAAAGATAAAAAAAAAACTACTTTTCACGCAATCGTTGCTCATTCAGTTCAGTTGTTGTTTATTAAAAAAATAACAGCAATGTGTGATAATATTCTTTGTTATTATTACAAAAATAAGAAAAAAAACAAATAACCATAATCATCAGTACTATAAACACACCGCTTTTTTAACCGTCTTAAATAATTCAAGGTGTGAAAGTGCCAGTCAATACAAACAACTCTTGTAATGGGGCCATCATCAAAATCGCGAAAAAAAAATCCGCTGTTCCATACAAAAGTGCAACACCTACGAAACCAAAATATATGGAATAGCTATTTTTTTTATCGCGATTCGATATTGGCCCATAGCAAGAGTTGTTTGTATTGACTGGCACTTTCACACCTTGAATTATAAAATAACACGGTGGTATATATCAAAGTCCTATTTTCCAGTGTTCTTTTGGAAGACTTTGCAAAAACAAAAGCTTATTTAACCGTTTCCCTTTTAGTCTATTACGTTGCTGATTGACGACTTGTGCTGCTTTAGAAAATAAACGTTCAGACGGTACTGAAGTTCCCACCATAATCAAGTATTTGTACGCAATTGGATGAAGTTTAGGGAGCTGAATTTTTTTGAACCTCGGATCCAATATCGTGGCTATAGCAAGAAGAGTCACTTTCTCTATAGCACCCATTCTCTTTTCAATCTGTTTAAGGACCAGCGACTGCACTTCTTTAGCAAGAGGTTCTTCTAGTTTAAGAGGTTTAATTTTCAAAAGAAGGCAATGGATAAGTGGTATTACCTTGCTACTAGTACAGTACTTATCTCCGGACACTTCCTTAGTTGCAGCTTCGATAGGTCGCAGAATTTGTAAAACCGAAGAAAGAATTGACAGCTCTGACGCAGTAAGCATTGGTGGTGCATTTTTATGACGAATGATTATGTTATTAACGATGGTGCGAAGCTCCAAAAATCTTTCGATCATGTAATATGTACAGTCGGCAGCAATTAGATAGCGACATCTAAGGCTGTCAAAAATTTTAATACAGTCAAAGTGGTCAATAACATTTATACAGCCTAAGTGGTCAAATTATTGAGTGCACCCAGCCTGTCCAAATATATCGATACACCGTTTTGTCAAATACATAGATGCACGCTAGCCGCCATTATTATAGCGATAAGCTAAGCGTCAATAGTAACCAAGCACCCAAAGTGGTCAAATATATCGTTACACATAAATAAAATGAACGTTATTGAGCAGATAATAAGATTTAATTTAGATTGGACAAGTTTTTCCTGACAATGTTACTAGACGCACGCCTAAACCACTAGACCACGAAGGCAGTTATATTGCTATGTTAAATCTTCATACTTAAATGACTGGGTGGATTTGGATGAAATTAAGTTCGGAGATAGCTTATACTTACAGGCTATTTTTTATTTAAACTCACACGAAATAAATGAAGGGAAAGGTAGTTGGACAATATTTGTGTGTGGATGTACGTTACTTTTTACTATAAAAAACGACACTTTAAAATCAAAATTGGTATGGACTACATACTACTTTTATATTTATCCACGCCAAAGAAATTACACATACCAACTAGTAAGTGTATATTTTAGGTTCATGTTTCAGTAAAACCACAATAGATAATACGCATGGTCAAAACCCGTCAAACGCCAGTCGCAACCAATCAAGCATAACTGTCGGCTATGTTACGCATGCCTATTGAATTGTTTACAATAATCGTGACGCTACGGCTCTGTGCCGTAGACCATCAGGACCGAAGGCGTTTTTGACATGTAGCCAAAAACGTAATTTATAATTTAAAATTTATTGTGTTATAGGTTTCAGAAAAAATGGTATTATTTTTTATGGTGATGGCTATCAGTAATTGTTCGGGAGCATTCGACTGTCGGGAGCGGCCGAGAGCCGCACAACGATTCAAACCAACGACCGGCCTGCCACGACTTCAATATAGATCGCGGACGACTTAGCATGTCAATTGTTTCTTTAATTATTGATTATACCAGTTTTATACAGTCCACTGCTTATCATTCAGCGTCCCTTAGTTAGGACCCTAACAGTAATTAATCATTTGGGGCACAATAAAAAAGACAAAATAAAAAAATCAACTAGCCTATTGTACAAAAAGCAACACTCTGAACTGTCACGTAACTACCAACTTTTTTATAATAAAGTGAGAATAGATGTATGACGTCTTCATAAATGTAATTTTTATTGTAGGTGTGTGTGTTACGTTACAAAGTTTTGAATTGAACCATAATAACTGAAACTAATATTTTTTCTAAGATCCTAATGAGTTTCGCATCAAAAAGTTCTCTCATTTTGATCAAAAATCTCTCTTTATAGTAATGTCAAAACAATCATTGTCAAATTTTTCCGGTTGCTCGATTGGTATTATTGGTTTTATCGGTTTGTTTTAGTTTTTTCATTTCATTTAATTTAATTTCTAAAAAAAATGCCGGCCTGCATATCTTACTTTGAGAGGATCAGAATTGTCACTTTACGGCTAACGGAGTTGTGGAAATCTCGCGGCAGTTAGATATTCATGTAAGTAAATTTTGCATCACCCAAAACAGTTTTCCTTACACAGGAATAACGTTTGTAGACACCAGCTGTTTCTATTTGCAACGAAGGTCGGTAAGCGAGCGAATCAAGCGGTTCGATGAAGGTGGTGACTAGGCTCTTCGATACCGCTCTCGCGGGGCAAGAGCTCGGGTGACTACGGAGGCAGAGGACGCCACCAATATAGCCATCCACTTTCAAGATACCTTCCACCGCAATCACGATTCAGCGTTTCAGTACCGTGAATGTTTGACGCGTTCAAAATTTGATGAATTTTAAATTTTAGTATTTTATTGCAGATATCAAAACAAACTGTGGCGTAGGCTTAATGAAGGTGGCCTACACCATCACATACCAGCCCGAAAATTGCCACTTACACAACAGCACAAAGAAGAAAGAATCGCCTTTTGTCTTCAATATTATAAATTTTGCCTCGCCAACTGAGGAACTGGCTATCTTTCTTTTAATCGCCGGAAAACAAAAATTTTTGAACATTGAAGTGGTAATAATATATTCTTATTGAAAATTGTATTGGATTTTAAAGTTTATACCTAATTATATATTGCTACAAAATAGGGTTGGTTTTTTTATTTAACTTTTACTCACACTGGCGATGGCGAATAAATTTTTTACACGCTTTGCGCTAAAACATTATAGCAAAAGAATAATAGCAGCTATATTTAATTTTACTTTAATTTTTACTTTCTTCACTTTCGTTATCTTAAAATTTAAAAGCAAGACATATTTTGAACCTTAAAACCTTTCTAATCTTTGTATTTCGAACACCGAGGTTTATGAACAGAAAAAGACACGGTGTCACAGATATCAAAATCGAGTAGAATTGAATATATCGAATGTCTGGAAAATTATTACTGCATGTTTTAAATAACAGAAATAATAAAACAGTTTTAGGAATAGAGCCAATCATATACGTGGTGGTATAAGGGCAAAGCACATACAACATAATGAGGTCGAGTTGGCAGTGATCCTACTAACATAATCAAAAAAATTTTGAGTCCGAGTCTCGATAAAGACAAATAAAAAAGTAAAATTATTAAAAAATAGCATTATTTGTACGTTATTTTGATTTATTTATTGTTTATTTGTTACTTTAATATCCAGACCTGATTATATTTAATTTGAGTGATATAATGTTCAAAATATTTTTTTATAATGCAAGTGTAAACAATATTTATTATAATTTGCTTGCTGCATCTATACCTTAATCAGTCTATGGATGCAGGATAAGTAAAATTAAATTTTATCATTTTATCCAAAAGCATGCGACGTTGCCGTTGTTCTTTGTTTTGGAAGAGCGGCAACAACTGAAAGCACGTCATCAGGCATGTCAAGACTCTGCTTCAAGCAGTGACAGTTCTCTGGCGCCAAGAGACACACATCACACACACATATTATGTCATGAAAACTTTAGTTTTTGTCATGAGAAAAATAATGTCATCTCTTTCTATCTTTCCGTCTGTTGCGTCTTGAACGGGCAGTTAAGAGTGTTGCTTTTTGTACATGTTCTTCCGTGTTCTTCTAGTTCTGACTGTATAATCAAATTTTTGTACGGATAAGAGCACATCAGACTACCACAAAATAATTTATCGATAAATAATGAACTCAATTCTTACACAAAACATTGATTTAGAAATCAATTGAGAAAACTTAATTTGATTTTGGATCGTCTGACATGCTGGAAACTGTATACATGAATTGAGGCGATCCCATTACTATCAGGTTATTTCATTTACGAACTATCAATCGTACATTTTAATTTATTACAAACCTTAAGTTTTCTCTGTCGATGAATTACTTTGTGATATGTATTTCCAACACAATTATTTTGTTCAGGAATAAATAAATAAATAATAAATAAATAACACTAGCCGTCATCTATCAAAACATGTGCGCTACGGTGCAATGTGCTTTGCGACGCACCTCAAGTTTTGAATAAATGTCGCTGTCGCTCAATTTCGATTACGCCAAACGCTCAAAGCCATTTGCCTTAATAATTTGAGATATTATTCGAATTTATTGAACTAAAAACAAACACATGGCAATAACGTCACGCACGAAATGGCAAAGAAAGTTATCTAAAAAGTTTTAGAGGAAAAAAAAATATAGACGCCTATCTTAGATAACTGTCATCGTAGTAACTTCCCAGATAGTAATCTATTTAGAGCTCTATGCTTCATTGCTTAGGGTGTAATTTTGCAGTTGTACCGAAGTTTATGGCGAGGTTGTTGCTTAGTTACATATGGTGATTTGGCTGTCGTCATATAAGTGGCGCCCTGGTAGAGCCGATATAATTGGTGACATGCGCGTTCCTTTACTTTAGACCAATGGTTCCCAACCAGTGGTCCGTGGACCACCAGTGGTCCGCAGAAGCCAAAATATGGTCCGCGAATGAATTCTTTAGCGGGCGCGCCCGCTAAATTCGGTGAGCCGTCGGTCGCCGCGCCGTGCACGCAGCACTCTAGGTCGTTCAGAGCCTCAAGGCTCGGTTGTCATATTCCATATATTTTCGAAGTATCTTGTGTCAGTCGATGACAGTTGACTTGACTCCAAAGTTTTTTATGTTCCAATTTGACGTTAAACAACCGACCTCGTTCCGAGCCTTTGAGCGAGTTAAAAAACAACCAAACAACTACACTTAGGTTGTGAACGTGGCCCAGCGCGTTAGAGTGCGGGTGGAGGGGGCGCGGTACGCGGGGCCGGCCGCCTCCGCGCGTCTCTGCGAAGACGATACAACGTCATTTGTTTTACCTATTTCAGTGTCAGTAATAACACGTAATATTACTTAACTGTGTGAGGAAGTTAATCATTCATTTATTAGTTACCTTTTACTGATCGTTGTTCTTAAATTGATATCTTGAAATAGTTCGTAAATACAGGTGAGTGAAAATTTTTTTTTATATTAACCTTTCTCAGGGTATTAAAAATGATGATTTTCGGGTCGTTATCAAGAAAACGACGTTATCAATACGTATATGTATTATGTATATTTGTTTATTTCATTTTGCTGAATCGTACGTATGGCAAAGTAGTATATTTTTATTTATTCATTTTTGCAAAGAAGCGTAAACTAAATTAAATTTTTGAATTTTTGGTGATTCATCGCGGGCTCGCGGTATTCGAATCCTTTTGCTGGTCACTAAATTTCTTTGTAATGTAAACTAAAACTACCTTTGCTATTATTTCAAAAATATTTTTATGTAAGATAGCTTAGCACGATCATATTATAGAACTTGATCTTACGCTTTTGTTTTTTCGGTTTGTATTCGGTTTCATTTTTTTGTATCTATCTTATTTTCAGAACATGGCGCCTAAAAGAAAATATGACAATAATTATATAAAATTTGGATTTACCTCGATAGAAAGTAACGGGGAAATAAAACCACAGTGCGTTATATGCGCAACCGTTCTCGCAAATGAAGCGTTGAAACCAGCAAAATTGAAACGCCACTTAGAAACGGTACATCCAGATTTATCTAACCGCCCGCTTGAATTCTTTCAACGAAAATTAGAGGTCCTAAAAAAAATGAAACTCGGGCCTAGCGGCTCGAGATTTGCAACATCGGAAAAGTTATTAGTAGCGTCGTTTGAGATTTCTAAATTAATAGCACAATCTAAAAAGCCACACACAGTTGGAGAAACACTCGTAAAACCTTGTTTGATCAAAGCCGTCGAAGAAGTTTTAGGATTAGAGGCCAAGAAAAAAATACAAGACATACCTCTGTCCAATAACACGGTCAAAGCTCGAATTGAGCTTATGTCAAGTGATATAGAGGAGCAACTTGTGTCAAGAATAAAAAAATCGCCATTTTTCGCTTTGCAGTGTGATGAGACGACCGACATTTCAAATTGTTGTCAACTACTTGTATTTGTTCGCTTTTTAGACGACGACAACATAATTAAAGAAGAGTTATTGATTTCACGGGAACTGGACACAACATCAAAAGGTATCGACGTCATGAACTCAATATCCGAATTTTTCGAGAAACATAATCTTATGTGGGATAAACTCGTTGCCCTCTGTACCGATGGTGCACCAGCAATGTTGGGATCACGTTCCGGGCTGGCGACATTAGTAAAACAGAAAAATCCTAATGTAATTACAACGCACTGTATCATACATCGCCAGGCGTTGGCTTCAAAAACTCTTCCTGGATGCCTCAATGATACACTAAAAATGGCCATAAAAATTGTAAATCTTATTAAAAGCAGCGCCTTAAATACACGACTTTTCAAAAAGTTATGCACTGAAATGGACTCTGATCACGAGACACTTCTCTTTCATACCGAAGTTCGATGGCTATCGAAAGGTAATATGCTGGGAAGATTATATGAACTGAGAGCAGAGGTTGAGATTTTTCTGGGTGACAAAAAAAATAATGATTTGTTGAAACAATTTACTAATCTGGCATGTCAGATGGACTTGGCGTATCTTGTGGATATTTTCACACATTTAAATAAATTAAATACACAACTACAAGGTTCTGGAAATAAAAACTTAGAGAATGTCGCAAATATATTCATTTTTGAAGATAAACTTCGTGCTTTTATCTGCAAACTTCAATTGTGGTTACGTAAAATTGAAGAAAATAATTATTCTGCGTTTGCGACATTACAATCACTTGTGGAAGACAAAAAGTATGACGCTTTTACAGCAAATATTCAAGAAAACATTAAGACTCATTTACATATGTTGATTGATGAATTCAATCGTTACTTCCCAGAATATAACGAAGAAGCTAATCTTGATCAAAAAATGATTCGTAACCCTTTTAGCACGGACGCTAGTGAAGTTACAGAAGAAATCCAAGAAGAGCTCATTGAATTACAAAACGACAGAAACTGCAAGGATGCTTTTGAATCGAATTCACTTGAGTCATTTTGGTGTAAAAAAGCACTTTCTTATACTAAACTTCGAGAAATCGCCTTACGCTATTTTATCGTTTTCTCAACCACTTATTTATGTGAACAAGGATTTTCTGCTTTGCTGGTATTAAAAAACAAGGCGAGAAATCGTTTGAAAGTAAGTGATGATTTACGTGTGGCTCTGAGTAACAATATCAGTCCTAGGATAGCCGAACTCGTGAAGAAGATGCAAGCTCAGAAATCGCATTAATTTAAAATTACGAAAGTTTATCCTAAAATGTTATTATTTCTTTTTATGTAATTCATATTAGAGTTTGAATTAAAGTTTCAGTTTGATTATTACAGTTTATTTTACTACACTAAAATTTAGTTAATTAACAACTAAATAGTGGTCCCTGCCGAAAAAAACGATGTCAAAGTGGTCCCTGACCAAGAAAACGTTGGGAACCCCTGCTTTAGACGAATGAAATGTCTCTATCTATATTAGCGTCTCGGGTGTATCGATATTTTTGACCACTTTGGCTGTATCTAAATATTTGACAGCCTTGGATGTCGCTATCTAATTGCTGCCGACTGTACTATTCTATCTCGTCGGAACCTCTTGTATCAATTTAGTTTCGTTCTGGGTTGCTTTACGTAATTCATTACTGGCTATGATGCTCTGTTTGAACCACGTCACAATGTCTTTGACCTTAGTTATCAAGTTTCGCAGCTCTGTATTTTGCTGCATAGAGTTTTGTGTCACCAAATTCAAAGTATGTGCAAAACATGGTATATGTTTTTTTCCAAAAGCCAAATCAACGGCTTTTACCATGTTGGCTGCGTTGTCTGTCACTACAACCGAAACTTTGTCTGTGGAAACACCCCATTCTGTACAAGTTTTAAGCAGCATTTCAGCGATATGCTCTGAAGTATGACGTTCATTTGACTGGTACACTCCAAGAGTAATTGAAAATAGTTCATTACCAACACCGAAGTGTGCTGTTAATCCTAAAAAACTTCTCATGGTCATTGTTTTCGACCACATGTCAGTAGTGAGAGTAAGGTTTTCAATGTTTGATAACTTCTCTTTGAAGGCTGTCGATAATGCTGTGTATTTATCATCAACCCATCGAGTCAATGTCGTCTTGCTGGGAAGTTTATAATGCGGAGCAATAACTTTAATCAAATTCCGAAAGCCTTCATTCTCGACAATTGTGAATGGTTGATTGTCTTTACATACCATATAAATTAGGGCAATATTTATTTTTAAAGTTTTATCACCCGTCGCTGAAAAAGCGTAGATTTCTTCAAAACTTGACATGATAGACTTCTGGCGTTTAGGCGCCGGAGGAACAGGAACATATTCATTATCTTTTGATAAATCAGAAATTTTATCAGCTTCTTTCAATTCCATTATATCAGCAGAACTCGTTGAAGGTAGCTTGTCAGAATATTTAGGGACTACTTGTGTATTTTTGTTTATTGTGTCATTGTCGATATGGGATTGTTTCGAACTTCCATCATTTAACTCCCGAGAAGCAGCCTTATGTATATTTTTTATATGACCAATTAAGTTGGTTGTATTACCAGAAGATTTTATAGCTTTTTGACAAAGTCTACACTTTGCAGAGTTACTATCTTCAATTTTATCGTAAAATTTCCACACACCACTCTTCTTGGAAGGTGCCATCGCTTTGTGTAATCAATCTAAAAAATATATTTATACATCAAAATAGCGGAAGTCGATAAATTCATTAGTCGATAAAATCACATCACTAGTCCTGACTATCTAATTTTAATCAATTCAAAGTTACAATCACAGAATGACTGAATGAAACAATATATTATTTATTTAGAACAATTATATTATATATTAAGAACAATATACTATTCACCTTTTATTGAATTTGTATCTGTGCAGTGTGCAATAAATAATTTGTGTTGAAAAGTATTTTATAGTTAAAAAAAATATCTTCTGTATTTTATTCTGACATTGAGTAAATAATTATATGAATTACTTGTTCCCATATAAATACTTAAATGAGTTATCCTAACCTAATCTTACTTTATAACTTTATTTACCCGCCAGTAGAACTTTTATGGAAGCGATGAAATGTTACTCTAATAACATTCAAATCCAGTCCAATTTCGTGTTGTAAAGTATGCACATTCACGACACAAGTAAAAACAAAATGTAATTTAACGTTTTGATTCAAAGTTCATAGAGAGAAACCCGAAACAAAAGAAACGAACTTTTTTTTATTCTCTCTGATGCCAGACGTAGTGTTGCCAATGTCTATTGACAGCAACAAAAAAAAGAATAAAAGTTTAATGTTCAATTTTATTTAACTTCTAAATTGTTCTAAATCAGAGCTACTGAAACGCAAATTACGCAAAGACCATTGATTCGATGTTTTATGAAAATACATCGATACATCGAGTGAATCAATATCTTTTCAAAGTATCGGATCGTTTCGATGTATCATAAATAAACATCGAGTGATTACGATGCATCGATGTATATCGAATATCCCTACTACTGGCATGTTCGAAACTTTGTTATCTAATTGAAATGATGGTGGCGGGAGCATGTTAGAAGGAATTTATCTTTCGGTCGCCATTTTTTGACGCTGCCGTGTGTGTGAATTTTTGTTTAAACTTGCCTGAGCCTGACTTCCCGGCGGCGACTGATGATAGATTTCAATTGTTCACTTTGTTTACCGCTGTCACCATGTCTTGATATATTCAATAAAAACTTCAGTAATCCAGAAAACAAATGTCAAATAAATTTAATCTTTTTAATTTCTTTAATTGCTTTGGACATTTATGTTAGTATCGTAACAATAGTATTATCCAAAGGATTCTGATTCGTTATAATTTTTTTGCTCTGTTGGCAAATTGTTTTTTTTTATTTGTATGGCAAGATAGCCTGCAACGTAAACAATTGGTTGTTCTGTTAATAATGAAAAATCATGCTCAATTACAACCTCTTCATCAGCTAAATGAACGACAGGATAATCATTGTCAAGTGTACTTTCTTCAACTTTCTTTATCATAATATGGTGCTGAAGTACTAGCTGTAGGCCATTGTCCTTTCCTTCCATCAAATAACATTGTACTAGCCTTTAGAAAATAATTTTCAATAGATTTAAATAAATGTGGTACATCATACAATATAAATGTTTTTTTTTTTCATTTATTTTAAAATAATGGTTTGACCCATCTGGAAAAGGCCCTGAAGCTTTTTTAAAACTCTTAATGCTCATATATTTGTAGGGTCTTGGTCACACGTTACATTTAAAATAATGAAACCATTAGTTAGATATTACTTCTATTTTTTTAAATATCATGGCCAATTTGGCAGGCGAAATTGTACCCTTAGTAAAATAAAAAGCAATTGGCTGTTTAAATTTTTTGAATAAGCCTTGAAGCATTATGACTAGAGCATGGTCAGTCAATACATTACTTCGTCCAAATTCACTGATATTTTCAAACTCTTCCACAATATCAATAGCTTCATTATATATTTATATTGATTTTATTGCCATTTCATCAAAAACAATACAGCATACTCCTTCTTTTTCGTTTTTAGTTGGTGCAATTGATTTTAAATGTTTTTAAACTTACTGATTGATCCCGGGCTGCTCTGGAACTTTCTTTAAAATATTTTGCAGCGTTTCAATGCATGGCAACGGAACAGCGTCACATAAAAATATGTATGTCTTAGGTGACCTTTTCAATATTGAAAAACATGATAGTTTGTGTTTTGTGGGCCATCTTCCTCTTGTAGGCTTCTCTTTTGATTTTTACGTAAAGTACGTAACGTACTTAAAGAATTTTAAGTAAAGGCAATTCAAAATTTTATATTAAAATTGCACTTCTTCGTAGAGAATTTAATGTGCATTTTGTTCTATTTAACCTCTCAATTTTTTTTTTCTTATTGTGAAATCTGAAACAAAAATACCAGTTATACACAATTTTATAACAAAGTTAATAGACTGCCGATGATAAAAAGTGAGGAAATTGGTTTTGTTACCTTCATGTTCTGTATGCTGCCTTTTGATCCCATTTATACCAAGCCAGAAGCAGTGCGTGGTTTGTAGTTTCTAAAAGCTTAATATTTCATACTATGTTAAGTTTCATTTTATTACCACTACATTTTTATTTATCAAGGTAGTCAACTAATAATTAATAGATTTTAGTTGAGTACCTGAAGTCTGCTTTGTATATTAATAATGTATTCTTTCATTCCTTGCCTCACCAAGAATTGGCTGATTTTAAAGGGAACTGGACGGAGCATCAACAGCAATATTGGATTGCTCAATTTTGTTTTTCTCGTAAGAAATAACTGAAAGCATAATACAGTACCAGAATAGATTTTAAATAATACCAACACAGTATATAATTACTGAATATAGAAAATATTTAAATTGATTATCTCTAGCCCCTAAAATCGGCTCAATAAGATGAACTTTATTGTAAAGTAAGAACTGGAATATGTATTTCAGTAAAGTGCAAATAAATATATTCTATTCTATGGGCGATTCTCTGTACCCTCGCAATTGGCTGTCCCGACCGATTTTTCCAAAAAGTAATCAAATTATTTAACCAAAATGCATTCTCAAAGAAACTTTAACCCCGAAACTTTACGGGCCCTTTGTTTTTAGAACCATAACTATTTTCTGTTTTTTTTCTAGACGCGATGGAAGCTCTAAAATTACAGTCCCCTGGTAGCCCATCACTACATTTCCAGTTAATAACATATAGAAAAATAATGAAATTATATTATTTTCATCAAACAAGATCTCATTACAATTTTATTTATTTAATAAAGTTCTGTAAACTTTGCCCCCAGAATTTTTAGACAGTCCCCTGCCAAAAATTTAAATCCTTATTGAAAATAAATTAACACATTCACGAACATTTTTTTGAAGGAAACGAAACGCAATTGTCGTGAAGTTGGCAACCGTGCCAAAAGCGTCGTTGAGACGCCATTTTTTTTAGTGTCCGAGCGTCAATTGTGAGACACAGTCCACTGGTAAGTCATAATATGGTTGTTAATTACTTTAATCATATCTACGAGTATATAAAGTTTATTGTTATATTATTGAAGTTTCAATTGATCGGTAGATTCTTAAAAAACTATTTTACATCATTTTCGTAAATATTGTGAAATCTAATCGAAATACACAGTCCGCTGCCCACAGTCCTCTGCCTGAAATTACAGCAGGGGACTGTTTTGCACATCAGTGGACTGTTTTTTTACGTATTGCTTATTGTTTTTACGTACCTATTATTTGTGTAAGTTTATCCGCTAATCTGTTTTATTAATGTGCAAATGATCAAAGTATGATTGGTTGTTTCGTTTTCCTTTAATAATTGATTATAGCTCCTAAAATGAAAAAGTTATCTAGAGAGAAATTATTGCAGAAAAAGAGAGAAGCAGAGCGGTTTAAGTAAATCTCCTGAAAATTTTGGTAATTCTAATTTTGGAAAATTACAATGATTAGACTCAGTGCGTGCCTTCTTTCTATCCTCCTTTTCTAGAAAGCTGGATGTGGTGATGCTAGCTTCGATATTTGATAAAATGTCCTCCGCCGCCAGTTTTGCCCTAGTTCCTCTGGTAATCAATTCTGTTGAGCATTCCTTTATATATTTATGTATCTCCGAGTTAACTGTTACTACTGAGTTCTTCAACAAAATCTTTGTCCTTATGAAATCTTGTAAGTTTGTAGATTCCGTCTCTGCGCGTTGACATAACTGACGAGCATCTTGTGCTACTGTTACTCCAGTAGGTGGAAAAAATCATGTTAATAATAAAGTTGTTGAATACATGCTCGAGGATTTTAAGAATGTAGGACATCATTTGCTTGTGGATAATTTCTACACCAGCGTCGACCTAGTAAAAAAAAAAATATAAATAAAACTTATTACACTGGCACGCTAAGACCTAAAAGATATGACGGCGGGGGAACCGCGGAATTATTATTTAAAAGTGTGACGTCAGCCTCGCTGACGTCACTTAACAATTCATTACTATTCATAATCGTATTCAAACAAAGATAATTAGGCCAATCAATAATTCAACTACAATTTCTGCATAAATTATAATTTATTAACTACTTAACACTTATGAGTTATAAAAATACCACTTAACTTTTATAGTCAGGAGCACGTCCTTACAGGCGGGCTTCACAATGTCGAATGTCCAAGAAGAACTTAAACTGTTCTTACCAAAACGTGTTTTTCTCCGTTCGGGTTTTGAACAACATCGCTTTTTCTCAAATATGGCTGCCAACAACGCAAGCGCAGTCAAAACAATGTTCTTCAAAACATCACAAATAAAACAACGCTTCCTTAAATAAAGTAATATCGTGGAAGCTATTTAAACAAATAACAATAATTATTGCAATGATTATTTTTACATAAGCTCATCGTTTTTATTTATTTTTAAGATAAACCAACCTTCAATTGACAGACTAAAAATGGTAGAATAAATTATCCTATTAATTAATTAAATAATGTTCATAAAATCAGTAATTGTTGTAAATATTCTTAAATCTAATATTCATGCGTTTAATTAACCATCTGACAATTAATTACATTTGTTTTGCAGTAGCGGAAGTACTTATAAGACAATCGGAATATTGTTAACACAATTTTCTTTGAGCATCATTGAAGGAAAACATGACTATGCTTATTGAAACAGAATAATCATGTTAACAATAAATCTAAACAAATAATCAGAGTACATAACAACTAAATACATATTGAAAAATTCGTTTAAAACAACATTGCGCCGACACGGCCATACTGACAGGCAGTGCGCGCTCTGCACTAGCCTCATTTGGAATAATCGCACATTACATCATTATAAATTACAATTTTATTATTTGTATTATTTTGTTTAGGTTTATATCACATAAGTTTAAACAATCAATAGAAATTATGGTAGGTGTTAATTATGTTAGGTAATTTAAATCTTGTTGTGTTTATGTTATAAAATAAATCATGGAATCATATTGGCGATCTTGCTATGAGAACGCTTTTTGTGTTTATTATGTAAAGTCGTCTCACCACGCTTTACGTTTTTATTTTGATATTACACTGCTCTGGGCGGTCATGAACGCCGTGGTACAGTGATGATATTGTTGTTATTTACGTCATTGAACTTCTCTCTAAGCCAACGACTTATTTTATTGTATAGACAGTTTCTGTGCTCTAGGCGGTCTTATACGTCGTGGTACACAGAGGAAAAGGGATGATAGGAAAGGTCGATGCTGTGCTCTAGGTCTTATAGACCGTGGTACACAGTGGCTCTGGAAATACACATAAAAATGATTTTGTTTAAACATAATGAATAAAAATATCTTAGGATTAGATTACAATTTCTTATTAAGGTTATATTATTATTTAGTAACTGTCCCTTGAAGTACCAGGTTGTGGATCTGCAGCTACATCATTTGATTGTTGTTGAGATATATCATCATGTACCGCCGACATGGTTATTTGTGTTTGTTGTCCAGGGGTTGGTGCTCGTCGTAATTGATCATGGGCTACTTTACGTGGACGTCCATGCCCGACAACCTTTTTTACTAAATAGCGATCGTTATCTAGTACTCTATGAATCTCATATGGCTCACTAAATTTAAGGTCGAGACAAGTTTGATTTCTTGGATTATTTTTAATTAGAACGTAATCGCCTCTTTGAAACTGATGTATGCGGGCTTTATTTTTGTTAAAACGTTGTCTTTCTTTTTCTCCAGCGGTAAGCATTTTTTGTGATACTATTACATTTAAACGGTGTATATCAATAGTTTCATCTTCTAGATTAACTAGATTTGCGAGTTCAGGGGGAACACAATTTTTGCGATGAGTTATTAATGTTAGTGGTGACACGCCAGTTGTTCTGTGTGGTGTACAATTCAATGCTAGCTGTAAGCTGTCTAAGGCAGTGTGCCAATTTTCAGTCTCATAATTTTGTATCATGATTAATGAGTTTTTCAGTGTGCCTACGACTCTCTCAACTTGTCCGTTCGCTCGGCTTACTCCTGGCGATATGGCATGTATGTCGATACCGATTTGATCACAGTACTGTTTAAATTCGCCTAAAAATTCTCGCCCTCCATCTACAATGATTTGAACTGGGGCACCAAAAAGATGTATCATGCGTCTTAAGGCTGCAAGTGTACTTTGAGGATTTTTATTGTTTGCGTAATGTAGTAGTACATATTTAATGAATGCGTCAACAGTTACTATGACATATTCATGATTATTTGTAGTTCCTAATTTTCCTGTAATATCCATATGGATCACCTGGAAGGCAGCCGTAGGTTTTTGTATAGGGTGTAATTGCACTTGCACTGAACCAGAAGGGCCCTTTGACGTCCTGCATACTACACAATTATTGACAAATGTACGAATAACAGTGCTCATATTTTCAAACCAATAGGAATCTCTTATTTTTTGTAAGGTTTTCTCCCAGCCAGGGTGCTTGAGAGCAATGTGAAAAGTATTAATCAGGCTCCATTGAAAAGCTTTTGGTACTACTACTAGTTTCTGCTGACCAAATACAGTGTCTAAATGTGTTCTTATGAGAGTGTCGTCTTCTAATAAATAATTATCGACGTGTTCGTTACGTGAGAGGGTGTCAATGATAGGACGAAGTACATCATCTCGACGTTGTTCCACTTTAAGCCAGTCTAAGTCACGAGTCATGATATTAACGTTAAGTGTACTTGGGTTTCTGCTAAAGAAATCTGCGTGTTGAATGTGTTCCCCTTTTCTGTATTCTACCTCGAAATCATAATTTTGGAGAAAAGCCCACCAACGGTAAACTCTAGGAAGAAGTTCCTTTTTATGTTTCGAGGCCTTCAGAGAATTACAATCTGTTATGACCTTAAATTTACGACCATAGAGATATTGTTTAAAATGTTTGATCGCTCTTACCACCGCCAAAGTCTCCAGTTCGTAAGAATGGTAGCGGCTTTCTGCGTCGGTTGTCCTCATACTCATATAGGCCACAGCGTGGCGACGTCCTTCAATGATCTGCATCAATACAGCACCATACGCCAAGCTGCTGGCATCTGTGTACAGCTCCGTATGCGCGTCTTCCTGGAATATAGTTAAAACAGGAGAGGACGTAAGGCGTTCTATAATAATATTACGAGCTTCTTCATGCCGCTCGTTCCATTCCCACTTTGCGTTCGTTTTTGTCAATTCGTACAAGGGTATCATTATGTGTGAAAAATTGGGAATGAAACGTCGGAAATATCCGGCTAGACCATTGAATTGTCTCACTTGTTTTACATTATTAGGTATAGGTGATTTTAACAGTGCATCTATTTTACGGGGACTTGGACTAACCTTACCATCACAAATAACATTTCCTAAATATTCTATGGAACGTTTAAAAAATGAAGATTTTTCTACATTTATGGAAAAACCTGCATTTTGCAATTGGAGTAAAATTCTTTCAATATTGGCTAGACCCTGCTCAAAAGTGCTGCATTTATTCAGTACGTCATCCACGTACACCTGGGCGATACCTGCATTACCCAATAGTGGTTTTAGTGCTCTTTTTATACACCTTTGATATACAGAACAAGCGTTACTCAGTCCGAACGGCATAGTCAGATATTCATAAAGGCCGTCCGGCGTGACAAACGCCGTTTTCTCAATGGAATGCTCCGATATGGGGATTTGGTGAAATCCTGACGCCATATCCAAGGAATTATAATAATAACCATTAGCTAGTTGGTCAATTTGATCTGAAATAAGTGGTAGGGGGTAATGATCTCTCAAGGTGTTTGAATTTAGTTCGCGGTAGTCCACGCAAAGTCTATCATCGCCGTTCTTTTTCCTGACTAAAATAATAGGGCTAGAAAAAGGGGATTTACTCTCTCTAATAATATTGTGTTCAAGCAGTTCAGTTATGATGTTTCGAACTTTTTCGCGTTCGGCTGGACTTAAGCGGTACGGCCGACGTTCTACAAATTTATCTGGATTTTTAAGTCTTATTTCTAACTCACCCGTGTTCACTCTGGTCGTTGGAAAACCGCAGATAAACAAGTGTGCATATTTATTTAACATAATGCGCAATTGGTTAACCTCATCATCATTTTTAAGATCACAATTAATCTTATCGAATAAAGTGTCATTGGCTCGTATGTGAAGAATTGATGATTGATTAATCAACTTCGCGCCGTTTGAAGATACTAACACGCTAAAAGACGTGTTTGCAATTAAGTCCATACCTATCAACACATTAGTGGTCATCTCAGAATCGAGAACGATGCAAAAATTTATTTCAATATTTACTTTGTCTATTGTGCATACGGTCTGTAATGTTAATAACGAAATGACTGGATAATTTCCGATTCCTCTTAAATAATTTACACCATGTATCCTTTTTCCCGGCAATTTAGAGGCTATGGATTCGCGCATTACTGAACACTCAGCACCGCTATCAAAAGTCGCTTGAATTTGAAAATCACCGATTCTTATTGCCATAAAAGTAGTTTTTGAATTACCTACACAATTAACGTTGGAAACAATGGACTGTTCGCGTTTGAAACATTTGTCGTAAGTATGACCCACCTTTAAACAAAACGTACAAGTTGGTTTATTTAAAATGGAAGCCTCATTGCTAACATTTTTATTTTGGGGATTCTCCTTATTTTGATAAGAATTATTAGAATTATTTTGAAAAGTTTTAAAGCGGCAGTCGCGTGTAATGTGATTATTTTTCTTACATATTTGACAGTAAACAGAAGGAGACTCATTAAAACGCATACGTTTGTTTGGGCCCTGCGAAACATTTATATTACCGTGTGAACGTTTGGTTCTTATTGATGAAGCAACTGATATCAACTCGGGCACTGATGTTGCGCGTGCATTCATAAGCTCAATTCTAAGCCTTTCATCGCCAACACACCCAATAACCGCTTCTACAGCATCATCATTACTGAGTTTGTCTTTCGTTACGCGCTTCCATAAAACCCAAGCCTGTGAAAGAAACTCAGCAATACTCTTAGATGGGTCATAAGTGTGTTCGCGAAACTTCACAATATCCCGTGAGTACCTATTCTCGGGTTCAAATGTCAAAATTAAGTTATCACGCAACTCTTGCCATGAACTAGTAGTAATTAACCAATTGTCTACCCACAATTTAGCGCGCCCTTTCAACAGACTTCCTACTTTCATACGAATATCGTAATCATTTAATTTGTAGATATCGATTGCTTTATCAATATGTTGACACCATTCGCGGATACCAACACCACCGTCGGGATCAAATGATGGCAAAAATATGTCGCAAATCTTGGCTCTTTCCGGTTGCTGGGCCACCAAACGATCCGACATTTGTTTCATTGTCTGAATCATTTGCGACAAAAAATCGGTTGAAATATTATTCAAAACTACTGGATTGGCCGAATTATGTGGTTTATCTGGATTTAATGATGTCATAGGATAACCGGCAGAAGTGGGAGGGCATCCCACTTCTGATGACGGCGGGGGAACCGCGGAATTATTATTTAAAAGTGTGACGTCAGCCTCGCTGACGTCACTTAACAATTCATTACTATTCATAATCGTATTCAAACAAAGATAATTAGGCCAATCAATAATTCAACTACAATTTCTGCATAAATTATAATTTATTAACTACTTAACACTTATGAGTTATAAAAATACCACTTAACTTTTATAGTCAGGAGCACGTTCTTACAGGCGGGCTTCACAATGTCGAATGTCCAAGAAGAACTTAAACTGTTCTTACCAAAACGTGTTTTTCTCCGTTCGGGTTTTGAACAACATTGCTTTTTCTCAAATATGGCTGCCAACAACGCAAGCGCAGTCAAAACAATGTTCTTCAAAACATCACAAATAAAACAACGCTTCCTTAAATAAAGTAATATCGTGGAAGCTATTTAAACAAATAACAATAATTATTGCAATGATTATTTTTACATAAGCTCATCGTTTTTATTTATTTTTAAGATAAACCAACCTTCAATTGACAGACTAAAAATGGTAGAATAAATTATCCTATTAATTAATTAAATAATGTTCATAAAATCAGTAATTGTTGTAAATATTCTTAAATCTAATATTCATGCGTTTAATTAACCATCTGACAATTAATTACATTTGTTTTGCAGTAGCGGAAGTACTTATAAGACAATCGGAATATTGTTAACACAATTTTCTTTGAGCATCATTGAAGGAAAACATGACTATGCTTATTGAAACAGAATAATCATGTTAACAATAAATCTAAACAAATAATCAGAGTACATAACAACTAAATACATATTGAAAAATTCGTTTAAAACAACATTGCGCCGACAGATATTAAATTAAAAAAAGTGAATTGTGTATCGTGCACCAAAATAACATATGCGTAATATAATAGACAGATAGACGAGAAATACGAGCGATATCCTCGAAATATAATGAAAAGGAGAATGGCAACCTTTTAAGCTTCTATGAGACTTCTGTATACCCCCAAATATCTCATATAATTTCATAAAACCTATGTTAATATTTGGAAAATAATAAGCATAATCGTCTATAAAAGAGAAAAAAATTTAAAGTTGTTAGTCTAAACTTACAGCAATTTCAATAAGTATGTGGGCGTCATGAACGCATTGAACAATACTTTTGTTTGCGACGTGAATGCGACCTTTAGCCATATATAGATATAATCTGTGAACGTGCTCAATCAACCGTCAAGAATTTTCATTGCTAAATTGCTAATGTTATAACAGTCTTTGTATGTAAACTTGTTCTTTACTTATGAGAGTATATTGAATTATTATTCTGAGCTACTTAGTTTGTGCTTGTTGTGGTCAGTAAACAGTAAAGTTGTGGACAATTTTGTGGATTTATTTCGCCACCTAGATCCCAAAGTGGTGACCCTCGACCATCTAAAGCTTAGAGTATCTCGAAAGCAAGCATCGTTGGACCTTACTGACTACGACATAAAAAGTGCTGGAGACACCGTCTACGCATCGTCTGCAGCCCATTGATGTCGCCGATCTGACTGCGACGAGGTATTCGTGTCACAGATCGCTTATTCGGATGACTCGACGGTCAACATAGATTTTCACAACAAACTTTATGGTACAGTTTCAGTACATTTTTACGATAAATAATATTGTGTTTTGTAGCTCTTTTATATTTCTATTACATATTTAATGCACCAATTTTTTTTAGGTTGAAAACTGTGATGCATGGTAAGTGTGTACAAACAACGATAATTTTACAAAATTACAACAAAAATTGTAATCTTAAAGTGTAAAAAAATAATAATAACTAAAGGTGTAAATAACAACCAAAGAACGGGTTAATAAATTAGTAACTATATCATAACAAGTTTAAACATAGGAGTGGAAAAAAGTAATAATTTTAATTTATAATTTGTATACAATTAATCTATGTGGTACAAAGTTTAAACTGTTTGATGTTTCTTATATATGTGTTAAACATTGTTACTGTGTTTTAAAATTTTATTAATAATTTAACTTTGTGAAACAAAAATTTTATTTTTTATGTTAATTTTACTATAATGTCTGACATAGAAGAGCGTTTTGCTGCTTTGCAGGCACAAAAAATGGAGTTGCAAGAGCAAAATGCTTCTCTACAAGCCCAGCTAGCAACATATAAAATAGAAAATAGTAACACCACTCCCCAACAAAATTACCTGTTAATAATTCTAATAATATCTTTAAGATTGCAGCCAAACTTCCCCCTTTCTGGCATGACCGTGCCGCAACCTGGTTCACCCAAGTTGAATGTCAATTCAATATTGCTGGCATTGTCAATGACCAAACAAAATATGATTATGTTGTGGCACAACTAGATTCAAGAGTCATTGGGGAGGTGGAGGATATTGTAACAAAGCCTCCAAACACTGAAAAATACTCCACCTTAAAGGCGGAACTGATTCGCCGCCTCTCCACATCTGAAGAGCAAAGAGTGCGGCAACTTATAAGCGAAGAAGAATTAGGGGACAGACGCCCCTCTCAATTCTTGCGCCATCTTAGGTCTTTGGCAGGGGTAACCTTATCCGATGAAAACATTCTTAGACAGCTATGGGTGCGCCGTCTGCCTCGGCACATTCAAGCTATATTGGCAGCCCAAGCAGACCTTTCATTAGACAAGGTTGCTGAGTTAGCCGACAAAATCCTTGAAGTGTCACCAAGTGTCCCCCATTCCAGTTCTTACTTATCAGTTTGCTCAACGTCATCTTCTATTAACATTGACGCGCGCCTGGACGATTTAACGCGTCAAGTCGCTGCCTTGGCAACCCGTTCATACAAATCAAGGAGCAGATCTAGGAGTAGGACACATGATCGTGGTAACCATAACCGTACGCCGACCCCTGGGCCTGCAAATAAAGGTAATTGTTGGTACCATCAACGCGTACCCCGACAAAACGCCGCAACAAAAACGCCGCACGAAAAAACAGCGTTGACAAAACGCCGCAAGACAAAAGGTCGCAAATCGAAAAGGCCGCAGACAAAATAACACGCACATAAACTTCGCATACAAAAACGCCGCATATTTGATGAATGTTCCCTATTTTTTATTTCCGTTACAATTGTTAAAAACGTGGATTTTCAAAAGTTAATTTTTTGTACCAATTTAAATAATTTAATTTGTTTGTCTGTCTTGGCAAATCGAACGGGATGACCGGGGGTGTGCATTTCGATTATTGTTTGATTATTGGTAGGTTCAGGTTATTTTTTTTTTATGACCAAGCAGAGTGGACTTTCTAACACTGCGGCTAGATAGCGCTCAGCCTAATGGATAAATGGCAAGTCTGCGGCGTTTTTGTATGCGTTATTTTTGCTGCGGTGTTTTTTAGTGCGGCGTTATATTATGCGGCATTTTGTCTACGGTGTTTTTTCGTGCGGCGTTTTTGTTGCGGCGTTTTGTCGCAGAATCCCATCAACGATATCAGGACAAAGCTACCAGGTGCACATCACCATGCACTTGGAAGCCGGCGGAAAACCCTCCGGGTTGTAAGTAGCGTCGGCAGCTGACACCCCAGTTTCAAGCCGCCGACTATTCGTTACAGAACTGGTATCTCGCCGTAAGTTTTTGGTAGACACCGGCTCTGATTTATCGTGCTATACTCGTCGGTGGCTCTCTTCATCGCATCAGGTTACAAATTACTTGCTTTCAGCCGCCAACGGTACTGACATTTGCACATACGGCTCTCTCTACCTCAGTTTAAGCCTCGGATTGCGTAGACAGTTCACGAGGAATTTCATAATTGCTGACGTGAGCACTGCCATCATTGGGGCTGATTTTATAGCCCATTACTGTTTGATCAATCTCGGTATATAGGTATATATAGGTACTAAACAGATATAATAAATGGGTAAATCTTAGTTCTGATAATTACTGTGCATACTGTGCTTTATATTTTTGTGTTATATTTGACCTCTTGCCGTCTTCTCAAAAATATCTTTTTGAACTTCAATATAAACTTTTTTTGTATTGTATATATTATGGTTATACCATATTCTACCACCAGGTAGTTTTTGCCCTGTTACATGTCAGAAAAACGCTATATTATCATTACTATGGACTTAATAAGGGTGGTCTCTCCGGTTCAGAAGGAACCCATGTTAACTAAAGATTTGATTAAGTAAAGATTACTCTCCTTCATACTATTAACATTGACAACTAAAGAATAAAGAAATATTATAAAAACCTAATGATTCCAGGAGAGTTGATTTACTCAATTTAATTACTAATTTATTTCTCAAACATAGGTAATGTGAAACTTCCATCAAGTACTATTCGTTTAGATCATAAACATGATGGTTCTACACTTATTTTTTTACACAAACACCAATTACCTTGAATTATATGTAATTAACAGAGGGAGAGGATAAGCTCTGTATCCACCCACCAATGACAAATCTCAATAATTCTTACTAAAATATTATAATTTATAGAAACACAAGTATTAAAGCATTACAATTTTGAATTAAAAACTTAAGTCTTTTTTAAGTATTTTGATTGCTAATTTTGAATCTCCAAAAATTCCATCAGCAATGATGGAATTCCTTTCAGCTACTTGCTCCCTTGTCATGTGCCCGAAACCTAAATGTTGTGGTACAAAGTCTCTTAGCAATAATGTTCTGGCTATAGAGATAAGAGTTTCCAATGTTCTCCGAGGTACTTGAAAAAGGCAAAGGCAGGACAGTCGTTCTCCTGAATCTCCAGTTCTCAGTTTACAGAGAAGTGGTGTTAAAGCTAAGCTACCCATACGCATATCTCGCAGACTAGGTGTAGCCAGAATTTGCGGATGCTTTCTTTTAGTAAGTCCTATAAAATATTTACATTGGTATTCTGGGTAAAAACT
This sequence comes from Parapoynx stratiotata, assembly GCA_910589355.1. NCBI lineage: Eukaryota > Metazoa > Arthropoda > Insecta > Lepidoptera > Crambidae > Parapoynx > Parapoynx stratiotata. Next base: position 8,552,550 of record OU342482.1, read on the forward strand.
AATGTTATTTATGCCATCAATTAAAAAATATTATTTCCTCTATTTATCTTGCTGAAAAAGTGTCTAGGCTATACTCGGCAGAAAATAGACTGTCATACAGCCTATCATTCAAGTGGTTCGTACAATCACGTGCACCCTTTGGGATAAAATATTGGAATTGTGTCTGTACACAGTATCTTGTCTAATCTGGAATAACATGAAGCTCAGTGCCAACACATCCTTGAAAAATACTAATCAATTGTTGGATATGAGAAACATCAGCATTAACATTTTGAGCCTGCAATATTTCTTGAATGCGTTCTCTTCATGTTTCACACACTTCATTCAAAGAGACATCTGAAAACAAATATAATATGTTTTGAAACATGGATTACATTATTGACTTAACATATCTGGATGTGGATGTTTAATAATATCTTTAATGAGCAATTTTTTATATTTCTTCGAAGTTTTACTGGATTTTTTATGTTTTTTTATTCTATGTACCATCACTCTGTACGCATAAATTTTTCTTTAGTTTTTGAATAACTTATTTAAATAGTTTTTATTTTCTCTGCAATTGCGCTACCAACTTTTTCAGTCTACACTCGTGATTAGGTAGATCAAGATGCTCGTTACAATCCGATTGTGCTAGGGGATCTAGTTCAAGTTGTGTATCGGTATCTGTATTTCTGATATCTGTTTCGTTCAAATTTACTTCATGCAGTGCTGAGTTTTTTTTTAATATTTCTGGCATTACTTTTATCATTTTCAATATTTTGTACTTCCATGTCGCTCAAACATGATTATTGCATATTTTTGTACAATATTAAATATGTCAGTCTCAGCTATGTTTTGGTAATACGGTGTAAGATTTTTAAAAGTGTGAGCAATACCATGCAGAAACTTGTCAATAGTCAATAGGATGCTCCTCCGTAGTGTTATATTGATTTTTTTAATACATACTCCAACATAGTAGCAGCAGCAGACTTTGGTTGGTCAGTTGTTTCCGGAGCAGATGCAAGAGAACTTGATGATGCTGCTGGTGAAAGGGATCCTGTTCGATCGGATGTATGGCGATGGAATAGAAATTATGACTTCTTCGTCCCTCAAAACTGATGGAGACTGTGCAGAGTGTGGAGAACCAATGTTCAAAACCGTATCTAATGTACTACGAGGGCTACACTAAAAGTATCGGGAATAGAATATTTCTACTGTTCCTGTCATATTAAAATCTATTTAATTGAAAACTCCTTGGTTTTAAAAATCGAATATCATTTATTTATTTGATAAAAGATTTTCGGTCTTGTCACAAGATTTTGTCAAACTTGTTTAGTCGTTGAGAAAATGGAATTGACTCGAGAAAATTCAAGAGCGATGATTTATTATGACTTTCGAAGTGGTTTAACACAAAAACATTGTGTTGACCGGATGATTTCTGCATTTGGTGATGAGGCCCCATCCAAATCCACAATTTATCGCTGGCTTGCTGAATTTCAACGTGGACGTGTCAAGCTCAGTGATGATCCCCGTCAAGGTCGTCCAAAAACTGCAGTCACCCAAGAAAACGTTTATGCTGTGCGTAAGCTGATTGAAGAAGATCGACATGTGACATACCGCGAAATTCAGGCAACTTTAGACATAGGCATGAGTCAAATACAAATAATCTTGCATGAACAATTAGGTGTAAAAAAGTTGTTTTCCCGATGGATACCGCATTCGCTCTGTGAAGAGCAAAAAGCGGCTTGCGTTACTTGCTTGGTGCGTCAAAACTCTCGAAAGATTTTACGCAGGATCCTCAAATGCTGTATACAACATCGTATCAGGTGACGAATCCTGGATATACTCGTACGAACCCGAAACAAAAAACCAGTCACGAGTTTGGGTGCTCGAAAATGAATTAAAGCCAACAAAGTTCGTTCACGGAGTGTTGCAAAAAAATGGTGGCCACGTTTGTCTCCAAAACCGGCCTCCAAAACTATTCCTCTTGAGGGACAAAGAACGCTTAATGCCGCAGTCGTATCTTATCACTTTTATATTATATCACTTTCAGAGCTTATATTACTAATTGTTTCTCTTTCTTGAAAATACGGCCGAAGAATTGACAACTGCTCGTGATATTTATAAAGCTTTTGTGATTCACGTCATTGGCCACTTCTCGTTGCTGTATTCTTTATGGATTTACGGTATTGATCTCGAATATTATTTCAGTGCGATTTGCACACCGATGCTGGAAAGATAATAAAACAGTTAATATAACATTTTTTTTGTTACGGCTTCCTGACAACAGGAGATTCATTTAAAACAATTGCGTTCAGCTTCGAATGGGGTTTAGTACCATGCAAGAAATTGTAACGAAAACTTGTAAATGTATATATAGTTGACACAATGATGAGTGAAATGCTACCTAGACCAACAAATGAGGAAATCAATAGCGGACGAGTTCTATACACTTTGGAATTTTCCTAATTGCATCGGTGCTCTTGATGGAAAACATTTTAACATCCAGTCACCACCTAACAGTGGATCACTATACGTCATCTATAAAAAAACATTCTTAGTTGTGCTTATGGCGTTAGTTGATTCTTATGAATAGTGATGGAGCAATTTATTTTTGCTAACTCTAATCTGGGAAAAGAACTTCAAAGAAATAACTTGTCTTTGCCTTAAGCTTCGTATCTACCAGGCAGTTAAACAACAGCTCCATATGTTCTTGTAGGAGATGAAGCTTACCCTCTTAAAACTTCTTTAATGCGACCATATCCAGGGATCAATTTGAGCACCGATAAGTGAATTTTCAACAATCGTTTATCTCGTGCAAGGAGGGTAGTGGAAAACACATTTGGACAGTTGCCATCAAAATTCCGAATTTATAATAGACGCATTCAAGCTTTACCAACAAATTTTGATAATATAATACTTTCTACGTGTATTCTTCATAATTTTATAAAAAAATATGACACAGAAACAAATTTGTTTGCAGACCTCTTGCAGCATACGACGATTTACCAGCTGTCGGTTTAAATGCTTCAAGAGAGGCTTTTCTTGTAAGGGATACGTTCAAATCTTTTTTTTTTCTCCGGCTGGCGCAGTGCCTTTGCAAAACAATAGAGTTTAAATTGTTGTCCCTCAATAAAATGTTTTTGTGTAACTAATATTACGAGACCTTACATTTGTAGTTGGTAGGTAACTCCCGCGCAATACTAGGTACTTCTACTATACACATAATAATGGGTTTATGGTATACAGAATAATCCAGATTTCGTAGAAAACATAAAACTAAAAGTTTTTAATTTTGTTTGGCGGTTGCGACAGAATTATTAGAAACATCACCTTTTGTGGTTTATGGTAGCAAAGGAAAGTTACAACAAAAAGCCGGTGAGAAGTAATTATGAGTAATTTTATAAACTTAAGCTATAAATAAGCTTTATGCTTTACCATGAGTTTAATTAATTCCAAAACCTCAATGTATAACAATAAATAGGTTTGCATTTTAAATTGCATGTTAAAAGGTAAAATTGATATTTAATCTTTCAACCTTTACCTTACATATAAAAAGTATGTTTATTGCATTAGCATCGTGTCCCGATAGTTAAAAAAGTAAGAGTTTTCTTTAACGAGTTTAATGGTGTTTAGCGGGTGTGAGCGTTAGGTAGAAAGAATAAAGTTCAGCTCCACTCACCAATTTATAATGCACAAAAAAGTATATACATAAAAAAGTCCGTGGACACACAAACACAAAAAAACACAATATAACACAAAAAACGGCAGCAGTAAAAGTTCGGAATTCACACACACAAAGTTCGGTAAAAACGCAAAGAATATCAAGCACGGAATTAGGTTGCAAAGGAGTCGGACAAAAGCGGATAGATTTTATCATAAAGCGACGTGCGCTCCGCGTCGTGATAGGGTCTCGACTGGTTGGCGCCACTTGGCGCGGCGGCACGGCGTCGCTGCGCGCGCACCTCGGCCGATGCGCTAGGGATACGGCCGTGTCGATATTGATTATCGATGACCAAATATCGATCGATATGTTGTGTGGAATGTAATGTGAATTATTTCGGTAGAATAAATAAATAATATTAATGTTTTATAAATAGATATTAATATTGTGTGTGTGTGTGTATTTGATGTTATTTGTAAATATTAATATTAGATAAATAGATATTATTCAAATATATCTAATATATAAATAAATTATAAAATGTGTGTAAGTACACTACACCACCCCCCTCCAGAGACCGTCAAGGGCGATAAAAGTCTGGAAATCGAACGCGCCGCCCAGAACGGGTAACACTTGTAGGCATAGGTACCTGTGGAGATGGGAGATGGGTATCTAGGTCCGATAAGATGAAGGCTGGTTTGAGTCTGTTGATAGTGACAGTTGATTCTTTACCGTTGAGGATGATCTTAAATGCTTTATCCCCTCTAGTGATGACCTTATGAGGACCACTACATGCAGGAGTAAGTGAACCACGTGATGTGTCATCGCGCAGGAAAACGTGATCAGCGGTGGATAACTCCTTGTGTAAAAATATTTTCTGCTCGCCGTGACGCGAGGCTGGTACTGGTCGTAATTTCCCAGCAAAACTCTTTATACGGGCAGAGAATTCGGATAAGTCCGTAGAGCCGGGCACGCAGGGCTCGAAAAATTCGCCAGGGAGACGAAGTGGCTCTCCGTAGACGAGTTCAGCCGAAGAAGACTGCAGGTCTTCTTTAAAGGCTGTCCTCACGCCTAATAGTACCCACGGCAAAGACTCGGTCCACCTTCCATCTGCATGGCAGACTATTGCCGCTTTGAGTTGCCTGTGGAACCGCTCCACCAGACCGTTGCAAGCGGGGTGATAAGTCGTGGTACGTTTGTGTTCGAAGCCAGCCAATTTCGATAACGACTGAAATAGTGCTGACTCGAACTGACGGCCCCTGTCTGTTGTGATATGTGTTGGACAACCGAACCTAGCTATCCACGTCGACAGTAAAGCCTTTGCCACGGTCTCCGCTGTGATGTCTTCTATCGGTATTGCTTCTGGCCATCGCGTAAAGCGATCAATGGCAGTCAAGCAATACCGATAACCATCGGACAGTGGGAGTGGTCCCACCAGATCGATGTGGATCTGTTTAAAGCGTGCTCGTGGGAGATGGTAAACACCTACCGGTGCATTCGTGTGCCTACTTATCTTTGCACGCTGGCACGAGATGCAGGTGCGAGCCCAATCCCTGCAGTCCTTGCGGACGCCAGGCCAAACAAAACGTTCGGCAACAAATTTGGCGGATGCGCTAACCCCAGGGTGGCTGAGAGAATGCAGGCTATCAAATACCTGCTTGCGGAAGAACTTTGTGACAAAAGGCCTGGGAGTTGCTGAACTGACGTCGCAGTACAATGCAATATGACTCCCAGGTACTTGTCGCTTCTCCAGCCGGAGTGATGTTCCACCCTTTAAAAGTGCCAAGAGTTCGGGGTCTGAGGCTTGGGCTTGGGCTAATGACTCGAGCGAGTCTGGTGTGCTCAATTCACTCACGCGTGACAGAGTATCGGCAACGACGTTATCCTTACCGGATATGTGCCGTATGTCAGTCGTGAATTGAGCAATGTAATCCAGGTGTCTATACTGCCTTGGCGATCAGTTTCTTTTCCTTTCGTGGAAAGCGAAACTGATCGGCTTATGGTCAGTATAGACTACGAAGTGTCTCGCCTCAAGCATGTGCCTAAAATACTTGATGGCCTCGTAAATGGCCAGCAACTCTCGGTCATAGGGTGAGTATTTTACCTGCGAGGGACTGAGCTTCCGGGAGAAGAAAGCAAGTGGCTCCCATGCACCTTCGTGGAGTTGCTACAGTACTGCACCTATCGCCTGGTCCGATGCGTCGGTGACCAACGCAAGTTTGGCGGAGCAATGTGGATGGGCCAAAAGTGCTGCATGGCTAAGGGCATCTTTACAGGCCTCGAATGCAGATAGTGAAGCTCCCTGAAGGGTGATTGGATGTGATCCCTTCACTGCGCCTGTCAATAAGGCGTTCAACGGTGCTTGGATTTGGGCAGCTTGCGGAAGAAATCTCCTGTAAAAATTGAGCATGCCCAAAAATCGTCTGAGTTGACGCACATCTGCGGGAACGGGAAAGTTCCTGATAGCTTCTACCTTGGAGTCAAGTGGTTTGGTACCTTTTTCCGAGATGTGGTAACCTAGGAATGTTACCTCTTGGACACCGAAAACACACTTAGACGTGTTGACAAGCATGCCATACTGCTGCAGTCTGGTGAAAATCTGGCGCAGGTGCTCCTCGTGCTCTTCCTCTGACCTTGAGAAGATGAGAAAGTCGTCCAAGTAGCAATACACAAACTCCAGCCCACGAGTCATTTCGTCCACGAACCTTTGAAAAGTTTGCCCTGCGTTCCGCAAACCAAAGGTCATGAACGGAAACTCAAACAATCCGAAGGGAGTTGTGATTGCGGTCTTGGGGATGTCCTCAGGGTTGACCGGGATCTGGTTGTAAACCTTCACAAGATCTAAAGTACTGAAGATCTTACAACCAGATATGCTGTGGGCAAAGTCATGTATATGCCTTATAGGGTACCTGTCAGGCACGGTGCGAGCATTCAGCATCCTGTAGTCCCCGCAAGGTCTCCAGCCGTTGTCTTTCTTTGGAGCGAGGTGAAGGGGCGATGACCATGAGCTCTCCGACGGTCGAGCTGTTCCACAGTTCAGCATAGCCTGGAACTCCTGACGAGCTATCTTCAATTTGTCTGGAGCTAGACGGCGAGGAGAGGAAGAAACTGGAGGGCCTGGTGTCGTGCGTATGAAGTGTAGTGTGTTGTGTGGAGTAGTGCGATGTGTACCTGCTGGTCTGGTAATGTCGGGGAACTCATCCAAGATTTTATGATAGCGAGTTCCACCAGTCGAGACCTTCACTGAAAACACATTTTTACAGTTGGCAAAAGTAGCAACAGAAGCAATAGATGTAGTGTTGTCTATTAAGCGCTTATTGCGACAGTCTACAACAAGATCATAAAATTTTAAAAAATCTACACCTATAATGGGTTTGGTCACATCAGCTACAATAAAACGCCAGGGAAAAGTTCTACGTAAACTTAAATCTAAGTCCAGATGCACGTAGCCATACGTAGCGATGGGCGAACCGTTGGCAGCACACAACTCGAAGCTGGTCTTTGCACGACGATCACGAAGATACGACCGAGGGAAGACGCAGCAGTCGCTTCCAGTATCGACCAGAAATTGCGCCTTCGAAGAGCGATCCGTCATGAACAGGCGACCAGATGATGAAGATGGGCAATCAGTAGTCGCCACTACCGACCGCCCGTGGCGTTTCCCGCTTTGAAGTCACACGGGAGCATGCATTTCATGGCCCTGTCCCCATACTTGTTATGATACCAGCACAGCGGGAACTTGCGGTAGTTAGAGTTTGACCGCTGCCTGGACGAAGATCGGCTGCGATCACGACGCGCCCGTTGATGACGTGGTGCGGTGGTCCTCTCCGCTGCCAAGTTCTGCATCTGTCTCCGAAGCTCAGCTACCTCGTTACGAAGGTCCGTCAGCACAGAAGTAGGGACGACATCACTTACGGCGGCGACCTCAGGTGCAGAAACGGTGAGGTCATTAACCCGATCCGCCAGGTCTGCCAGATCTTCGAGAGTGGCCGAAGGTGGTTGACCAGCGAGCACTGTCTGGACTCCACGTGGCAGGCGACTGACCCAGATGGTCCTCAAAAAATCGTCAGGAACGTCGTAGCCGGCAAGACCCTTAAGATGTCGGAGGAACTGTGAAGGCTTCCGGTCCCCAAGCTCTTCGTGCATTAGCAGCTGCTGCAACTTCTTTTCGTTGGAAGCCGTAAGCCGCTTGATAAGCTCCGACTTCAATTTGGCATATTTATCCGAAGCCGGGGGATTGATAATAATGTCCTTCACCTCACGGGAGAACCTGTTGTCCAATTGGCTGATGACGTAGTTAAACTTCGTCGCATCACTTGTTATGCCGGATATGGCAAATTGTCCTTCGACTTGTGCGAACCAAATCTCGGGCTCCTCTGGCCAGAATGGTGGTACTCGAACACTAACTTTATGAACATCGACATTCTCTATCGACACTTTCCCCTCACTAGTGCCCGACGCCATAATGTTTGAATCGCGTTGTGAGTCCATGTTGGATGAAATGTTTCAAATACCGGGGTCACCAATTTAGCGGGTGTGAGCGTTAGGTAAAAAGAATAAAGTTCAGCTCCACTCACCAATTTATAATGCACAAAAAAGTATATACATAAAAAAGTCCGTGGACACACAAACACAAAAAAACACAATATAACACAAAAAACGGCAGCAGTAAAAGTTCGGAATTCACACACACAAAGTTCGGTAAAAACGCAAAGAATATCAAGCACGGAATTAGGTTGCAAAGGAGTCGGACAAAAGCGGATAGATTTTATCATAAAGCGACGTGCGCTCCGCGTCGTGATAGGGTCTCGACTGGTTGGCGCGGCGGCACGGCGTCGCTGCGCGCGCACCTCGGCCGATGCGCTAGGGATACGGCCGTGTCGATATTGATTATCGATGACCAGATATCGATCGATATGTTGTGTGGAATGTAATGTGAATTATTTCGGTAGAATAAATAAATAATATTAATGTTTTATAAATAGATATTAATATTGTGTGTGTGTGTATTTGATGTTATTTGTAAATATAAATATTAGATAAATAAATATTAATATTAGATAAATAGATATTATTCAAATATATCTAATATATAAATAAATTATAAAATGTGTGTAAGTACACTACAGGTGGATTTCAGTTGTTGATAATTTAGGTCAGAGGGTTGGCGCAAACTGATATCCACAGACACGTTCAGTGCAGTGTGGATAACATAGAGGAGGCTTCTGTAACAAAACAAAATTCAAGAGAGTGAGTATTACAAATGAATACAGTATAACCACAACTTCATTAATTTATTGTATATACCTATTTATCTATAACTTTATAAATTCATTTTTGTCATTGTCTAAACAAAAAAATTAACATGAATAAAAAAGGGGGACTGGTCAATGAAATTAAACTGTGTATACAAATTTCCAGTTGGAAGCTCAAGCTAATAAGGAGCCTTGGAAAGTGCGACTGGAAAACATAAAAGAACAGGTTCTGTGTGTTATCAATGAATATAAGGTTTCCAAAACTAAAACCACACAAGTACATTTACAGTCATTGACTTCCCTTTTTATTGCCGAGACACGGGCATATATTGATAAATTAGCAAATGATGATAATTATTGTGGAGTATACACAATTGCAAATGGATGCTCTGTTGACTGCTACTCCTGATAGCAGTCAACAAGGGCAGTCAAGGTTACCAAAACTGGAATTAACAAAATTGTATGGTGATATTTTTAAGTGGAGTGAATTTTGGGAACAGGTTTGTTCGAGTGTTGATACCCAACACATAAGTAATGCAGATAAATTATCATATTTACCAGCAGCACTATGGAAAGATGCACTGGTGGCGATAGAAGGTTTAAACACCACAAACGATAATTATCCAGTGGCAATAGAAATTTTAAAGAATAGGTATGGGAAACCCGGCCTTGTCATTGACGCACACCTAGAAGTACATAAAATATGATGATATTTTTAAGGAATAAGAACAACTTGGCATCTTTGAAAGGATATATGATCATATGACACCACAAACCCATCCTGTACACTATCTACCTCACCATTATGTTACAAAGAAAGAGAGCAGCACACAGTTGAGAATAGTGTATGATGCCTCATCAAAACCTAAAGGTTCGAGCATATTATGCCGGGCCGTGGCGGGGCGGGGCGGAGCGCAAAAATCAGCTTAAACCGCTTCAATACAATTTGTATGAAATAACGCATACTGTGTCGGGCCGCAGCGGCTCGCATTATTGCGCGGCGGAATTCCGCCTGTGCGATGCGCCCCGCCCCGCCCCGCTGCGCCCCGTCAACAGTGTGCTATAGCAAGCGGATTGGTCTCCACGCGAGCCGCGTTTATATTCACGATATTTGCATTTTTTGGAAGAAGTGTGTTCCTTTGGTGTTCACAAAAATGAATGAAGAACTTTTGATTAATTTAGTTCAAGGATACAAAGAACTTTATGATTTGCAAGATCCTCATTACGATGATCAACAAAGAAGAGATAATATTTGGAAGGAAATAGGGGACATAATGAAAGATTCTGGTAAGTAACACTGTCAAGTATTTATTTCTTATGTTATAATCATCATAACGCACTTGTGTCGTGAATTCGTGATGTACTATAAATACATTTTTTGTAACTTACGACGTATTTAGACCAAGTAACATAATATTTAATATCACTGATTTGACGGATTTCTGAGGAAATGTTTATTGCCGCCAGACTGACTGACACCAACAACCATAGTGTATCTTTCATTATTAGAGTAGGTGTTACTTTATTAATAGTGACATTAATCATAATAAGCATAAATAAGTAATAAAAATAATAATAATATGTGACACGTTCACACCACATCATCTAGTCTCAAACTAAGCAGAGCTTGTAATATGAGTACTAAACAACGGAAAAACAAATACTTATATACTTTTTGTTTGTAAATACATACTTATGATACATAGAAACACCCAGTCTCGGGACAATTAGTACCACTTGTGGACGGTTCCGTATAAAATGCCCAAAAACAGTATTATTTATTTTTTTGGGTTCCGTATTATCTGTGATGCGAAACCCTTCATATGCGAGTCCGACTCGCACTTGACCGGTTTTTTGTAAGTAGGCAGTATCGAATAAATCACCTTAGTGTCAAGATATTAGTTTCTTCGCATACCTCTTCTAATAACCCTCGACTGCCACTCAACGGTACCAGTTGGAGATACGAAATATCTTTTAAATTGATCACGGACACACATCGCGTCTAGTGCTGCATGACCTCCAATATAAGGCAAATCTGTTATAGCTTCTGATACCACATTTCTCTGAGCTTCCTCTTCAGACCAGTAGCAAATGTCGTTTCGCAGTAAATTGTGCAAACAACAAGTGGCTAATATAATAACATTAACATGTTTCGGCAATAACGAAAAACGTCTTTCGTAAACTCTAAACTTTTTTACTAATATACCAAACGCATTTTCGCTCACACGCCTAGCTCTACTCAGCCTATAATTAAAAGTTTTCTTGTCTTCATCATTTGTCAACTGATTTGCTGGATATGGTCTCATCAAATGTCTGGTTAATGGAAAAGCTTCGTCTCCAACGATGACATGTGGTAACTTTATTTCAGTACCCGGTATTAAACGATCAGCAGGCAAATTAAACTGTCCATCGATTAAAGCTTTGCCAAAATTAGAGTTATTGAATATTAGGCTATCAGAATTTTTACCCAAGGCACCAACATCGATGACTGTAAAACGGTAGTCTGCATCGACTAAGGCCAATAAAACTATAGTAAACGTTTTTTTGTAAGAAAAATAAAGGGAACCGCTATTCGGTGGTGCTTCAATAATAACATGCTTTCCATCCAGTGCCCCAATGCAATTTGGAAAGTTCCATTGCCTTCTAAAACGCTGTTCTTTACGTTTCCAGTCTGCTTCTGTCGGTACGGGCATGACATTAGGAGACAGCTTCTTAAATATGGCTGTACATGCCTCATAAATAATTTGTCTAACAGTTGATTCACCAAGACGAAAAGTAGTGGCGAGTGACTTCATTGAATTTCCTGTTGCCAAATATCTGAAACATAAAAACAATGTGGTTGAAACATCTTACATCTTTTAACTGATCCTTATATTTATGCAAGCCAATAATGTTATGTTCCATGGAGTCTTTAATGGCATAGTTATCAGCCTATTTATGCTTTATGTTCTAACTTTACTAATACCTATATGTTTTCTTCCACAGCTAAAACTTGCAGAGACAGATGGAGACGTATTAGAGATAATTACAGACGCGCTAAAAAGTTAAGGAAAACAAAAAGTGGACAAGCTGCAACAAATATGAAGAAACCAAAGTATGAAGATTTATTGTCATTCCTTATCCCCTATATCAGCAATGAAGATGAAACTTTTTCAAATTTTCCACCAAATGTTTCGCAAGACTCAAGTAATGAGGATAATAGTCTTTTATATGATATTCATAGCGGTGATAGCCCTGGTTCAAGTGCTGGTCCTTCACAAAGCACTATAAGAAATCGTTCTGGTTCTTCAGAAGACAATTCACCTCGTCCTTATAAAAGAAATTCTAGAACTTTAAATACTCCACCACAACTTTCACCAACACACTCATTATTGCAAGAGTATTTAGAAAAAAAATATAGTGCCAAGAAAAATGAAACCGATAAAATAGTTGAGTTTTTCAAGAACATGGGGGAAACTGTTTCAAATTTTCCGAAAGATGTACAAATTCGTGTAAAACGTGAAGTTTTTAAAATAGTTACCGATGCAGAAGAGTTGGTTTTTAGGGAGAAGTCTAAACCACAATATTTATTGGAATTATCTCAAGAGAGCGCACCGCCCATAATCGTTGTTAATTCAAACGATGTTGATGCACAACCTCCAAACCAAATAATAACACCAACTTCAACAAACACGAATCCAAATGATATTGACATACAGGAACAGGAAGAAGAGATAGCTCTTGATCTTGATGATAACTTAAATGCTTTTTTAAATTCTATTCAACAAAAGAAAAATAACCAATGAATGGTATTTTGAGTGATGGGCAAATAAGAGGCCAAACATAAAGAGAAATGCAAGATGTTGATTTTTACTAAAGTTTAAGATAGAAAGATTTTTGTTCTGTGATTTTGTTACAATATAATATTGACATTATGTATATGTTTTTTTTCCTTTAAAATAAAAACATACTCTAACTAGCGCCGCTGCTAACTATTAAAAAGACAAAGACACAAGATCCTAACGTACGACTTCACTAACAATTTAAGATACAATTTACGCTGCATTAAATGGGAAGATAAAAGGGTAATTAAAAATCACTAGGTATGATATAGTGAAACTTACCTTAAACACACTACAAGTCGCTCTTCTGGTCCGATAGGCTCACGAAAAGTTGTAGTTTTTTTATGCAGATTCGCCTTTATTATTTCAAGTAATTGAAAATATCGATCAGGAGTCATCCGAAAATATCCCCAAAACTTGTTTTTGTCTGTTAAAAGATCGGGGAAAAGATGATGGTATTCGCCGAATATCTTTCTCTTGGAACAAATGGGATGTATCCATATTTTACGTTTTCTCTTTTGACGAACCTCTTGTCTATGCTGTTCTTCATCTAACAGCAGGCAAAAAAACGAAAGTTCTTCATCAGAGCTATCCATAACGTACAATGCACGCAAATTCCGACAGCACACTACTTAAAATCCGTCAATGCAATGCGACCCGGCCCGTCACAAATGTGCTAGGTACGCATTTTGCGTTGCGCTGCGGCCCGCTCCGCCCCGTTGCGGCCCGGCATAGTGTGCTCGAACCTTAATGGTCCACTGTTATTGGAAGACTTAACAGCCTTACTTCTGACAATTAGGCAGTATGAAGTTGCTATAACTGCAGACATCGAAAAGGCGTTCCAACAACTATGTTTAGATGAGGCAGACCGACATGTCACATGATTCCTTTGGATTCGAGATTACAGTCAAAATAGCCAGGAAAGGATCGATTCACAACTTTAGTGGGCCTGAGCCCTTTGTGGGTTTACCTAGATATACCATAAAACTGGCACTGAAGGAGTATTGTCAAAGAATGCACCAAACCTATTGGGGATGAAAACAACAATTGACACACTCGAGGAAATTTCTAGGGTCTTCACACACAGGCTACCTTAAAAACTTTGAGAGAATCAGTAGATGTCAAGTCCGCTGCCTTATGGGTTCCCTGACTGGCCATTTTGGTGAAAACAAGGAAAGCATGGAGCATTTATTATGTGAATGCGATGCTCTAGGAAATAAACGACTACAGATTCTACGGGCGGCTTATCTCAAACCTGAGGAATTTATAGGCATGCCCCCAGCCAACATCAACACTGTCAAGCAAGGATGATACTTTTTTTGGTCTCCTAGGCAAAAAAATAAAATCATCACTGAAGTGGAGTTTATAATCTATTGTACCATTTGGACTTTATCGTAATGCTCTTTCATCAACTACACAATTATCACCAGCCCCACGACCGGGCCTTATTAAGTCATAGATCTGATAACCTTTTATACCGCAATCACGAAAAAATGTGTTATCAGGTGTGATGACTTCATAGGGACGTGGTTTAGTTCTAGCTTCTTTATTGGCACATTGAGAGGGTAAAAGTATTTCTAGGTTTTTCAATTTCCTCTTAATCACTTAGTGGAAAGATTTTACCTCCATCTGGGTGTGCTATTTCTCCAAGTATTTTTGTATTATGTCTATGTTTAATGTTTTGTTCATAGGCAATCTCAACAATGCATTCGATACAACATTATTTCGGTTTTGCGCAGTACAGCCATCTGTAAAGATGATTATATCTTTGGGATCACCGTTAAGTGATTTAGTTAAATAATCTACGAAAAATGACGCGTATGTTGTGGCTTTCAAGTCGCACCGTCTCATCAAACCAGTAGCATGCAACATTATTATTCGCTGCATTTTAGATTGAAAAATTATGTACGGCTAGTTTTGTTATAAAGTAAAGTGTGCTTGCATTTAAAAATGGACAAAGTTTTACAGTCTGAAGATCTGCTGTTATTGCATGTATAATTCCATTTTGTGCTATTTCTTTGTCTGCATTTTTTTCAGCTCTTGCCAAGTTCTTTAGTTCAATGAGTTTTTAAACTGCTCGTTTGTTATATTACCAGTCTTATGAGCGCAGCAAAGGTCACACGCATCTTTTTTTGGCTTAACAATCCCACATTATGTTCAAATAAAAGAAACTAAAACCTTCTTGAAGCTCCAGGGTCATTTAAGGATTTTGAGTAATCTACGTATAGTCGGTGTAATTGAGATTTAGATTTAATTACGGGTTCTAAATACAACTTAGAAGTTGACTGTCGGCTGGAATGTGACGAGTTTTGGCAGCGCAGTTAAATATACATACATACATACACAAAAAGTTGTAACAAAGTTGTTTTCCCGATGGATACCGCATTCGCTCTGTGAAGAGCAAAAAGCGGCTCACGTTACTTGGTGCGTCAGAACTCTCGAAAGATTTCACGCAGGATCCTCAAATGCTGTATACAACATCGTAGCAGTTGACGAATCCTGGATATACGCGTACGAACCCAAAAAAAAAAACCAGTCACGAGTTTGGGTGTTGGAAAATAAGTTAAACCCAACAAAAATTGTTCGTTCATCATTTGTTTTTGCGCTCGCTCCGCGCGTTTGTAAAATTGATAAGTTTCTCAAGAGATCGCAGCCTTCAACATATGGTACGAGTGTCAATAGCGGTGGTGGTGAATCAAACCCGAAAAAAAATAGACATTACGATGACAGTTATTTGAAATACGGGTTTACAGTCATAAATAATAAACCTCAATGTGTAGTTTGCGGCGATGTTTTATCACGTGAGAGTATGAAACCGTCAAAGCTTATGCGGCATCTCACAGCCAAGCATCAAAAAGAAGCTGATCAGCCGTTGGATTTTTTTTAACGAAACTTGAAAGCTCTTAGTCAGCAGCAAAATACTATGATTCAGGTAATAAAATAGTGTTTTCCTAGTCTCCACAGTCACATGAGTAAATATCCAACCAGAATCCAAGCTCTCTAACAACGGGCAAAAATTATGAGTATTTTCATAGGGTTGACATGACACCTGTTGCATGGTAAAAAATTAGTCATAACTATATGTAAATAGACATGCTTTGTGTGCGTAAATGCGGCCGCTATCAGTGCCGGTATATTTACATTTGTTTTAAAATTTAATTAATGTTGGTTTTAAAATAAAGCTATAAAATTTATTAAAGATAACACAAAATGACGGGAATTCCTTTAACAGCACAACTATCTTTATGAAACTACTATTATGTTTATTTCATCATTAAACACTTATCTATTATAATATTTTATATTACACCTTGAATTTATACATCCTAAATTCGTCAACAAAATCACTCTTAAAACTTATTCAGTTACATTGCATCGCGCACTCCCTGACAATCGTACCGCAACTGAACCGGTTTGATCCAGTTTTTACCCCTCCGGCGTGTCCGTGAACTCGTCGATGACACGTCACGCACACATCGCTGCGCTATGTGTGAGTGTACCTACAGCGAGCCGCTTCTATGAAGCTTGTATTCTGGTCGGATATATATTCTGTGACAGAGTATTGTTAAGACCCTCAATGCCCTTAAGCGATAAGCTCAAGTCGAGTCTATTCTAATTGTTGATGTATAATGATTTTTTATCATACTTAATTTTGGTGTGCAAGGGTTCCGCGTGCTTAATTTTTATTGACTATTTACTTTTATATGTTTGGTTTATTTTCAGGCATCCAGTGTCAATGAGTCAGCATTATTAGCTAGCTACAAAGTTGCGAATCGAGTTGCCAAAGCAGGGAAACCACATACAATTGCCGAAAATCTTATTTTGCCAGCAGCTCTTGATATGGTTGAAATTATGATCAGTAAGCAGGAGGCAAACAAGTTAAAAAACATACCACTTTCTGATAATACTATTTCACGCAGAATAAACGATATGGCCAATGATATTCAAGAACAAGTAGTCGAAAAATTAAAGAACAGCCAACATTTTGCTTTGCAGTTTGACGAATCTACAGATGTTTCAGATTGTGCTCAGTTTGTAGTATTTGTGCGCTTTGAAACAGACAAGAGTATCATGGAAGAAATCTTATTTTGCAAAGCACTTCCTGCAAACACTTCTGGCCAGTGTTTGTACGATATGTTTTTAGAAAGCACTTGCGACTACGATATTGATTGGAAAAAATGTATCGCTATTTGTAGCGATGGCGCTAAAGCTATGACTGGCAAAAATAGCGGACTCGTTGCGAAATTAAAATCGATAATGCCAAACATATCCTGGACACACTGTTTTCTTCATCGACAGGCTCTAGCTGCTAAGGTAGTACCTTCTGATTTAAATGACGTGCTCAAGGAGGTAATAAAAATTGTGAATTCTATCAAAGATAAAGCCTTGTAAACCCGGCTATTCAGAATAGTTTGTGAAGATATGGGCTCCATTCATCAAAATCTCCTTTATCACACAGAGGTCAGGTGGCTATCCAAATGAAAGGTATTGACAAGAGTTCTAGAACTGAGAGCTGAATTGTTAATGTTCTTACAAGATGCAAAATCTGAATATGCTAATCGTTTGTGACCCTATTGGGTTCTTGAAATAAGCATTTTTGGCAGATCTTTTTAGCCACCTTAATAATTTGAACGAGCACCTCCAAGGTCGAGAAGAAAATATTTTAACAGCTGAAGATAAAGTCAAAGCATTTCACGAAAAACTTAGTTTGTGGTCATCCTCTCTGCAAAACAATATATTTGAGTCTTTTCCATGTGTTCAGAAGATTGTTGAAGACAACGCATCAGACCAAAGTCTTGTAGTAAGGGCTCACATTCCTTGCATGATACAGAGCTTGCAGAATTTACAAGAGAAACTTTTGACATACTTTCCAGACTTGCACTCCGAAGCTGACAATGGGCGTAGATGGATTTTAAACCTTTTTTTGGACAAGTCAATAGATCTGGCTGATGTCGCCACAAACATGAAAGAATCTCTTCTAGATTTAGCTGCTGATAGCATGCTTAAAATGGAATTTTATTCGCAAAGTGTCGACGTATTTTGGATGAAAAGAAAACACGAATATCCAGAGCTGGCAATTCGCCACTTCATACTTATGTGAACTGACATTTTCTGCAATGGTAGACTTTAAAACTAAAAAAAAAGAGACTGCAATTGGAGAATGATTTGATTATTAACGTTTCAAAAATAACACCACGATTTGATAAACTTTCATTCTTTTATTCTTCTCACTAAAATTGTCTTTTTATTGTAGTGTTAGAACCTTGCCTTTTTCTTTCAGTCGGCGACCCTCCGAGTAAGGCTTCGCGACCCCCCTAGGGGTCGCGACCCACAGATTGAAAAACACTGCTCTAGACGATCGATGTAATGTGAAAATCGGCGACATTACCTTAAAACCGCATCACTTCACCATTAGCTCTTCCTCTTTTCTAGAGCTACCAATTATTGAGTTACCTGAGATATCATCTACAACTCATCGACTGGAAACACAAGAACCCATAAATCTGGATTCCAGCGATGTAACCAATTTACAACACTTGAACAATCTAGTGAAAATCAGTGAATGTGCAGTAAAGAACGAACAAATCGTTTTAACCAGTGTCAGCGTCGCTATAATTGTATTGTACTTAATCCTTGTGTTAACCTTTATTGTAGTAATATGTCGTACCCCGACAAAACGCCGCAACAAAAACGCCGCACGAAAAAACAGCGTTGACAAAACGCCGCAAGACAAAAGGTCGCAAATCGAAAGGGCCGCAGACAAAATAACGCGCACAAAAACTTCGCATACAAAAACGCCGCATATTTGATGAATGTTCCCTATTTTTTATTTCCGTTACAATTGTTAAAAACGTGGATTTTCAAAAGTTAATTTTTTGTACCAATTTAAATAATTTAATTTGTTTGTCTGTCTTGGCAAATCGAACGGGATGACCGGGGGTGTGCATTTCGATTATTGTTTGATTATTGGTAGGTTCAGGTTATTTTTTTTTTATGACCAAGCAGAGTGGACTTTCTAACACTGCGGCTAGATAGCGCTCAGCCTAATGGATAAATGGCAAGTCTGCGGCGTTTTTGTATGCGTTATTTTTGCTGCGGTGTTTTTTAGTGCGGCGTTATGTTATGCGGCATTTTGTCTACGGTGTTTTTGTGTGCGGCGTTTTTGCTGCGGCGTTTTGTCGGGGAACCGTAATATGTTATAAATTTAAATTTATTTCTGTCTAAGTAATCCGAGTAATACACATTCCTCAGATAACTTCGAACTTAAGGAGGGGAGAGTTATGCCGGGTGCCCCTGCCTCACATTCATTCATTGTTTTGACACCTTAGTAGTTCCATACTGACATTGCATGTCAGCATTTCATAATATTTCATCATCTTAAGATGTTTAGACTAAGACAACATTGTAACTCACCTTTGTAAGCATTCTTAGAAATAATATTGTAAACAAGTTGCGCTCTCCTAATTAAATCTTATAATTAATAAAGGCATTCGTGTTCCGAGCTCTGAGTGGTGAACACGTCTCACATAGTCTGTAGTTTGTTTTTAAAAACCTCTCGATCGCACCTCCCGTTTTAACTATCTAGTGCCTTTACAACAAACAATATATAGTAATAATAAAGCTGCCCAGCTACTCCAGCTGCTCAAATACGTTAATTTAAATAATATATCTTTTGGTTGCAAGTTGGAGACCAAAAAACATTACAACACAGACAGACAGTGAATAAAAAGGCAGAACTAAAGAGAAAACGGCCAGAGAGGTGGGCAGTAACAGCAAATAGTCGCTAACAGTGGTATAGCGCCTCGTTACAAGACGCCTACAAAACGGCCATTTTGGAGACCGCAACTTCCTAATGGAATGGTTGCTTCAATGATTGGTTCAATCGTATGGAAAAATGTGTCAAATTTCGCGGAAAATACTTCGAAAAGCAATAAATACATTTATGTACAATTAATAGTAATGTTGTGTCACTTCCTTGATTCCCGAAATTTTCAGTGCCTCCCTCGTACCCAGTACCCAATAGGTACGCCCTTAGTCGTCTTTTACGACATGCTAGGCAAGAAAAGCAGTTGATACATTCTTTTTAAATAAGTTAAATATTTCTTGACTAATTGTTTTTGCTTTCTTTAACTTGCATTTCTTCTCGTGTTTCTGCTTTTTGTGATATAATTTGATTTTTCACCTGTCCAATATCGAATGGTCCATTGTTTTATACCCAATGTTTCATGGAATGTCTTCAAACAAACTCTTTCTTTTACATACATAAAATCACGCCAGTATTCCCCGAAGGGGTAGGCAGAATTCAAGGAGCACTGTGTTCCTTAAGACCACATCTAGCCATACAAAAATTGGGTTTGGTCAGATGAAAAATCGTGAAAGGTAGTAACAAGTGGCTAGCTCATCGCCTACTCAATCACAGACCCAGTACCCAATACGTTACGACATGCTAGGTAAGAAAAGCAGTTGGTACATTCTTTTTGTGTCTCGGACCAACACGGGACACTAACACGGATCATTAACTTTCAAATAATATAGTTTAGTATCACTTAGTCTTGAATTAGAGCCTTTAGTTTTTCTTGCTGTAGATTTTTTTTCCACTTAGGGTCATCTTTTACATTTTTCTCCACATACCCACATCATGCGCACATATTGATACGCCCTCTCGCCGTGTATCTGTCGATCCACAAGTACGTTTGTTCGGACGTAATTCGCTTTATGTATTAATCGTCCTCGTACTAATCAGCAAAAGGACTATTTTCATCAGACAATTATCGTACTGTGCTGTGTGAAGTGCTATCACATCAAGAAGTCCCGGTGACACCGGGAGGAGAAGCAGAACATCAAAGGTTAGTGTGCATGGTTTCCTATCCTCTTTCCTTGATGTCATTATCTTGTTCTTCGTCCCGAATTGCCTAGGGATAATTGCCAGTGCAGTAGGATTCGCCTATATTCAAAACAAAAAAAATACAGTCCACTATTATCAGTAAAATTAATCCCAGCACCTCGTGGTACAAGTAATTTATTTGTTGCACCACCATTAATAGAGAATTTAATTTCATTTAATAAAAACTTCATGCATAATTTCGTCTTTTAAATATTGACTGAAAAAAACATAATAAACAAAAACACTCTATTTTTAAATTGTTGTCTTACTTTTGATTTTTATTGTTTTCACATTTATTGCTGATAAATCAATTGCAATTCAAAAGCAAGGGTGTCTACAGCGAGTAAACTTTACTAATCATGCCTCTTTCACGGTGGGTGTAACACTAAGAACGATCCAGCAAGTTAAGCGAAGGTACGAAGAGACTGGAAACCATCTAAGGAGACCAGGTAATGGCAGACCCAGGTGCACTAGTACCCGAGAAGACCGCGTTATTGTCTCTACGGTGTTAAGAAATCGTCACCTTAATGCTGTTGAGGTCCAGCAACAGCTTCTTCAAACCCGAAGAGACTACATTAGTGAGAGTACAGTGAGAAGAAGACTTGCTGAAGCCAACCTAAAGTCCCACAGGCCAGCAAATGGCCCCAGACTTGAGACAGGGCATCGAGTAGCAAGACTACGCTATGCCCGTCAACACGTACAGTGGGGCGAAGATGAATGGAAAAGGGTTTTGTTCACGATGGAAGGCGGAGAGTATACAGGCGACCTGGTGAGCGATACATCCAAGGTTGTATCTCGGAAAGAGTCCGATACGGCGGGGGCTCTGTAAACGTATGGGCTGGCATCTCTTCAGGGAGTCTACTCTATTTCAACGAAATTCGAAACTTCGAACGAAACTTCGCGCTCTTCCTACCACGGTTCCGTTCGATTCGAATATTCGTTCGTCCGAAAATTGTTTGACGTTTAAATTCTCTAAACCTACTCTAATTCACGAAAGCTTCGAACGAAAATTAGAATTTGACAGTTCTTTGTTCGAAATTTTAACCTCAAATTGACGAAACCAAAAGTGTTACCGTTTGATGTTCGTGAAGCCACTTTTTACTAACTTTCAAATAAAAATGTCGGCAAGAATACTTCTAATTGAGTCTGCTTTGCGCGAGGAACGTTTAGAGCGCAGAAGGAATCGTCGTCGCCTACCGCAACCTATTAAATATAGGGTCAATCCCCGATTTGGAGTTAGTTAAGAATTATAGATTAAGTCGGGGATTATTTGAAGATCTAATAATAATATGGCCAAGATATTATGATTAAGGGGTAAACATTAGTATATAATATAGGTATAAACTATAAAAATTATATTTCATAATTTATATACATACATATTTAATGTAATGTTTGTGTAATGTGTGTATTGCTTTATTGGATTATATCACTGATACTTTGGACTATATTTGTACATATTTGTAATGGAAAATGTGGTAAACTGCAGAATATTACTTAAATATTTTCTTGTTTCTTCTAACATTCATAAACATGCGCTGAGATGCATGTAAACTCAATAAAGTTTTTGAATTTGCAGTTTATAAAAACCACTTGAAAACATTTCGTCGATTTAAGAACAACACTTGAGAAAAATAAATTTAACACATGATAAACTTTTTCAACCTATGTTCGAAATTCAAATTGATGGAATGCTCTACAGTAAAAAGTGTAGGCTTATCCGATTAGTTTTCGTCGCCATATATTAACTAAATATCATCACACAAAGTAGTTCTTCTTAAATTAGTCGGTTAATAACATCAATGACATGGGTTCTTTGTTATGCCCGCTACACACGTAACGATATATCGTAGCGAATAATCTGTGCAGACCGATTTGCGCAGATTTATCGATCGGGTGTATGACAAATCGTTGCAGATTATCGTTGATCGGAGCAGTTGCAATTTACATTAAATAAATCGTTGTCGATTGCGTTTGCGCAGTTTTATCGTCGCGTCTGGATGGCGATCGATGCGATTTCGGCAGTACTTCGCGGAACTCGCTTGTGTGCGCACGTGCGTGCGGCGCTCTTGTGAAACATGTCGAAAGAAGAAAGAGGTCCCTGCGAACAACTGCAAGAGTTCATAGAGAGCTACAGAAGCGAAACTTGCCTTTGGATGACCAAATCTAAGGATTACCACGATCGCAACAAAAAGAATGCCGCCTACAACAGGCTAGTCGAAAAATATAAAGCCATTGATCCAAATGCCAACAGGGATAAAGTAGTTAAGAGGATTAATAATCTTCGAACAACCTACAAAAAAGAGCTAAATAAAATAAAAAAATCGTGCAAATCCGGAGCAGGAACTGACGAGATTTTCACTCCTCGTTTATGGTACTTCGAGTTGCTAAGGTTTTGTACGATCAAGAAGTACCAAGGCCATCGAAATCAAATATAGATGAGGATGAGGACGATAATGAGGTAAGCTTTTATTTTTCAAAAATTATTTATTGCTTTATGACTAATGGTAAATAAAAAACAAATTATTATAAAAATTATTATATTGAAGAAAAAAAAATTAACAAATACAAGGTGCAGACCATTTTGCTTGACATTAATGAATGAAATTGTCTTGCCAAGGAACTTTTCCTTCACTTACAAAATACGTCATAAATTGACTTCTTATCTGATTAGCTGTTTGAGGTGCACGGCCTTGTATAGTTCTTTGTAATGGTTCAAGTGTTGACGCTCTTGTTGTGAGCCCTGACGTTATCGTACCTTCTTCAAAGTTTTCAATATCGAAACATTCTGAAGAAGCGTATGAAAGCGATGTTGACGTCAAATAATTATGCAAAGCACAGGTTGCTCTTACGACTGACCCAATAGTTTTAGGCGACAGGTTCATTTGAGTTCTGTAAATTCTGAACCTTGCCGCTAGTATCCCAAATGCGTTTTCGACAATGCGGCGTGCTCGCGATGTCCGATAATTATATATCTTCTTAATTCTACTATCTAAGTCATTTTGCCGAAATGGTTTTATCATGTCCTTTCTCAGAGGAAACGCGTCATCAGCTACAAATACATACGGCAGTATTCGTGGACTATCATGCAACCTTTCTGCTGTAGGAATATTTAACGTCTTCCTTTCAAGTTTTTCATAAAATTTCGTATTCAACAATACTCCACCATCAGAAACCCTTCCATTTGTTCCAAAATCAACTAACAGGAATCTGTATTTTGCATCAACGATTGCCAGCAATACCATACTGTGTCTATTTTTATAGTTATAATAAAACGAGCCACTGTTACTAGGAGGCACGATTTCAACGTGCTTACCATCAATGGCACCTAAACAGTGAGGGAAGTTCCACTTCTGCTCGAATTCTCTTGCTATTATTCTCCAATCTTGTTCTGTTTTGGGAAACTGTAACAAAATGAGTACATGATTAGTATTATTTTAGTAACATAATATTTCTTATATTCTACAGAATCAGGCGGCCGCCAGCAACGACTCAACGAGCAACAAACAAGTCACACCGACCCCAAACCGTTCTGACAGCGATCGAGATACAACACTGAACTATTCGGACAGCGAACGAGACACACCGACCCCGAACCGTCCTGACAGCGAACGAGATACACCAATCACGAGTCGCAGTCGGCCAAGATCAGGAAGAAATACATTAACCGAAGACGTACTTAAGTCCGTAAATGATCATTTTAAACGGCCCAAACTCCCCGACAATCGTTTTAAGGTTTTTGGAAAAAATGTGGGGATGAAACTACAAGAGTTACCAAAACAACAGAGAATCATAGCAGAAAAAATAATTAACGAAACTCTGTTTTTGGCTGAAATGGGTAGCTTAACTATGTCACACACTGTAAGAAAAAATTATGACTTTCCCAACACTGCTTTTTCCAGTCAGCCACAAACTCAAATCCTTTTCACTCAGCCAAACACTCAAAACCTTTCCACTCGACCACACACTGAAAGGGAATATGCCTTACAAGCTAACCAACACAGCTTTCAAGAACATGCTGTAGTCCACTATGAATCCTCAAGTGTATCTTCAATGGAATCTACATCACCATTACATACTAATCAGGATGCACAATCTGATAACACAATTGCTACCTTTTTAAGTAATTTTAATGATGATTTGTAAAATGTGACGACACCTAAACAGCATTATTGGTTGTGCATTATTTCATGATTACAGTATTCTTTGTCTCATGCTTACCTTTAAGTACTCTTTCCGTAGAACCTCGTACAAAGCATCACAGGTTTCAGGAATGATTTGACTAAGAGCTTGCGGTGATATTATTGTAGAAAACTTCATACATTCGTAAGAACGTCCTGTAGCTAAAAATCGCAGTGTAGCAGATAATCTTTCATGAGGACTTATTGCTTCTCGCATTACAGTGTCGTGTTTCTTTATTAGTGGAGTAACTAAAGCCAGCAGATTAAAGTATGTTTCTTCATTCATCCTCAAGTAATTATGCCAATCTTTCGGAGCAATTTTCAACTCATTTAATAAGTTGGTATGAGAAAATCGCTTCCTTCTCATGAGCCAGTCTTTACACCACACACTCCGCGCCTTTTTTTTCTTTAAACACATAACCAGGCCTAATATTGCGAGCGCGTCATCATCTTCGTTCGTCATCATGCATGTTTCTTACGTGAGATTCTGCGGAGAACTGCCGATCGACGCCGATATCGGAGGCGTGTGGAGACACTAGGGACGTTCGATTTATCTGCACAGTCTGAAATCGCTACGATATATCGTTACGTGTGTAGCGGGCATTAGTGTCTTCGCGAATTACACCGCAGAATAGAAATGGATGAATTAGATTTTATTTTTGTGTATGAAATTATTAGACATTGTTTATTTTATAACTTAAATATAAAGTGACATATGAAAATAAAATTAAAAGTCTAAAACTTTAAGTTGCGTTAAAAACCGTAACTTCTTAGAGTTGACATTAAAAAGCACCTATCAAACGTAACGCATTCCATTCGTTCACGAAAATTGTCAACGGATCCGAACTTCTTGTGCGTGTTCGAAAATGAAATAGAGTAGAGTCGCCTGCGAAATTTCGTTTGAAATTCGTTCGTTATCGAAACTTCGTTTCGTAGAAAGAGAGTAGACTCCCAGAGGGTCACACAGAGCTAGTGGTCATAGAAAATGGTACTCTGACTGGTGAAAGATATGCTTCAGAGATTCTTAACGAGTATGCAGGGCCATATTTAGTAAATATGGGTGATGGAGCGATACTAATGCATGATTACGCCCGACCACAAACCGCTCACCTCATACAAGAGTACATTCAGGAGGTTGGCATCAGCTTGATGGCTTGGCCATCAAGAAGCCCTGATCTTAACCCGATTGAACACGCCTGGGATGAGCTTGGGAGGCTAGTCAGAAGGCGCAGACCACCCCCCGTCACCCTCAGGGCTCTAAAACAGGCCCTGATAGAAGAATGGGAGAATATTCCCCAACACCGCCTCTGAAACTTAGTGTTCAGCATGCCGAACCGGCTCCAAGCTGTCATTAGAGCTCGAGGCGGCAACACATGTTACTAAAGTACGAACAAGGCCCAAAACGTAAAAATTAAGCTCTTGACAGTTCCTTCAAAATGGATAACTTTTTAGTTTTTTCTTAATTGTAAGTGTAAAATTTTTCTAATGCTAAATAAAATATAATTTATAGAAAACTTTGTTAAATTTTACTATAAAATGATATTTATTTCAAAACTCTAACTTCTATAGTTTAAGAGTAATTGCAATTTGAAAAGTGTACTACTTATTTTTGACGCCTAGTGTACTTTCCCTCCATGTGGCATGGCCGTGGGACAGCCTGTATACATCTTTTTTTCGTGCCAATTAATTTTCCAATAAGCTTTAAAAAAATTTGATCTGACTTCTTCAGTTAATTGAGAAAAGTACATGGCTTTGCCTCCAAAATATCGCCTTGACATATATATTGGACCCATTGTTTTGGCAGGTTTTTTTTCAAATTGTACATATTTAGAGCCTTGCCTTTTAAGATAGCCCTCCCCCAAGATACCCCTCTCCTATCATTCTTTTTTGCTTAGTTTTTGTTATTTGCTAATTATCCGAATTAATTCCGTTTCGCTTCTGTTTATCACTTTTCCTAGATTTTACTTGGAATTCCCCTTCAGGAAACCACTCGATATTTTCTGGAGACAATGGTTTTATATTAGGTCCTTACCTATGAAATTGGTGTTTTGTATGGGGATTTTCGGGAATTCTGCATTTTCCATACTTAATTTTTTTTCAGTTTTCTTTTTATTTCAATTTAAATTGACATCTGGGAAATTCATTTCTTAAAAATAACACCATCCAAATGTGCACCATCGCGCTGCAAACATTCCCCGAATCTGAACCTCAAATATGTAAGCGAGTAAAAACTCGCTGGCACATTGCGCGGGGAATAGCTGCCATTTCTTCTCAGATATTAGTCTTCAACTGGTTAATCGTGGCTGGGTTATTGGAGTAGATCCTACTTTTCAGGTATCCCCACATAAAAAAGTCCAGTGGCGTTAGATCCGGACTTCTAGGCGACCATGCAATGTCACCTCGGCGCAATATCAGTTTCCCAGCAAATATCTCGTTTACGACCGCCAAAAAGGCATTAAGTGCGCTCTACACTCGCCCGCGATTCTTGCCGTGAATTCACGCCGCGATTCGCGCCGTGAACTTCGCGTTTATATGTGTCTCTCCACACTCGCGAAGCTCCGCAGTCTCGTTCGCGGCTTCAAAGGAAATCGATGACGACGTGGCTGTCGCTGCTGCGTGTTGTGTATAGTGTATCTGTGAAATGCTCTTTACTTATATGTATAATCTGTGGTCGAACTCGCCATGCGGTTCGTTGTGACATTTGTGATTCTGTTAATTTAATAAAACTAATATTACAGTATTTAGTCTTTATTATTATCAAATACATAACATAATATTGGCGACGAAAACGGAAAACCTACGTGCTACCATGTACAGAAGTAAAAAAAGGAACTGAAGTCAAGTCATTTGTTAGTCAAGTCTATTAGTCAAGTCTCAGTCAAAAGAAGAAAAAAAATGTATTTAATTGGAAGTATCGAAGCATTTAATCCGAAAGAGTCAGATGCAGATGCATATATAGAACGATTAGAACAACTGTTTAAGTTAAACGGTATTACGACCGAAGAAAAAAAGGTCCCTCTTTTCCTAACCTTAATCGGAGGAGAAACATATAATTGCCTGAAGGATTTGTTAGCACCAGAAAAATTAGTTAAAAAAATCTTTTTCTGAATTGGCGGAAGTCTTAAAAAGTCAATACGGAACAAAACATCTTGTGATTGCAGAAAGATATAAGTTTTGGTCGGCTGTTCAAGAGAGTGGTGAAGATTTGATAAGCTTCTCCATTAGATTGAGAAATCTAGCAAAACACTGTGATTTCAAATCATTTTTACCAGATGCACTGCGGGATAAATTTGTTTGTGGTATTAAGTCAAATGCCATTAAGCGCCAAGCCAACATTAAAAGCCAACAGCAGTCATCAGGATTCTAAAAGTTACAGCAAGCAACCAAACAAGAAAACATGTAAGCGCTGCTTACGAGTCCACTTAAATTGGAAGTGTTTCTCATGTAACCAAATGGGGCACACAGCGAAATCTATATTATGTAAAAATAGAGTAAATAATCTGTCTGATGAAGAAGAGGATGATCATGATACACTCGAACTAGGTTTTTTGAATTCATTAAAAGGTGATAATGAAAGTTTGAAGGTGACAATGAACATTGATGGAAAAAATGTTCCAATGGAGGTAGACTCAGGAGCATGTAAGTCAGTCATTCATATTGATGATGACCATGATTTATTTTCTCATATTAATATTCTTCCTGTGAAATTTAAACTAAAAGTAGTTGGGCAAATTGAAGTAATTGTGTTATATAATAATCAAGTTCACAAATTACCTTTAATTGTTTTAGATAGTTATAATAGATTTATACCATTATTAGGGCGTAATTGGTTAACATTATGAATCCTTTTTGGAAAAATGTCATAGTAGAGTCAAAATCAAACAAAAATAATCATTTTATATCTCAGTCAGTTAGAAAGTCAGTCGATAACATTTCATGTCAAAGTCAAGTCGAGTCTGATCTAAGACAAATTAAGTTGGGTCAAAGTACAGTTGAGTCAAACCAAAGTCAAGTTAAAACAAGTCAGGATCACACTAAGTCTAGTCAGTCTCAAGAAAATTGTTCTACGGCTATAGAAAGTAAATGTCTTGATTTAATCTTTAATATTAAAAGTCAATTTGCATGTAACTTCAAGAATGATTCTAATTCTTGCATAAAAAAATTTAAAGCTGAAATAAAAGTCAAAGATAATGTCACACCAATTTTTTCATCGTGCTTATGAAATGACATATTCTTTTAAGCCTAAAGTTGAAGAAGAATTGCTAAAATTGCAGAAGTCAGGTATTATTACTAAAGTCAGTCACAGTCAGTGGGCAAGTCCAATTGTTGTAGTTCCCAAAAAGAGTTTAAATGATATTAGAATTTGTGATGATTTTAAGAAAACTCTAAATAAAGTTATTGATATTGATCACTGCGTTCTACCATTACCAGATGATATATTTGCAACATTAAGTGGGAGCAAACATTATACAGTTTAAGATTTAAAAGGCGCTTTCCAACTAATAATATAAGAAATAAGTGATTCTTCTAAAGAGCTTTTTACAATAAATACTCACTTGGGACTTTTCCGTTTCAATAGATTAACATATGGTAAAAGTTCGGCACCAGGAATTTTTCAATTTGTCATGGAAAGTATTCTATCGGGGTTATCTAATGTTAAATGTTATTTGGATGACATTTTGATTTCTGGCCCTTCTTTAACTGAATGTAATAAAAATGTGAAGGCTGTCATGCAAAGATTCAAAGAGTATAATGTTAAAGTAAATGAAAAGAAATGTGTTTTTTATCAAAAGTCCATAGAATTTTTAGGTCATAGAATTGATGAACAAGGCATACACCCTACATAATCTAAAATAGTCAGCATTGAAAAAGCACCCTCACCTAATAATTTAACCCAGCTAAAATCATACTTAGGCCGCCTCAACTATTATGGAAAGATCATTCCACTACTTTCAAGTAAACTGAAACCACTTTATGATTTATGCAAAATTGGTGTTGAATTCAATTGGACACAGGAATGCGAAAGTACATTTCAGTCAAGCAAAAAATTGTTAACTTCAGTTAATGTGCTCACACATTTTAACCCTAACTTACCTATTTATGTAACATGTGATGCAAGTGGCTATAGGAGCTGTTTTCAGTTACCGCATTATTGGGGAAGATAAACCTGTCATGTTCGCTTCAAGCACCCTTTCTCAAGCAGAAAAACTTTATTCTAACTTAGAAAAAGAGAGTTTAGCTATTATGTTTGCTTTGAGAAAGTTTCATAAATACATTTTTGGTAGAAAATTCTATTTAGTCACAGATCACCAACCTTTAGAATACATCTTTGGTAGAAATAAAAATATACCCTTAACTGCAGCTTCTAGAATAACTCGTTGGGCTATCACTTTAGCTGCTTATGATTATGAAATTCATTATAAAAAGGGTAAACTCATTGCAAATGCAGATGGTTTATCAAGATTGCCTATGCCTAGTGATACTGATATCCCTTGTTGTTTGTATTCTTTTAATTTGGTTGATAACATCCCTTTACATTCTGATGATATTTCAAAAGCGACAAATAAAGATCTAACCTTAATCAAAGTCATGGAATTAATAAAAACACAGTAAAAGATGAAAAATTAAAACCATTTTTTCGAAGACGCTATGAGCTGGCTGTAGAAAATAATTGTCTCTTATTAGGCCATAGAGTTGTTATTCCTGAAACTTTACATAATGATGTTTTACAACTCTTTCATGAACAACATCTTGGTATAGTTCGCACAAAAATGCTTATAAAGTCCTATTGTTGGTGGCCAAACATAAATAATGCTATTGAGAAATACATTCATTTGATAAAATTGGATCATTTGGATGTAATTCCTGCACAAGCTGAATTTTATACGCGTGAAATTTCAGATTTTTCAACAAAATGCGACTTAAAGATGTTTTGAATATCACAAGTTCGGCTGATCGCTTGCGAGTCGATAGGCCAGGATTACGTTGAACTGAAGCTCTAACTTGTTCAATTGTTGTGACATATATATTTACGGCCGGTCTCGATAACCTATCTACCATTTAACTCGGTTAGCTATCGAGGATTATGGATAGACGGTTATCTATCTATTATTGTCGTCTCAATAACAGAAGTTCAGCTACGCTACCTGCGATCAATGGTAGATCGGATTTCGAACTCGGGTATGAGAGACCCTCCAAAACGTTTCGTTACTACAACAAGACGTAAGAGTGACATTTTGTTTAAAATAATTGAATATAATTTTTTAATTTTAATTAAATATATACTTTAAGAGAACAAGTAAATGGTTATTTATTACACATCTAATAACGTGAAAAAGTAAACAAGATTTAAGAAAAATGTTAGTAATACGCAGTATTTCTGCATAATAACGAAACGCGCCATGTGACAGCAAGGCTCTGCAAACATGACGGACAGCAGCGTCAGTCATAAAACTCATAAATCAAAACAAAACGAAAAAGAGTTTGGCGTTTGCGAAAGAGTAGTTTGCATTTCAATGCAAACTACTGAATAAAAGTATTCTACTGTTAACGTGTGGCTCATAAGGTCCTACAACCAGAGCTGTAAAACTAATTATTAAACAAAATATATGAGATTTTTACAAGAACGTAACAGTTATATTAGGTTTAAGAGTTTTGTAATTTTGTCGAAAATTCATAATTATGTCTGAACTGTCTCAACACTTAAATGTAAGTAATGAATGAAAATACGTTTTGATAATTACACATTTTTTGGTGCATTGAAAGAATTTGCTGCAAGTAAATTCGCGTCAAATTTTTTCCAGACATACAAATGTATTTCTTTTACTATTTCGAAGGCTCTAGGAAAGGATGAAGTGATGTTGCTGCTAGATTTGATTTCAAAAAATAAAGTTAACTTCCAAAGCAACCAATGCCACTAATAATAAATTAAAAGAAAGCGCATGGAACTCGATTGCCCAGGAGTTCAGTGCGACATCGGGGGAAATCCGGCGGCCTGAACAATTGAGGTTGAAATGGGAGAATCTCAAGAAGTCTGCCAGGAAGCGTAACGCCTTAATTAGGCAAAATAATCTTAAAGTAGGTCTATGAATATTTTCCTTAATTATATTATTGTGTAACTTTAAATCTTATTGTTTAAACAAATATCCACAACGGATAATGAAATTCATGCAACTACTATAATTACAGAGAGGTGGTGGAAAATCATACATCCCTCCCGATGAAGCACTTGCATCGATTTTAGGAGCTACAAGCAGCGGCTTTACTGTAGAGTTTGGTGGCGATGCAGAGCCCATGGACCAGCAAACAAATCCAGCTCTCATAGAAGTAATGGACTTTGGGCCATTGCCAGAACAGCCTAGTGGGATAGGTACTAGTGACAATCATGTAACTAGTGCAGAAATAATTGCCACACCCAAGGACATATTTAACACACCAAAAAGCACCGGTAAGTTGTATATTATAAAGCGAAAAATTCAATCTTAACTTCTGTCAAATTACATAATTATGTACCTATATTTTATTCACATTGTTTTAAAGAATTTTATATAGGTACAATTTCTAGTATATGTACTAATAAGCTTTCCAACTTATATACAAATGTAACCAATAATGTTTTTAAAAGTTTAGTATTCATGCACATTAGAAACCACATAGGCTTTCTTATCCTCAATGTAGTTGATAGAACCACCGTTACGTAACGTCACGGTACAACAATGGGTACCTAAATCTTACAATGTAATAAGATAGGTATAATTAAAATACAATGTAATAAGTAGCCGAATTGAATAACAAACTCTTTATGCCTAATCGTTTCCTGTCCATTCCTGGAAAATATACCCAAGTGTATAAACAGTTTCAACACCTCCCAAGGGATTAATTAAGTAGGTTTAGTAACGACTGGACGTGTGTACGTCGTAGTCTTAGGTGTAGGCTCGATCCGGAGCATTTAGTAATAAGTCTTAAATGTATTTTGTTTAAATAAATATATTTTTATGAAGACCTCGCTGCAACCCAACTTGACTGGCGCAGCCGGTAGGATCTTGCATCGTGACTTATATCGTATTTGTATAACGATCACCAAGTCGGGCAATACGTGGTCACGTTCGGTGTCTCTACATCGCGTTGGCAGGATCCACGAACCAAAGAAATAAGTCATCACCAGCAGCAGGCTTCAGGAGAACATGGGTTGGAAGATATTGTGAGTAAACTTCTTCACTAGCACTCTAATCCCAGTCTATTCCATCCTTAACGTGTCTTTGACTAAAATCGCGAAGTACGTTATTCGTTGTCGGCACTTTTCAAATGCCTCTCAGAAATCGCGGGATTTCAGCATAGACGAACCACTGCATATCATCCGTCATGCAACGGATTAGTGGAAAGGTTCCACAGGCAGCTAAAAGCTGCCATAACCTGCCATGCTGACAGCAGTTGGGTCGAATCTCTCCCATTAGTGCTGTTGGGTATCCGTAGTGCCTACAAAGAGGACTTAAATTCATCCTCAGCTGAGTTAGTCTACGGTGAACCATTGCGCGTGCCTGGAGAAATTTTCAAGCCAGATGAGGAAAAGTCCACTGACTTAACAAATTATGTGGGACGCCTGCGCATGTTCACCAAACACTTGCAACCATCCCCAGCTTCTAGGCATGGGCCACAAAGGTCTACTTTTATCTTTAAGGACTTGGCCACTGCTTCTCACGTCTTCCTTCGCGATGACGCAGGAGCCGGCTCTCTTAAACCAGCCTATACTGGACCATATGAAATCGTAAAGCGGGGGGACAAGGTGTTCAAACTCGCAATTAATGGTAAGCCAGTCACTGTGTCAATTAACAGATTAAAACCTGCTTTTATACTGCGTGATCCAGACACCACAAGCAACTCATCTATTCCTCTACGTTCACATCCACATACTCTCACTCATTCACCTCCACCAACAACATGCCATGACTTACCTGCTCCAAAAGACATTCCTGTCAAAGTCAGTCGATCAGGACGTAGGGTCAGATTTCCGGACTTTTATCGCCCGTAGAACGGTCTGGCAGGGGGTGATGTAGTGGTACTGAACCCTTTTTTAAGTTAAGCGTTAACATTATATACCTATATCATATTATTCTATTGTTTCACTTATTTTAAATGTATGGTATTGATTAAAATTACGAGGGTGGATCAATAAGTACCCGTGTTAGGAATGAAGACGCAAGTTTTTCACAATTTTTATTTTTATTTTTCAACGTAATCTCCTTTTAGGACGATACACTTTTCCCAACGTCCCTGCCATTTCTTTAACCCCTCTAAAAAATACGATTTGTCAAACTCTTTAAAATACGCTTCTGTCTCGACGGTAACCTCCTCGTTTGAGCTGATTTTTTTTCCCGCGAGCCACGTTTTCATGTTGGGAAACAGAAAAAAGTCGCAGGGAGCCAGGTCGGGTGAGAACGGTGGGTGCGGCAGCAATTCATAGCGCAATTCATGCAATTTGGCCGCGACGATTCCCGATGAATTATCGTGGTGAAACAGCACTTTCTTCTTTGACAAATGGGGCCGTTTCTCCTTCAATTTCTCGTCAAATCGGTCCAATAATTCACTGTAGTACTGTCCCGTGATCGTTCTTCCTTTCTCCAAAAAGTCCATGTGGATTATTCCCTTCGAATCCCAAAAAATCGTGGCCATGACCTTTCCGGCCGATGGGACCGTCTTTGCCTTCTTCGGAGCAGATTAACCTAGAAAAACCTATTATTTTGACTGTCGCTTGGTCTCTGGCGTATAGTAATGGATCCAGGTTTCATCAACGGTGACAATTCGACGCAAAAACTCCTGCGGATTTCGCTTAAAGAGGCCCAAACACTGCTTCGACATTGACAGCCGTATCCGCTTGTTGTCCTCCGTGAGCAATCGCGGCACCCATCGGGCCGACAACTTTCTCATCCTTAACTTATCATGTAAAATATTGATTGCCGTTCCGTACGACACGCCTACAGCCTCTGCTACTTCGCGCACTTTAGTTCGGCGATCAGCGAGAATCATGTCGTGGACTTTTTCAACGATTTCCTCGGTAACCACGTCTGCCGGGCGGCCTGGGCGCTCCTCATCAAAAACAGATGTACGACCATGTTTAAATTCGTTGAACCAATATCTCACGGTTGTCATAGATGGTGAAGGGTCCCCATAGACAGAATCCAACTTCGCTTTTATTTCTTCGCATGTTTTTCCATCCAAAAATAAAAAGCGAATTACGGATCGATATTGCTCGTTTTCCATTTTATCGAAAAACACGAAACACGTTTAATACAAATAGCTGCCAAATCAAAACTAACCTATGAATCAGTCTGAAATTTGATATGGCGTCGTTTGACAGATGACAGTATACGATGGTAATGCCAATTTCCCTCAGCAACGCCACTTGTCTTCAAACACGGGTACTTATTGATCCACCCTCGTATATAACGTACATAAATTTTAAACAGATATATATTTATAAGCTTATTACTATATAAATAAATATTAGTAAAGTTTTCCTTTAAATATGTTAATAAATATTTGTGTAACACACACACTTTAATAAATGTTTTATATTTGAATGGACGTTGCGCGTACGTCACACCGCGGAACAATAGGCTTGAGTAGTTCCTACCTACGACGCAGGCGCGCGGCCGGCCGGCCGCACGCAAGCCTCAGTGAGAACTCTGCCACGACGCGTAGCGCACGCCGCTCATGCTCACGATTTCGATCGACGCGTACCGTCCATTCGAATATTCTAGAAAATCATCTTTTTCTCCTTCAATACCTCAACCCCACACTAGCGAATTCCTAAACATTATTCCCAAGTTTGAGGGAGATGGTAAAGGATTAAACCTTTTCATTAAACGATGTGAGTACTTGATTAGATGCTTTAGAGGAGCGGAATCGCCAGCACAGGACTTGTATGTGTTTCATTCTATCACAAGTAGATTAGTCGGTAGAGCATCAAATTTGCTAAGCGAATATGATGATGTAGAAACTTGGCAAGAGTTGAAAGTACTCTTAATCCAACATTATGGTGACCCACGATCAGAAGAATGTATCGCGATAGAGTTGGAATCGTTAAAGATAAAGTCAGGCGAAAGTTATTTAGACTTTTGTAATCGCATACGTAATATAAAAAAGTTCATTAATAGCCAAAGTCAACATGATCCAAGATGAGGGAATCAAAGCAGCTAAAACTATAATTTATAATAACACAACTTTAAATCCTACCCGAGGACATGATACGCATTATACGCTTAAAAGGATGTTATTCATTAAATCAGGCTTTGACAGTTGTAATGGAGGAGGAAAATTTCGAATTCCAATACAATAGTAGAAATAAGAAATCTACGCAACCTCAGTTTAAACCATTAGTATCACCAATGATACCATTTAAACCAAGTTTTTCACCCGTAGCAAATACGAACTTTAAGTTTGGAATTCCCCAAAATAGTAATTTTAGACCTGTACCTCAAAATAATAACTTCGCAACAAATCAAATGAATAATAAATGGAGTCCACCTAATCCTAACTTTAAATTTGGTATGCCTAGCAAACCACTAAACACCAATCCGCTAGTGTTTAGACCAACAGGGTATAGACCATTTAACAATAATAATTATCCATACAATGTCCAGCAGAGAGCTTTCTTTAATAATAACAATACCTAAAATAATCAACAAAAAAGTGATAGACCCCAGTTCGGATACTTTCAGGGTCAACCGAACACACAATTTAAGTTCAGAATGTCTAACCCGCCGTTAGCTCAAAGGCCATCATACAGAAATGATGCAGACGTATCGAGATGATGATTGAGACGAATGCACCTATTAGACAAAACATGTTGCAACCGGACGAGGACGAAATGTTCTATTATGATCCCGAAGTAGAGTACCAAAATTATGTAGATTCGGAATATCCGAAGTTTTTAGAAGAAAATCATGATGAAAATTTTTACGTAAAAGCCTCGCAAGAGCAAGAAACGAAGTAATTCATTTAAATTATGATGGAATACTTAAACTACCTCACGTATATATACCTGAAATTGATTCGAAATTTATGATCGACACAGGTAGCACACGATCATTCATTAGTCCCGAGGAGGCAGAACATTAGTTTACTAAGTATAAACAAATCGAGACATTCGAAGTGATTAGCACGCACGCACGTAGCCAACATAATGAAGTAATTTATATACCACTATTAAAATCGTTTAACACATCAGGATCACATAAATTTTACATATACAGTGTAGACAATAGGTTTGACGGACTTATTGGGAGTGACTTACTAAAGCAATTAGGAGCAAATATAGATATGGAGAGCCAAAAGTTAAGAACACGTCCTACCGAACTACCCATTACATATAGTCCACCACACGAAATTCATTTAACACCGAGATCAGAAACACGTATTAAAATTCCAGTGACGTCATCGCAAGGCAATATTGGATTTCAAATATTTTGGACAAGGTGTTAGGATGCCAAGCGCTCTAGTTAAAGTAGAAAATGGATACGCGGAAACCGTTATTCAGAACGCGTCAAACAATCACATAACGTTAAATATATTGAAACCATTCAAAACAATAGACTATCAGCAGTCTGTTATAGTTAATAATTTACGAGATAGTTATACGGAAAATACGGAAATAGATCTGATTTTACAGGAAAATTTGGAAAAGCTAAGATTAGAGAATATGTCAACGGAGGAAAGCATCAGATTAGAACTAAGAACGAAGATCCCATATATGTAAGACCTTATAGGTTACCACCTGTTCAAACAGAGGAAATAAATAATCAGGTTAAAAAATTGTTAAAGGATAATGTAATTCAGGAGTCACATTCCCCGTGGAATGCCCTAGTACACCTAGTCGAGAAAAAAATGGACGCTTCAGGTGAACGGAAGTTTCGCATGGTCATAAACTATAGACGGCTTAATGATATCACCACGGATGATAAGTACCCTCTTCCGAACATAGCGGATCTCTTCGACAAATTAGGGAAATCATCATACTTTACCACATTAGATTTAGCAAGCGGCTATCATCAAATAGAAATAGATAAGAGTGATAGGCAAAAAACAGCGTTTAGTTCTCAAGCAGGACATTATGAATTCTTACGAAAATTCTTAACTTTTTGAAGATTCTTAACTTTTGGCGGTCCTTAAATGATTTCGAAGTTCATCGCAGGCTTCTTCAAAATTAAAGGAGTGGAAAATACAAGAGAAAGTAAGTGCAATATTCAACTAAAATGTTTCGGGTGATGTTTAACTGTCCAAGTAAAAAAGTATTACGTTCGTAAGCATAGTGATTTATTATTATTCTGGTGTTGTCGTTAAAAAGTGAATTAGGGTCTACAATCTATGTTGTTCCTTTTGAGGATGGAATCTAGACAAAGAGTAAGCCCACAGCAGTTCGCCGCGTTGGTGGAATTCATGGAAAGGTATTTCGTGTGATAAAAAAGTCCATTGCCGAAATATTTATGATGATAAACTTACAGCTCTCAATGTAAAAATTAAATATTTTTTTAGGCATGGAGACTTAACAAAGCCACAGTCGGGATCTCAAGGCAGAGTGCGATCAGAACGATTGTGGACCGAGGTAATGGACATGCTGAATTCTATGGGCAGCGGTGTAACAAAGACCACTGACAAATGGAAGAAAGTATGATGAATTCATTACCTATTAAGTATCTCTTTATCTTCTAACTCTTTCTCGTGTGTCTTTTAACTAAACCATTAATATACTAATTCTAATTGCTTTTCATTTCATATCTAAAAGGTGTGGATAGATTAGAAGGCCAAAACAAAAAAAAATATTTGGCCATTCGAAGAGATTTACATGGTACTGGTGGTGGGCCTGGCAGTAGATTTATTCTCAGTGATCAAGAACAGAAAGTTCTTGACCTAATAGGTGGATCATCAGCGGTGATGGGCCTTGCTGAAGTCAGCGAGAGAGGTTTACTGGTTTGTATAGCTGACTATAGCTTATTGAATGTACTTTTTAATTATTTTATTTTAAGTTTGGCTACAATTATTGTTTCTTACAGGATTCAAATGAACCCAATGCGGAAGTTTTGGATCTTCCAAGCTCTCTACAATTTGTTGCAGGTAATTACATAACATACAATACTAATTTTCATTGCATTTAATAAAGTGATAAATATTCAAATACTTTCATTATCTCTGTTTACCCATCTGGAAGAGAAGCGTGATAGTGTGTATAACTATGTATTTTTTTAAGTAGATGAGCCAATTGCCCTGCAATTACCAATTAGCACCAGTAGGTTGTCCCCGCTGCCGAACTCGCCGCCACTGGCAGCGCCCGCGCCGCCGCCACCGGCTCAACACACGCCCACGCGACAAGGTATGATTGAGAAGAATGATTAAGAAGCCAGAAAAATATAATCATTTTTTTTATTAGATTATTTGGATTTAATTAACTAAATGTTATCATTAACAGGACACCGTCGTCGCGTATTCTCGGAGAGCGGTGGGTCTGAGTCCCGGTCGCCGGCGACACCGTCGCCACGCGGCTCAGGTGCGGGCGTCGTCGGCCGACGGCGGCGCACGCCTCTCACGCCCTTTGAACGCGCGGCGGAGGCGTTCTCGGCGGTGGAGCAGCGGCGTATACAGCTCGACGCCGAGCGACAGCGGCGGCAGCACGAGCTTGAGGTGCGCCGGCTCGACCAGGAGGACCGCCGAGACGCTACCTTGAATCGCCTCGTGAACGCCATTGAGCATTTCTCCGAAGCGATTCGCCAAATGAGTAATAAAAATACTTATTGAATAAATCTGTTATTTTTTAATTACAACGTTTCCCTCAGACATACAGGCGTGAGTGACTACTTAATGTGTTCATTAAAATTCTTTTATTGTTTAATCTACACTCATTTTTATTTTCTTCTATTCTTAGGCACATAAAAATTTATTCATGAGTATACACAATGTGATAGTGGTAATGTAGAAAGTATTCCTAATAGACAAAAACCTAACTATGTGTTTGTTTTGTATTATGCCGAAAGAAAAGACTCAAAACCTCTTTTTTTTTATTTCAATACAAATATAAGACGATAAGCGTTAAATCTAGAAGACATATAATAGGTATGCATTTTGTATGCAATTGTAAGGAGTTCTGAAAATCAATTTTGAAAACAATAAAATACACAATCGATATGCTGCGCCCGCGACGATGTCACTATAGATAAAATGTCTGCGTCCGCGCACTAGATTGTCAAACTGACAGCTACAGTGAAAACATTTTACTGCAGTGGTTTACAAAAGTATTTTTGGTGAAAATCATGATATAATTTATATCTCAACTGTGGGAAACTAATGAAATGTGTAGCCGAAACCATTACTCAAGTGCTATAATCAAAACAAGGAATATTTTAGGTACGAATTATACGTAAATATCATGTAAACAAACCGTAAGTAAGACATAACTCTTTTACGAATTAAGGGCTTCCATTTTGCTATTTCGATTCTAAAAACGTATTTAAAACACAAAGATACTATTGTAGGACAATATCCCAACCTATAAACATTATCCTTAAACGATTGTACGAAAAACCACTATGACAAAATTAACATGCAACAATGGTATTTATTATAATATATAACATTGGTATATTTCTATAAGAACTTCAAAAAATATAAATACCTAATAAAATGTTTTTTCTAACCCTAATATTAAAGCCTACTTATCAATAAATTAAGCATAGCTCTGCCTTGGACTAGCTCATTCGGTCTGGCTACATCGGGTATCTCTGGAAGGAGCTCCTCTCCATCATCGTCCCCATGATGCACAGAAGTATCTAGGGGAACAGAAGACTGAGGGACGGTAAGCACCATGTGATGGAGGACAGCGCATGCCAGAACTATTTTGCTGGCCACAAGTGGATGGTAATGTAGAGTGCGATCTTTCATTAAACACCTCCAACGAGACTTGAGCAATCCAAAGCATCGCTCGATGCAGTTCCGCGCCTGCACGTGGCGAAAGGTGTACAACTCCTCGCGTGAGCCAGCCACCGCTCCCAGCACTGGCGTCATCAACCAGGCGCGCTGCGGGTATCCGGAATCTCCTGAAATATTTACACTATACAGAGATACTTACTTGGCAAAAGCTATTAATATAGGTTTGAATATTATGTGTGTTTTACCTAATAGCCAAACATGTTCACCATGTTTTTGAATTTCTAGCATATACATTTCAATTCTGCTGGCAGACCAAATGTGGGAGTCATGGGCACATCCGCCGAACTTTGCATTGACCGACAAGATGCGGAGATTGGCATCACATATCTGAAATTGTACATAAGTCTTTAAAATTAAGTGGGTTGGTAAAGTAACTCTTTTTTCTTACATTTTGACTTATTTTACCACCTATTTTGTACCTATATATGCTCATCGAGATTGATCAAACGGAACTAGAACCAATTTGCCCCTTACTTATAGTTGAAATTTGTAATTTTATGTAATAAAAGGTAATTGAAAATAATTGTTTGGCATTTTTTTTTTTTTTTTTTTTGGTAATTATGCTAGGGTTTGTTATAGCTAGAGAAAGCGGAGCGCTATTTACTACGCTCACACTTTATCAGCTTGTTTTAATTATGAAAATATATGTTTTGCTTTTATGTTTGTTTACTTAAAATGGTTTGATTTTATAATTTACTTGGTATGATTTTATTTTTATTAATAGTATTTTTTTTTTTTTAATCTTTTATGATTTTAACTATACACGTGGAAGATGAGAGTGAAAACGTGCGTGTATGTTTATTATAGATATTCATATATCGACATTATAGTATATAAATACTATAATAATAAATACTAAATAAATAATATACTTAAATATATATATATACATATAAAAACATATTACAACTTTATACTTCATAAATTACACTTAATAAGTGTATAAATTGAAGATATGTATTATATAGCTTATTTTAAGGGGTTTGGTGATTGTTTCCTTGTTGTTTTATTAAGTTTACTATGTTCCATTGAAATTCTTTAAATTATCTACTATGTATGTTATGTGATTTATAAATGTATTTAATGTGGTCTCTTTTTTAATAATTTCCATAAGGTTAAATGGATCTATGTTATGAAATTGGCAGTATGTGAATAGTTTGTTTCTTGTTTGAGTAAACCGGGGACAGGAAGAATAGAGGTGGTCGAAAGACTGGACAGAAGAAGAGTCGCAAGGGCAGAATGGGTCTGGGGTTATATGGAATCGATATAAGTATTTTTTGCAGTATCCGTGACCAGTAAGGTATTGTGTGATTGCAAATCGAGGAGTAATTTTTGTTAAGAATCTACAAAGGCTCGAGTAGTCGGGTAACAGTGTTTTTGTGTATAAGCAGTTTTCCGGTTTATTGTAATATTTTTCTTTTTCAGCTGTCTGTTCTAACAATTTTATATATTTAACATGGCTTAATGGGAAGTTTTTATAGCTGAGTGTAATGTCAGATGTGGCAGCTTTCTTGGCAGCCTCGTCGGCAATTTCGTTACCGACAATACCGACGTGTGCTTTTACCCATGCGAAGTGTATACTTTGATTTTTTGCGTGTATTTTATAAATATATTCAAAGGTTTTAACTGCTAGTGGACTATGAGTGTTGGGGTTTAGTAACTCTTGCAAGCTGGATAGACTATCAGTTAGGATGTAGGAATCTGTGATGTGATTTTGTTCGACCCATTCGCAGGCGTGTGCTATTGCAAGTTGCTCGGCTTGAAATACTGAGCAACTGTTGTGTAGCCTTTTTTGGATTATGTGCCTCTTGCCGTCGGGCGCGTAAATAGCTATAGCTGCACCGACCCCACCGTCATGCTTACTTCCATCAGTGAAAAGCAGGTGTGTGTTAGTCTGGGATATTTTTATTTTTAATTCTTCTTGAGTCTGTATTTCTAAATATGTGATTGGTTTTCTGTTTGCAGGGTGGAGTAGTTTATCGGGGGGGGACAGTGTTTCAAGACGAAGATCAGGTAAGTGACTTGATGTTTTATTTGATTTTATAATTTCTACTTCAGCGACAGCCTTTATTTTGGAAGGTAGTGGTATGAGGTCAGCTAAGGAGATAGCGGCAACGGTGTTGGCTGTTTTAAAGGATCTTATTATATGAATCGCAAATAATCTTTGTAGAGATATAAATTTCTGTCTAATATATTTATAATTAAGAGCTGAGTACCAAATGTTTCCGGCATAGCATATAATGGGTTCCACCACCTGATGGTATATCGTTCTGATATTTTCAGGGTGGACTCCCCACGTAGCTTTAACAAATATGGACAATTTATTGTGCAGTTTTTTAATTTTCTCTATTGTTGTTTTGCAGTGGTGTATGAAGTTTAGTTTCTTGTCTATGGTTACTCCAAGATATTTTATTTGATTTGTGAATTTTAATATTGAGTTTTGCATTTTAATTTTTAGTTTTTGACTCTTATTGGTGAAGCCGATGATTTGGGTTTTTTCCGGACCAAAATTTAGTTTAACTGATTCGCCCCAGTCAGTTAT
Source organism: Parapoynx stratiotata (assembly GCA_910589355.1). NCBI lineage: Eukaryota > Metazoa > Arthropoda > Insecta > Lepidoptera > Crambidae > Parapoynx > Parapoynx stratiotata. Next base: position 8,595,852 of record OU342482.1, read on the forward strand.
TTTCCTAAGAATGTAGTTGGTTTTCCTTTCTAGTAACTCCAGGTTTCGGTGATGGACTATGAGTAAAAGGTCGTCTGCGTAAGCCTGAAGAAGTGCGCCGCTATGTTCTTGGCTTGTCACAAATAATAAATCTTAAGTCTTTTCAATCAATCTTGAGTTATTAAGTGTAATTTTTATAAATCTAAAGTGTTTGGCTTATTATTATATTTTGTAAACTATTTGTTGATGAGTGGAGGAGAGTAATTTTAATATTACAGTAATAGTACGAGAGCCCACGACCAAAACCATGTCTCATAGCAATACGGCAAAAACCCTATAAAATCGTTAGATTGTATGATTCTGAACCCGACCAGGTGTGTAGTAACGGTCGAAAGTGAAGCAACTGCAAAAAAAAAGACAGTCGGTATTATAGCAATACGTCTGATAGTGAAAATGTACATAGAATTGGCTGGCCCTGAAACGAGTAAACGTCTATAAACAATCCGCAAAGGGGGTGCGTTGTCGGCGAGCTGAGGCTCCAATACAGTGCGCGGCGCACTCCGCCCATTAGGTGGTAGGCGAGTAGGTTCTACCTGTTAGCGGCCGAGGTATCATTGGGTCCAGGGGGGCAGACCCGAAAGCCCCCCTACTCGTGGGAATCAAAATGGAGTTTTTAGATAAAAAAAAACAAAAACCATGATGTTGCGGGAGAGCCGAGAAGGCTATTCGGGAGCGAGAGTGACGAGGAGAACCAATCGGACGGGTCCGGATATGGAACCCCTGTGGCAGAGCAACGTCCGAGGGTAAGCTATTTGAGGGAGGAGAAACGCGGGTCTGATAGACCGGCCCGTAATACGCGCAGCAGAGCGACGCGCAAGGAGGAAGCAACGCCAAAAAAGGCGAGTGCCTTCAGGAGCCCATCTCCGTCTGGCTCCGAGTTTTCAGTGGAGTCCGTGGTGTCGGAGCCCGCAATTGCTTTGTAAGCGTGGCAGAGGAAGGCCCACAACAACTGGGGCATACATTGGGTACGGACGTGCCCTGAAAGAGAAAGAGAGGCGGAAGCTGGATATCGCGGAAGACATAACGGCCAAAGAAATTGAGGACTTGGCGCGTTGTTTCACCGGAGGTAATAATGGTAAAAAAATCCCGGAGAAACTCAACGCCGACATTGACGACCCCACCGGCCCAGGTTTAATCGAGTTGGGCAAGCAAGGCGTAACTGTTTTTGAAGCCATGCTTAACAAATCGTCGAACATAAAGGGCAACATCAGGGGCGAGATGAAGAAGGCTTGCGCTCTACAGGGAACAGTCCTCAGCAAGATTGGGGCAATCCTTATTCCGGAGGATAACCGTATGCTGCACCAGCAGAACCACGCGCTCAAGAACGAGATCAGGGTCCTGAGCGAGAGGCTTGAGAAAGCTGAAAAAGCGTTGGAAGAGTGCCGCTATCAGCTAATGCGGAAAGAGGTAGCTGAGGAAACTGCTCCTGCACTCCGTCAAGGTTGCTCCGAGGAGCGAGAGGAAAAGCTCGTGACCAGAATCGTTGCGGCACTGCGAAAGGAAGAGGGAGAGAGAAGACCTTCACCTATTCGTGCAATAGAAACACCACGCAAACAAGTCTCGGCAGAAAACAGCCAACGAGTTGAGATAGCGAGTGACCCAACCCTAGCTGAATCTGCTGCGAGAAAGTTCAAGGGTAAACAAAATAAGAAGGGAAAGTCGGAAACTACCTCTGCTGCCCCAGCGACCACCTCTGCCGTAGTCCGTGACGGAGAGGAAGAGGGCTGGAGTAAGGTAGAATCTAGGAAAAAGAAAATTAAAGAGAAGAAGCGCCAAGCGAAGGAGGCTGCGAGTATAAGAGTGAAGGAAAGTGCATCTGCCGGGGCTCCAAAAGCTCCGAAGAAGCCTCGCAGGAATTCGTCTTAGAGAAAGAAAGACGGCGGCTGTGGTTGTGGACATCCTCAAAGAGGAGAAGGAGAAGGAGGGTGGTCTGACCTTCGCGCAGGTCTTAACGCAGGCGCGAGAAAAGATAGACCTCAAGCAGCTCGGCATCAAAGGCCTCAAGGTCAGAGAATCCCAAGCCGGAGCGGTCGTGCTGCAGTTGGATAGGGAGGCAGGAGCCGCTGAAGCCCAAAAACTTGAGGAAAGTCTGAGGAACTTCCTTCCCGACAGCGTCAGGATCACCCGGCCAGTAAAAAAGGCCGAAGTCAGGGTGATCAATATGGACCCTGTCACTCTGGGAACGGCGTTAAAGAGTCTCTCGAGCAGCAGGAAAATTGTCGACCTTGTCAACAAATACGGTCACTGCTGTAGCTACAATGTCACCGAAGAGCTAGAGACTGAGCTGACATTCACATCAACGCAACAGAACAAATTATGTCCCGAAGACATAATTCTCGACGATAATTTGTGTACTGGAGTCGCGTTCGATAACTTCGATCGGTTCGTCGATACTCTCACTGGTAAAGACACTCTCCACGACACTGTCGAGATAATTTACCAAAATATACCTAGTGACGCAAATTTTACCACTCCAACCGACGCTTCTGTACAAAGTGATGATACTGCAGCCGCTTCTACAGATGAAACGCCGCGACGTCGAAAAAGAAGAAGATGTTTCGACGCTATCGTCAACGAAATCGTGCCTTACACGAAAAAAACAAAAATCGATTCCTACTTCTCAACTCCCAGTATCGGTCAAATCTCAATCAAACCTGAAGTTTTTCAGACGTGGAGGAACCTTGATCTTGCTTGTCTTTTTTCACACACACTGGACATTCCCGATACCCCTATGTGGACTGGGTTTAATAGCCTCATTAATTCCAGACATAACTTAACATAGTTAGAGGGAAAAATATTCGAGTGGCTTGGTGGGCTGTGGTTATCAATAAAATCTCTGCCACCAGTTGTCAGTGAAGATATTTCAGAAGCCTGTTTAGTATGTTTGGTGAGCTATATGGTATCATCAATACAGGGTATGTGGGACATAGCGCGCTTTACTGCAGATGCGTACTTGATTATGTATATCCCTTCACTTCGGATCATGCAAAGCCAGGCTGTCATGGGTCCTAAGCTTTGAACAATCCAGGAACGGCGCTCTGGAGGAAATGAAGTACCCTCTAATATAGCACATAGTGAGCACCAGATAGGCCTATATTTCGTTACTGGGAAACTTTTTCTGCACACTGAAATTTTTTCTGTTACATTATCCTCTTTAGTAAGGGGTACGTAGTATTTAAACGTGCCTCCACGACGCGACAGGCCTGAAGTGGTTACTCTTTTTTTGGCAACAACAGTTACATTATTGCCTACATAAATTTTACGCTGCGACCAATCCATAGTTTGCCTAAAAGCTTTAAAGATGTTATTACGATTGTCTTCAGTAAATTCATCACACCATATCAGACGTACATGTAGGTCCCATTGATCTTTCAGGTCTGTTTATTATGTTGAACCTTTTCACCTCTTGGAGCAACGTACCCTAAATTAGCCTTACCTTCCATCTGAAGCTTTTTGTTGAGGTTATTTTTCCATTGGTTTGGATCAGCTTTCTTTCTTCGTCTTCTACCATCAGACATATCGCCATAGAATACGTTTGAGTTGTTTTGCAGCCCTTGTGCTGTATTCTCTACATTACTCAGGGAACTGTCTAAAGACGAACTACCAGATTCGGGCGCCAAATATTTTCTGTTACTATCTTCCTTAGCTGGCATGTCAACTTCAGCGTCAGTTCTTGGCTGCAAGGTAGACGGCGAAGACTCATAACCAAACCCTAAATCTGCAGGTTGAATTAATGAGGAATCGATTACTGATGGAATCTCAGTAGAATGACTTACTAAACTACTTTCTAACGTAGATTCGAAAATTTCTTCAAAGGTAGTATGAATTTGAGAAGAATTAGAAGAATTAGTAATATAACAGCCGTTTAATATAACATTTACATAATCTTTTAACTATTTAAAAGACATAAAATTATCTAGTTTATCAACATTTAGTTGTTAGCAACATTTTATATTTAATTAGTAATACGCATCATATTATGAATAATCGAGATTGTCTTCAAGATTTAGTAGTTAATATTTTATAACTTTTATACTATGTGGTAAAGTTGACGGTGGTTTTGGCAACACAAAATGTCACGGATTGGTCAAACAGAGTCTATGTAGATAAGTTCGCTAGCAACTTTTAAAATAAATCCGTAAAATGCATTTGTGTATGTTGGTGGAAACATATTCAAAATAGTTAAGAGATTATTTCATAACTGTGTTATAGAAACAATATTATATAGATATGTTTTAAAATACTTCGGATGTATTTGGTTCGAAAATGGGTAGTGGATTGGCGCTGTTGTTGACGAACGTTTTTGGCAACAGCGAGCGGCCCACACGATTTTTGCGGAAGTAGTTACTGACACGATTTGTTGCTGCTTCTTTTCGAACCAAAGGCGAATAGAAAAACTTTGATGCGAAGGAAAACATATTAAGAGTATTGTGAGTTTGAAATCTGAATAGTGAATAATTACGGAAAATATTGTTGTCAGATTCGTAGAATAAAAGTTGAGTTAAGAGATTACTCCAGAGTTTCATTCTTCATTTTGCAAATCCCCGACGCCGTAAGATGGAAGTTTTAACATAGTATACCAATCACTTTCGATAACACTATTTTTTAATAATACTTATATATATATAATGATTATCTTGTATAAAAACCAATTCAATACGCACTCATTAAAAAATCACTAAACAATGAAATAAACTTTAATTTAGTATTAAACATTAAGCAAAGCTGCTCTATCGTGTAAAACCAAAACACTGTAAAGTCACATACAGTGTTTTGTCACTAGCGCTTATTCGTTTTCTAATAGCCTAATGCATATCCCTGTGCCTTAGTATTAAAGAATAAGAGTGTTTTTTGCCTATTTACTGAGATATGATTAACAACAGTATGTTCTAAATAGTAAAAATTCCTTAACACTGTATAAAGTCTTACAGTGTTTTGATTTTACAAAGATTATTCGCGCGCAATGATACAGTGTTTCGACACGGCCGGCGCGGCGGCGCGTGGAGCGCGTGTTAAAACTTATGAAGTGCTAACTCTCGACGTATTTCTATCTCGCTCGTACTTAGTGTATTTGTAATGCGTTCGCTCATCGCGTGGATAGAGCGCGGAGATGTTGTGAAGAGCAAAGTTAATTTTGTCCGGCCAGTGTGTTGTTTACGTTTGTTGTGATAGTTTTTTTTAAATACGCGAAGATGAGTTATCAACGGAATAAATTATTGATTAAGTTATCCCAAACTAATAAGCAGTATTACAATGATTCCAGTCATGCATCTGAGTTAAATAAGTTGAATTGTGATAAAGGTATTGAAGATATTAGTGATGTTTCTTTACGTGATATTAGTCCCATACCGATGGTGCCTTTGAGTGAATCGTCATTTCAGGACTGTGACCTAGAAGCAGTAGGCGAACAAAAAAAGAATACACAGAGTTGCTACCCTATATCTTACCTTATCAAGAAAATCAACAGCTGCAGCAGCCCGAAAGAGAAATCTCAGGTTCAAATGTTGAAACTGCCAATACCAATGTTACAACGGTGGCTCTCGTTCATTCATCAAAACCTAGTCCAGGTTACCAGGATCTGCCCATCAATTTAAGCGTGAAACCGTTGAAGTTATATGAAAATCGGATCCATATTATTAGCTCTGAAGTGATCGTACCAGCACGTATGTCTGGTAAGTCAGTTTTAAAGAAAGCTATCACTTCTACAGAAGACATAGAGGTAATTAATTCTATCATCGTTCCTTCGAGTTCATTGCCAACGAAAATAGTTTGTTCACCACTCGCATTAACAAATACGACTAGTATCTCTTCTATGTCTGCCATGCCGAATACACCACAATCATACGTTTCTGACACTTCAAAAGAGGAGCCGCCAATGAAAAAAAAGAGACCAAGAGACCCCATCAGTATAACCCAAATTCAACGGGCTAAACATCCTATCTTAGGACCATGTCAATGTGCTAAAGAGTGCTCCGGAAAAACAATGCAATTTGAGAGAGAAGAAATATGGAGAATATGGAGTTTTGGAATATGGACAGACAACGACGACGTGACTTCATATCGTCGTACAGCGTGCTTTCCAACTGTTTCATTTTATTGTGTAAAGAAAAAACGAGACAGACGACTGCCGACAGTTTGGGTCCAGCCGATCGTCACTTGTCGTATGAACTCGAGCGAGCGAGTCATTCGTTTCGTTTCGTTCGGGAACGAGTGCCCGTGGTGCGTGTTTAAATCGACTTGCAAACTATATTGAACTAGAGGATACAGTCTGTACGAAACTGAACGAAAGATGCATTGCTTCTTTGTAAATGACCTAGTTCATTTTTATCTTTCGTTCGCGAGCTACTCAATACTATTCCTCACTCTCCATTTGTATTGCCCTCTTTGAAGCCGTTTCAATTTCAGACTTTGCCTCTTCATAATAACTTCAGCATCTCTTACTCCTGTAGGTTTTTAGACTAGAACAGGTAATCCCAACCTATCATCTGGTCGTTGCGCCGTGCTGTGTATTCCGTGATCAAATTGTTAACTTTCTTTTAATTTGTGCATGCATAGTTGCGTACAGTATTTCATAATCGTGCGAACGTGACCGTGACCTGTGAAATTCAATTATTGTTTTGTTTTTAAGTTGGCTTTAACTCATTTTCGAACACCCAAACTCGTGACTGGTTTTTTCTTTTGGGTTCTTACGCGTATATCCAGGATTCGTCACCTGATACGATGTTGTATACAGCATTTGAGGATCCTGCGTGGAATCTTTCGAGAGTTCTGACGCACCAAGTAACGTGAGCCGCTTTTTGCTTTTCACAGAGCGAATGCGGTATCCATCGGGAATAATTGTTCATGCAAGATTATTTGTATTTGACTCATGCCAATGTCTAAAGTTGCCTGAATTTCGCGGTATGTCACATGCTGATCTTACTTATCAAACTTATCTGAAACTGCAGGAAACATAATAAATTATATAAACCCATTAGAAAGAGTAAAAAAGTAAAATGATATAAAAGTAAAATGGATTAGATGTGATCAAGAATATACAGGACATCAATTATAAATTTTTGCAGTGACAAGAGAATACAGTTAGAATATATAGTATCATATAGCCCACAAATGAATGGGAAGAGTGAGAGAATGAACAGGAGTGTTTATGACAAGTAAGAAGTATTTTAGATGACTCTAATTTTCGTGTTGAATTTTGGGGGCAGGCAACATTAACTGCCACATACATGTTGAACAGATGTCTATCTAAAGCAATAAATTTTAAGATTCCGGCAGAAATCTTTGGTAGCGATCTGAACTTGGATAAAATGAGAGTATTTGGTGCCAAAGAACGGTCGGTAGTTTTACCGAGAACTTAGATCAGAGAGCTATACCAGTGCGAACGGTAGGATAGAATAAGAATAGATACTCAACCTCAAAAATTTTCGCTATTTACAAATGTACTACAAATACTTACACTTCCCGGTAACACAGTAAGTGTTAAAAGTGTAAACCACTGCGTTCCACACACAATCATGCACGTTTTACTTGATTAGCTTTTTGATTTTAAGAAAACATTATAGACACATCACGTCTTATCACATCAAAAGAGTCCGTTATCGCATTTTTAAACATTTTTAACGCGGCGCGAGTTTTGTGTTCTTCGCGATACACAAGGCGTTTGAGTTCAGACCACAAAATAAAAGTCTTACATAAAATAAAGACCTAGAAAAGCTAGAAAGCTAAAAAGAACAATGGTATGCTTTAGTCAGATGGTCAAAGGTTAATCCTCCTTCTTATAAAGTAATGGAAATGAGCGTCACTGATTTTTACAACTATAAAACATTATTATCAGGTAACAACTGGGTTAAGAACACCAAAAACCAAAAAAAAACATGGAAATTAAGGAAGTTCAGGTAATCTTCAATGACTAAATTATCGCTATAATTTTGAAGATAAAAATAATATGAGCTTAATTACCAAGAAAGGTTATTCATCTAGGAGAAGAAATAATTCTGTGTTCGATATAGATATTCTTGAACAATGTTACAAAGGACATTTATCTGTTACGGCTGCTAAATACAATGATTTATTAAGTCTTTGCCATGGACGTATAATACCACAAGAATAACATACATTCTACCAAAATTTGACTCATGATGCGATAGCTACGGAGCCGAGTGATGTAGATTCGTCAGATGATTGATATTTTAAAATTAATTATTACATAATAAGTATTACTCGAATCATAATGTTCAAAATTTTTTTGTTGATTAGATTACTAAAAAATATGTTAAATTTATTGTTTAGTGTCACCTAATAGTTAACTATACTTGTTAGAAGTGAATTTTATTTATTGTCTACTATGTTGCACAAATATTTGTTGGCATTATATAAAGTTGATCTTATAGATATTTTATCATTGAAATGTTCACTGAAAAATAAAGATTTTTTAGATTTTTTTTTTTGTTAAGTAATTGAAGTTGTTGAAATAATTATCCTTTTCGTTTAAGTTAGCTGTTCGCTGTGATGTTAAAAAAATTGTTTTGATGATTATTTTTAGTTTGTGTAAGTCACGACTGAATGATATGGAGACACTGATTAATGTTAATTAATTTAAAGAGAAGTCATTTATGTTTTGCATAATAAAGTACCTTTTGAAATAAAATTGTGTGTTGTTGATAAATTTACTGCACCACATATTACTGACCTGCGACGCTTTAAATAAGCTCATTTTTAAAATATGTCCATGTGAACTATATCAAACGTAAAAGAGTGTAACTTTCTTATGGTACGTTTACACGCTTGCCAAGCCTTGGCAAGGATCGACAATCGCAAGCATGTAAAAAGGGCGTTTGGCTTGTCTTTCGTGGGCTTGTGCCTGCTTGCTTCCGATCCAGTCGAGTGTCGGTTTTTTTACGCAGATCAAAGGGCGTTTGCGACAAGCGCTTGCGATGCATTTACATGTTGGTCCGCGTTTAGCAGCCATTGTGATCTCGCGACGAGTACACGCTTGCTTGATTTTTCAAAAAATAAATAAAAAATGAGTTGCTGGTCGAATGAGGAGAGTCTTTCGTTTTTAGAACAGTACCAAATGGAACCATGCATCTGGAATCCGAAAGATGCAAATCATAAAGATAAGAAGAAACAAGCAGATGCATGGATTCGTCTTGCTGAACTTACTGGAAGGCCAGTAAAGGAAATAAAAAAGAGATATTGATGACTACTTTTCGCAAGCACTTGAAAAAAAAAACGTGAATCTATGCGTTCTGGCGCAGGTATGTTCCTACGATACATTTATAATTATTTTGATAGTCTGCTTAGCAAGGTGTAACTTATGTTTAAAAGCGTTGGTTTGTTTCTCGATTATTCCGCAACTATCTCGCTCTAATTTTCTATGTTTTTATTTTATTTTAGGTGCCGAAGAAATATACAATCCAACTTGGTATGCTTACGAAACCATGGAGTCATTTTTACTACCAGTATATACTTGCAATGAAGGGATAAACACCGAAACAGTAAGTAAATAAATTTATTTATTCTAAATTAAAAAAAAACACCGTTGGTTATTATACCTACATTTATTTATACATTTTTATCAACTTATTCAATCCTATTAAAATATGAAGTAAATTCTTCCCTGACTTCTTCCCTGACCAAAAAATGTAGCGTACCGGGATAGGCTACACTTGAGATGATAATTACGGTGGCTAAAATGATAATAACGACCGTAGATGTCTTGAATGCGTTTATTATAAAAACACACTAAACTATTAACAGAAATGTTGGGTATAAATATACTAAAATTCCTTAATCATCAATTGCGATATTAAGTAAACAATGACACGGTTATTGACCCGTACATCTTCCCCATCTACGAAAAGTGAACTATGAACTAGTAAACACCCAAAAAATAACAAATATTGATATAAATTTAAGAAAAAAGTAAAAAATTAAAGTATAATTATAAATGAATAACTGAAATAATTTATAATTCTAATCGGTTGTGAGCTTAGGCACATTAAAGATGCGCCGAAGTGGTATTGGTGAGGCGCCGGTGTTCACGTTGGTCCGGCTGTCCGCGCGAGGCAGCGGCGTCGGCGCGGGCCCGAGCGCAGTCTGCGGCATAGGCGATGCTGATCTACCACGGCGGCGTGCCCAGAGACACAAACCCGCTCCGATTACTATTAGTAATCCAGCCAGCGTAGCATATTGAACAATGTATTGATGTACATCATGTACGCTCAATTCCTTCGTCGACTCTGTCTTCAAGTGTTCTATTTGTGCCTTTAGGTTGTCCCACATTTCAGGCTTCGTATCCGTTTGAAAGTTGTACTCTTCTTCGGGAAGACTGGTGTTAAGAATAGTATTTAAAACGGATATTTCGGGCATGTTGAACTTTTCCATTTGTCTCTGTATTTGATTATAATAATTCGTATGGGCTTGTAGTGTAAACATATCCCCTTTCACTGTACAACCTTGACCGAGCTTGATTATGCCATTCCCAGTCAATGTACTTACTTCCATGTCAGGTGCACAAAAAATGCGTATGTTGCATTCCTTGCAACAGGAATACAGCCAATTGTTTTCCTCGTGTAATTTGATCCATTTATCAGCGATGCAAGGCGTTTGCGTACGAGTGCAAGCCAATGGTGTCATGTTTTCATTGTTTATCAATTTGATATCACAAATTGATTGCTTTAGTTTTAAATCATAAATGGGTTGATCGAGGGCACAAATAACGTTTCCGTTTCTAATATGCATACATGTTTTTATATCATTCTGTGACAGTAAAAATACTGAATCCCGTTTCAAATTGAAAGCTATGTACTGAAAGGTCGATGTCACGTACTGTGTCATATCTCCTCTCTTTTGTGGGATTGTTATAATTTTATCTAGTTCATATATTTCATTACTTAGAAGTGGAATTTTCACTTCAATTATCAAATAGTCCTTTATGACTCTCGCAAACACTTTCATCATTTTATACAGTTCATTGATGTTGTCAGTATTTGTAGGTAACGAGAGATCTCCCGTGATGTGCCCTTGTATGATATAATATTGCCTCTCCAGCTGTTCAGGTGTAAATAAATGCGTGTCGATTTTTATAATGTTTGTTGGATATGTCTAATATTGGTGATGATGATGTGTGCAGTCAATGCAGAGGTGGTGACATACACGTAGCTCTGCTGAGATAATCGTATATGTTGTGCTTCGATCGTCAAATTCCTGAGATGTTCCTTGATAAAGGAAAACTGTTTATTCATGGTTTCTTCATTACGACGAAGTATGTTGTATTCGGATTCAATTACTGACGTTTGGTTTTTTATTAAATTTTGCAAATGATTTTCATTAATCTTTATCTTCTCAATGTCAGCTTTGTACTGTTCCGCAAATCTTTCGTCTAGCACACCAAATAATGAGTTAGCGATGTATCCTAAACCATTCACCAATCCTCTTTTCTGTCGATTTTTGTGATATTTCAATAGGCTATTATAGTGTTCTATTTCATTGACTTCGTGTTGCAATTGTAATACGATACTTTCATAATGTAGCGATTTTCCAACACATTCTTCTCGTATGTGATTGAGATATTGCTGAACCTCAGATAATTCATGCCAATATGATGACATATTAAAGTAAACAATTAATTTCCACTCGTCCTTGATATGTTGCATTTCTGAAATCTTATCGAACTATAAAGCCTGATTACTGTTCAGGACAGTCTTGTTGTAGTGTAGAGAACCCTGTTGTAGACTTGGTGTTGCAAACGTCAATAATATCAGTAGAACCATGGACACGAAGTGACAGAAAGCGGTGGTTTTTCATGCACTGCGTTTGCGCTTGTTCTCGGTTTGATTCTTTGTTGTGTCTGTCTCCATCTCTTGGGGCGTGTTTTGCACAGGCAGGGTGATAAGTCTGTTGATGGGGCGTTTTATAACGTTGTTTTGTGTTCTTAATGAAACAGCTCTTACGTAACCGTCTTTACCGGGATGTAATTCCTGAACACGGCCCATCGCCCACTTTCCGGGGGGCATGTTGTCCTCCTTAATGATTACAATATCATTAATTTCTATATTCTTTATAGGTTTTCTCCACTTTGATCTGGTCTGAAGCTGGTGCAGGTATTCGTTGGACCATTGCTTCCAGAATCCTTTATTGATACTTTGCACAAGTTGCCATCTTGTAGGTAAATTTACGTAATCTGGGTCAGACTGAGGTCGTGTTAGCAATGAGTGTCCTATAAGGAAATGACCTGGTGTTAGAATCTCGTCATCAGGGCTTTCAGTGAGTGCACAAAGTGGTCGAGAGTTCATGCATGCTTCAATCTGATACAGTAAAGTGATGAACTCTTCATATGTTAATTTCTGATCTCCTAATGTTCTTTTCAAGTGAAACTTCATACTTCGTACTGCTGATTCCCAAATTCCTCCGGCATGGGGCATAGCCGGAACGCCGAAGTGCCACGTGATGCCTATATCGCTGATGTTCTTCATAAATTGATGGTCCATAATGTTTAGTATAGCCTTGTATTCAGCTTTCAGTAGTCTGGATGCACCAACAAAGTTAGTACCGTTGTCTGAGTACATGTGCTTTGGCGTACCCCGACGAGCACACATACGTTTAAATGCAGCAAGAAACGACGGAGTACTCAGGTCTGACACCAATTCCAAATGAACCGCCTTCGTTGCCAAACAGACAAAAACCGCAACGTAACCTTTCGTGGTTTTCGTACCTCTACCCTTGCTACTCTTGATATCGAGGTGTCCTGTGAAATCCACGGCAGCATTTGTGAACGCGTGAGAAGGAGTTACTCTTGGTGTAGGTAAATTTCCCATGATTTGGTTTTTTGTTTCTTGACTGTATCTTCTGCATTTAACGCACGATCTTAGTTGCCTTTTCACAGTGCGTATGCCACTGATGATCCAGTATCTCTCTCTGATGTACGACAGAGTAAGTTTAGGTCCGCCGTGTAACGTTATTATGTGTGATTGATTTATTAATAGCTCTGTTAAGCGACTATGCGACGGTAGTATTACAGGATGTTTCGAATCGTAATTAATTTGTGCATTATGAAGACGTCCCCCAACTCGTAATATTTCATAATCGTCAAGGAAAGGGTTCAAGTTAGATGTTTTACTGTTACTTGATACTGGTCTTCCTTTCTTTAATCGGTGAATTTCGTCTTGAAACTCCATGCATTGTATATTTTTGATTATTAAATTCAGAGCAGCCTGTAACTCCGTTGGCGACAATTCGCTTGATTTTGCACATTGTGTTTTGCTCGAAGTAGGTTGCAATTTACGCAACTTTCTGCTGAATCGTAGTATCCATCCAACGATTCGAACAGTTTGCGTAATCGTACTTTTATTTTCAAGTAATTTATTAATAATTGAGTCTTGATGTAAAGCGATGTTCACACATGCCCTTTTCATTTCTATTGTTGGATTTTCGATTTCAATTTCTGATTTTTGCGATGGATCAAATGATAAAATCCACGATGGTCCTGTCCACCATGTGCTTTCTTTCAGGTTGATTGTGGACACTCCTCTTGTGGCATAGTCCGCAGGGTTTTCCTCGGATTTTACATGTCTCCATTGAGATGCTGGTATTATATCATTTATTTGTCGTACACGATTAGCTACAAACTGTTTCCATTTTGTAGCGTCACCTTTTATCCAACCAAGTACGACCATGGAATCAGTCCATGCATTAACGGTGATATTATTATTATCAGCGGAAAGAATTTTGACGATTTTCTTCATGAGTTGTGATAATAACCATGCTCCTTGAAGTTCCAATCTAGGTAACGACACGGTTTTCCTTTGTGGAGCTACCTTTGTTTTGGCGGCAACAAGTCGTGATGTATACTGGCCTTTATTATCGCTCGTTACGACGTAAACAGCTGATGAGTAGCCTAGTAATGAGGCGTCAGAGAAACCAAATATTCGATACGTGTCCTTTGGACCCAAATATCTTGGTATACTAAAGCTTTCGATGTTTTTAAAATCATTTCGAAAACTTTCCCACTCCTTGGATATATCCAAAGGTAGGGGATCATCCCATTTTAAATCCAATAGCCATGTCTTTTGAAATAATATTTTTGCTCTAATAGTTATGGGAGACAGCCAACCTAATGGATCATATATTCTCGATATTTCTGATAACAGCTTTCTCTTGGTACAGCACTCTTGTGATTCCTCGTTTAATTTAATTTGAAACGAAAAGGTGTCGGATGATGGATTCCATCGGAGACCCAACGTTTTTCTGGATTCATCTTTGAATTCAAATGGCGTATTAAGTTGATTGGAAGATAAATGTTTGGTCAACATAGGTTCATTGCTTGACCACTTGCGTAAATTTAGGCCTGCTTTACTTAAAACTTCAATTAATTGAGACTGTAGCTCCTTTGCTAGGACAATGGAATCATGTCCCGTCATAAGATCATCGGTATAAAAACAGTTCTCAATTGTCGATGCTGCTAAAGGAAATTCATTCACATTATCTCAATTTGGTTTGAATCATGGGAGCCCTCCGAAGGACGAAACTGGGAAAATTTTAAGAATGAACTGACTGATCTGTACCCTGAAAAACGAAACCTTTCCGACAAACTTTCAAAGGCGATTTCATTTACATCTGATTTGGCTGACTCTTACTGCGAGTATGCTAGAGAGAAGCTCCGGTTATTTAGGAACACCAAGATATTGTTTACAGAAGATCAATTGATAGAATTAATTTGTGGTAGTATTACTGATGTAAATGTTAGAATGGCTTCTTTTAACAGTAGTGCAAAATCGGTCATATCCGAAAATTTTGTAACAACACACCAGATCAAACCCCGAACCGTGAATCTAAAACCAACGCAGTAAACAAAATTTCTGATAAACCTATTTGTACTTATTGTAAGAAGATTGGTCATTTAGAGTCTGCCTGCTGGTTCAAATCTCTTGCTAATTCAGATAAGCCATCTACTAGTAAGGAGGCCAATTTTTTAGGCCAGCGAAATTTAAATTGACAAATGTCCACATCAATAATATGTGCATCGAATCTTTAATAGACACTGGAGCAAATTGTAGTGTTATCAAAGAGTCAATAGCACTACGCCTCCAATGCAAAATGATACCATATTTTATGTGTCTCAATGGAATAGGCAGTGGCAGCTTAAAAGTATTTTCTAAAATAAGTGTCCCCGTTAGATTTGATGACATTCATATCGAACTTGACATTTATGTAGTAAAAGATAAAGATTTGAATTATGATCTGTTAATAGGCCGGAATGCTATAAAAAATCCAGACGTAGAAATTATTACAGATATAAATGGCAGTAGGATACGCCGAAAACAGACTAATTCTTTAGACCTACAGATAAACTTTATGCAAAAGCAAACTAATACAAACAAATTTTACAAACGATGAATTAACATCAAAAATAGACCATTTAGATAATACTTTGCAAAATCAAATTAAAGATATTTTCAAAAGACATAAAACAGTGCCATTATTATTTAAAACCGTATGAACTGGAGAACTAAAATTAAAATTAAAATCTGATACTGTTATAAATTATCGGCCCTACCGTTTGGCTCCTAGTGAAAGAGAAAAAGTAAAAGAAATAATCCGCGGTTTATTAGAAAATAAAATTATACAAGAAAGTGATTCATCGTTTGCAAGTCCAGTAATACTGGTTAAAAAGAAGGATGGAAGTGATAGGCTATGTATAGATTATAGGGCATTAAATAAAATAATTGAAAGAGATAATTACCCCCTTCCCCTAATAGAGGATCAAATTGACAAATTGGGAAAAGCAAACTTTTTTATTTCCATTGATATGAAGAATGGCTTCTATCAAATTCCTGTTTCATCCGACTCTGTTAAATATACAGCGTTTTCCACACCAGATGGCCATTACGAATTCTTGAAAATGCCTTTTGGTATTTGTAATGGGCCGTCAGTTTTTCAACGAGCAATCACAAAAGCAGTAAGCCATTTAGATTTCTTGTTAGTTTACATTGACGATATTTTGATTCCGTTTACAACTGCAGATGAAGGACTCCAATATTTGGAACAAACTCTCTTCGCTCTTAGTACTGCCGGATTTAAAATTAACCTTCAAAAGTGTAAATTTTTTGTAGACACTATCGAATATCTCGGCCGGCAAATATCTCAAGAAGGAGTAAGTCCAAGCGAGACGAAAATAACCGCTTTAATCAATTCACCAACTCCAAAAAATATTAAACAAGTACGCCAGTTCATGGGGCTTGCTTCTTACTTTAGGAAGTTTATTCCAAATTTTGCTTTACGTACCGCTTGTATTACTAAATTGACAAGAAAAAAATCATGCATGGGATTGGGGTACTGAACAAGATACGGCAAGAGAATATGTGATCAGTCGTCTAATAACTAAACCTTTGCTATCAATATTTGATCCTAATTTAGAGACTGAACTACATACTGATGCCAGTGCAGTAGGATATGGTGCAATTTTATTTCAAAAATCTGGTAATGATACTAAAGTCGTGGCCTATTTTAGTAAAAGAACAACCCCTACAGAATCCAAATATTGCTCTTATGACTTAGAAACTTTGGCAATTTATAATTCATTAAAACATTTTCGCGTTTATTTGCTAGGAATAAAATTTAAGATAATTACTGATTGTAACGCAATAAAATCTACAATGGGTAAAAAGGATTTGTCTCCACGCGTAGCTCGTTGGTGGACGTACATGCAAGATTTTAATTTTGATGTCTTATACAGAAAAGGCGTGTACATAAGTCATGTTGATTTCCTTAGCCGGAATCCGGTCCAGACTCCCAATGCGTATCATTCGGTTAATTTGATTAATGATCCTCAATCCTGGTTAGAGACCGCACAACGAAATGATCCCGAAACGCTGTCCTTAATGGAAAGGCTTGAGGAAGGAGAATTGGATTCAAATCAATACACAATACTTAACAATTTACTGCATTATAAAGTAGGACCAAACAATGAACCTAAATTATTTATTCCAAAAGGTACCAGATTAAGTATTTTGCGGCTGTATCATGACGAAAACTGCCATGTAGGATTTGAAAAGACGATAGGTAAAATCCGTGAACATTTTTGGTTCCCTGGTATAGCTGCTTTTGTACGAAAATATTTGTCACATTGTTTGGTTTGCATTGAAAGAAAAGGTCATCACGGTCCAAAACAGGGATTTTTGCATCCGATAGAAAAAACCGGTCTTCCCTTTCACACTATTCATATGGACTGTACAGGACCATTTACTTTGTCTCACGACGGTTATAGACACATTTTGCTAATTGTTGACGGATTCACTAAATTTTGCTTGTTAAAACCCCTAAAAACACTTAACTCACATGAATTAATACCTATTATTCGTGACACAATTACTATTTTTGGATCTCCTTCTTTGGTAGTATCTGACAGAGGAACAAATTTCAATAGCATTGAACTTCGGTCTCTCTTCGAAGAATTGCACATTCAACATCATTTAATAGCTACCGGTACACCAAGAGGTAACGGGCAAGTTGAAAGATACGTTTCGACGGTTACCGACATGCTTTGCACTATGTGTAATGAATCGTCAGATTGGCCGAACGTTTTATGGAAGGTTCAGCAATCTATAAATACTACCGTTCAAAAATCCACTGGTTTTTCCCCTTTACGTCTATTAATAGGAGTTGAGGCAAATATACCAAGTGTACAGGCTCGTTTGAATGATGTACTTGATTCGAGTGAAATCGCTGTCAATGTAGATGCAGATCGAGAATTGGCAAGAGAACGACTATTACAAATAGCTGAGAAATTTAAAAACCGCTTTGATGCTACACGACGTAATAATATAAACCTAGAAATAGGAGATTTAGTTTACGTTTCTCAAAATCATAGGCGAAATGATAAGTTGCATCCCAAGTATAAGGGACCGTACGAAATATCTTCCATTCTTCCTAATGATCGCTTTGCTTTGAGGGGGTTAGGTAACTTAAGAAATATTACAGTAGCTAAGGAAAAGTTACGATATTGGCCGGGAGAAATGGTCAATGAAAATATTATTGTAGAAAATACACTTGATAGTACTTGATTGTAATACGTCAGTCGTTGCTTGAAAGTACTTAGTCAAAATTAGAAAGCTGCAGAACGACCGTTTGCTTGATGTTAGTCTCTCACTAAGCAGCTAGTGAGGAGGGCTAACATGGCCATGTAATCGGTGTTTTTTTTCCGCTGGATGGTCTTTTGTTTGGTGTAAGCCTAGCTCACGAACAGCGGGTGGAAGCGGGGGCTTGACATGTCTATGCAACTGACCGATTATGAGAGTAGAACAAAGTAAGACGAAAATTAAGATATCACTGTCCAACACGGTAATAATAATTATTTTTGTTAATAGTACCTTTTTTTATTGTAATGATACTTCGTAGTCGAAGTATTTATCAGAATGGCCGTGATAAATTATTTATATAATTATATGTATAATTAAGTACATTTAAAATGATTGTATGTTATTAAAATAAGATTAAAACTAATGATTGTATAAATACTGATTTTTAATATTATCTGATGAACTGCCGCATTTATACGGTTGCTGTTTTGACCCGTCTAGTGACTACCTCTGAGTCACAAGTTGTTTGTGCACCGGTATAAAAGAGTGGGGATTCGGAACATTAGTTCAGTGGTCTTTGAGCAAGCGAAGGGTGAACATCTGCTAAGGTATGATAATTATTGTTAACTTCTATATTGTTATGCTGTTGTTTGTCGTATATAAAGTATGTACACAATTATAGCAATTACGTTGCTTCTATTAAATAAATGTATTATTGGGATAATTAATTAGTTGATAATTATATATTTGATTTGGAAGTATGGTTGTATTTGTATTATTCATTATTGTTATTATTATAGCGATATTTATAATATATACATTAAAACAAAAGATCAGGTTATATAATGCAATTTATGTTCAAATATAATTTAGAGAATAATTGAAGATATTATATACTTAGGTATTGGCTTAATATATAAAGTGGTTTCAATCTTATAGAAGTTTTATTTTAAATCGATATATTCCTATAGTATATTATAAAATATATAAATAATAATGGTACTTTATAAAAGTAGAATCTTCAAATATAATCATTATTTTTTACTTTTATTTTATCTAAATCTATCACATTCACAAGCGTATAAACGCCGTTCAAACGCCAAACGAGATTTGTGGAGGCTTGGGACTGTTAGCAGTTTGCCAAGGCTTGGCAAGCGTGTAAACGTACCATTATACGACCTTTGTACAACGAGCATAAAGAAGTAACTTTGAATATTACACTATAATTTCAAAATTAAGATATTTATTTCAATAAGTACATTTAATTAATAATATATGACTCTATGGATAGGCAAGTCCAAAGTTTCAATTAATAAATCTAAAATAGTTTGCAAAAAACATGAAAGTTCCTTATAAAAAAATCGTTCATTTGTCGATACGACCTTATGCGTGGGAGGTGTCGAAATGCCTCGGTATTTGTACATTTTTGGATTTTCGATTTAAAATTCCTGCTTTTCTTGACGGTGAAGCAGCAGCTGTAGAAGTGGCACCATCTGAAGAGACGTGTCGGCGCAGAAAACGTACCTATTTAATTAAAGATCACATCATAGATGTAGTAAAAACCAAATTAAGAGAAAAGCGTACAAGTCTTGCACCTGCGCCCGAACCTCCTGTTTCAGCATCCAATGTTCAGCGTTATGTTCCGACGTCTACATTAATCTCGACAGTCGAAGATGTTGAGTCATTTTCAATATGGGGCAAAATTGAGAAAACTATTGCGTCAATCACGCCCTCGCGTTATGACTTATACGCAAAAGCCAAAAACGAAGTCAACATGTTTTTGAATGAAGAAGTGGTGCCACGACATTCTTCTCCTTTAGAGTGGTGAAAATCCCTTGCATGCATTAACCCCAATTTAGCAGAAATTTTTAATGAACACTGCCATATCGAGGTAACGTCAGTAGAATGTGAGCGTGTCTTTTCAAAAACGGGTAATTTTTAACCCAGAAAAGAGCCCGACTTAGTAGGAAGCGTACAGCGGAAACTAGTATTTTTGAAAAGTAATGAAGCTTATGGTAAATAACATAAAATGTAAATAGTTTATTTAAAAAAAATAGCGAAGAAAAATTAAAAAACTTAACAAAAATACAGATAATAGATTAAAGTAGGTACGTAATAAAAATGTTATTATACCAACTAAAAAAAGATGATTATATTGAACATAAATACAATGAACTTTTAAATACGCCAATGGAAAAAAAATGTCATGTCAAAAAAATAAAAAATATGTGGTCCTAAGGAACACAGTGCTCCTTGGACTCTGCCTACCCCTTCGGGGATTACAGGCGTGATTGTATGTATGTAATAAAACCTCATGGCAGACCAACAGCACTGAATAAAGAAGTATAGCTTTATATAGTAAAAAAGTTAATAATCTGTGGCGATTGGGGCTATCCGTTAGATACATAAGACCTTAGATTTATAATAAAAATGTATCTAGACTCAATAAATATTAGGCACCCAATTTTCAAAAATACCTTCCCCGGCATAGATTACGCCAATGGGTTTTTGAAGAAACATGCAAATAACATTTCTCTGAGAATATGCCAAAACATTAAGAGGCATCTAGAGCGGCGGAGTCTCGAGATATAATGGAGGAATATTTCGGCGCATTGGAAGAGTCTTTGAAAGACGTCCCGCCGCCAAATATGATTAATTACGATGAGACCAATCTTACTGACGACCCCGGGCGCAAAAAGGTGATTGTAAGGCGAGGATGCAAGTATTCTGAACGTGTAGTCAATCACTCAAAAAGGTCAACATTATTAATGATGGCTGCCACAGCTGATGGTGAATTCCTACCGCCTTATATTGTCTACAAAGCAGATCATTTGTATGACTCATGGACAACTAGAGGACCGCTTAATGCAAGATATAACAGGCTTTCTTCCGGCTGGTTTGATTGAGAGATATTTGAGGATTGGGTAAAAAAAATTATCCTCCCATTTATCCATTGATGTTATAAAATTGTGCCAGGAAAAAGAAATCAAATTATAATTATGAAGAATGCCTTAAGTTAGGAGCTGGGCAATGCGTGAATATCTATTAATTTGAACTAAATAATATAAATGGTGAAGTAATACAGAATAATGTTTTTGAAATCGATTAGGTAATAATTTAAATGTTTTTACGTGTGGCAAGTCTTACAGCAGTTTTGGCTTTTGCGTTTGGTTTCTTCTACTTTTAAATGCGATTGGTTATCATCTATGTAGTAAGATTTCGCTTTAAGATTTTTAGTTATCCCGGACTTCTAAAAATATAATATTTACTGGAAAATAATGATAAATCATAATGAAACAAACTATACAAATATGGTTACAAAACATTCAAATCATAGAGTTATACGTGAGTACGCATTCTCCTTTATATTTGTCTATCAATAAAATCTTTAATATCTGACTATCAATAAAATCTTTATTTTGTTTCACAATGTATTTTTTGTGTGCCTAAACTATTAAATGCATGTACGTTCGCTGGAGGCGACTGAGCTCTCTCGCCGCAGACGTTGGGTAAAACGGCGTGTGAAGCATCATGAGTCACCTGCGAATGTAAATGTAAGTTAGATTGATTGCCGTTGCGATCGAGCCACGACTCTACTATCTCATGTGACGTGTTGCTCGAGCACGAACAGGAACCCGCTGCTTCGACGGCAGCTAGCTCGGCCTGCAACTCGAGCTCTGCAATATGCTGTTGACGGCTAAAGGCAGCTTCCTCTAGCTGACGCTTGGAGGCAGCTTCGTCACGAGCGGCTTCTAGCTCCGCAATGCGCTTTGCGTGTTGCGCTTTTAGGGCTAATTGCTGCGCTAAGATGGTCGATTTAGAAGCCCGTGATGAATTAGAATGAACTGAAATTGGTGGAGGTAACCTCACGGTATCCTACGGAGTTAGCGCATGCAGGGGCCTTGGGGACGAGAACTCCTGGCGCGGCTCCGCGCTGAGGACAGCAGTTGATGAAGTCTCCTGTTCAGCAACATTCAGCGACATGACTAGCTTGTTTGATCGCAATAACATCACAGACGGGTGTGAACACTTTTGTATTATTCTGACACCACTATTAAAGGTAGACACGACAGAGAAAAACACTAGCAACCAAAACAAAACGTGTATTCACAAAGCACACCTAAGTCACCATGACAATGTAAAAAACAAAATAAAACAAAATTATAAAAAAGAAATAACTGCCAGTCCGCAACGGATGTGTTTTTGTTTTAAAGTCATGGAAGCCATATTTCACTTTTAAAGATGGAAATTAATGTTAAAGATGTAGAATAAATGCATTTTATGATCCATGTCACATGATAAAACTGATAAGAAATACTCTAGGTGATTATAAATGTTTAATTGATAAAGATGGCTATGCAAATTTGATTATATAACATTATTACACGAATTACAGCAACAAAAAATTAATGTAAGACTTGCTACACAATTACTTAGTAGTTCTGAAGCCGATGCACTTCTATATTGCAAGGATTACTTAAAAATTGATAATTTTCGTAATTGCTCAGCTACTATAAAGTTTATTATAATGATCAACGATGCTTTCGATATTTGGGTGCGCCCAGGGTATAAAAAAGCTTTGTGAGCTGTAAATATTCAAAACTGTATTACCTTTTTTGAGGAATGTCAAGAATGGTAACTTAAAGTGTTCGAACGGGAAATTAGTCGTAGAATCAAGTCGCAAAACCGGTTTTACCGGATTTATAATTTCCCTACAAAGTGGCATCAATATGTTCAATGAATTGATTATTATAAGAAAATTACGATTTTTACCCTTATACAAAATTAGTCAAGATTATTTAGAGATGTTTTTTGGTCTGATGCGGGGTAGGGGAGGTTACAATGATAACCCAAATGTAAAAATTTAGGACTGCATATAAATAAAACATCACACATTCTCAATTAAAATTACAAACTCAAGGAAATCTAGGTGATTTAAATATTCTTACAGAATCCTCGACCACAGAAGTAATAAATGCAGTCAATGATAGTACTCCCACATTTGAAAAAAAATTAATGGATGTGCACAATGTTGACGAAGAACTTATAGATTTTTTCCTTGATAATATTATCAACACACCTTTGGATGAGTATTCAAAAGAAATAATAATTTATATAGCTGGATTTATCGCACGCAAGGTGATTAAAAATATTAATTGTTCTTTGTGCCAAGTACTTATGATAGGAGAAAAGAAATCTTTGTTTTCATCTTTGATAAAGTTAAAAGACCGGGGTGGATTGACATATCCCGCAAAAGGACTTATTAAAATTATAGAAATATGTAAAAAGTGTTATAAAATAAATGAATGTAAGGATTTTAATAGTTTGATTCCAACAATTTAAGTCATGACATAAATCATGTACATTTACTTATTAAATTCGTTGTTAAGTTTTATATTGATCTTAGATGTAAACACAAATGTAAAGAAACAAATGTTTCCCCTAGAAATTTCCTTAAAAAAGTTATATTGTTTCAAAATAAATAATTGTTTAATTATATTTTATTTATTTTATAAACTGCAGCCTACCTATGTCCTTCCCCTAGAATTAACTCTTTCTCCCTGCATAATAGGCTAGTTGACCCTTTTTAGGGTTCTGTAGTAAACTAGGAACACTTAGAGTTTCGCCATGTCTGTCTGTCTGTCCGTCCGCGGATAATCTCAGTAACGTTTAGCAATAGAAAGTTGTAATTTGTTACTATAATTATAATATTAATGTGAGAAATCCAACCTTTATTTTACTTTTAGTCCAAAGCTACAAACTAGCCATCATGGGAACTGCTATGGCAGGGACTATTGTTATGATGGGCCTACCAAAACTTGCAAGAAATTCAGCAACTCTGAAAACATAGGAATAACAATAGGAAAGCTCAGACACAAATCATGTTTCAGTACACCAGGATGCGCAGGCAATGGTTGTTTCTACTGCTCAGAAGGCTGTACATTGTGCATGTCCACCATATCAAATGCTGACCAGAGAGCTTACTCTGTATTCAAGTGCTCCTCCTGGTTCTATAGAATTCAATCCACTGTTATTATAGAATCAGATTCTGTTAAAAAACTGACACCATTGTTGGAGGGTTCTTCGAAAAAAGACGTAGGCAGAATCACCATGAGCATCAATGCTGTGACATCTCCCCCCTCTTCTTACATCAACAAATGCTTTTTAAGAGAAGGGGCTTTAATATCAATGGTAGACTGCCAAGACTCATCGGAAGTTGTAAAAGGCTGAGTTGGAGAGCTCAGATGTCCAAGCTACAGTGATGCTCTGAACCCAGGTAAAGAGTGTATTGCAGCCGAAGGAATAGTGAAAACTCAGAGGACTGGATGGAACTACATAACTAGGATAGACGGGCTTAACATAAGTAGGGTGTTCAAAGAAAACTTGCTCCCAAAGTCATACGGAGGTTACATGCTAGAGGGGGCTGAAGGTTCTGTGAGAGCTAGTGTTCCTTCAAACAGCATAATTAATCTCCGATTAGAATTTAAAGACATGAAAGTCTCCATCAAGAAACAGATGGATTCATGTTATGCTAGCGAAGTCAATCTTTCAGGGTGCTATAACTGTGATGAAGGAGCAAATTTGACAATAAGAGTTTCATTAGAGAGACCAATTCCTCATGATGTTGTGCTCAATGCCTATCTGGAGTGTAGTAAAAGCAAATTGCATGCTCTTTTCAGTGTCAAGAAAGAGTCAAAACCAATCTGGAGCATGGTTGGGGTTTCTGAAAGCTCAGTGCATGAGATTTGCAACTTTAGCTGTGGTCATTTCAATCAGGAGGTTACAGTCACTGGGTCACAGGAAGAAAAAGTCTTTCTTGATCTAAGATTATCTGTTGGTGCAGACCTATCATCTGAGGTTTTTTCCAGAAACACAGAGGACATATGGTATTGGACAGGATTCTTCAAGCTGGTGATTTCTTTAATATTCACCATTTCTCTAGTGTTATTATTCCTGTACATCGTGGCTAGGGTGATTAGACTGAAGAGCATGTTAAGCATGAAGTCAGTCTAGCATCAACCATCCAGTCTGGTGTGTATACAACATAATAGCACTTAATCAAATACATCTCCCCGCAATTCTAAATCTCCTAACCATCATTATCCATCCACTAAATAACAATTTTCCATAATGGGCAGTGAACCTCAGTCCTTCACATGGTGGCGACCAATTTCGAATCACTCAACTAGAGACTCGCCACTTGCCTTCGAATTAAACAGATTTTTTTAATTTTGACCACCATTGACAGGGCTAACTTCTGATCAATGGTTTTTGCAATGAAGCATAGTGACTGTTCGGCACCTGGTATCTGTATATCTGCTATGGTTCTCAGAGTGCAGATTCTTTCTGATCCTGATGAAGTGCACTCGTCTCCCTTAATTAAGACCACGTCTGAGGTTGAGCAACTATAAACTGGATTTGTTAGTAGACAGATGCATGCATGACAATATTGATGGGCTAGAACATCCTTAGATGGAGAGGTAAGTAGAAAAAAATATTTAATTAGGGTACCCTCTGTAACACTCTTTTTTCTTATTATCACTTATTACCGTCTTAATTACACATAAAGGCATCAGAGTTAAGAAAAATCACTAATGTTTGTTTGTTTCATGTTGTTTACATCGTCATAATGACATATTAATAAAATTGCTAGTTTGACTCACCTTGATCGTGGTTCATAGACAAAACCATGGATTTTAGCGTATAAAAACAGGCTAGTCAGTATATACAAAGATAGTCTCTTTATCAATCGACCGGCGTCCTTCTCGAATAAGTTTTTTTGGGCAATTTTAATGTTTCCGATGTCGGTTTCTTGTAAAATCCTCTTTAAAAAATGTAATAATAATAATGTTGACAAAATTTCTAGTAAATTAATAAATTCCTCGTTGAGTATAAATGCACTTGCATATTTATATTCAAATACAAGTTATTTTGCAATGAATCAACGTAATTTCAAATGAAAAGGGGTCCTTTAACTATTTTTAGTAAAAAATATAAACAAACAAACATTACTCATATTCTTGGTTGTACGGACGAGTGTGTCTTTGCCTCGTCTATGGGAGCTACGGTCGTGACGGATCGCTCTCGAGTCTGTGGATCGATATCTGAAAAAAAGTCTCACGCGCTGGTTCTGATTTTGCTAATTTACTGAGATCTCGAAAAGAGAAGTCCTCGAATTTATTTCAGGAATATTATAATCAAGGGATTATTAAATAAAATAGCTCGAAGTTCGAGTCTATTGACTGAAGAGCGTGTAGAAGTTGTACATGCCGGCTGGTTTATAGGTTACCGGCGGCACTTTTATAAAAACCTATAAAATATTAATAAAAGCCCGAGAAAAAGGGCAAAAACTACCTGGTGGTAGTGTATGGTATAACCAAACTATATACAGTACCAAAGAAGCACAAATAACAAAGTATATCAAGACATTTGAATATTGGAGAAAAGACCAAGTTAGAATATAAAATACAGTATCCGGACCCGTAACCAAGGAAGGTACGCAGTACTAACCACCGCGAAAGGGAGATAATCTAAGCATTAACATAAAAATAATAATATTAAGAATTAAGAGTTAGTTTTTTTTTATTATTTTTTTTTTTTGTAAAATTCTCCCGCAGGGAAGGCAAAGGGAACAAAGCCCATACAGCCATGTCTGCAATATATATATCTTCAATAGTTTGCATTGAAATGCTAGTGTAATGCATTTCAATGCATCTTGGGAGAGTTTGGCGTCAAACGATCGATTGCAGACACTGTGGTGCTACTTGGATGAGGTGGATTACCACGATAAAAAACTCATCACTTTTCACACCACTTGACGTTTATTTCGATAATCCTCCATATTGCACATCATCACAGACACTTATTACACAAAACTACACTGATTTTACGTAACAATATCCACTCCGTACAATATTACAATCATCGAAATAAAAATCACGTCCGCCATAGTTGAATGCCGCCAAAAACCCCTCTTTTTTTATTTTTTTTTATTTTGTACCTATATATGCTCACCGAGATTGATCAAACAGAACCAGAACCAACCTGCCCTTGTTGATAGTTTGAAGTAAAATTGTATTTTATTTTGTGTTTAAAAAAAAAAATTATACTTATCAATAAATCTTTAGTTTTTGGTATTTGGTTGTATTATTTGTTTTTTTATAAATCTTTAGTTGGTGAGTAAAGGAGTAAGGATATCTTAACATTACACCCCTACACGTAATGTGGGGGGGAGTGTTTTTTTATTTCAACCCAAACGTGTATTTAGCATTATTTTCTTGAGAAGGCGAAACAAGAACGATCTGTAGCCAAACGGCTGTTTACCATGTCCGGCAATAAATTGACAGACCTGTTGGAGATCGGTGAGAAAATTTCAATCGCGGCAGAATTTGCCAAATTTTCGGAGCGATATAATAACATAGTGTCCATTCAAAATCGCATTTTATCACTATGGTTAGATGAGCCCGAAAAAGATGAACAACAATTTGACGCCGACCTAATCTCCGCAGAAGAATACATTGACACATGGTATGTACTTAAACAAAAGGTACACGAATATATGGAAAACCTAAATTCAACATTAAAACCAGAGGTGAATGGTGCATCTTCAGCATTCAACAAAGGTCAAAGCCCAAACCTTCGGCTACCTAAATTAGAACTACCGAAGTTTGATAGCACTATTAGTAAATGGCTTTCATTTTGGACGCAATTTAAGAAGATACATACGGATGATCACCTAGATAACGAAGAAAAGTTTCATTATTTACTTCAGTGCATGGAACAAGGCTCTAGCGCCCGTGAACTTATAGAAAGCTTTCCACCCACGGGCGAGAACTATCACAAAGCCATACAACAACTGAAAGAACGTTTTGCTCGCGATGAGACAATAATAGAACACTATGTTCGTAAGCTTTTACAACTTGTGTTGGCTCAAACTAAGGGCACGATGAAACAATCATTGAGGAGTTTGTTTGACAAGTTGATGACGCAGATATTGGCTCTGGATTCACCAGGAGTGACTCAGGATAAGTATGCAGCATTTTTGTATCCTTTAGTAGAGTCAGCTCTACCTGAAGAAATATTAAGAGCCGGGAGTCGCTCTTACCTTCATGCCACACCTGAAAAAGGTAGTACAGCTTTGTCGTCACTTCTCTTGTTTGTGAAAAGCGAGGTAGAAGCAGAAGAACGGATACGGCTTTCGAGATCTGGATATACTGACAGATATTCACCTGCTTCCACAACCGCTGCCTTTTTAGCAAGTAATGTAAATAAGACTAATGAAAAGCAAAATAGTAAATATTTATAGTCGAAACATATAAAAGTAAGAGAATGCATTTGGTGGTCACCCATCCCAGGACTGACCATGGCGAAAGTAGCTTAGTTTTCGGTATCGAAAGCTAAAGCGTACGAACCACTACGCCACCGAGCTCCTCTGTAGGTACTTATAATGAATCGTAATTATAGTTCTTAACTAGTTACGCCATTTTAACCACTATTATCGGGGTATGCAAGTATTATAAACATATATTTTTCGAGTCGTGTGGTAGCGGCGCATTAAAAGAATACTACCAACCCATCTCTTCTCTCGGGTGTCGTAAAAGGCGACTAATGGACTTATAACTGCACAACCTTCCAATAGCTTATAGCGGCGACGGGCTCACCACTTGTCACGCAGAGCACATGTGCAGTCACTGCTTGGTGAAGCGCGGACTATGGCAGTGGACTGCTTTTGCGGTGCTTTTGCTTAGTCTCTGACTAACCCCTTAGGGGATTATAGTCGTGACTAACCCCTTAGGGGATTATAGTCGTGATTATATGTATGTATGTATTTTTACTTTCTTTAAGATAAAATGTATCGTGGAATGTGTCAAAAGAAGTTACGCAGCACAATCTAAGCTCGAAGCAATTCAAAAGCAAATGGGTGTGCCTTTATTAAAACTGAAACAAGAATGTCCAATACGTTGGAATTCGTGCTTCGATGCTGGAGAGGCTAATAAAAATAAAAGATGCCGTTATTAGCACATTGGCCCTCACAAGAAATGACCTGAACCTACAATCAAGCGACTGGGAGGTTATTGAAATGGTAGTGCTAAATTTAAGTAAATTTTTTGAAATAACTAAAAGAAGCGCAGAACAACATGTAACATTATCTAAAGTTTTGGTTTGTGCTCAAATAATTAGTAAACATTTAACATATTCATCATCTCCAGCCTACTCCTGCCCACTGCTGGACATAGGCCTCCCGTAATGCACGCCACCGCTCGCGATTTTCGGCCGTTCTCATCCAGCCCACTCCAGCCGACGAATATCGTCATCTCGTCGCAGGGTGTCCCACACATAAACACGCGTCCTTAACATATTGCTTATCTCAAAATTATACAACAGAGAAAATACCGGCGTTACTAAACAAATTACTAACACAACTCCAGTCTTGGTTTCGAAATTTAGAATCGAACATTTTATATGCGGATACCACTATACTGGACCCCAGGTTCAAGCAAAAAGGATTTCGAAACTCTGATTCTTACAAAAATGCTATTGTGAGTCTTAAATGCCGGTTGATTCGGGTTCAAATGATCAGCGCTTAAACGGCAGGATCACTGGAATACCTTCACATGCATGTGGAACCTTCAATGTCAAGTCAAGTCAGACAAGAAAAAAAGATAAGAAGTGTTTGTCGTAATAAATTTATTGTGTGTTTTAAAATAAATAAAGGTTCTGTTTTAAATGTTGTTTGTGTTAAAATACTACAAAATTGGCGACGAGGAAAAGGAATGTATTTATTATAAAGAAAATGTATTTATTCTTTGTCGAAAACCATTTACGCCAGTATACATCCATACTGTAAAAGTACAGATTGGGATGTTTATAAAGAGCAAATTGAGCTTTATTTTTTGGCCAATTATATAATAGAGAAAAATCGAAGAAGAAATATATTTCTCGTTTCTTGTGGGCTAGAACTGTATAAAATTATAAAAAGTCTGGCGACATCTGAGGAGCCTAAAACATATAGGTTATCCGTTTTATGGGAGAAATTAATGGATTACTTAAAGCCAAACATGTCAAAGTACCTAGCTATTGTAAAGGAGGATGCCCAGTTTAGGCCTTGAGCGCACATAAACTTCGATTTAATAAAAAAATGTAAAATATTAATTATGATTTTTAGTATGAATATTAAGTCGTAACAAGTCAGCGCAGTTTAATTCATTTTTGAAATTGCTTAAATGACTACCTATTTATTTAAATGTTCCTATTCCTGTTATTTGAACATAATGTTGCCTTTGTAAATAAATATTTACCTCTGTTGAAATTTGATTATTATTTTTCATAATAGTTTATTGTAATACGACAAGTAGTATTGCAATGTAATAAAACATTTGACATTTTATTTTATTCCAAATTAAAAAAATCAAACCTTAAGCAATTAAATGAATATTAGCCCTAAATCAATATATCGAAATATGGACTTTTTCATCTTTAAAATGGCAACACTAATATCAGCTTGTCTGTCTGTGCTCGCTCATGTAAATTGTCAATGTCAATCAAACTCGTTGCATTGCTCCTGTTTGTTTTACGTTGCGCTTGCGTTGAAGTGATTAACTGTTTCTCCCCGTTTATTTTAAAACTACAATGCTTGTGAATACTGACTCCGACGATCCTTCTTTATCTGACGACCACGGCCCGAACATGGACTCCGATAACGCTTTACATGATCACCCCGACAACGATTTGGATTTGACGCAAGAAACTACCCATGACCCCGGCATGAATCCTGGCCCCAGTTCTTCACAACAAACATCTGTTGTGAGCGGTCATGAACGTTGTGTAAATTGTGGATTTAATGTGAATAGAATGCGGAGGCACTCACTAGAACTATCAGAAGTACGCAGTATTATACAACGTTGGGTTGAGCCATATCAGGTATATAAGATATAATATATATAATATCGCGATAAGACCGCCCATTGTACAATTTGAATTACATAATGTCACTAGTTATAAGTTTTATATGTTGATGTACAATAAAGAATATTCTATTCTATTCTATACTATAATGTATTTACTTGCGAAACGAAACAAAATGAGATTGTTTTATTATAACAGCAAAACAACGCAACATAAAGTAATAAACAGTGTTTTTAAGTAAATTGAATAATGTTTTTGTACAAAAATGTTTGTTCCTTGCATGTTATTTGAAATCTATGTTGTGTGTATCAAATAATAATTATGTTACTGAATTTATTTAAGGTACAGGTCTCAAGTGACCATGTAATTTGTCATGCATGCTGGACTGTAGCTTGGGAACATATACGTCATCCAACAAGTCAACAACAAAGACCAATGGGCCATATGTATGTGTGCATAGGCTGTGGACGTTCACTTCTAAGGCAACGATCTCACATATTAAGAACAGATACTCCTCATGAAAACCGTATAAGAAATATGATTGCCCATCAAATCGCACCACGACAGGTAAAATATTAATTAATATTACAAAAATAAATCTGAAAGTACAATGATATCTAAACATCTACAGCAGCTGTAGATTATCAAGCTGTCAGGATTCAAGTCCTCATAGCGACAAATGTTTGCGTGATGATCACATATATTTGTTGATGAGTTATGGTAGCTTATATTTATTTAGAGGTTTATTTATAAAAATATCTAAAATTATTTTGTATGTTGAAAATTGTCTATTATTTAGTATTGATAACACAAGTTAATTATACTATGTTCTTAATGATACTATGAGCTAGATAATTGATGTGAGCGTGGAAAGATATTATTATTATTATTTCTACTTGCTATTACTGATTCATAACAAAAAAAAATAAGAAAGTAATTCTTATATTATACAACATCACCTGTTTCAGTTGAAATAAATAAAATATATCTTTAACACTGTCCTGTAACAACATTCTATATTGTTACAGTTGCCAAGATCTGCTTCTTTATGTCACACAGAAATCCTTAGAGAAGTTCCTCGATTGTCAAGTCGGCATAAAGGTGCCTTTGCTCTTGCTGCATATTTAATGAAGCTTAGAACAGGGGATAGTGATGAGAGAATTTCTTCCTTATTGCAAGTGCCAAGAAGCACATTAGAGAGATATATGAATATTGCACGGGAATTACTGCAACAAGATTTTGTCCCCCGATATCTTGGGCTAGAAATTGCTCAAAGGAATTTGTTGATCCCAAATGGGTTGTATGGAGGAGAACATAGGGCACCTATCATTATTGCTGATGGAACATATATTTATATCGAAAAAAGTTCTAATTATCTTTATCAAAAAAAACATACTCTTTACATAAATACCGTAATCTAGTAAAACCATTTTTATTTGTATGTAGTGATGGTTATATCATTGATGTGCTAGGCCCCTACCCTGCCACTACCACCGATGCGGATATCATAAAGAAAGAATTTGGATATGAGAACAGCCCATGTCGAGAATTTTTTCAGGCTGGAGATGTTTTTATTTTAGATAGGGGGTTCAGGGATAGCTTACCTTTACTAGAAAGCTGTAATTACAGCGTCCATGTTCCTTTGTCTCCAAGAGAAGGAGAAACACAATTATCAACCAATGAGGCTAATCGCTCAAGGGCAGTTACAATGTGCCGTTGGGTGGTGGAGGTAGTAAATGGGATTTTTAAAACAGCTTTTAAAATATTCTGGCAAAACTTTTTTAATCGTGCATCTACACATCTAATGACAGATTTTGCTGTAGCTGCAGCACTCATAAATAAATTCCACAAAAAAATTATTGATAGGGAAGATGCTGACCAAATTCTAGTCACAGTGAATAATAATATGAATAGAAATAATGATCTTTCAGATTATGTTAGGCTAAATAACCTAAATAGAGCAAGAGCTGATTTTCAAAATATAAATGTTGACTCTGAAAATATAAGGGAATTTCCTACTTTAACTTACAGTGATTTAATATTAATAGCCTGTGGCACATACCAATTAAAACAGGCTCGATCTTATTATGGTGAGCATAGAAGATTTGATGGTTCATATAGAATAGAGGTATGTAGTGACCGAAGAAATGTAATTGCAGATAACACCAGTTTCGGTCCAGATTGTCTTTTAATTAGGGCCAGAATTGCAAACAGACATATCACAAGAAAAATCTATTTTGTTTACATAGTCATAAGTCGTAGAGACTCTGCTCGTGCAGCTATTAAAGGATACTGCTGTAATTGTATTGTTGGTCGTCGAACAGTAGGATGCTGTGCCCATGTAATGACTGTTATATGGTATTTAGGATGGGCACGGCATCAATCCAATATTTTTCCACCAGCTCAATTCCTGGATGATGTTTAAGTGGTGTATGATGATGAAATCATCACCGAGGAATGATTTCATCATCATAGATTTCTATCACAACTTTTAAATATGGTTGAATTAGATGTTTGTTTTCTATTATAAAATAAGTCATTTTGTTTGTTTATTAATATTTATATGTGATGTAATTATATGTAAACTCTATTTAGATAGAAAATAAAAATGATTAATAAATTGTCAACACCAAGTTTTATTATACCCCATTCCTTCAAGAAAGAGTTTTTCTCATTAAACACTATCATATACCATATAATTTGATACTGTGCACTGAGGGCCTATTTTACTATAGCCACTGGGCATTCTCCTTTCCGCTCGATAGAAAGAAGTACTGGCGAAATCTTTGCAGAGTTTGCCAATCGGTTGCGAACTGCAACCGAAAACTGTGAATTCAAGGAAATGACAAAATTGGATGAGGAACTCTTAATTCAGTTTATCGTAGAATTCAATCATACCGCAACGTATAAAAGGCTGCTATTAGAACAAAACCTATCTTTTGAAAGAGCAATTGAGGTTTCAAGGGCAATGGAGGCGGCTGAGAAAGAATTGGAAGAAATGAATTCCTTGGAAATTAATGCAGTGTCAACTAGGAAATGCCCTCAATGTTGTCTTAGTGTGGAAAATTTCATGGAGAGAAAGTTTGTCCAGTTTCCTTGTATAACTGGCATTGATTCACATGTGGTAAAACCAGGCAATTGTCTACGGTATGTAGAAAGTAAAAAACATTTACATTACATGGAAATGCTTAGGGTAACTGAACTTTTGCCTGTATTGTACCATTCGTAAGAACGTTACATTACACCGAAACGCTCGAGAAAATGCTCAAGTTTATACTCACCTTTACCATTTAATTTCAGAATGCCTTTCAAAATAGTCAAAACATACGAAAAAGGAAAATATAGCCACTAGCTTGTTCCTTCTATGTGGGAATGCAACAATATTGTAAAATGGCCTAAAAGGAACATTACAGAGCTAGTAAAATGTCAAGACTACATACCAAAGCCAGATTGGTGGCAAATAAAGTGCCAAGTAAAACGGAACAATATTCCAACTTAAAAGGACGCTAAACGGGAACTAGACATTTTATTAGGTGTTACAGACACCGATGAAGATCAATTATATTATATAATAAAATGACAAGTCCAACCAAGGAGTAAACTTGAATCCGCCTGTGGAGCAACTGGTATGTATTACGTAATGAAACATTACGTTTTAATTTATTTTTGCAATACAAAGAGTTCTTTTGCTTTTTTTAGGATTCCAACCAATATGACCCTACAAAACTGCCATTTTAATTTGCGTTGTTTTAATAACTCTCCAAGTGCTGATTTATTGTATATTCCACCGTCACTGTTTTTTCCATATGATCCTACATCTATAACCAAGAACTTATATTAAGGATCCACTAATGCCAGCAGTACTATTGAATTTTCCCCTTTGTAATTCCAATAATTATTGTTTTTATATAGACATATTAGACATATGTATTCTATAAATATATATTATTTTTTTATCTATTTCTTTTTATTTTATTATATTATTGTATTTGAATTTTAGTTTTTATTATCTTTATATATTTTTTTCCTCTTTTGCACTGGTGTCTCTTCCCTCTCCTTACTAAATCTCACACACCTGTGATAGGTTGGCTGGCAGAGATCTCTATTAGAGATAAGTCCTCCTTTGCTTACTTTTTGTATTTACAAAATTTTTTTTTTTTATTTGTGCAATAAAGAGTTTAATAATTTGATCCACCGTTTATTGGACAAATGAGGTTTACATGTTTTCCATCCAATGCACCACAGCAATTGGGAAATTCCTGTACCTTCTAAAGACTTCTTCAGATTTTTGCCACATCGACGTAATTGGTTCTGGCATATATACTGGGCCCAATTTCTTCCAATTTGCTTCACAGACATCGCGTACTATTTCTCGCACGGTGCTTAATCTCATTCGATAACTAAATACCAATGATCTAAATTACAAAATGAAAAATATATGGAAATACGAGGGCTACACTAACGCCCGGTTCCTATATTTGAAAAACGTTCCGTTTTAGTTACGATTAGAAGTGTTTTAAACGAGGCGTAATCTATAATCGTTCCTTCAAAAAACGTCTCGTCATGCAACTTACTGACGGCTTGCTACTAACGGATGGGAGGGTTATTGGTAACAGACAGTAAGCATATTGTAAGAAGATGAGTTTTGATAGTGTTCCTATAAATATTTTTAACTGTAGTAGACTGTTATCTCAGAGTAAACAGAACTGGAGTAGCCATTAGTCAATTTCTCAAACATTTTTTTCTGTCATTTCTTGCGGGGGGTGAAGTTACCACTACACTCAAAGCCGGCATACATAAACAATAACTTTTACCGTTTTTACAAATGCACACATGCATAATTCGACACACAAATTTAAATTTCACGCACACACGCTTAAAATAGTTTCGTAGGGTAAATAGTCAAAGTGCGTTTTGACAACGTCACAGCCGCACTCCCCACGAGACTAGTGTTCGAAATTTGAAATCGTAGAATTCTAAAACATGAAATAATAAAGTAAATAATCATGAAATCTTAAAAATTATAATTACAAATAAAAGGTTACACCATCTTTTAGCATACTCGGTGTTTTCTATTTATTTTTACAACAAAAAACAGCAAAGGCAGGCATTTTTGCGGGAGCTCTGTTCGCCGCAACGTTTACAATGTTATGGCTGTCAAAATGGCG
The DNA here is from genome assembly GCA_910589355.1 of Parapoynx stratiotata. Taxonomy (NCBI): domain Eukaryota; kingdom Metazoa; phylum Arthropoda; class Insecta; order Lepidoptera; family Crambidae; genus Parapoynx; species Parapoynx stratiotata. The sequence continues at coordinate 8,632,042 of OU342482.1, forward strand.
GCTCAACTAGTTTTATTAAACGTGCAAGCATCCGATGCTTGTGCATTTGGCAGAGAGGAATGTTAGACAAAGGCTACTCCAGTTCTGTTTACTCTGAGACTGTTATTGATATTATATTGAATTCGTAATGTTTTGGTTACGCGTCAATTTTGGTCGGTTAGGGCGCGTACACATAGAACATCCGTTTTACAGGTCCGTTTAAACGTATATGTTATTAGCGTATGTAGTTGTATGAGCGAGTTCATACAGAATACAGTATTCCGGATCCAGTAAAAAATACCGATCCGACAAAATAAGCAGCAATCCGTTTTACAGGTCCGTTTAAACGTATATGTTATTAGCGTATGTAGTTGTATGAGCCAGTTCACACAGTATTCCGGATCCAGTAATACTATACTAATCCGTTTTATCGGATTGAAACCGCACGAGGCTTTGCACGTGGGTGCGCGGGGTGCGATGTGCTACACACAGCCGCCATTTGCCGGTTTCATTCCTAGAGTAGTGCACTAGAGTAGTGTCCAGTGCTATCATAATCATGGCAAGCAAGGCGTTTGAAAAATATGTTGAGCAAGAAGTTTTGATAAATTGTGTTGAAAGTAGACCAGTTCTTTGGGACAAAACACTGGAGATTTATAAAGATAAAATTGCAAAAACCGCAGCTTGGCGCGAAATATGCGGTATTCTAAAGGAGGATTTTGAAGCTATGGAACAAAAAGAAAGACAAGAATTTGGTAAGTATTTATTTTATATTTTATATTGTAATGGAGACATTGTTTTTTATTTTAAATAGCTTCATTCTGCCAAGAAACTGACCCAGATTCGGACACGAAATAGTTTTCGAATTCCGTTCGAACTGAATTTGCAGTTCGACCACCTCGTAGCGTTTCATCATCAGGTAGGCTATTGAAATGAAATGCTTCAGATTCGGATGTGTTGCCATCCTTTAAGCCCTCTTTTTCCCTTACAAAGTTGTGTAGAACGGTACATGCCTTAACTATCCATATAGCTGTTGTTTTGTTGACGTCTAGAGGCCGGTGGAATACTCTCCACTTATTAGCAAGAATACCAAATGCACATTCAACGTATCGTCTAGCTCTGGTCAAACGATAGTTATATATTCGCTTATTTACGTCTAAATGCGTCCCGCTAAATGGCCTCATTAAATTTTCGTGTAAACCGAAACCTTCATCGCCGATTATGACGTAGGGAACTCTCGTTTCTGAGCCTGTTATTAATGGGCAAGGTTCTGGTATTTGTAAACTACCATCTAGCATCATTTTCCAAAATGTCGACTCCTTGAATATTGATGAATCGCATTCTTTTCCATACGACCCTAACATATAGAAAACGATAGTCAGAGTCTACGATCGCTAATAATATGATGGAAAAAAAGTCTTTGTAATTTAGGTACATTGAGCCACTTTTTGATGGTTTTCGAAGTCTGATGTGTTTACCGTCCACTGCTCCTAAACAGTGGGGAAAATTTGCTTTTGTGTCGGATCCATTTGATATATGCTCCCATTCACTCACTGTTGTAGGAAGTCGCATAAACTCGTCATTCAAGTTGTTCCATATGCATCGTGTAACTTCCTTAATAATGTTGCTTATAGTTGACACACCGACACGAAAGACGTAATAAAGTTCTTGAAATGTACACCCAGACGCTGCATATCTAAAAAAAATAAATTAATCAATTACTATATTATTACACATATATTGACTTCCCATACAAAGTAACGTTAGTGACCAACAAATTTTGTATGGAAAGTCGAAATTTTTATGAGTGTTGTTAGCAAAGTCGTAAATCAAAACTCATACTTATATATATATAGTACATAAATAAAATAAAATTAAACTGAACTGAACTAAATTATAAAATTACCTAATTAAAATAAATTGATTTAAACATTAGTAATACTTTTTTGCTTCCCATTATTTACTGACCGATTAGTTCTTGCACTGTCAATTTGACTTATCCACTGACCAATATGGTAATTAATTACTGACAAGTCTATTCTACCTTCTTATTCGCCTTTCACTTACTAAGCTATTGACAACCATCTTATATTATTATTTACTTGCTTCAGGAAAATATGTTATAAAAAAATGGAATTCGACTAGAGATGCCTGGATACGAACATTGAGTGAGAAAAAGAAATTGAAGAAATCTGGAGCTGCTGCCTCAAATATACAAATATACAATCAAATGCCTTACAAATATCACAATCAAATGTTATTTTTGAAAAAAGTTGTCACCCCAGGTGATACACACGAGAACGTCCCTGCTAATGCTAATGAAACAAATAAGTCAGACAACATCACGGAAACAGTAGAAAGTAATAAAGACAACGAAGATGAACCTGATCAGATTACGGAATAAAATGGTAGTGACAGACAAAAGGAAAGACAAAATTTAGCCCCGCCGAAACGCAAGGCAATCAAAAGAAATGTGAATGAAGTAGACGCCAAAATGATTGAATACATGAATTATCAGTTAAAAAAAAGTAAAAATGATTTTGAAGATCCCAATTTATCGTTCTTCAAAGGTATTTTGCCGCAACTGGCTTCACTTAATGGCGATCAAATTTTAGAATTTCAGTCTGGAGTGATAAACATTTTACAAAATATTAAAAATAGAAGATATGGTCAGTCAAACTACGAGTGGCCTCTATATTCACAAAGTTCTAGCACTCCTCACTACCACACCCAAGGTTATTTTAGTAGGCCACATCATCTTGACTCTACACCATCAGTAGAAGTTTCGCCATCAGTAGAATCTACATTCAGCCAGGAGTCAGACTTGCCAGATCTGTCTATGTTTTGAAATAAATCTTCATTTTTGTAAACCTTTTTGTCATTTTAAATTTTAATTGATAATAACAAAAATTAAAGTTCTTACCTTAAAAATATCGCTAGTTTTACTTCAGGGCACAAGCTTTTCCTCCAGTTTGTGTCTTTCTTTTTTAAATCCTTTTCTAATCGTTTAAGAAGGTCATCAAAAGTAGACGTCGTCATTCGGAAATAAGTAAAAAATTTAGATTCGTCTTCTTTCAGCTGACGCACAAGAGCACCACGACAAAATCTTTGCCTTAATAGTGGATGTATCCAATAACGCCGGGGCTTCCTCCGCCGCAGACGACGATAGTACCAATACAACACGACAACGTCCATTCTCGTAAAAAGTAGGCGATACACTGAAGAACGAAAGTCCAGTAGCGTCGGATCTGTTAAAATCGGTCCTGTAAATGCTGTGTGAATATTACCTCCAGTAGCGTCGGATCTGTTAAAATGGGCCTTGTAAATGCTGTGTGAATATTACCTCCAGTAGCGACGGATCAGTTAAAAAGGATCCTGTAAAACGGATGTTCTATGTGTACGCGCCCTTAGAGTTGAGTTTTTTTTCCGAATTTCTCTGCTTTTGCTTTTTGATTTGAAATGTCGAGTTCAGAAAGCGATAGAGAGGTGTTTTATAGTTTAACCAACTCCAGTGAGACAGAAGAAGATTATCGGCGTGAGAGAGTATATAAAGAAAGAGTCGATTATTTAGCGACGCTTGATTCTTACGAATTTCAAGTGCGATTTCGACTCGATAAACAATCTACTGAAAAATTACTTCTTGAAATTTATCCACATATAAGAGTAACAATATCCAGGTTTGTGTATTGGAAGCATTTGTATTGTTGGAGGAAATTTGACATCAGTGAACATAAACTAAATTATTAACCTTTTTTTCAGGAATCATGGTATATCCCCACTACATCAGCTGTTGATGACGTTAAGATTTTATGCTTTAGGAACAATGTTATTGTCAGTGGCAGATTTTGTGGGGGTGTCAAAAATGTCAGCTTGTCGCATTTTGCGTGATATAAGTTTTGCTATTGCTAAACTGTATAGCAAATATATTTACATACACACTGACACAGAACAAGAGTTTTATAATGTAGCTTAATTCCCAAGAGTTCTTGGTGCACTTGATGGTACACACATCAGAATACAATCACCATGTAAGTCTCCATGAAATTAATTATCTAGGTACTTTACAAAGTAAGCACAATTACAGTGAAAGCAATTTAATAGTTCTTTATGAGCCTCTATTTCAACACAGGTACTTGGACTAGAGAGGAATTTAGAAACCGAAAATGTTACTTTTCCTTGTATTTGCAAGCTGTATGTTATGCAAATCTGGTTTTCATGAATGTAGTGGCTCGGTGGCCAGGCTCTGCTCATGATGCAACTATATTCAACTGTTCAGACCTGTGTGGCAACGTGAAGGCGTGCAACTTAAAGTAGGAGATTTTGAATTGGTGGTTGATCCGTCATCTCCGCGCAACTATTGGCATAAAGGTATAGTGGAGGCTGTGTATCCAGGTCGTGTAAGGATCGTAGACATTAGAACTAAGACCGGCTTGATGAAGCGACCAGTAACGCGTGTAGCACTATTGTTTAGTGGTGAGTGTCATAAGTGTGACACTAGGGGGAAAGATGTTGATGATGGCTCCCTTAATTAATTATAAGAATATTATATTTTTTGTTAACTTAACGGTATCTAGTATATGTATGTGTATAAACTTATTATAACTAATAAATAAAATATGTATAATCTAATAAAAGTGTATAATGTATCTAAGAAGTGTAACGTTCTATAACAATGTACTGTGTACGCTAATAGGTACGCGATGCGAGCGCGCGGGAGGAGGCAAATTCTGAGAATTCCAACGGTCCGCGTTTAGGTACTTGCATAGCGCGCTCGTGCGATCGCCGCGTCCTGCGCAGTCGTAAAAAGGTAACCAAGTGAAACGCTCGCGCGAACTGCTCCCGCACTCGCTGATACTACCTTGTTTTAACTCGAATACTTTCTTCTTTGTGAACCTCCTTCACACCAGCGAAACTCCATCACCCACAGAGAGCATAGCGGGGAATTCGTGCGCAGGGTAGGGAGGTGCGGCTGTTCCGGCTAAGAGCCCATGTCGGAACACCTGGGAACGATAGGGCTGACGAACTGGCCAAGGAAGGAGCGGCAGGAGGAGAGGGGGAGCCAGACAAAGTGCCACTGTCATACATTAAAAGGGTCCATCGGGAAGTGGCAGGATAGATACGATTCCTCCACCACGGGGTCGACAACAAGCCTTTCTCCCAGATGTACGCGAAGCGTATAAACTGGTTCGGGAAAACAAGTTGACCCCCTTACATATACAGATGATGAAAGGGCACGGAGGATTCGGCGAATACTTGCACCGATTCAGACTGAAGAGCGAGCCGAGATGCGAATGCGACCGAACTATAAGCGAGACGGTCTGGCCCCTCCTCTTGGAATGTCCGCGATTCCAATTCCGTGGCAATAACGATAAAGAGCATTCAAAACCAGCTCAGGACTAAAACCCAACGGGTCAAGTTGCTCGACTTCATGGAGCACGTGGCGGGAATAGCGGTCGGCAGGAACAGTACACTGACCGCAGATCCTGTAGCCGTAGGAAACGCTCTGCCAGCAACACAGACCCTATCGCAGGTAACACATCAAAAATACACACAAACAACACACAATAGAACATTACACATACACGGGAAATCTGGTATTCCGGGGGTCCGTTACCGTGGTGTCGCCCGGTTTATGGACAGCAGCACGGAGAAGATGGGAATAGCGTTCTGCAACGCCGAAGCCCGGGAAACATAGTGTCAAGCCTGGCTTTAATGAAAAGTGTTATAATAATTGCATGAGATTTTTGAATTAAGAAGAAAGGAAACCCATAAATAAAGCGTATTGGGATATGTTGTGGCAAGAGCAACATGCATTTGTAGAAGCGCATACTTATATGGAAGATTAAAAAAAATTACGAGTCCACCACAACGGCCACTCAAAAGAAGTTTTACATTCAACAAACAAGACGGTACTAAAATTGATGTATGCAAAGTATTTTTCTTAACTACTCTTGGATATCTAAAAGTAAATGACAGGATCCTACAAAGAACTTTTAGTAATCTTTCCACACATAAACGTGCTTAACACCAAAAAACGTCACAATTTGATCGTAATTATTATTATTATCTATTTATTCTTACATATGCAGAAACAGATAGTAAATTTATAGTAAAGAGAATTGAGGATTAAAAGTATTTCACAGAATGGCATCAACAAGTAAGGCTTCCGGCACTCCTATGGACACTGATGAAATAAAAAAATTAGAGGAGAGAGACAAAGAAATTAATAAGATTTTCCACATACTCGATCTGATCATAGAGCAAGCTGGAAATGAAGTCTTAAATAAACTTAATTCAGATGTATCAACAAACGTGGTTGATATAAACCTATCTGATGAGTTGTCAGGCGTGCTCATGACAGTTTTTACTTGCCTCCGCAAAGAAGAAAATGACCCAACAGGACATGCGAAGTAAAGGATATACCGCGAGAGTAGGCAACGCTCTGTAGGCCAATTCACGTAAATACGATCATTTTAAAACTCGCCGTAGTTTAGAAGTCGTCCCATTGTCGCCCTATTCAAGTTAGGTATTCACGTATCTTTCAACCAAACTTCGATAGGGCGATATCTCAATAGGATCGGAACTAAACTATATTTGAACGACTTGTCACCTATTAGCCGAAAAAGATGCAAGTTAAAAACTAGTGTTTTCTACCAAACGCTATTAAGATGTTTTTGACTCTAAATATACTGTTTTACGATTTTTTTTTTGAAATTCAATAAAACAAACTTGGTTTTAATCAACAGTTAGTAGAAAAGGAATTAGACAAATAGGTTTCCGTTAAAATTTAGTCTATGACAAAAAATGCTATTATCTGTGGATATTAAAAAAAGGCTTATTAAAAAACTGTTTTGTCAAGTTCGAAAGTTTTCTACATTGATGTTTAGTTTTCAAGGATAATAAAAGATTTGATTTTGCTCAAAATTATTGAAAAATCTGTCTGTAGAGCAAATTACTACAATACTAGAATTCATGGAGCGCCACAGGGACCTTGCTTTAGGTCGAGTACGCTCTAAAGAGGAGCGAGTGCTAGCTCAAATGTTGTTTTTGGAGCTCGCTCAACTTTTAAATGCCCAAACAATTAGAGGCCATAGGTCGGCCTTTAGGTTTAGGTTAGAGAGGTTTAATACGTCGCCACTACGCCACCGAGCTCCTCGGTGGCGTAGTGGTCAGTGCGCTTTGGCTTCGATCGAAAACAAAGCTACCTTCGCGATGGTCAGGCCGTGGATGGGTGACCAAGTCTTTGCGATCCCGAGCTCTTCCGTGGTTCGGAAGGCACGTTAAGCCGTTGGTCCCGGTCGCATTTTGTGACCGTTTCTACCCACCAACCCGCATTTGGTGGCGGTGTTACGAGCCAGCGTGGTGGTGTTACGGCCCATACTCCTCATGTGTTTCTCCTTAAGAAAGGCCTGTCCCAGCAGTGGGACGTATATAGGCTGATGATGAGGTTTAATATTTAATATTGAGCACCCCTCAAATCTCGTTCCTAATAATATTATTTGAAAATGAAATGAAAATATTCTTTATTATACACCATTAAATATAAATAGAGAAATTTTACAAAAGTAGTATGTACAATGAAGGCCCTATCGCTGAAAGAGGTGTATTTGGTTTGTATTCGGTTTTACAATGACTACAAATGTCGTTTAAAACAAAACAAAAAATAGCACAAAGCCAGCAACAGACTGGTGGTGGACCAGCAGATGTTCCATCACTATCTGTTCTTAAAGAACGGCTCTGGGCTATAATAGCACCAGATAAATTTGAGACTTTACCAGTCCAACAAAACCCTTTTATGTAAGTTATTTGTATGTATGGAAATAAGTTTTAGTACTGTGTCTGTGTACAGTGTCTATCGTATAATTAAATAGGTCCGGCCAGAATGCCAGCGCTGTACCAGCTTAGCCTGATGCAGCTCATGCTGAGGCCGGGTCCTAATTGACCACATGTATCTGTTTTCTACTTGTTTTGCTTATGTGCACTTTGGTCAATAAATTATTTTCTTTCTTTCTTTCTAGTATACTTTATTTCATTTTCTGCTTCATCTAGCATTATATGTGCTTAGCCAAGGCTCATTTTAATTAATATCTTAATAATTTCTATTTTTTAAACACTAACAAACACTACTCACGCACCATAAAATGAACTTATCTTTAACGACATATAAATCGCAACATATGACGTTTAATCGTTAGCATCCGATTGAAATAAATGTCATTTATTTATCAGAATACCTTTATGTAAACATTTTAGATGTAGTTTTACAACGATTGTTTAGCTGAATACGGTTCGACGACATTGCGATAGAGCGTCTTCTAAATCGGTTTGTGTTACGTACGTGAATACGAAAAAGGCTTCAATGACTAAGTCGCTGCGATATCGCTACGGTTTTCATTACGTGAATTGGCCTACTGATTTCTATTCAAGCCGTGATTTAGAAGGTAAAGCAGAGTAAGATACAATTAGATTTTTTAGTAGCTACACCAATTGTTAAGTTGATGACGATTTACAAGAGTTTCTATGATGAAGTGCGGACAGGGGTTACTAGATTCAGAGTACGTGCTTCAATAATAAAAAAATCTGTTGAAAGGGACAGCAGAGGAAAACCTATGAAACCAGACCGTGGGAAGGATGCTACTTAAAGTATTTCTCAGTATGGTCTCATAAATCACCACATACCACTCCTACAAGGAATAACATTAGCGCCCCAGAAAGACGAACAGGAATAATCAGGAGCTTAGGGCGGTTGACTCAAGCCATACTACTAGTTATGGAAGACAAATATCATTCTAAGCTTGCGAATGATTTAATGAACAGTCTACAGGTGCTCCCAATGGCGCAAGAGATAATCAACTGCTTAAAGGAGGCCAAAACTCGGCGGAACGGTAGCTGGCATTTTGAAGGAATTGGGTGACATCTTACTGTTAACAACGGCCAGATCAACACAAAAAGCTTATTTCCCTCTCTCTTTGTTAAAGATCATGTGGACTAATAAAGCGTCAGACTTCAAATGCAGTGTTTTCAGGATCACCCATGCTTAAATATTACACGGAGTTATGTATTAAGGGATTAAAGTATCGAGTTAAAAGTGGCGCTGATCCCATCAGAACGGCTGAGGCATTGTGCCACGCCAGTTTTGGAACATATTTGGAAGATCTGAGTATTTTATCCCACATAACTAATCAAGGGAAATGGCATCAAAGGAAAGACCTAAACCCTGTGTTTCAGAAAAGAGGCTCCCAAAATGGAATAATGGTCAATCCGATTTATTTCAAGTACATTACAAAGATGGCGCAATCTTTGCTGACCAAGAGCCTTGGTAATGTTGACCCAGTAGCGACGAGTCGACCTTCCTTCTCCGGCATCAGAAAAAGGACCCTTACACAAGAATTCCTGAATGATTTAACTACAGGAAAGGCCTTGCACAGCTTCTCTGCAGATCCCCTACAATTGCAGTCTGCGTTGAAGAAAACCAAAGATTCGCTGATTAAGGACAATGATTCTGAACGTATCCTCATGGCAGGCACTAAGAAGTGGGAGGAATTTAAATCAGGGAAGTGGGAGGAGTGTGATTTTGTTCCTGTGGAAGGTGTTATTAAATTTTATGGTGTTTATCATTAATTGTGCGTGTTTTTCATAAATGATTTATTTTGTTTCCTAATGTAGATAAAAGAAATTTGAAAATTGGCGATATCGTGCTGGTCGGTTCGGATAACGAGAAGCGCGTCAATTGGCCTTTAGAGCTAGTTTTAGAAATCATTCCTGGCGTTGATGGTCATGGTAGAGTTGCTCGCCTCAAAACGGCTACGGGGGAACGAGTAAGACCTCTACAACGTTTATTAATTCTCGAGGTTTCGTACAATGATCCTATAGTTTCCGTTAGGAAAATTAACACCAACCCAGGCTCTGTTGGTATCAACAAGTGCAGGGACGATCAACAAGCCTATACCACTCGTACTGGTCGTACTGTAAAGATCCCAGAAAGGTTTAATCTTTGAGTTGTGTATATTGTTTATGTTTCTTTCTGTGTTTTAACAATTTATTGAATTAGCTCTTATAATGTTTCTTTGATTTGATCTTCCCTGAAGATGCAAGGTGAGGAGGATGTAGAAGATTTTCTACTTTCTTAGTTGTTTATGGCAGAAGGAAAAATATTTGATTTCTCATTATTGATTTTTACTAAAAGTTTTGTTTTTACCATTAAAATTTTATTTCATTTATAAATAGTGTTTCCTCTCTATGTCAATCATTCATAACATGAAACATTATAAGAGCTAATTCAATAAATTGTTAAAACACAGAAAGAAACTTAAACAATATACACAACTCAAAGATTAAACCTATCTGGGATCGAGCGTGGATTACTTCCTCGTGAAAAAATGTGCACGTACCACAAGAAGGCAATGCATTTGGAGCCAGCTGTTTGTCAAGTGGTCCAATTTCGCTGCCGGAAAGGCAAATGCCGGAGTAAATCATATAGCCGTGCAAATGGAACATGGTTTGAAAACGCACATTTGCCTTTGCCTCTAATTTTTCAAATCATGTACATGTATAGTGCAGAGTTCACCTATGAAGCAGTACGTCTTGTGACAAGTCATTACAGAGAAACTGTACTATCACAAAGTACAAAAGCATAGCAGACTGGTACAATTATTGTCGAGAAGCTATAGTAGTTTATCATTTGGAACATGAAGAGGAAAAAGGGAAAATTGGTGGTCCTGGCAAGATCGTACAAATTGACGAGTCGAAGTTCGGGAGAAGAAAATATAACAGAGGCAGAAATGTGGAGGGACAATGGGTGTTAGGGCTTATTGAAGATGGACGATCTTCGCTTGGAAGTCTGCCCCGACAACGAAAGGAGCGCTGAAGTTTTGGTGCCATTCATTAAAAACATGTTCGGGAAGGCACCACAATCCATACTGATTTTTGGAAAGCTTATGATTGCCTTTCCGAACATGGATATATTCACATAAAAGTTAATCAAAGTGACCCCATAAACAAGTTTGTTGCTTTTGATGGGGTCCACATACAAGGAATCGAAAGCCATTGGCGATTACTAAAACGATTATATGGCAAAGAAAATTTAAAGAAAACTTTACTGAGTGGCTAATTGAATGTATGTGGCAAAGAAAAAATAAAATTTACCATTTAGACAAATTCGAAGAATTATTAAAATGCATTTTATATGTATATAAAATAAAATGCATGTGTTTTTAAAAAACTGGTTTTATTTCAATGAACCTTTCTCACTTATATTGCTAGTACTGTATGAAACTAAAAACTTTAGCTTTTCTTAGTTTGAATAATGAAATAAAGAAAATTTCAAGATACTTTGAGTAAAGGTAATCAACTATTTAGATTTTTTTGTCCAATTTTATACATTTTGAGAGGTTTCAGTACTTTTTAAAAATTGATATATCTAAAACTACGCATATCTGAGAGAGGGGTGGGGGTGAACCCCCTATCTTATTGTGTAATGTAAAATTAAGGAAACCACTAAACTGTATGTCGGCTCCTGGTCGCGTCGTCACAAACCTCATTGGATTATAGACGTAACTTTTTATGTATCGATTTTTGTAATGTTTTTGAAATGATAAATAAATTAAAAAAAAATGTATGACACACCCTTAACGAGGATGGTCAACCCCCTTGCTATTTCCATCGAACACAGGAATTGGTGGCAGCGGATAACCAACCACGAATAAATGTTTGTAGTGGGACAGAAGCCGCGCTATGGACTACCCTGGTATCGCCAGGAAAGAGCTGTGGACAGACGAAGCTTCGTTCACTAGAAACGGGATATTTAATTTGCATAACGAACATGTGTGATCTCTCACAAATTCTCATGCTTCGAGCAAGAGCAGCTTTCAGCCCAGTGGCGAATAAATGTGTGGGCCGGTATCTTCGGCGACCGAGTCTGGGTCCCATTATACTCCTTTCGAGACTCACCGAATCAGAGTATTTAAATCTTTTATCCGGGGAGTTAGAAGAAATACTGGAAGATCTGCCACTGCCTGATTACGCTGGCATGATATTCCAGCATAATGGAGCACCTGTGCACTTTGAAAATAGAGTGCGGCTACTTAAACGCTAGTTTTTGGCAGTGCATAGGCAGAGGAGGCCCGGTTCCATGGCCAGCTCGTTCCCCGCGCGAGGGCGTCTATGCTATGTAGGACGGAACTATGCATAGAAATAGAAGGTCGCCACTTCGAGCCTTATTTGAGATTGTAAGTAACAAAAAAATATGTGTACTATTTGTGTTCTTTACCTGTACTTTAAAACAATTACACGATTGTGAATAATATTTAGTATTTGTGTAATGAGTAACTAAGGTAATAAATGAAATAGTATCGAGACCTCGATACGATAACGTTAGTGACGTCGCACTAATATAAGTAAGGAAGAACTCCGGTGAACGAATGATCTTAAAATTGAATGAACGTGTCGTTCAAAATCTATTTAAGTATTTAGTTAATTTTTTTTTGTGATTTAAGGGCCTTAAAACCATAAAGACTGTTTAAATTCTGATGCAATGCGAAGAAACTAAAGAAAAAGTTAATAATTAGTTAAACGATATAATTATCTAATTCATTATTGAAACTAGCTTTCTGAGCCTGTGTTTCTGAACGCACGACGCAAAAACTTGAGATTTTTTGACGTCAACTTTGTTTTGAAGTAGTTTTGAAATTTGAACTTTGAAGTAAACTTGTATTATAGTTATTTGTGTTTGTTTCTTGACGATAAAAGTTTTGTATTGTTTATTTAATAATCGAGAACCAGCCAATACACCATCATGGTAGAATTTGTAAATAAACTTTGATTAAAAATAGACTTTGATGAGTATCACACTTAAGCACATCTTAGATTCCTCTCTGAACTACATTGAAATAAAATTCCTTTGTAGCGTTTTAATCATATAAAAAAAGAATCTTTAACACATGAATAATTTTGTGTGCACGATGCGCGTGATTTGATCCATAAAAAATTTAATTGGTGAGTATATATTTTCAATTTATATAGTTAAATTATATTCGGCATGGAGATTTGTCAAAACCCAGCGCGGGTGCTCGTGGTAGACACTGTGTGCAGCAAAAATGGAATCAGTTTTTTTTTTATCAGTTGACTGATATGCTCAATTCGTGTCCCCCGTGCCATCACTGGCACGGGGGACACGAACTGAGGAAAAGTGGAGAAAAGTAAATCTATTTATTCCCTATAATCTTCATGCATGTTTAGGAAATTGTCTCACTTTACTCAATTAAAATTTGCTGGCACAAATTTTATTGGTGGTGTTGGTGCTGGGCATACTTCTCTTATACTAAGGGCCCGTTTTACAATCGACGAGTAAGTTCTGAATAGCTTACTTGGCAGTTCAATTGACATAAATTTCATATTACAACTGTCAAATGATCCGCCAAGTAAGCTACTCAGAACTTACCACTCGATTGTGAAACAGGCCCTTAGTGACTCCTGGAACCAGTAGTTAACCTCTACCACCTACAGCAGCTCCAGAAGACACCCAATGGAAACCGCCAAAAAAAAACAAAAAAAGGCTGATGACCTTAAATGATAATTATAAAAATATTGAAAGATTGTGAGGGTACTGCTAGGTAATATGAAAGAGAGCGTGACCGAATCGCAAGATGAATTAGAACGAGAGGATTCGACAGCGTGATGGAGAGCTTCAGTTGCAAGCTAAATGGTTGGAGTTTATGAAAGAAGTATTAAAAGTTGTTGTTGCATATTTGGGGAAAAGAAATTAATAGTGACTTTTAATTGCTCTACATACACTATTCACTACTTTTTCATAAAAAATACTTTATATATATCATAATCAAATTTATTTTGCTATAACTATTACTATTTATAAATTCTGATAAGTAAATAGATCAAGGGTCTTCATCCCGCGGCCCGCCAACAGCACTCTAAATAACGACTACAATTAAGTAATAAAAAGTATCTTTAGGTTGCCGAAATTAGTGAAAACTGCACAGCTGTGTACGTTCTTTTGTAGCTTTATTATCCTAGCCGTTGGCCTGTAATTAATTCGACTGTCGGCATCATGCATACCAAACCTTCTAAGAAATGCGTTCTTTTGTTTACAAATTGGGATTGCTTGCACGTGTAGACTGTTGTTGGCCATGACCATTGTTCAAAATAAAGGGCAGGGGTGGCGGCGCGCGCGGCTGGAACGCGTTGCGAAGTTCGCTAGCTAGTCAGTCAGTGCCGAGCGTCGAACGGCATGTGTTGTACGATGGCAGCCAGTACTAGTCGAAAACGCAAAGTAACGGATGAGCGCAGATTATTTCAATTCTTATAATATCAAACTTCATTACGATTCCAAGCCTTCACACCTTCAAGGACAACTTCGTATTGATAAGGTGGAGTCCTTGAAGAAAAATCTTGAACGACAGCAACATTAATTCCGCAAACATGATGAAGACAGTGAGGCAGTAGTAATGGTAAGTTATATTATTTCAGAAAAAATTGCACGTAAGTCAAAACCATTTACTGCCGGTGAATTCAAAAAAGAATGTTTGGAGGATGCAGCAGAAGTGTTATCTTTCTTACAGAAACCACTTCACTCCAAAATAAGTCTGGTGTTACTGTAGCTCGGAGGATAGAAGACCTGGCAGGGATATAGAAAGTATGTTGTCGGAACGAGAGTACAGACTTAACTGATACCGCGCAGTTGGCTGTGTTCATTCGCGGCATTGACAGGAATTTTGTTGTCACTGAAGAATTGGCTGCCTTAGTACCAATAAAAGGCAGCACAAAATTGAGTGATTTGTATGAATCATTCAATGCTGCCTTAAATAAATATAAGCTAAATATGTCAAAATTGTCTGGGATTACTACGAACGGCGTTCCGGCTATGGTTGGAAAGGACTTGTTTTGCTTTGGTAAAGGAAAATAATCCTGATGTTTCTTTTGAGTATCATTGCATCACTCATCAAGAAAACTTGTGTGCAAAGTCTGTTAATAACAAAGATGTTATGAGTATTGTGTTAAAAACTTCATTAAATCTCGAGGCTTGAATCACAGGCTGTTTCAGGAATTATTAAAAGAGATCAATGCTGAATACAGTGACATAACAAATTTTTGCGATGTTCGTTGGCTGAGCCGAGGTAAAATGTTAAAACGAGTTTTAGACTTGCGAAAAGATATTGCCGATTTTATGCAAAGTAAAAATAAAGCTGTGCCGCATTTCAGCGATGAAGAATGGCTGGCCGATTTGGGTTTTCTTACCGATATCACATCACAACTCAATGACTTGAATCAGAAATTACAAAGAAAAAATAATTTTGTTCACGAATTACTTGATTTTTTTAAAGTGTTTTAATTAAAACTCGAACTATGGATCAGCCAGTTCCGAAGAAACATTACCACGCATTTTTCTCATCTGTCATTATTCCAGATTGTGAATATGGATTTTTATTTGCCCCTTATGTTCATGTTGGCTTAATAAATAAACGTTTTCTACTTATCTACTTGTTTAATCATCCTGACAATTGCCAATAAAAATATCCTTATAAAAATACCTTAGGGCCGCCTTAAGTGCAAAAAAAATAATTGGCCCTTGATTTGTAAACTGTTGAAGACCTGCTCTAAATGCTTATAATTGTATTTAATTAAACCAGGATGGTGGTGGGGAGGATGATAGCTTGTCAGGTGTTCATCTACAACTTCCAACTATCCAGGGTGTAGATGAATTGATTGTTGACGAGGCTCCCTTTGAGTATAATCCGATTCCTGAAGGTTGGTATGTTTAAAAATAATTTGAGTTTAACTTTTGGTATTAACTAAAACACGTAACTCTTTAGTTTTAATAATTAAAAATTAAATCTAATACAAAAGGTAGTTAAATTCATAACAAAAACTAACAGAATATTTACGCTAACATATTTAAACCTTAATTTTTCAGATACATGGAACACTCCTGGAACCAGTTTAGCTCCACCTCCTCCTCCCGCACAGCCTCTACCACCTACAGCAGCTCCAGAAGACACCCAGTGGAAACAGCCAAAAAAAGAAGCAAAAACGGCTGATGACCCGATTATAAAAATATTTAAAGAGTGTTAGGGTACTGCTAGGCAGTATGAAAGAGAGCGTGACCGAATCGCAGATGAATTAGAACGAGAGCGGATTCGACAGCGTAATGTAGAGCTTAAGTTGCAAGCTTAATGGGTTGCGAGTTTATGAAAGAAGTATTAAAAGTTGTTGTTGCATATTTGGAGAAAAGAAATGAATAGTCACATTTTATTACTTTACGTACACTATTCACCACTTTTTCTTAAAAAAATACTTTGTATATATCATAATAAAGTTTATTTTGCTATAACTATTAACAACTTTTACTAAGTAAATAGTTCATCATAATTTTTTCAAATTCTTTTCATTCATTACCTATATTTTTTATTCTCTTATTGTACCTATTTCCGCGAAAAAGGTTCTGGGGATGACTTGATTCGCGGTCGGGCAATAAGAAATGTTAGTAGATAGAATAAATAGACTTCACATTTAATTATATTTGTGTACCTGCAACTATGTAAAATAGGTCTTTTTATTTGTCACGCAGGCATAGCGTGTGGATTCGTCCCTTATTGTTAGCTGACTTAAGTCATAAAAAACTACGGAGTATCATTAGGAGATGAACTATGAAAAATTTAAAGATTGGTTAGAAGAAAAGAAGTATTAAAAAATGTATGACAACGCACCATACCATTCGGTACAAAGAAGACGAAATCGAGGCTAAGTGAAAATGGAATTGCAGCGTTTTTAGTGGGTATTCTCGGCCGCCGCCGAGCGAGTCCCACACACGACTTCCGCCTAGCCAGTGGTTAGTAGGTCCGTAAATAAATTTTGTCCTCAAAAAAAAAGGTTTGAGTATGTCCAAGACGGAGCTTATTGCCTTAGTCCGGCGTCATAAGCCACCTACTCCTACCTATGCTTTGGACGAGATGGCTAAAGAAAAAGGTCATCAGGTCCTTCAACTACCACCCTATCATTGCCAATATAATGCAATTGAACTAATTTAGCCCCAAATAAAAATAAAGCTAAAATATCCAAATAAAGGATCCCAACTTGCACAGCAAACTTGGGAGTCTGTAGCCAACAAATAAAACACTGGCTGATGCAGTCTCTAAAACTGCTGCTCAGCAAGCGAAGGGTAAGTTCATCGACTGTTTTGTCTAAAATCGTTTAAGAACCTTTACTTATCAATAATGTTGTAATATTAAAGTATTTTTTTAGTACCGGGTAGAGTGGAAGGCAAAGGTTAAGGCAAAGGTGCAGATATCTTTGTTTAAATTGTTGAGAAGCAAAATAGACTGCCCTCAGTTTTTATCTCAAATTAAATTTCGTGCACCTATACGCTATCCGCGTACTAGAGAAACACTCCACTTTGCCCTCCTTTGCGTAGAACAGTGCTAGTAATGAACTCATTCCCCAGGTGCAAGAATGTGTAAGATTATAAATAGTATCAGCGATGATATCGACCTGCACAACAATACACCAGAGTCATTTAAAAAAACAATAGAGGCGAGGCTGTTAGAGAACAAGGAAAATAAATTAATTTTTATTTTCCTTGTTTTTCTTGTTATCACAAACAACATTTACAAAATGCATGCTGTGCTTTTAGTAATTGTATCAGTTTATCATATAACTTCTATTGTAACGTATTTTTTTACGTTCCAAAATTATTAATTATTTGTCGGCATCATGGCTGCAATTCCTTTGCTTTTCTGATCTGAAAATGTATCATGATTGACAGGTCACGAATATGTCTTGTCACCGTCGACCCTTAACTGCCGTACGATGCGGGTGTAACATAGTTGTTTTTATTAGTAATAAGTAGTGGTATGCCCTGATCTATATTTTTTATTCATAAATACGGTGAATTAGTGCACCAAGATACCCAGCAGGTGAGCATATTTCAGTGTTTTTCATAAAATTTTGGTTTGATTGCATCATCCACGTTTTTGCCTTTGGCTATACAGGGTGTCCCAGAAGCCGACGTCAAGCCGAAAGCAGGTGGTAGACTAACTGTTATATGTTATCAGAAAAATATAAAAAAATATCTAAGTTAGCTATTTAAAAAAAATTCTAGCATTTAAAAAAAATCGATAAAATTTACACCCTGTGACCGTTTTTTCACTGTTGTTGCTACAATTCTTGACTTTTCTAAACATTTTCTTTTGTTTTGTAATACCGAATAGTGTTTCTGTATACTCTAATCTTAAATTTAAAGCCAGCTGCTGCAAATTAGAAGAATATGCCATTTTTATCTAAATTAAATATTCAAAATTAATCTTTTACATAGCTTTAACAAGCTGTACTGAAAAAAAAATGTACTATGCGAGTTTGGCAAGTAACTGCAAAAGTTGGCGCATTCAATAAGGATTCCAAAATGGTATGATACCTTGTAGATAATTTCTACGATTGCAGACAATATTTTATTTTTCCAAAAACAGGCAGTTTTGAACAAATTTTTCTTACGTTCTTAAAATTTATTTTAATGTACCCATGGTGTGCTTTATGGCCGTAACTTTAACATTCTAGTTTGAATGAGACCGGGAGAGTTCTTCTACGAAGTGTAAGAGAGACAGATAGTTAAAAAAATTAAATACACAAACATTGTTAAACATAATTTAAGTTCCCTCACTTTTTCTGCATTTAAGCATAGGACGTATTGCTTCTCGTCTTTTTCTGTACAAGTAAAACAAAAGCAAAACATCATCGTCTTCTTCCTCTTCTAATAAAAGATACGAAAAATTGCGATCACTATTCTCGAACACGTCAGACATCTTGTTTTACGGAACACTCGGAACCAACTGGATTCCATCTGCTGTTGCCGTCTGCAGTCGGGTTCGAAATCATGACTGCTGCGACAGGTCGTACCTACGTGTCGTGGCGACATGAAGCGACAACATGTCGTCTGCTGCCGCTTCATGTAGCGGGCTTCCAACTTGTACCCTAAAGCTAACAAGAAGTTGAAAATAATACAATCTATTTTGTTCTAAAATTTATTGAGTGAATTTTAAAAAATATACATGAATATGTTTGCTTCTTTATAGATTCCCTCTGAAGCTGTACTGTACCTCAAGCCTCAACTACATCCTGTATAGTTTCCACTGTACATCCCTCCCAGGTATCTATCTCCAATACCCTCAACATCCTTTGTTACACCCCTAACTTCCTTTGCCACCCCATCAACTTCCCAAATGGAAGAAGAATGGTTGGAAGATTGGGATATCCAAGTGGATATGTTATCTTTTGAGCCACTTCTTTCACAACCGTCGCCTCATATTAGTCCGGCAATTATTAGTCCATCACTTTCACGAACAGCATCTCCACAACAACAATCTTTGCCTCCACAATTGCCACAGACTCCAGAGCTTTCTCGTAACCGACATCGCCGTAAGTCAAATTTAATTTTTGTATTTAGTTTAGTTTAGTTTTAGACTTGCGAAAAGAAATTGCCGATTTTATGCAAAGTAAAGATAAAGCTGTGCCGCATTTCAGCGATGAAGAATGGCTGGCCGATTTGGGTTTTCTTACCGATATTAAATCACAACTAAATGACTTGAATCAGAAATTACATAGAAAAAATTATTTACTTCACGAATACCTTGATTTTTTAAAAGCGTTTTAATTTAAACTTGACCTATACCGCGTGTAATAGAAGGGTGTAGACAAAATGAAATAATCAAAAGAGTATCCCACCTGGACTCTATACACAAAATATAAGAATTAAATAATAACTTTAATTTAATGTGCAATTTTAATTATATTAATTTATTTATTACGTCATTTCTGAACTACAACACTAGCGGGGTCACGAGTTCACAGCTTCGAATTATGCGTATTATGATGCTCCTTACCTGCTCATGGGAGCCTGGTACTCGCGGCTCTTTAGGCTGCGGCGGCGACGTCAAAGGAGCAGCGGCGCGATAGCGGCGTTTCAATGCCACTATGCCTCGTGCCGGGCGGTCGGTTCAAAGGAACGGGAGTTTGTTAAACGAAAACTTTCGATTCTCTTCTTATCCATTTAGAATAAAGGTGAAAATAGCACAAACACTCACACTTTGCAATCATAATACACGTGTCGTGTCTAGTAGGTACACTACGTAGGTACTGTGTACATAACATCGTACGTAACACACAATAATTTACAAAAGCACTGAACACGTTATTTAGACATTGTTCTATGAAAGATTTCAAATCAAAATTAAATCCTTTCTTGTATTGAGTTATTTTAAAACACACATCACAAAAATGGTTCGAAATGCCGACCCTGGTGTTCAAGGCATAGTGCACCGTCAATGAACCTTTCGCGATACAAATCGCGAGCTCCAAGAAGGCTGCCATTGGCTGCCCCAACACTTAAAACCATTTCAAAATATTCATTATTTATTAAAAACGGTATCTTTTACTTAATAGCAACTTACGACCGCGACGGATAGCAAGCGACTGATGAAATATTCCGCACGCTCGACTACCAAGGCTACAGGAATATTTTGATTTACGATTTTTTTAGGGTTCGATGTATCATAATAATAAACCACTTATGCGATTACCACTTATTGATTACTCATAGCTCTGCTGTTCTAATATTTTTTAAAATGCAGAAAATAAAAGCAACGTTCATAAGTGTGCTACTTATATATTCAAAACTAGGAACATAGGGGATAACGTAGGAACCTATGAAATTAAATAAATAAGTCAACACAACTTCTTACTTTGTTTAATTACCTATTTGAATATTTTGACTTTTAAGTATTATTTAATTAAAACAATCATGATAAAACTGTTGGACACGGATTACCGTCTACCTTCAACGTTAGCTCATCGTAACGCAAAAACATGAAGACTAGAAGAACTTAGCTCAGTAGTCAGCCTAGTCGCACGGATTATTGAAGTTCGCAGGTTCGAATGTCACGAATTTATATTTTCTAGTGTTTTCTATTAAAAATATTTTCAAACATTTACAAACATGTTAAAATTTACTAAACCAAAATGAAATATTAAAAAATATTTAATAATATTTGTACTGAACCAATTAATGTTTATGTTAGATGAAAAAGGATGCCATCGGAAGAAAGGGATAAAAATAGTCTCGATTGCGCGCTATACCACTTCCACCACGTTTGCTTGTTAATGTTTCTGTTGTCCTAGTACCTCATATCTAAGTAAGTAGACACTTTTATTATTTTTGTGGTTTTTTTTGGGAACTACTTCCTTACTAATATTATCTGTCTCTGTCTTACACCTAAACTGAATTGATTTAAATGAAATGCTCTCTGTCTACGGTAAAAAAAGGGAATTTATTTTATTCCAAATTTGCTAAGTCCTGCTCATGGGTGACTGGTACTCGTAGGCTTCAACACAAGGCGCGCGCGCACTTTAGGCGGAGACATCTAGGAGCGCCGAGCGGTGCGAAAATGGCATTTCAATGCCACTCTCGGGCTAAGCGGCGGCGGCGGCGTCAAAGGAACGGGAGTGTTAAACGAAAACTTTCGATTTTCTAGTTATTCATTCAGAATAAAGGTGAAAATAGCGCAAACATTGAGCACTTTGCAATCATAATACACGTGTCGTGTCTAGTAGGTACAAAAAAATAAAAGAAAGGTGTACTAGGAACATACGATCTAAAAGAGGTATAATATGTTCTGCCAGGTCGTTGCCGTCTAACATCTGATTCACCAGTGATGTGACTCCTTTACCTTTAATATCGATAAAATCTTCTAATTTCGATGTCTTATATCTCGACTTCTATTTAACTTATTTTTCTAATATTTTGTAAATAGGGTTCAGGCGGGATACACTTTTGATTTTTTCATTTTGTCTTCACTTGCCGGTTATACACTGTATAGATCAGGCAGTTCCAAAGAAACAATACCATGCATTTTTCTCATCTATCATTATTCCAGATTGTAAATATGGACAAATATATTTCTGCACTTCAGGATCTGAAAACACAATTCTATTCGCGATTCCTTGATTTTCGTAGAGACGAAAAGTATCTGAATTTATTTGCTCGTCAATTCAGTGAATTGATAGAGCTACAGTGCAATTAAACCTTAAAAAATAAATTTGATGTTGATTTGCTTGATTTCTATCCGAAATACGTCTCCTTTACAGATTTCCCCAAAATCAGAGATCATGCACTGAAAACAATATCACTTTTTCGATCCACATATATATGTGAGCAGGTATTTTCACGCATAAAAAACGTGAAACTAGAATCACCGATGTTCACCTTGAGAACAGTTTTAGGATTGCAGCCAGCAATATTAAACCTCATCTTATATAATTAATTTTCATTGGGCACGAATTGGATTTCTGTCATTTCGAACACATGACATTTGAAGTGACATCAAATCAATGTTGATTTGTCAATATCACGTCACAGAGTAGGCCAGCTGCTGCATTCAATTTAGTCATGTAACTGGTTCAAGCGGCCAGGGAAATACATTTTATTCAGCAAATAATACAATTCTATGAAGTAATATTGAGTAGTTACCAATTACAACATCGCTGAGGTCGGGTCCTAGTTGACCTTATATGTGATTGTATGTGTATTTTGCGTCTTGCTTGTGCCTGTGGTCAATGAATGTTTTTCTTTCTTTCTTTCTTTCCCAACCCAACCACCCAATTCTTGTATGGCTAATTGTGGTCTTAAGGAACACAGTGTTCCTTGGACTCTGCCTACTCTGTATGTATGTGTTCTTTCTTTCTTTCAATTGCATTGTATTGATTTTTATTTGCACCTTTTTTTCATGTTGGCTTAATAAATAAACGTTTTCTACTTATCTACTTGTTTAATCATCCTGACAATTGCCAATAAAAATATCCAATAAAAAAATTTGGCCCTTGATTTGTAAACCGTTGAAGACCGCTGCTCTAAATGCTTATTATTGTTTTTAATTAAACCAGGATGGTGGTGGGGAGGAAGATAGCTTGTCAGGTGTTCATCTACAACTTCCAACTATCCAGGGTGTAGATGAATTGATTGTTGACGAGGTTCCCTTTGAGTATACTCCGATTCCTGAAGGTTCCCGATGTTTAAAAAAAATTTGAGTTTAACTTTTGGTACTAACGAAAACACGTAACTCTTTAGTTTTTATACTTAAAAATTAAATCTAAATCAAAAGATAGTTAAGAATATTTAAGCTAACATATTTAAACCTTAATTTTTCAGATACATGGAATTCTCCTGGAACCAGTTTAGCTCCACCTCCTCCTCCCGCACAGCTTCTACCACCTACAGCAGCTCCAGAAGACACCCAGTAGAAACAGCCAAAAAAAGAAGCAAAAACGGCTGATGACCCGATTATAAAAATATTTAAAGAGTGTTAGGGTACTGCTAGGCAGTATGAAAGAGAGCGTGACCGAATCGCAGATGAATTAGAACGAGAGAGGATTCGACAGCGTAATGTAGAGCTTAAGTTGCAAGCTTAATGGGTTGCGAGTTTATGAAAGAAGTATTAAAAGTTGTTGTTGCATATTTGGAGAAAAGAAATGAATAGTCTCATTTTATTACTTATTTTTCTTAAAAAAATACTTTGTATATATCATAATAAAGTTTATTTTGCTATAACTATTAACAACTTTTACTAAGTAAATAGATCATCATAATTTGTTCAAATTCTTTTCATTCATTACCTATATTTTTTATTCTCTTATTGTACCTATTTCCGTGAAAAAGTTTCTGGGGATGACTTGATTCGCGGTCGGGCAATAAGAAATATGTTAATAGATAGAATAAATAGACTTCACATTTAATTATATTTGTGTACCTGCAACTATGTAAAATAGGTCTTTTTATTTGTCACGCAGGCATAGCGAGTGGATTCGTTCTAATAAAAGATACAAAAAAATTGGGATCACTATTCTCGAACACGTCAGACATCTTGTTTCATAGAACACTCGGAACCAACTGGATTCCATCTGCTGTTGCCGTCTGCAGTCGGGTTCGAAATCATAACTGCAGCGACAGGTCGTACCTACGTGTCGTGGCGACATGAAGCGACAACATGTCGTCTGCTGCCGCTTCATGTAGCGGGCTTCCAACTTGTATCCTAAAGCTAACAAGTTGTTGAAAATAATACTATCTATTTTGTTCTAAAATTTATTGAGTTAATTTTAAAAAATATACATGAATATGTTTGCTTCTTTATAGATTCCCTCTGAAGCTGTACTGTATCTCGAGCCTCAACTACATCCTGTATAGTTTCCACTGTACATCCCTTCCAGGTATCTATCTCCAATACCCTCAACATCCTTTGTTACACCCCTAACTTTCTTTGCAACCCCTTCAACTTCCCAAATGGAAGAAGAATGGTTGGAAGATTGGGATATCCAAGTGGATATGTTATCTTTTGAGCAACTTCTTTCACAACCGTCGCCTCATATTAGTCCGGCAATTATTAGTCTATCACTTTCACGAACAGCATCTCCACAACAACAATCTTTGCCTCCATAATTGCCACAGACTCCAGAGCTTTCTCGTAGCCGACATCGCCGTAAGTCAAATTTAATTTTTGTATTTCACAGGGTGCAACTATTGGTCTTTCAGGCTAATTTTAGTATAAACAAAGGGATTTTGAAACCATTTTCAGTACAACATAATTTACTATGTGCTAATGATAAATAAGACCATACGTAAACTGATATAACCAGACATTTTTCAGTTGTATAGTTTTGTTATTTTAATTTCCAGCCATACGCGATCGCGAAGTGCCTCAATGGGCTGTTTCTTTAGAAGAAAGAAGGTTAGCAAATTGAGAAAGTACGTGCGTAGGCGCTTGAGGCGATATCGGTATCGCTGCAACAAATGTTAGAAATTTTAATGGAAATTAGGGATATGTAGAATTATATATAAAAATGCATCTAGTTACGTGTTTCATTACATATGATTACATTTCTTTGAAAGTATGACTTGGAAATTTATAGAATATTTTCATATAATAATAAACTCGGCGTCAAAAGAATCGCACCTCCACGAAAATAACTTTCAATCGGCACCAACCCTTAACACATGTATGTAACCTCATAAATATTGAAGTCATTTGAAAGCTCAATAAATAAACTTTAAAAATAAATCATTTTGTCCCATTTAAAAAATGCTTGACGTCATAAATGTGACTTTAAAAAGAAATGAAAATTTTGTTTAACACTTGTAATTGCGAATCCCAGTTCCAAAAAACTTTCCTTATCCAGCACACTTATATTGTAGCGTAAACCGGTGTCGCCATCTGTGGGCGTATGTTGTAACTAAAATAGCAAATGACATGAATATAACCGCCCTCTGGTGTCAAAAGCGACACAATTGAGTTCACTTTAAGAACAGAGAATTTCTCACCGCTTAACGTGCGCTGCTCTTGAAAAATTTCACATAATATTTTAGTCTTTCATATGCATTTTGTGAAGGATTCGTTAATGATCATCCAGAAGCCATATTTCAATAGTTCGTCATCTAGAACTTGACTGCCGTGGAGACACCGCATTCGACGCGAGAAGAAACCAAGTAAGTGTGCTTCCTTACTTTCAGCTGTTTTTTTTTTCGTTCAACTTTCCATTTATTTCCAATACAGCTGATAAATTCCTATTATTTTCGCTCTTACAAGTGCAGTAGGTCCTGTGTTCAGATTTGGGTTAATATTTTTATAAGTACAAAAATTCTCGAAAAGATACAGTCCACTAATATACTTGCCAACTATTGATTATTTAAAAATATAAATAATATCACCCGCACGGGAAAAGTAAATAGGCCTTCCCACCAAATTTTGCTACTCACAGAGGTCACTATTTGCGGTACTTGTTGTAGGTATACAAAGGTCAAAACGGGTTCATTCGCTCACTAATCGTCGAAGAGGACACAAGAAGGTCTTTCGCAAGAAAAACAAATTTCCAGATGGATACCACTTCTGATGAAGCCGCCCAAATGGTTACACTGCTGCGATCAGGGATGCGGAGTGTGATGTCAACCGGCAACTCAATTTGAGCCGTTTTTCGGTTCGGAGAGTGTACCAGCGGTTCCTGGAGACCGGTAACCACGTTTGGAGGCATTGCTCCGGTTAGGTTATCTGTAAGAATTTCTTTGTATAAAAATCTAATACAACTAATTAATTCTCTAAAATCTCAAAACAGAATAAATTAGGTTGATACTACATCAATCTAATTTATTTTGTTTTTAGATTTTTATGGTTTAGGGTTTATTCCTCTGTTCAAAATCATGGTCCTATTATTGGTAGGATTTTTGATAATAGCTGGATCTCAAAGCTCTACAGCATTATATACAACGTATAAAAAAATTGAGCACTAATATTTAAGGGTGCGTATGTATACCTAGTAAGGTAGTCACTGTTAAAATATTACCATTAAATTCGGTAATTTTTTTTCCATACTTTTTTTTTTACTCAGTATTATGTCAATAAATTTGACAACCCTAGTTTTGATATTCTCAAGTGCAAGCGCCGGGTAAATGACCTTTGACTGTAGGCTCCGTGCCGTGGTAGGCACGCTTGCACGACGAACCCCCACTTGCGCCGCCGGCGCCGCCCGCCCGCCCCGCTAACTTTACTAATTGTAATTACCAATAAACAAAGAACATAATATTTGCCTGACGAAAAATAATGTTTTGTGTGTTTTCTTCATTTTTGGCTGCCCACAAAAGCCTTAAAGTATGTATATTAACTTATAATTAAAACACGACACACAAAGCATAAGTAAGAAACTCAAAGGTTTACGCTTTACTATTGGGTTCGAGGAATCGTTTGGTTAGCGATTAGTAGAATAGAAACTTATCTATTTGTTTTGTCAAAAACGGTATCTTGTCTACCACTTTGTATGGGATTATTCCGCGGTCAAAATAGAATGATGACGTATGATAGAATAGAGACACAGTAGAAAGCATCTTGTCTACATTTGCTACTCGCATGATGGAATCACGTGACTTATCTATCGGAACTGTCAGTACCATACATTTCTTTCTATTTCTATTATGGAAATCGTCAATAGAAAGGCACTTTGTCTAGGCCTTTTAATTATGTAACCAGTGACGTAGTAGATACAGTTACAGTCCTAGTATTACAGCAACGTGAAACATATGATGTTCATACATTATCGTGAATCAGACTGTATTTATTCAAATATACTATTATAAACATGGATATTAAATCAGGAATCATCTTAATTTAAGGCTATTGGTAATTTTTTTATATTATTCCTTTTCAGATTTATAGAAAGTTTGAAATTTCTGGTACAATTGGATGCATTGATGGTACTCATGTAGCAGTAATAAGACCTGTGGAACATGATGAAACTTTTTTTAACAGAAAAAATTACCATTCATTGAATGTTTTAATAGTAAGTATTCTAATGCTGCATATATTTTGATTTTGCCAATTATTGTTTTTCTTGGTGTAATAGAGAAATAATAGTAAACAAGCATTAAGAATGACAGTATTCTCCAATATAATATTATTTATTAGTCAGTTTTGGAAATATTAGGTAAATGAAAAAAGTCACTGAGTTGTTTTAAATATTACTCGTAGAAATTTGTTATTTTAACTTTCTAGCTTAAATTAAACCTAATTTTTTTTTAATAACTTCATAAACACAAAATATCAAATAGAAGAAAATTTGAAAGTATTCATTATGAAAATTAAAATATTTTTCATAATCATTTACTGCATTTTTTAAGTTAAACATTGTTCCTAATGTCATTGAAATATTTTTACAGATTTGTGATACGGAATTAAATAGTTTGCATGCTGATGCATCATTTGGTGGGGCGGCACATGATTCATTTGTGTGGAACTAATCCTTTGTAAAAAAACATGTGATAGAAGTGAGTGAGATGGATAAAGTCATAAATTTTCTTCAAAATAAAAATAAAAAAGTATGATGCCATAGATTAACTATTCCAAAGTTACGTTTTTTAAAAGTTTTCCAAAGAGAACCAAATAAAAGTCGAAGTAGAACTAAGTATTTTGCAAGCATAGACACAGACGAAATGCAAGAAAACGTCCAAACATCATCACATTATTCTTTTGTAAATACTAATGAATCTCTCTCCTATGAAGTAGCCAATTCTGGGCCAGAAGATTTATCCCCAGTAGCTGTTATAGATTTATCCACCTACATTGGCAGTACTATATCAGACCAGCAACAGCCGGAATCACAACGTAACGAAATTGACATGCAAAATGTGACAAATCTAGGAGCGTCGAGATCAACTGATTTTTATAATGATAACGCAATAAAAGTTAAAGACTGGTCGCAGGTTGTTAATAAAACAAAAAAGGACATTATGTCTGATTGGGATCGTGACAACCATATTAATAATTTGAAGGAGTCATCATTATTAATATCTTTCACAGTTTCTGAGGATGAATCCAGTGAAATTTCGGAAGTTCTGATTCTGATGTTAATTTTGATTAATAAATGTAAAAAAAATATTTTCTGTTGTTTCATTTATATACATACACCACAATACATACAGATTTTTGGAAAGCCAACGATTGCCTCCCCGAACATGGCTATAAACACAAGAAAGTCAATCATAGTGACCCCTTAAATAAATTTGTAGCGCCAGACGGAAAAGGCTGTTTGCAAAAGAAATAATAAAATAAAACATTTAGATAATTTTGAAGAAGTATTAAAATGTATTTTATATGTTTTTATATAAATTTTTAATGAATTTTCTATTTCAAAAACCTAAATTATATACTGTAGCAAAAAAATAACAATTTGAATTTAAAATGAAATGTTCGGTTGTCTGTGGTAAACAATAGAAGTATAGGAAAAAACAGTGCATGTCGGTCCGTGGTTCGTGAAAGTGCGCGTCACATCGCGCTTATGTTGTAACGCGGAGTCTTGAAAATAAAGTGAACTTCAAGCAGTACGTGTGTTTTTCTTCTACGTCTGCTCGATCCCGATATGGTGGAGGCGCCGGGTAGCTAAGAAGAAGCAGACAGGCAAAAAGAAACAGCTGGTTGGCGCGACGCTGACCACGGGCTCATCATGGAGCGTTACGACGGATTAAAACGTACACGATATTTTTGAACATTTTGACGTAATCGCTGCGCTCAACAAATTCGACGAGGCGTGCAAGAAATTGGTTTTAAAGGCGTACTTGGAGGGTCATGCCCTATCCTACTACAAAATCGCAGCGGATGGTTCGCCCACCTTCGCTGACTTGAAGAAAAAATTTGTCAGAGTTCGGACCGACCTCGAACCCGTTGGCCGAATTTTTTGCAAAGAGACAGGGCCAAGGGAAGATCCCCTGGCATATTTTTATTCACTAGATGAGTTGGCGTGCAAAGCCGGAGCCCCGACCGATGAATCATGCTTCATACAACAATATCTCAAAAGTTGCAATTTCTACACGAAAAATAGGCTGGTATCACAAATTTTTAATTCTAAGAAGCAACTGAAGGAGGTCCTGAAGCAAATGAAGGACGTCCTGAACTCGGAAGGTTCGGCCGCCGTAAGCCTGCCCTTCAACGTGAGACATGTCCTTCCCACAGCAACGGAGCAGACACATCAGGGCGGGACAGGCGACAACCGTGCTGGGACGAACGCGACACCGTCGACATTCCCTCCGGCACCACCCGCCCGACCAGGTTACGCCGCTACCCCGTATAACTTTAGACCTAGGCCTCAGCCGATGCGAAGCGGACCAACCCGCACCGGAGCAGACAGAGCTCCATAACGCCAGCCGCACCCAAAGGAGCGGAGGCGGTTGACCTAATCAGAGGGGCCAGTCGACCGCCGTCTCCTCATGAAAACCCTCTAGCGCGTGAGTTTATGCCGGTGATCCGTATTTCATGTTGCGGCAAGAGTTTTTGTTCGCTCGTGGATACTGGAGCGTCGGTGCCCGTGGTGTCTTCCTCATCGTTGAATTTGTTGGACAAAAAAATTACCTCATGTGATATTCGGTTAAAGGGGATTGTCTAATATCCAAATATATGTATATATTTGGATATTGAAAACAAAGCTACTATCGCCATGGTCAGCCCTTAGATGGGTGACAAAAACTTTGTGATCTTGAGTTCCTCTGTGCTTTGGAAGCCACGTTTAGCTGTTGGTCCCAGTTACTACTACTCGACAATTTGCTTTGGCCAAACGGTTATGTACTGTAAAAAACTTTTAACAAAAATGTGTGTTTTTAAGGTTGACGGGAATTCCAGAGCCGGTTAATGAGCAACTGTCTGACTGAGAGGCCTTCGTTTAAGTTGGTGGTGCTGCTGGTCGAGAACTGAGACTGCATTGTATTTTCAAGGTGAGCTCTTATCTGGAGCTGTCTAGATCCCTCCAGCATACTTTCTTCTTGGCCAAGTACTGATACTGGCATGTTTGCTCTATTGCATAAGTTATGTAACAGAACGTAAAAGAAATAGCTCTTCACCCCGCCTTTTACTGCGATATGCCAGTTGAGACGTGTTTGCGATAGTATCGTATAGTTTACAAAAATGATGTTCATGGGTAGACAGGCGTCAATGTCCTTTTGTCTAGATTTATATTGGACAGACTATAAGTAGGCTATTAGCCCGTTAAACTCGTAATTTAGTAATATCCGTACAAACATCATAACCTAAACTCAATGACATTACGTAAGTACCTACATAAAAACGATGATCATTCAAATCCACCTATATACATTTTAGAACCCTGGCCTAGCCTATACCTGTTAACAATAAAATTATTCTTGCTGACATACCGCAAACACAAAAACCTAGCTAGATAAACACTTCCTTAATGCACCTTAATCATAATAAAACGTGAAAGGTATACATTATTTACCTAATATCTTATCGATACATAACTAAGTCCTAATTGTGTACATCATTAATAGACAATACTAAAAAATTCACACGGAAGTCCGGCCCTGCAAGCGAAAAATCGACAAGTGCGGACGCCATTTTTTGACGCTTCCCGACAAAGCGATAGGTGCCTACAACGCGCGCGTGCGGTACCTTTGACAGCCTTTGACCCGCGCCGCACACACACTACGCGTGGTCAATAAGTATTGACTGCGTTAGCGCTTCTTTATAAGGACGCGTACACATTGTATTTATTGTATTTTCAGTGGTGATATACACATTGTATTTATTGTATTTTCAGTGGTGATATGAAAAGTTTTATGTGTTTTTAATAAACTCACAATGTGTGAAAGAAATTTGGAAATGAAAATGAATACTATTTGAGATCGATAGTTTTTAACAACTCGGATTACAATAACAGTGAAAAACGAGAAGTCTGGAAGAAGACGCCAGCTTTATTAGCAATGTGCTCTGGAGTGACGAGAGCACAATTCAAAGAAATTGTATGTTCAATAGGCGGAACACCCATTACTGGGCTACGGAACACCCTCACGACTTCCGATCTTCTTGTCACCAGCACAGATGGTCAATAAATGTGTGGGCAGGTATCCTCGGTCATCGCATAGTAGGCCCATTTTTCTTGCCAAACAGACTCACTGTGTAACGAGGCACCATAGCTATATTAGCGCCTCGTTGCTGTCGTTGTGCTCTTCTCGTTGCGTTTTGTTCTCGAAGCTCATTCTTACCAGAGTTAGTGCGTAGAGCGGTTGACTCCGTTCTAACAATAATTGTAATATATTTATAAAGTGATGATCAATTTTTATAAGCTTAAACAAAAGTTACAACAAACCACATGATCAGTTCCTAATAAATAACAAAGACTATAAGTTTATTTAAATCTAATTTGGGCCTTAATTCCTCAATATATACAATACCTAAGTGACGGCCCAGCGTCTTTAATTTTATCCCTAGCTTCACCCCGTCACATTGGCACCCAACGTGGGGCAGAACCCCAGTCACCAGTCACCAGTTACCAGTGTTACCCAGTGACGGCGAACCGAAACAGAACTATTATTTTTGAAGAACGTTGTGTGTTGTGTGTTTTGTAAATACATTTAAGATTCTATTACTTTTAATTTTTTCCCAAAATTCCAAAAGGCTTAGTCGCCCCTCACAATTTTATTGGCCACATTAGATACCTTCTAGCTTTAAGTCACATCTCATCTAAACCCATCCCACATTATTATTATTATATAGAAGCTGACTGTACCTACCTAATATTAAGTTTATCTTAGCACATACCACCCCATACTCATAAACTAAACACCTTTATTTATAAACACAGTAATTTATTAAGGACAGCACCATGAACCCGTCACTTTTAACCAAACCAGAGCAGGCTTATGAACTTAGTCTCCGCTCAATAGAATTTCCATCTGTCGCAGCCGCTGAGGAATTACAAGAATCATCAAATCCAATAATAGACTCAGACTGTTCAATTATTTCCTGTCCTTACACCATTGAACGTGATCTTGAAGAAATCAAAAATAATCTTCTTATGGTTTCTTCAAGATTACAAACACCATCAGAACCACAATTACATAAGGAGAAATACACACATAAATGGATCATTTATCTAACCGCTTAAATATATTAGAAATTACATCAGATCAATCCCTGCAAATATTAGAAGACATACATAACATGTAACTTTTGCTAAACTTCAAACAAAATTTACTTCCATGACAGCCTGTCAATCGATTACCAATTTAAACCAGATTCTTGTCCAAAAGAGTACCTATGCTTTAAGCTATTTCAAAAATGTAAATACGCACCAAAATATATTTTTTAATAGGAATTTATTTTAAAATAGAATTGTTTACTATTTTTTATTACATAGAATTTATTTACTATCTTTCTCGGAATATTGTCTTTAATTGTCCAGAGGCAATAATTCTGGACAACAGATTTCAATTTATTAACCATATAATTACTGATCTTTTACATTTTACAAAAATCTCATTCGCTATTACTTTTTCAAAATATTTTTAAATTTTAATTCATTGATTTTTATTTTTACACATTCCATCATACAACTCATACATGTACTCATTTTATTGTAATGCATATAATATTTACTTCACATTATTAGTCTTCATAGAAGACATTTTTCTCGATGATACTCTTCACTCAATTCGAGGATGATCCCTCTGAGTCTATTGGACATTATGCCTCTTGAAGGCAATTTTCTCCCAGCGGGTTGTGACTGGATAAATAAGCCTACACTATTGTATATTTCTTCCAGCGGGTTGTGACTGGTTAAGCAAGCCTACACTGTTTTATTTTTTCATCCAGCGGGTTGTGACTGGTTAAGAAAGCCTTCACTAATTTAGGGAGCCATTTGAGTAATTAAATAAATTTTGGAAACTCTACCGCGTGGAGTCTGGTTGTCTTGTTAAATCAACCATGACGGTGTTTGAATTAAGTATGTTTTGGAAGTATGGAAGTGATGCATGTAAGGAAGCTGGTCCCCTTATCTCTTTTCATTTCACGATTTTCACCTCATCCATTTTTTTATTAAAGATATTTGTTTTTATATAAAAATTGTCACTTAGTTTTACAAATCTTATGAAAAAAACCTTTTATACCCAGGATTTTTTCTTCCAGGGGGGAGCGGGTATTGTAACGAGGCGCCATAGCTATATTTGCGACTCGTTGCTGTCATTGCGCTCTTCTCTGGCCATTTTTCTCTTGGTTTCCGTTTTTAAATTTGCTGTCTGTCTCTTTTTATTTGTTTTGTTCTTGAAGTTCATTCTTACCAGAGTCAGCGCGTAGAGCGGTTGACTCCCTGCTGACAATAATTGTAATATATTTATAAAGTGATGATCAATATAATAAGCTTAAAAAAGTTACAACAACCAATAAGATCAGTTCCTGATAAATAACAAAGTCTATAAGTCTCTTTAAGGCACTATTGTATGTAGCCCTACCCTTTTTATAATATATTTAGTGTTAAATGTGAAATTGTTTTGTGTTCAGTGTAATTTACCTTTTTTATATAATTGTTTCAGTTGTGCCTTAATTCTTCAATATAAAATATACAATTCCTAAGTGACGACCCAACTGCATTTTCACTATCCCTGTTTTGCATGGTTACAAATGAAATATACTTTTTATTATATTTATGAATTTATTAGTTTTCTCAATTAATACAACCATTACTCATTAGTGCTAACTCCTTTTTTCACCGATAATCGTTTTTATGACAAAATTTTAATTCCTCTTATAGAGATGCAAAATAATAATAATAATACACGAGGCAGAGGCCATAATTCCGGCGGCAACCGCCGAGATATGCGCGACGCGCAACGTGCTTATAATCACTACAACGCTATGCGTCAATACCAGGACTGGGGGTTCCAGCCTGATGAATTTGATCCATCCAGAGTGCAACCACGCCAGCGGAAGCCAACTACCCGCTCACAAAATTTTAAGAACAGGGGTAAGGAACAGAAACCTAGGGATACTGAACCACAGCAGACTGTTGTTCCTAGTACCACCGCCACTCCACACCGTGACGAACCACTTTATGACATAGGTCCTCATTCATCACTCCTGGCAGCACAAGATGTTTACTGCCAAAACTTTGAGTTTTCGGGGTTTATCCCCTTAGTAAATGAGACATATGAGAAGATGCGCGGAGTGGACCCCCGTTTACATGATCGCTTACCATTAAGCATGTTTACACACGCAATGTGTGTGCACCTAAATCTGGAGGTCTTGGAAATGGCCAGGCAAGCCGGCCAGAATGTTCTTAACTTAAGAACTGATGCTAGAGTCTGTGTCAGGAGTTAGCACTAATGAGTAATGGTTGTATTAATTGAGAAAACTAATAAATTCATAAATATAATAAAAAGTATATTTCATTTGTAACCATGCAAAACAATCCCCGGCTTCACCCCGTCACAAAGAGGTTCAAGAAAATTTTATCCAATTTGCATGTAAATGACAACAGTAAAATGCCCAAAAGAAGCGAACTAGGGTATGATAATGATAACGATACCTATTTTTTCTAACATTTGTACTAATTCAGCTCTAGCCCTACGACCAGCCTGTAGAGCTTGAGTTGCAGAGGTCGACAGGGATGATGCAGTTTCTTGCCTGCTGGTTTTGGCGTGGAGTTCATCTATTCTCAACTCGGGAACATCAATACCAGCTCTTAAGTTCAGGATACACGACGAAATCAGACACCAGACACTCAGGGTATATCTGCGTGTGTACACTGACACTTAGTTGCAGTCGAGTGTACGGTGTCGCTCAGTGTCGCTGTCGCAGCCGTGGAGACAAGACGTGTGCAGTGTCCGACACAAGTGTCCCGAATTTCGAACCTGTGCGAAATTTATAGCTAGACCAACATGACGTCACGCACGTGGACTGCAGAGGAAATAAAATCTTTGATTTCATATTATGAAGCGCTGCCAGAATTATGGCAAATATCAAACCCGGATTATAAAAATGGAGTAAAGAAGTCAGCAGCGATAGAAAGTTTGGCAGAACAATTTAATACTACTGCATTAGAAATAAATAGAAAAATGCACAATTTACGAATGCAATTTAATAATGAATTAAGAAAACTAAAAAAAAGAAGAGCGGTCAAGGCACAGATGAAAATTAAGCCACGTGACTCACTAAGAGATCTGTTTAAAGAAATAAACATATTAACTGTTGCATCCAAATATATCTTTGATAATATTTTATATGTTCAGAAATATTTACACATTTTTAAAAAACAATGTGATGTTCATAATGTCAACACTAGGAATAAAATAAAGTCGCTGTTCCAAACTTTAGACTTCATAAGACAAGTCGGTCATTAATGGGAAATGTATACACATTTATAATAAAATACCACCAAATTTAACTGAACCGCCTTTACACAAATTCAAACTATGTGTCAAACAAAATTTAATAAAAAAGGGTTACTATACAGTTCAGGAATATTTGGACGATAAAAATGCGTGGACAGATTGACACGTCTTTATGTTATATATTGTGCTGACTAGTAATGTGGGATGTTGCCAGTCGCTTTTTAATTAATTAGTTTTAATCTTAATTGCTTAGCGAATTTCAACATCGTTCATTGTTTCAAGTGCTCATATATTCTTCCTGATTATAATGCTAAAAAAAATCTATGTTCATAATATCTATGTTCACCCACTTGATTGTACTAGCCTAACATTTATAAAAAACAAGAATAGTAAAAAAAGTGAAAAAAAAGAGCATCTCTCGAGTTTCTGGCTCGCTCTTCTCGGGGATGTCTGCGTGCCGAGCGAGTGGTAGATTCACTTATTCATAAATTGACGTTTTTAAGTGTTTGTATATCAAGCCTATAAAATAAAGAATTTTTTTTGGATTTGATTTGATTTTGGGTAAAAATTTTAGTACATACACTCTGCCCCTTTTTTCCCAAGAGTCGGAAATAAATCTAATCACAGGATCTTTAATCTCGTTTTTGTTGTGGCTAAACGGTGTGAGACGGGAACCGACTTTATTACAATTGAGTATAATGAGCAGGGCGTATTAAAGAGGACGAAAACGAGATGAGGATCACTTTTATGAAATAAAACAAAATTATCGTAAACTATTACTTATAATCAAACAAACCCTATAAACATGAACACGTCGGTGATCAAAACCGTGACATGAACATACAACACACATGAAAAGGTTTACAATTGAATACTACCTATTCGTATCTTGCCTTACACCACGACATTGACAATGTCATAATATTTTATTGCAATAATAACCAGATTATGAATCGTAATAACGAGAAAACTAGAATAGAAGGTCTAGGCCACATAATGTATAAGTTTACAGAATGAGTCAAACTAATTCCCTCCCTCTGGAGTAGAAAAAACATCTATATGCATGATACCAATCAAAAGGAAACAATGTATCTACCACTGAAAAAAAATTCTTTGGGGTAAAACTGCTATTTTCAAAATTCAAAGTCCATCCAGGGGTTAATTGGTTTGACTCATCCTGTGGCCAAATATAGGTGTACCATATACCAACCTATCATTATTAGTTGTATTAATAATTAATCACATATTTTGGGTAACAAAGCGTTAACAAATTGCTGACCTTCTTATAATAAATAAAAATATTTTGTTTTTTATAATAAACCACTCTCACTCACTCATCTCGCGTGCCACGTCGGTGATAGGCGCTGTAGCACCAATCCCTATTGTATTGTCTTTATGCGTTGGTGGTGTGTTAACAAACTTGCCTCTTGCGTTCTTAAACTTCAGGTACACAGAGCCCAGCAGAAAGCTGAGTCGACGCTTCCTGGCCACCAGCAAAGGAACGATGTCCTCGGGAACACTCACTACCACCAAAGTCGTCCCCGCCTTCTCCTGCTTGTGCACCCCGTGGAGAAGCCATCGCTCCGCTTGTGCCCAGGGGTTGGACATTCTTATGCTAGCTCCTAAGACTACCAGATCTTCACTCCAGACCTCAGGCAGCATTATACCACATCGAACCCTTCTTGGAATGTTTTCCGGCTTGACGACAGTAAGACCACTCAGCTCAGGAGTATTTGCTGCTGCCAGCGTGCTTTTCACCCAAGCAACCGTCTCCTCGTTCTCGCAGATAAGGCGTAGGCTGCCGTCTAGAAACGTAGGTCTTCCACGGAATGCCGGCCCCTGAACGCTAAGGTCCCCGCACATAGAACGCTGAATAAGCTGCTTCCTTAGGTATACCTGGATCACATCAGCCATTTCGCGAGAAATATGACCAGTGGTCGCAGATGTTATGGCGATCCTGTGTTCCGCTGAAGAAACTTCCGAGAAAGAGGTATGATGTGGAATTTGGGGTTCCAGCTCTAACTCCCTCGGATCACCCCTGGGACACATTGACACGTTTAGTCTCGCCTCCTTCGCTGATGCGGCCTTCCCTTGTTTAAGCCATCTGACATGGCTAGAGTATGTAAAGCCCTCCAGTGTCTCTTTAGACGCAGATGGATCTGTAGTAATGTTTCTGGATTCCATTGCTATTATAGTAAAAGTTTCATCTACCTGACTTCCCACCCTCCATGGAGCCCGCACATTTGGGAGTGCCCGCAAGCGGTTCACTAGGATTATCAGGTAGGTATAGGAGCAGAGAGTTGGTGTGGCGGCGCGACATCGGGTGCTCGGTATGTGTGAATGATCAGTCCGCACATCCTTGCTCCGTCAGCATGGCTTACACCTGCCCAGAAGGGGCACCCTCCACTCCTCGCCTGCGGCCCTCTGACGGGACGCTGGAACCATTTCCCCTCAACTGGCTAGGTTGAGAGGCTACCGTTTAAAGAGAAATCCGGACCAAAGGGGCGTGTTGCGTAGCGAGAGTAACTACCACCGACTCTCGGTCCGCTCAACCTCCCAGGACTCCTTCATCCCCTCGCACGGCGCTCGACTGCGCAGGTCCTACCGCAGGAGAGACTATTTAGTCCAACGGAATACCTCTCACTTCCGTTGGGGCTGAGGGCCTTTAAAGATCAGCACCTGAGGAGTGATTGGACAAACAGGATAAGGAGAGGTTGGGGATTTTTAGGTAATGGGACACAGGACAGGATACGTCTGAAAGTTTCAGTTACGTCTGTTTCAGAAGGAATCAGACCAATAACGGGCAGTAACCACGAGAAGGATAACAATCAGACTTGCCTTAGGGGTCAACACGACTTGCGCTCTCCCCTAAAACTATTCACCAGTTTATCTATCGGGACAGATAGATAAAACTAGACAAGAGATGTTGTTAGCACGTCTTAATATGCGTATTCATAACAAGATCTATTGTCCGCCCACAAATACAGGGTGGGCCATATGAGTGTTGGCGATTTAATTCTTCAATTTCTCGGAAACGCCGGACGCGGGGCGGCGGGGGGGTATGTTGTTAGCTGCGTCGCTTCCTGGAAATTTAGTCGCCATGGAGCCGTACACGGGAGCGCAACGTGCATTTTGTGTCCGAGCATATTACGAAAACAATAAATCAGTGATTACTGCACGACGTTTGTATCGACATGAACACGGTTTACGCGATTTAAGTGGAGTTCCAAGCGCCAATGTGATACGGAAATGGATCAGAATGTTTGAAACAACTGGCTCAACAATATCAATTACGGCTCGTGGTCGCGCAGTTTCTGCAAGATCAGCCGACATTGTGGAGCGTGTTCGTGTTTCAGTTCAGCGAAATCCGCAACAGTCAACACGTAAGAGAAGTCAGTCTTTAGATATCAAAAGAACGACATTGCGTCGAATTTTGAAGCGTGATTTGCATTTGAAGGCGTATAAAATTCAGATAGTCCAAGAATTAAAGCCAAATGATGCCAATAACCGACTTAACTTTGTCAGATTGATGCTCGAGCGGTTCAACAATTTCAACAATGTGATGTTTAGTGATGAGGCCAATTTTCACCTTAATGGCCATGTGAACAAACAAAATTGTCGGTTCTGGTCCGAGACTAATCCCCGGCGCTTGCATGAACGTCCACTTCACAGCCCTAAACTTGTTGTGTGGGCTGGGATAACGTCAACCGGTATTATTGGGCCATACTTTTTTGAGGACGAAAGAGGGCAAGCAATGACGGTGAGAGCTAACAATTATTGCAACATGATAAGAGACTTTTTGGTGCCAGCTTTGCAAGAACTTCAAGGCAATACCTCGAGGATGTGGTTTCAACAGGATGGGGCCACATGTCATACGGCTAGGGCATCCATAGGGCTGCTGAAAAATGTTTTCCCCGGAAAACTCATATCACAAAGGGGGGATATTGAATGGCCACCACGTAGCCCCGATCTTTCTCCTTGCGATTTTTTTCTATGGGGCTACCTCAAATCGGTAGTCTACGAGAATAATCCGACCAATTTAGAGCAGCTGAAGAGGAACATTGTTCAGGAAAGTAACAAAATACCGAGAACAACTTTTCAACGAGTTTTCCAAAATTTGCGACTTCGGTTCCAAGAGTGTCAAGCAGCCGACGGAAGTCACTTGGACAATATTATTTTTAAGTCTTAAAAATTCCTATTTTTCTACTTTTTAAAAATACAAATACATTTTTGTTATGTTTCGTAGTTTTTTTTTTATTGAATATTGAAACCACCAACACCTTTATGGCCCACCCTGTACAACGACATTTGTAATACTATTGTCAAAAATTAAATATTATTATTATAAGACGCAATAAGAGCCACTACCTGCTTAAAATACAGAGGAGGCCATTTTAAGCTAAATATTAAACAGGTAAAAGAATAGTGAATCAATCACATGCAACATCAATCATAATATCTTCCATCCAACCATCATTCATTCCAACCATCACTGCAATCTTCGCCGCCGCGCCGCCTACGTCGACTTCAAATAGGAATGAAGATTTTTCATGTGTTCATTCTTCTTGCCATCCAGAGCAAAATGTAGAAAGTTCCACAGAATTAATTAAATACTGGTGAGCTCTATTATATAAGACAACTGCAAATGCTGAACTTTGGTATGCTTATAATAAGGAAGGAGAAAAACGCTTTATGATGTATCCGGTTAATAAATCGCTATATTTGGACAAAGTTAGTACAAGCAACTACTACCAGAGGAGTCTGAACTTATTTCCGATGAAAATTTATTTATTACTTCTATTTTACCTATCAGATTAAATGGCAAAATCCAGTGCCTTCATCGTGTCGGTCTATATCTATCGGTAGAATTTTGCAAAGAAACACCAGAAAAAACTAAATCTGGTGTAGATGAAATAAAACATTAAATACAAACTTTGCTTCAATCAATAATTAATAAAGAAAGCGTGGGAGTTCAAGTCAAGCATGTACTTTTTGATGATAGACGGAAAAGTGGCACAAGTTTTAACAGCTCCTCCAGTCTCCATGCTCCTAGAGCCATAAAAAAATAAATTTTTCAAAATTTGGTAACACTGTTGTATAGTGTCGGTCGTACCCTTTCCAACGAGAGGCGGCTTAACTAGATCCGATGTTTAGTTTGCGTCTGACACGCGTTTAAGATGGACGTTTCTATGTCGGCCGCCGCCACCTCTATTCCCGTGTATGCTCAATGCGAACTTCGCGCCGTTATTCGATTTTTGCATTCAACGGGTGAAACACCAATATCCATTCATCGAAAACTTTGTCAAACATATGGTACGAGTTGCATGTCTTTAAAAAATGTTAGAAAGTGGTGTAGAGAATTTTCAGGAGGTCGGACGGAAGTTCATGATGAACAAAGAAGTGGAAGACCTTCGATTTCAGACGAGTTGAAAGAACAAATTGAAAGAGAGCTTCGTG
This sequence comes from Parapoynx stratiotata, assembly GCA_910589355.1. Classification (NCBI taxonomy): domain Eukaryota; kingdom Metazoa; phylum Arthropoda; class Insecta; order Lepidoptera; family Crambidae; genus Parapoynx; species Parapoynx stratiotata. The sequence goes on from OU342482.1 coordinate 8,673,176, forward strand.
AAGATCGACGAGTGACGGTTCGAGATCTCGAACAAAGATTTGAGTTGTCAAAAAGCACCATTCAAAGGTTTTTTAATGATATGGGCTATCACAAATGACAATGCCCGACCCCACGTTGCCCGTGACACAAAAGCACTCTTGGAAAAGTTTGGTTGGGATGTGATCTCCCATCCCCCGTATAGTCCAGATCTTGCCCCGTCCGACTACCATTTGTTCTTGAACTTAAAGAAACATTTGGGAGGGAAACGGTTAGAGACAGATGAAGAAGTGAAGACAGAAGTCACCCAATACCTAAATAAGGAGCTGGCGGCGAGTTTCTATGAGGCTGGCATACAAAAACTTCCAGAGCGCCTTGAAAAATGCATCCAAGTAAATGGCGATTATGTGGAAAAATAATTCATAAGTACTCTATATATAACCAGTAAAAAATATTTTGAATAAAGCTTATTTCGATTATTATAATTATGGAGACCTTACTTTTGGGACACGCCTCGTAGTTCCACATGTACAATATGCGAAGAAACTCATAGACAAATGAATGATTTAACGAAAGTAACAGCCAGACCTGAAAATGAAAATGCTTATCAATATTTATTTACATTGCATGCCTGGATTCGTTGCAGGGAAATGATATTACACATATCATATAATCAATCTTTCCAAACGTGGTCTGCTACAAGCGAAGAAAAAAAAGACTCAAACAAGAAAACGAGGGTGAAGTACAAAAGCGATTTCGTGAAGAGTTGGGTCTACATATCGACAAACCACGAAATGCTAGAAGATTTTTTTTATAATGCTGCCTGTTCTGCTGAAATCACAGGGGTTGACGTTGATTTAATTAAACGGTTATACATAATTTTGCAGGCTTTGTCATCTGGTATAGTGTTAGATAGTAAGAAATTTGGAAATTATGCTCTGGAAACTGCAAGAATATACGTGAGTAAATATAGTTGGTATTACATGTCATCATCTGTCCACAAAATTTTAATTTACGGAGAGTATCATAATCCATTTCGCAGTATTACCAATTGGACAAATTTCAGAAGATGCTCAAGAATCTCGCAATAAGGACTATAAAAAATTTCGCTTTCACGATGCTCGTAAATGCTCTCGAATAGCTACAAACGAAGATGTGTACACACTTTACACTTCAGATCCATATACTCGTATAACGAGCATGAGAAAACCATATGCAAAAAATGTAAAGGAGCTCGATGAAGATACTTTACACCTTCTCAAAGTTGAACTTATTTCAGATCCTAAAGCTCACATGGTGTAAGATGTCAATCTTGCTAAGCAAAAAAAAAAGAAAAATATACAGGGTTACAGGTTAAGTCGACCTATTCCCGTTAAGAGCACGTAGTTTACATCATTCCTGACTACTTTCACTATGAAACACCCTGTCCGAAATTTAACCGTTATTGAGATATTTGAATTTAATTGATTTTTAGAAAAAAATTCCGATTTTCAGCTATCTGCTTTGATATCATAAAATGTGGAAAGTGTTATCATTACTATTATTGGTTTTTATGTTGTACAATAAGATGCTTTATGACCTCAATAACTGGTATTGTACGTAAAATAACGAAATAGGTTGTTGTAAACGATTAAAACTTAAAAATTAATATTGAAATTCAGAAAATCTAATTTTCTTTTAACGATAGCTAAAAAAAATAATATGAGGCGTGTTTTGCAGATGTGCTTAATAATATCTACGTTTCATCACATATCCAACGAGGTATAACAATCTAGGGTTTTATCAAAGATTCGCAGAAAAAACGAGCCCGCAGGTAGCAATTCCAACACCCCTCGCCTATTGTCCTTTAAGGTTAATGCGGTGCGTGCGAGCGAGATAACTTCTGATTTATGTAAGTGGGAGTGAGAAGGATAATGTGTAGTAACGGGTTTATGAATAGAGTACGTTTTTTGTTCGACTGTGTTGACTGACATGATTATTTTAGTTTAGTCTGCTCATGCGATTCGTCCGTGGTAGATGCGATATTAGTTTCTTTGTTCTCTGCTTTCTACTTGACTTGGCTGTGTTTCTGGACTGTTTCTTGTGATTCTTGACTACTGTGCGCGTAACCTGGACTCTCATTTAAGCTTGTGATATGGAACTAAAAGATGGCGACCTATTCAAACGAGGAATATGCTGACATGTTAGTTTGTTACGGATACTGCAATTGTGTGTCCGCTCATGCTCGCAATGAGTATATGAGACGCTATCCCGGCCGTCGAGTGCCTGATGTGAGCGTGTTCGATGGAGCCTTTCGACGACTTCGCGAAACTGGCTCCATTTCAAGACGACGTACAGACTTGGGAAGACCGCGTGTGATTGATGACGACGAAGAAGGAAACAATGTGATAATGGAACGCTTTCGATTGGATCCAACCACTTCAACTAACATTGTTGCCCGTGACTTGGGACTCTCGCAATGGAAAGTATGGTACACCGTTCACACAGCGGGCCTATACCCATATCATTACACGCCGGTACATGTTATTGAAGAGGGAGATCCCGTGAGAAGACTCGATTTCTGCAGATTTATGCTCAATGCTGATCTAGAAGACCCAACCTTTTTTTTTTAAATATTGTGGACAGATGAGTCGAAATTTGATAAAGATGGGATTACCAACTATCATAATGCTCATTATTGGGCTCCTAAAGATCAAGGAAACCCTAATAAAAAAAGAGTGAAGGGGTCACAACGAAGATTTAGCCTGAATGTGTGGATGGGTATAATTTCCAATCGTTTAATTGGACCCTACTTTTTACCCGACAATTTAAATGGGGAACATTATGAAAATTTCCTAAGAGGAGACCTAAACGACCTACTCGATGATTTACCGCTGAGTTTGATTAGAGACATGTGGTTTCAGCACGATGGCTGCCCAGCACACTACAGAAGAAGTGTCAGACAATGGCTGGACATGGCTTATCCGAATAAATGGATTGGACGAGGCGGGCCTTTACCCTGGCCAGCTAGATGTCCGGACCTTACCCCCATGGATTTTTATGTATGGGGGCACATGAAGAGTCTCGTATACAATGAGCCCAACCCAATTTCATCCGTTGAAGTATTAAGAGAAAAAATAATTAATGCAGCAAATGAAATCAGAAGAAATTTTACTACTGGTGTAGTGAAAAGTGGACTACGTAAAAGACTGCGGAGATGTGTTCAGAAAAGGGGCGGACACGTCGAACACTTACTGTGATCTAAACATAATCACTTTTTTGTAATTTCTAGATTAATAAATTAGTATTTTGTACTCGTCTATTGTTTAATTTTTTCTCCCCGATAGCCTAGGAAACGTAAGTTTTGTCTAGAAATTTTTGATAAAACCTTGATTGTTATACCTCGTTGGATAGCTGATGAAACGTAGATATTATTAAGCACATCTGCAAAACACGCCACATATTATTTTTTTTAGCTATCGTTAAAAGAAAATTAGATTTTCTGAATTTCAATATTAATTTTCAAGTTTTAATCGTTTACAACAACCTATTTCGTTATTTTACGTACAATACCAGTTATTGAGGTCATAAAGCATCTTATTGTACAACATAAAAACCAATAATAGTAATGATAACACTTCCACATTTTATGATATCAAAGCAGATAGCTGAAAATCGGAATTTTTTTCTAAAAATCAATTAAATTCAAATATCTCAATAACGGTTAAATTACAGGGTGTTTCATAGTGAAAGTAGTCAGGAATGATGTAAACTACGTGCTCTTAACGGGAATAGGTCGACTTAACCTGTGTACACTCTGTATACGTTATGCGGTGAAGCACAGATTCAAGCACGTCGTGCTTTTTGTTTATGATTTAATTAATTAATTATTAGAACGTGGGTGTAAAGATTTCGAGAGGAATAGTAAATAGGCATCCACCGGGACCGTCTACGTTAGCAGCAACACTAGAAAGTGGGATGCAGATGCGCCAATAAATCCTTAGAAAGTAGTAAGTAGTATTAAAAAATCTACGATAATTATGCTTTGAGAGAAACGTTCGCCAGAACAGCTTTTGAACCTTTTTGAACTCCCAGAACGCTTGGAAACATATTGTTTAGCGATGAAGCGCATTTTCACATCGGAGGTTACGTAAACAAACAGAATATGCGTTTCTGGAATCCCAACAACCCAAGAGAACGCCACCAGAAAAGTTTGCACTGCCCAAAAACTATAGTTTAGTGCGCTCATATTTTTTTAATCCATGGAAAACTGTGACTTCTTCTGTGTACTGCCGTATGATTCATGAGTTTTTGGTAACGCAATTGCAAGTGTTCCAGGGGCGCAACAATAGGACACACTTCCAACAAGATGGGGCAACTCCGCTCACTGCCAGGACCTCTATGTAGAAGTTGAGGGAAATTTTTCTGAGAAAACTGATTAGTAAGTACGGAGACATACCCTGACCACCAAGGCCCCCTGATTTGACTCCTTGCGATTTTATCTTGCGGGGATACTTGAAGTCTAAAGTATACTGCAACAACTTACGCACAATATCGGCCCTACAAGAATATATCCGACGTGAAATAGAGGAAATCCCTCGAGCAATGTGCGCGCGCGTATTTTCGAATACGAGATTACAAGAATGTGTAACGCGAAACAGATTTTATTTTTAAAAAGTGAAATCCGCAGAACCCAGGCATCTTTAAAAAATAGTATGACAATTTTCTTTTATTCAATTTCAAAATCGAAAATTTTCCACTTGACTACTTTATTATAATTATAATGTGATGGTTATCTTCATTGAGCAATTAGGATTAAGAAATACATGTACGATATGTTTATAAAAAATACAATTTTAAATGATTGTAACTTTTCTTTGTTAATTAAAAAATAAAACTACGCATATTTCCAATTCATCAAACATTACTTATATGAATCCTTATGTATTACTTTATATTGGAACAAAATTTTATAGCTCTATCTTTCAAATTGACGGAGTTACAGATTTTTAATCCGAACACACACCGAAATATTCCACAGTGCGATGGCAGAATACACAGAAACACCTACAAATGTGGACAGTTTTGACGTCGAAGCTATCTGAAAACATACACTATATAGGTATTAGGTTGGGGAAAAAGTCTTTTGGCATTATAGTATGTATAAACTTTTAATAAAATCTCTTTGGCTATACTATTTGTATCTGGCTGGCTTTGGTATCATGGAAAGTTTAAATTTTAAAGAACATAATTCCAAATTCAAATTAGGAAAATGTGTGATTTTCATTTGTTTTTCGTACCGCCAAGATGAGTGAATCTAATGAAGAAATTCGATACATTTTAAAATTTTACTACAAAAAAGGTAAAAATGCAACGCAAGCCGCGAAAAAAATTTGCGATGTTTATGGACCTAGTGCAGTGTCTGTGAGAGTAGCACAAATTTGGTTTATGCGTTTTCAATCCGGAAATTTTGATGTCAAAGATGCACGTCGCTCTGGTCGCCCTATTACAGATAAAATGGATGCCATTTTTGAAAAAGTGGAGCAAGATCGGCATGTCAGTAGTTACGACGTAGCTGAAGAACTGGGAATTGACCACAAAACAGTTTTGGCGCATTTGAAAAAAACTGGGTACACAAAAAAGCTCGACATTTGGGTACCTCACCTCACGAGCTCACTGAAAGAAACCTAATAAACCGTGTACTCATTTGTGATTCTTTATTACGACGTAATGAAACCGAACCATTTTTGAAGAAGCTGATAACTGGTGATGAAAAGTGGATCACGTACGACAAGAACGTGCGAAAAAGGTCGTGGTCAAAGGCCGGTCAGGCTTCACAGACTGTGGCGAAACCCGGGTTAACTCGCAACAAGGTGATGCTGTGTGTGTGGTGGGATTGGAAGGGCAATATGCATTATGAGCTGTTACCACCAGGCAGGACCATCGATTCTGAACTCTACTGCGAACAACTGATGAGATTAAAGCAAGAAGTTGAGAGAAAGCGGCCGGAATTAATCAACATAAGGGGTGTGGTTTTTCATCATGATAACGCTAGACCTCACACATCTTTAGCCACTCAGCAAAAATTAAGAGAGTTTGGCCGGGAGGTGTTAATGCATCCGCCGTATAGTCCTGACCTTGCACCTTCAGATTTCCACCTGTTTCGGTCTCTTCAGAATTCTTTAGGCAGTGTCAGGTTAACATCACGAGAGGACTGCCAAAACCACTTGTCGCGGTATTTTGACCAGAAGTCCCAAAATTTCTATAGTAATGGGATCATGTCCCTACCTACAAGATGGCAAAAAGTTATCGAACAAAATGGTACCTACATACTTTAGTTAAATGTAAATAAACTATATTAAAAAATGTTTTGAATTTTCTTAAAAAATGCGAAAAAAAATTTTCCCCAACCTATTATTTACCTTCCTCATCATGCTGTCATACGCGAAGATAAAGACACTAGCAAGGTCAGAGTCGTTTATGTCGCATCTGCCAAAGGTTCTAATGGGCAATCTTTAAACAACACCATGATGGTAGGACCTGTTCTGCAACCCGATTTCGAACGAAGCCTCATCATAACATGGCGAAAAAACAAAATTTGTGTAATAGGAGACATAAAAACGATGTACCGAATGATCAAAATGACAGAAGAGCACACAAGTTTACAACGTATTCTTTGGAGAGATGATCCTGAAATGGAACTAGAAGCATACGATTTGACGACAGTGACGTTCGGTACAGGTGAAATTGCACACTGTAAAATCTTTCAAACAACAAATGTTTTTTGTAAGAGAGGAAACAACTTGCTGAGTTGGCTGACTTGCTTCCCCTTCTTCTCAGAACAAGGCCTCCTGGTACAGATCGCGCCAAACTTCTAGTCCGCTTTGAACACAGCGCGAACCGCGTCGCAGTAGCAAAAAATAGGTATGAGCGGGGAGCGGCACAAGGCGGCGGCGGCAGGGCTCGCCCCGCTTCAACGCCCCTTTGTGTTAGTGTGCGTTCAGTGTTCTTGCGATTAGCACACGCGCTTGTTTTTCGTAGCGAAGTACAGCCACGCTCAGTTCTTTTTTGATTTAGTTGTTAACTACTGTTTCGTTGTCTATTTTTTTAGTTGTTCAGTTATCGTTTTTTTGTTTTTCCATTAATACTTAACAAAATATTGAAGATGCCTAACCGAAATACAGTTTTACGTCGTCAAGCTAGAAAAATTGTGTACAATGTTTCGACTTTTATGCAAAAAGAAGCGGACGAAGGCATAAAAATAAACATCAAGCACATGCAAAAAAGAGTGGCAGAAGCTACTGGAATTTCAACGTAAACGTAAAACGGTTATTGACAATGCGTCCTACCATAATAAACAGGAAGAGCACTGCCCAACCCTAAAATTAACAAAAAACTGACATGCAGACATGGCTCACCAAGAAAGGAATTACTTTCAGTCCTGAGATGCTGAAACCTCAACTATACGAACTCATTAAAAAAACAAGGAAGGAAACAAACACACAATTACCGTATTCTAGAGTGGGCATACGGTATTATTGCTTCCACCCTATCACCCAGACCTGAATCCAATAGAAATAGCCTGGGCGGCTGCGAAGGGTTATGTAGCGAAGAAAAATGTAAGCTGGAATATAAATTAAGTCATGGAACTTGTCCGAGAAAAATGTAACATTATGGGTTAATCAGAGAGGACGGCATTGTGCAACAAAGTTAAAAAGTATAGAAAGAGTGATCACGTAATAGACACATTAACCAATGAACTTGTGATAAGAGTGACCGATAGCGAATCGGAATCGGAGAGCGACGATGAGAGTGAAGATACAGACTCTAACCATGAATCAGATAGTGGCGATGATGACAGTGAAGTCTTGTCTTGTTCAAGCAACTCAACAATATCACTATTAAATTATGTTGAAGGTGTTAAACAATTATAAACTTTAAATAAAACTATATTGCTATAAAACCTGTGTTTTGCCTATTCGTACTTATATCTAAATAATGTGAGAATAACATATTCTATTGCAAAATTAGTTCCTCAGTTATTGTGGAGGTTTTGTGTTTCAAATCAACTTAATTTTGTGCGTGACTGTAACCCTGCGCGAAGCAACTTTAGAGCAGACTAGAAGTTAGCGCGATCTGTAGATAGTGAATGGTTGGCATAATTTGACAATGAGTAAGTATGTAAATACCGAAACTGCATAAATATACTGACTTTGAATCAAAAAATTGATTTAGATTTGAAAAGATAAATACATAGGTACTAACGTAATTAAAATTTTGTTTTTTTACTTAATATTTACAATATGATACTCTTGGTTCCTAAAACAATATATCATTCCACTGTGTTCTCCAGGAACGTCCTACCCCGCACAACTAAACTGTGGAATGTCTTGTCGCCCGCGGTATTTCCGGACCAGTATGATATGAAAACCTTTAAGAAAAGAGCGTATTCCCACCCCTTAACCAGGCTATGGATTGAGCATTTCCCACATAGATTTTTATGAGTTTTTACCAGGTTTTGGTTAAGAATCTCCCACAACCTATCAAAAACGCACACAGAAATATTACCTATGGTAACACACAAAAAAAGTGGAATGGAACGCAAATGTCACTTTCGCAGTCATTTCAACTGTGGTCAGCCGCTAAACGGACATTTTTGTAACTAGTGCACCGTATTTTTATTCTTTATGGAGAATCGGAGTAAGGTAAGTCGTTCAATTTTTTGATATGTTGTGGTATTTGAGTTTTTCTAGTGATTTGTACATAAATTATAACTATAGTCTATCCATTTTGATCTGAGACAAAATGTAAACAAACCATAAAAAGGGTTCTTCAAGATGTCATTTCTCATTGTCGAAAGGTTTTATCAAAAGCATACGATTATTTTATTATTACAAACTTTTTACATGATGTAAATTAAGTAATAACTTGTCACCTTCAATAATTTTTGGTATTTTTATTTCAATGTTATATTTTTAACGTAATTTTAGATGACTAAATTAATCGTTGCTACTAAAAAAGACCTAAAACGAATACTACAGTAGAGCCTCGATAATCCGTACTCAGGCTAATCCGAACGTCGCTATAATCCGAACTGCATACCCCACCCCACTTCCTCGCCTTCGCCTCGCTGTTATGTTGTTTATTAATTAGTCTGCAGTTACGACTGCCACGTTGCGCGTCCATTCCACGTTTTTCTACTCTGTACTCGTGCGCGGCGTGTTTTTTGAGGTTATAAAGATGGTTCCAACACCAAAACGCAAACATAAAACTTTGACTATAGCCGAAAAGTGCACCATACTAGACAGTTTAAAGGACGGAGTGTCGGCAACTTCTCTTGCTTGTAAGTATGGCGTTGGAAAATCAACAATTACAGACCTCAAGAAAAATGAGCAAAAATTGAGATCTTTTATAGCTAAAACTGAGAAAGGACCAGGGTTCAGAAAAACTCTAAAATTACCAGAGAATCCAGTGCTAGAAGAAGCACTGTTCACATGGTTTTTAGAACAAAGACGACGCCACATTCCATTGTCTGGTGAGGTCGTAATGGAAAAAGCGAGATTCTTCCATAAAAAACTAACAGGTTCGGATTTTTCTGCAAGTAGAGGATGGCTTGATAATTTTAAAAAACGTCATGGCATACGTCAGCTGAAAGTGTCAGGTGAGAAAGTCTCTAGCAATACGGAAGCTGTTCAACCATTCCAAGAAAAATTCCTAAACGAGATAAAAGAAAAGAACCTTTGCCCTGAACAAATTTACAATGCCGACGAATCAGGATTGTTTTGGAAGGTTCTGCCGGACAAAACTTTAGCCTCTTCTGCTGAAACTAGCGCTCCTGGGTCGAAAGTGTCTAAAGAGCGAATAACTTTTATGCCTTGCGCAAACTCTACAGGGAATCACAAATTACCATTGCTAATTGTGGGGAAGGCAAAAAAGCCAAGATCTTTTGGATCTGTAAAATTACCAGTGCATTATGAAAGGCAGAGGCGTGCTTGGGTAACCAGAGATATTTTTCTCGAGTGGTTTAGAGGCCATTTTGTTCCTGAAGTCAAACGCCATTTAAAAAAATGGGACTGCCACAAAAAGCATTGCTACTCTTAGACAATGCCCCTGGACATCCAACTGCTGAAGATTTGACAACAGAAGACGGCAACTTCTCTGTACTGTACATGCCTCCAAATTGTACGCTTTTGATCCAACCTATGGATCAAAACGTTATCCACGCCATTTTTTCGCTAGCGCAATGTTGGGATCATGTATCATCGTCTCTTATCGAAAAATCTTGGAAGCCTCTTTGGCCTGAAAAAATAAATTCAACAGAAGATAGATCAGAAGAAAATGATGACTTCGACGTAGAAGACGATCTCCCGCTCAGTCTTTTACGTAATCGTGGTTATACAGAAGAAACCATTTCTACTTTCTTGTCCATGAGTGAAGAGGAGAATTGCACAGATCCTATAACTGATGATGAGATCATAACCCAAATAACGCAAGAGAATGACGAGTCTTTAGCTGAAGATTATTTTGCTTCGAATGTCAAGAAAATTACTCATTCACAAGCCATATCATCTTTGAACACTTGCTTGGAGTGGGCTGAAGAAAATGACCTGTCCTTATCGGAAAAGATGATGCTACGTAACTTGAGGGACAAAGCTTTTTTCTGGTCCATCAACAGGACTCGCCAAACTAAAATAGATCAGTTTATGACTAAATAGACAATTTACACCTTACGTATTTTATGGTACCTAATTATTATGTAAATGTACGGTAAGCAACGAGCCGGGCTTTTTATTTGCATTACGACTGTAGTCCTTACGCTGCTTGTAATAAGAGCGTTCCCAAGGTTCGTTCTCTTAAACTATGTATATAATTAAACACTATTTTAAGAATAAAAATGTTTTTTTTCTCCTTACATACTATAATCCGAACGCTTCGTGAGTCCGAACAGGGGTTAGTTTTTGCTAGTTCGGATTATCAAGGCTCTACTGTATTCTCAAACTTTTATTATGAGTATAGAATACTTCCAAAAGAAGATGAACAATCATAACCTGTTCATGACCCCTTGAATCTACTTTGAATTTAATTGATATATAGTATCATTTGGATGATAGCAATGATAGCTTGTTCTTTAAATATACTTAACATACCTAATACTCGTAAAACATGACTTCATCACACAAATAAATAATGTTTATATTCAATGACGATATTGGTATATTAAGTACGGCTATTCCTTTTCTATTTTATTTAAAAAAATTAGAGCCCATATTATTTTGTCCCAGAATTGGATAAAAAGTTTGAGAACCACAAATTCTTTGTTTACCTTTAAATGGATAGACTATAAAAACTTCTAAAATATCATGATATAACTAAATAAAACATGTGGGGAACCATATGCCGTAAGTCTAGTTTGTGGGAGTTATATTATATTCAACACCTATATTGAAAAAAAACTAGGTAATATTTTAAAGTCAAATTTCTAGTCATTTCTAGCGAGAGGGCTGGGACTCTCGACTCCCTGAGATGCTCTTAGACCAAGAGATTGAGGACACGACGACCGAGCTCTACAACAATGCACTTCCTGCCTCCTCAATAGAGCAGCGTGTCCCAAATCTGTGGAGTGATGCATTGCTAATGCTAATTGCTAATGGCTAATTATTGTGGGAGTAATATTATATTCAACACCTATATTGAAAAAAAACTAGGTAATATGTTAAAGTCAAATTTCTAGTCATGGACAAACTAGATCCGAGTGCTGCTAAAGAACTAGTTAAGCGAGAGGGCTGGGACTCTCGACTCCCTGAGATGCTCTTAGATCAAGAGATTGAGGACACGACGACCGAGCTCTACAACAATGCACTTCCTGCCTCCTTAATAGAGCAGTGTCCCAAATCTGTGGAGTGATGCATTGGCATCCAAACAGACAACCTCGGAGTGCGACCCTGAGGATTCTCCCGAAGGAGTTCAAATAGAGTCAGAAACATTAGATGATGAGTCTTACATTGGGGAGGGGGAAGCGGAATCTCGGATCCAAAGTGGTGACATAAAAAAGTCGATTCACCTATTACTCAGCCAAGAGCACAAGGACGCGACATACATGGGAGACAGAGACATAAGAGTGGATCTGCCTTATATCAAGGACTGGGCCATGAGGGAGAGAACGAAGAATGTTCTAGCAGAAGCCCTGGCCACGTTTGCATCCGTGCCAGGGAGTCTGTGTATCCAAATTACAAGATTGTGGAATTTGGGTGTGCATTGTTAATAACTAAATCCACCTTTTGACTATACATCTTATAATCTATACATCATCCCCATGCTTATAATATGAGAAACATAGTTCAAGTGATTTTCAAAAGAGGAAACATGCACTTGTTTTACAAAACAGCTTTTGATGAGGAAATGTGTTACTTAAAGGATAGTTATTTAAAGTCTAAGAATCTCCTTATTTCTATAATGTTGTCTAGAGAAATTCTGAGGCATCAAAATATCAATGAAGGCAAATATTTTTAAAAACTTACCAAGTTGCTCACACATAAGCAAACATTTTGGAAATCCTTACCAACTAATGATAATAACGAAAAGATTGATTGAAAATTGAATAATAAAATATTTTAAATGTTATTAATATATGTTGAATAGTTTGTTGCTTAGAAATTGATAATTTTTGTGATTCGACTGCTACGATAATTAATCTCACTTAAGAATAAGAGGCAATGTTGGCATATTTATAATAATAATAAACTTTTTATTATTATAAATATGCCAACATTGCCTCTTTTACATTTCAAGTGATTAGTGATGGATTTGTGTATGGACCCCTGTGGGGTATAAGCCATATTTAATAAGTACAATATTTGTGGAAATTATATTTTTTTGTTAATTATAAATGAATATTGTTAATCTTTTTTTGAAGATTTAGTTGATGTTTCATTAATATTTTTAATAGTAACCTAAGACCTAAAATCATAGTACTTAGTAGATTTGATTTATAGATTAGATTTCAGCCAAAATTAATCTCAGAGTCTCGAATTAGAGACAATTTACATTATTTTGAAAATATATACTTTCCATTGAACTAGTATTTCGTTTATTTTGGTTAATTTGATAAATTCCTATAAATGCACATATATTTAAGAAGATTTAGTTAAGTAACTTGCTGTTTTTACAGGTATGACTAATAAAACATTTTACTTACATTAGTTCATCAGACACTATAGGGGGCTTAAGACCGTATAGCCACTTTTTTCTATATTACCAATATCATCACTACATTAAAAGTCAGTTAGGTATACTTATATATTAAAATGTACTTTACATATTTTATAAAAATTAAATATGTAAAATACATTTATTGATTTTATTATTGTTTTAAAATGAGTGAACCACCTATTTTTAAGCATTTTTTCATTTTGCTTGTACATTTTTTTATTTGCTTGATTTTGTTATATACTTTTTGAAATTTTTATTGTTTTAAAATAAGTGAAATACATTGATATTTAAGTTTTATTTTATTTTGTTATGCATTATGCAAGACCAAAAACTCAACCAAACCAGCAATTAAGAAGAGAAATAGACCAAAAGATTCCACCAAACCATCCAAAAGAGGGAGGAGTGTCCATTATCATGATTTTTCAACCAGTGTTACTTAGGCCACCTTTGATAAACTCAGCCAAGAACATGGCTGTAAAAAACCTTTTATTATGCAGGCAAGACTATTCTATACCAGCTTCTATTGAGCTCCAAAAAGTTTACAAAATTAATAAGGTGCAACAAAAATTAACACACAGGATCTTCCTGTGTGATTTTTTGTACCAAACATTAGATAGAAATTAACCAAATACCATTGTGTTGGATGTAAAGTTCTCCATTGTTCACAAATAAAACGAACTGTTTCTCAGAATGCCTTAACTGATTACATATAGCAAAGAAAGTACAACGGAAAATTTTTAAGAAAGGATGAGGTCTGCCACTGAACGAAAAAATCGGTCTCTGCGGAGTCCACAGATTAGAAAGAATACGTCCACAGACAAAGCAAACAACCCTACACAATAGATAATAACATGTTAGGAAGGCAAAGGGAACTAAGCCCATACGGTATTTTTATGTCTTCAGTATTTGCATTGAAATGCAAGAGTGAAACATTTTAATGCGTCTTGGGAGTGTTTGGCGTCAAAATATCGATGCCAGATGCTGTAAAGTCATCTTAAGGAGTAAATAAAAAAGAAGGAAAGAAAGAAACTGCATAAAGCATTCACATTCACATCCCGATAAAAACACAAAAAAAATGACGCATCGTGTCATCAGACGTATTAACGGAACGTTCGGTAACGCGCCGCGTGCCGCGCTGATTCCCTTTATTCCATGCCACAAAAACTGACAACAAACGAACTTGTGTCGGACGCCTCCATGGCAGCTAAATACAATATACATACCTATATATACCTACCACAGACGATCAAATCAGCTCCTCTACACGTCGGCGGTCGCTCTTGTTTTTGACGCCATTCAATTATGGCGGATGTGTTTTTTATTTCAAAGCAATAATCGCCAAGTGGTGTTAAAAACGACGAGATTTTTATCGTGGTAGCACCACAGTGTCTGCCATCGATCGTTTGACGCCAAAGTCTCCCAAGAATGCATTAAATGTATTACACTTGCATTTCAATGCAAATACTGAAGAAATATATACCTACCAAAGACTTGGCTGTATGGGCTATGTTCCTTTTGCCTTCCCTACATGGGAGAATTAATCTCTCCCAAGATGCATTAAAATTCACTAGCATTTCAATCTCAGAGTAAACAGAACTGGAGTAGCCTTTGTCTAACATTCCCCTCTGCCAAATGCACAAGCATCGGATGCTTGCACGTTTAATAAAACTAGTTGAACCGCCATTTTGACAGCCATAACATTGTAAACGTTGCGGCGAATAGAGCTCCCGCAAAAATGCCTGCCTGTGCTGTTTTTTGTTGTAAAAATAAATAGAAAACATCGAGTATGCTAAAAGATGGTGTCACCTTTTATTTGTAATTATAATTTTTAAGATTTCATGATTATTTACTTCATTATTTCATGTTTTAGAATTCTACGATTTCAAATTTCGAACGCTAGTCTCGTGGGGAGTGCGGCTCTGACGTTGTCAAAACGCACACCCCACGTGACTATTTTAAGCGTGTGTGTGCGTGAAATTTAAATTTATGTGTGCATTTGTAAAAAAGGCTGGCTTTGAGTGTAGTGGTAACCTTACCCCCCGCAAGAAATGGCAGAAAAAAATTTACTCTGAGATTTCAATGCACACAATTGAAAAAAAAATACTGAAGACTTGGCTGTATGAGCTTCGTTCCCTTTGCCTTCCCTACATGGGAGAATTTTATAACAACAAAACTGTTAGCTTGCCTTGTGCTTGGCTGTTGTGTTTTCAGCTGCCAAAAAGGCTATCCACCATGTCCGTGAAAGAACAATGGCGAACGTCCATACTTTGTTGAGTAACGCTTCACGTAATGGTCAAAATCCGTCTAACGCCAGTGGCAACCAATCAAGCATAACTGTCGGCTACGTCACGCATGTGTTTTGAATTATTTACAATAATCGTGACGCTACGGCACAAATAATTCATAGACCATCAGGACTGTAGGCGTTTTTGACATTTAAGCAAAACGTATTTTATAATATAAAAATTGTGTTATAGGTTCAGAAAAAAATTGTATTAATTTTATGGTGATAGCTATCAGTAATTAATCATTTGGCGCCAAAAAAAGGGGTCAACTAGCCTACTATGGCGGACGTGATTTTTATTTCAGTGATTGTAATATTATTTCGGAGTGGATCTTGTTGCGTTAAATCAGTGTAGTTTTGTGTGATAAGTGTTAATGATGATGAGATGAGCAATGTGGAATTGTGGAGGATCATTGAAATAAGCGTTAAGTGGTGTGAAAAACGAATTTTTATCGTTGTAATCCACCCCATTTAAGTAACACTACAGCGACTGCCATCGATTGTTGGACGTCAAGCTCTCCCAAAACGCATTAAAATGTATTACACTTGCATTTTCATGCAAACACTGAAGACAAAACACCGAAAACATGGCTGTATGGTCTTTGTTTTTTTTGCCATCCCTAAGTGGGGTAATTTTACAGGGAGTTTTTGGCGGCATCCAACTATGGCGGACGTGTTTTTTATTTCGATAATTGTAATATTGTTTCGGAGTGGATATTGTTACGTAAAATCAGTGTAGTTTTGTGTAATAAGTGTCTGTGATGATGTGCAATGTGGAGGATTATCGAAATAAGCGTCAAGTGGTGTAAAAAGTGATGAGTTTTTTATCGTGATAATCCACCTTATCCAAGTAGCACCACAATGTCTGCCATCGATCGTTTGACGCCAAACTCTCCCAAGAATGCATTAAAATGTATTACACTTGCATTTCAATGCAAATACTGAAGAAATATATACTGAAAACTTGGCTGTATGGGCTCCGTTCCCTTTGCTTTCCCTACATGGGAGAATTTTACAACAACAAACGATAATTTTACAACAACTATCTATGGTAAGGAGTTTTTGGCGGCATTCAACTATGGCGGACGTGATTTTTATTTCGATGATTGTAATATTGTACGGAGTGGAAATGGGGATTGTCTCATTTTTTTAAATTGTTATAAAGTGAAAACCATTTCGAGGAATAAGGTTGCTGATCGTAGCCTACTAGTTAGAATGCGAAAATAATCATGGATTATTAATATTTTATCCTTTAAATGAATAACCTTCATTTGCCCTTCAAATGACGTCACTGTTGGCTGAATATCAGTAATGTGTTTGCTATGACAGCAATGACAGAAATGACATTTACAAACACAAACAACAAATTATAACCTTACATTGTAAGGTAAATACGATTTGTTCTCATTGTTTTATAAACAAACGTTTAATAATTATGGAATATAGAAAGTGCTTTGTTCCTACCAGTAAGGTAATTATTACCAATGTAAGTTAATGAACCAAGAACTCAAACTCATAGCGTCGGCTTCACTTCGTAAAATTGCTCAAGATGCAAGCGAAGACTGTTCAGAATTGAACAAGTTACTTGAACAACCTACAAGCAGTAGCAGACCATCGAAAAGAAAACGTGAGGAAATAGTAATGCCCAGTACTTCTACGTGTCCTACCGTGCCCACAAAGGTAAAGTATATTTTACTGAGAAAAACAATGCTAAAGAAACAGTATAATTAATAGTCGCGAAGATATTTTTATATCTCTATATTATTGATAAATAACATTAACGTTTGTTTTACAGATGAATGTTGCAACACAGTATGGAATAAAAATGGTGCATAAGAACTATATAAGTAGAAAACCGCTAACTAATATTGCTACAGTGGAAGTGATATCTTCACAAGACACATCATCTGTGACCACTCCTTTGTTTGGATGTACAACAGAGACTGAGGAATCTATCTACAGTGCATGAATCAACTAAGAGTATCTTCCCGTCTAGAAAAATTATGTTAGACACAGTATTTAAGAAACCAAAAATGTATTTAGGATGTTCATGTAGAGAGTTATTAGACGTGTAAGACAGCATGCTTTATTTAAACCTCGCTCTGTAGTGAACTATCAGTTTGTACCATATTTGGACGAAATAGTCATGATAGTAAGTGGACTAATCAATTTACTAGGAGAAATAATAAAAAGTTATTGAGTAAAAATGTTTTTATTAACACACTTTCTTTTTTCTCTTTCTAGATAGAAAATAATTTAAAAGATGTTTATTTTTTAACACTATCAAGTAATTCAAAAAATAAATAATAATATGTAGGCTTCATTGTAATCCACCCAAACAATATGGATGTTCTTGGTGGTTTCAAATAAAGGATCAGAAACACAAAATAACCCCCCATTTTTATTACAAGTCATCATTTAACACATGCCTTGTGTTCTAATTTATCCGTTATTTCCTCATTTTTCATGTATGTGCTAACAACTTTCTCTGAAGCTATTCTGTACTGTTAGTTCACTTCAAGTTTTTGGCTCCTCTTATTTCAGCAAGGTTATGTTGGTTATTTGTAGACATATATTCCAAAATCATAACATTCTCTACTTTCAGCAGATTCCGTGAGTCCGCTTTGACAAAATTATTTCACGACATAGTAGTTTTTTCACGAAATAATAAGAAAACTGTTAATTCGCGTCGCTTGTGGTATTTTTACAGTAAAAAAAATAAAAGAATGAGTGACACATGAGTGTTGACATTTGTTTGACGGCATTCTTCACAGACTAAGAAGAGATACTTTTTTGCCCTTGAAGCAAAGGTGTTACACAATCGTAATAAAACAATCACGTTTTTTCAAAATTCCGTATAAAAGTTATTACTTTAAAAATAACGAAAATATTGAAATTAGTTTCTTAAATTGATCTATTTTAACCATTTCAACTATAAAAACAGCATGTCGAAAATATGGCTGTATGGTCTTTGTTTCTTTTGCCATCCCTAAGTGGGGTAATTTTACAGGGAGTTTTTGGCGGCATCCAACTATGGCGGACGTGTTTTTTATTTCGATAATTGTAATATTGTTTCAGAGTGGATATTGTTACGTAAAATCAGTGTAGTTTTGTGTAATAAGTGTCTGTGATGATGTGCAATGTGGAGGATAATCGAAATAAACGTCAAGTGGTGTGAAAAGTGATGAGTTTTTTATCGTGGTAATCCACCTCATCCAAGTAGCACCACAGTGTCTGCCATCGATCGTTTGACGCCAAACTCTCCCAAGATGCATTGAAATGCATTACACTAGCATTTCAATGCAAACTACTGAAGATATATATATGTATATATACTGCAGACATGGCTGTATGGGCTTTGTTCCCTTTGCCTTCCCTACGGGAGAATTTTACAAAAAAAAAAAAATATCTATGGTAAGCTGTCAAAGTCAGTGTAAAATTTCGTCATTGGTTTTTGTTTTAAATCAAAATTGTTTTGTACTGTGAGTCCACCGGATTGATTGCTTGACATATCTCTCTAATCTGTGCTCGCATTTGCGGCTAAACTTTGAATGTAATCGTACGTTTATTCATTAAAATAAACTTTAAAATGTCTCAAGCTCGTCTCTCGTCTTGTGTGCCATTGCCTATGGAACACAAAGTCCTAGTGAACGTAATAGAAAAAGCAAAGGATTGGGCTCTAATGCATGGAGTCGGCATGAGAGATAAGAAACACTTTAATAAAGATTCCATACAGGTGATTATTTCTTTATATTCCAACTTACCTGTTCTAAAAACAATAATGTATCATTGTATAACCTTATGTGACAAATAATTATGTTTATTATCTTTTTAAAGAAATTTCCCTTGCTTTGTTATTTCATTATTCGATATAATAATCATCACCTTGCCTTGATTAACTTGAAATCTATGTAATAGAAAGCATGTCTTTCGCTACTTCACCCCTCTCTTTCATTAGTGTTAGTGAAGTTGAAGTGGCATTACTAATTATTTTTTATTCAAACCTCCCTGGTTCAGAGAGGTTAATATTATGTGGTTATTTATTTGTCTATTTTTGTAATTACAATTAACACATTGATGTTTATGTAAACACAATGCAATTTTTGACCATGTCATTTATCTGTTCACCATTAAATAATGAACCATATATTTTTTTGTATTTAATTTGTCTATAACTATGGTGTAATGAGGTATTACTAATTGATGTAAAGAAATATTTTATTTCCAGATAGCGCCATTTGTTCTGCTTCCTTCTCCATTCCCTAGAACTGAATTCACGAAAGCTATTGAACTTCAACCTGTGTTAAATGAACTTATGCACAAGGTAAGTTGTGTGGAATATTAAAACATTTATTAATTAGTATGAGGACAACCAATTAGGAATATGACGAATCAGGAACAAATCGTAATATTTCAATGACATTATAGGAAGGACATTAAAGCTTGGGTTACAACAACAATCAATGTAAGTTAACATATTATCACTCCTCCATCCCTGAATGAGTAGGCAGAGGAAATGTAAAGGCCAATTTACTTCAGATGGGCAAATGCTCATTCTATCCCCTCTTTATAATTCTTTTAGTATAATTCTTTTAGTCCTGTGTTGGTCCCGGACACAAAAAGAATGTACCAACTGCCTTTTTTGCCTAGCATGTCGTAAAAGGTGACTAAGGGCGTATTGGGTACTGGGTCTGTGATTGTGTAGGCGATGAGCTAGCCACTTGTCACTACTCTTTCACGATTTTTCATCTGACCAAACCCAATTTTTGTATTGCTAAATGTGGTCTTAAGGAACACAAGGTGTCAACATCTAAAGGTGCTCTTTGGACTCTGTCTACTCCTTTGGGGATTACAGGCGTGACTTATGTATGTGTAGTATAATCAGTTATAGAGCATTCTTTAGTTGTTCTGCTAGGTGGTCCTTTTCAAAGGGTATTATTTAAACGTTAAGCAGAATATCTGAATTGCGGTCAGCAAAAAATTATTATTTCTTAGCTAAAATTACTACTTGGTCAGCAAATATTTCTAAATTGGTCAATTAAATAACGAATTGGACAGCAACTCAAATGTTTTCTCTGCTGCCAAATCGCTTATAATAGGTTTTGATGACAGAAATATTGTTTTTCAGGGTTAACCCTTTTTTAAGAAAAATAACCTTAATCTAATACCTATCAGAATACATTTCCTAGGAATCGATCCTTCAGCCTTCATTGATCCTTTTCTTAGATTTTATACATTTCTGGTGAAATATGTATTGCTGCCCAAATAATTATCTTGCAGCTCTACTAGTTACTTTGCTGCTCAATAATTTTTTTTACTGCCCAATTAATTATTTTGCTGACTGAATAATTATTCTGCTTACTAAGTAATTATTTTGCCACCCAACTAATTATATTGCTGACAAAATATTTATTTGCTGCCCAAATGATTTTTAGGCTGACCTTTTTGTTGCTGACCGAATAATTAAATGGCTGGCCAATTAATTACTTACCCATTTCAAAGCGTTTTTGCGTTCGGTTTATCTAAGCACCTATTGCAATGTCGTGCAAGAATTCTTCTTCTTGGTTCTTATTCTTGCTCGTTGCTCTTTTGGTGTAAACGCTGAAAACGAGGTTTCGTTTACAACAAAAGAGTTATAAATCTTATAACTCTAAGCTAAGAAGCCCAGGCCACACTGCTAGTGAGTGAGCTAGGCGGGCGAGCATCGTTCACATAAGGCTGCCTGTCCACCAAGGAGCGAGGGAGCGGAGCGGGGGTTTCAAGCAAGCGCAGCTTTGAAGCGATGCTATTGGTTAATTTTGACACAGGTCAAACTCCGTATTTCATCTGCTCCAGTGGACAGGCAGCCTAATGACCTGCGCAGACGAAGGTCTTTTCTCCGCGGCGGAGAAAAAAGTACGCTCCGCGAATAAAAAGTCCGCCTCGGATTTACCCCAGACTTAATGCACACGGTGTGCAATTATTCTTGCATAATCAAGTAGGTCTCTCTCGAGTGCACAACGCGGATTAAAGTCCGCCATGTGCGTTGCTTCGCCTAGCCACACGAATTCTATATTTTTCGGGGACTCCCCCGTATTTTTGTCCAGTCCGCTCTCTGCATGCCCTCGGTTATTCGGGGGATTTTTTATACGCGGTACTTTCTATCCCTCGTTTGCGTAACTCGATACAGTTGTAACCGTCCTATTTTAGCGGACAAAAAATTCCGCGGAGAAAAGTCCGTCGCCCTAAAGCAAATTAGCACATACCTACTTGTGCCGAAAAAAAGGAAATAGAGTTTGGGATTCGCGGAACTAATCCTTTAGTCACAGCAGAAGATATTCTTAGATTGCTTGAATGACGGATCAACGGATCACCTTTTTGTTACCATTTTTTTTAGGTAGCTCATGATGATGAGTTTCTGGAGCACACGCTCGAGAATGCGCTGCAAGTAGATGAGTTTACAGCAAACCTTTACAACATATGGATAAAAGTTCGTAGTGAAGGCATCACACAGGTAAACGATTTTATAACAATTACTTACCCTCTTTTACAAATGTCGTTTTGTTAATTTAATCTAAAGTTGTGCGATAACATGAAAGGAGGATACTCAGTAATAATAAATAATAATACTTTATTTGGAATTTCACAAACATATTTACATAAAGAATATTAGATCTTGTTGTCTGTATTAGTTATTAAAACTGTGTTACAGTCATTAACGCCCACCTCCAAGTACATAGGAGACAACATTTCAAACAATGAAAAGTTTTACTAGTTTACATAGGTACATTTTTCATTAAGAAAAATATAAAAAAGCGTGCGAATTAGTATACTGTAATTAGATAAGTAGGAAAATTTGTGTTTTTGCGTGCGTGCGTGCGTGCGTGCGCGCCAGTGCGTGTGTGCGTGTGTGTGTGTGCGTGTGTGTGTGTGTGTGTGTGTGTGTGTGTGTGTAATGAGTTATGTGAAACATGAACACCATCATAAGCAACTTCGCAGGAATTCTGTATCATGGTAAGATTAATTAGTAAATTCCTATCTTTAGTGTGGAAACTTGATCTAATTCTTTTCGAATGTAGATAACATTTTTGACAAATCTTGAACAGTTGTTGAATGTTTAACTGCTTCAATTATGAGGTCTAATTTGCACACATATTTTCTCAGATGATAACAACAAAAAAGACCAAATTATTACATTAATGAGATAAAAATTTGTTCAGTCCAATTGGTCTAATTGTAGGTAACTTCTGGGTATTAATATACAAAAGTACTGTTTTAATGTTTCATAATTTTCCAAAGAATATAAGATATGTATTAGAACAACCAATATAATTCCGTTGTTTGAAGTGAACAGATAATAACGAGATCTTATTGGTTGTTCGCTCTTGTCACGTGCCGTTGACGTCTCAACTAGCGCTATGATTGGTCCGTTACCTGATTATCTTACAATGTGCCTCGATCTCTCTGGAATAGCCGATATCGCTAGGCATGCTGCGTTCTGACATCATGCTGGAGTCGCGGTGCCCACACACAGAGAACCAGTGCGCGAAACACACGCCCTACTGCTCGTGGAAGCAAGTCGAAATCAACAGCATTGCCTCTGGTTTTGGCCATCTTGGCCCGGTCTCGAAGGAAATACAGAGGTAGCGCACCGTCGCACGGGGAACTCGATTCTGCCCATTTGTAAATAAAACACAATTTTCTGTGCAGTTGCGAGCAGTAAACATTTTTATATGCTGATTATAAAACGTTATAAAATGTTAGCTTTTTGCCATTAAAATAGCGTAGCATCTTACCAGATCTTATTTAGATTATTTGTAATTTGATATCGTTCTTTTTACTGGAAGCAAATGCCGCGGTATTTTAGTCCTTGTTTGCTTAGTAAATTGGTACGACTATTGCGTGATATTGCATGTGACTGTACAAGTAAATTGAGGAAAGGGTTAGTTAGTTAGTGATGCTAATACTAACTGCTTCAGTAGAGTGAGTATGTTACTGATACTGTGTGAGATTAAATATTAATATTTTAATTTAACCCTTATCGTGATGCCATAAAAACTTTAATCTATTAACGCGTTTCAAGATTTTTTGTTCTAAAACTTTTTTATTATTATTGTGTACGTTCACGTTTTTAGCAAATGTAATTAAACATGTTTAATGTTTAATAACGTTTTATATCGTGTTATGTCTAGTGTGAAGCAACCCTAAGGTACATTTGTAATACCTCATAATTTTCGGTTTGGACTATTTGTTGGTTATGGGCTATTATAAGAATAAAGCTATGAAAAGCTTGCTATTATACAAGTAATATTAATTGTTACAATAGCAATCACAAGGATCTGATGATACTTAATCTGTTTTTTTTAAACTTCCACTTTTCCCTTACAATTTTTATTTTTATATTAGGTCCTTACCTATGAAATTTGTGTTTTGTATGGAGATTTTGGGGAATTCTGCATTTTCCATACTAAATTTTTTTCTGTTTTCTTCACAACGACAAATCCAAAGATAATAATATTTGGCATCTATCATTAGACAAGCTTGAGTAATATGTGTAATATCACACTTCATAAAAATTATTTATCGTTTTTAAGTGAATGCAAATAAAATGATGTATTCGGGAGGCACTTAAAAAAAAATGTCTTCGTGTCCAATTTTAACACAATTAAACTAACAACATATTATCAAAACGAATCAAAAGAGCTCAAAGATATAGTCTATTTTTAGACGAGGTAATTATTATTTAGGAATACTCTGAATCTTAATAGTTACAGACAAAATACTAAGAGTAAAAAAAAACACCAATTTCATAGGTAAGGACCCAATATTACACGTTGTTCGTGAACCCGATAAGGCAGTCTGGGTTCGACCTGAATGAAACCTTTTTAAAATTACTACGAATTATTTCATAGAGCAAAGTACGTGATGTATGTTCATCCTAACTTGTCGTATTTGGTAAACAAACTTGGCAATACTTTTTATTACAGACTAAAATCTTTTGAATATAGATAACTGTAGATTTTATATTGTGATATTTCAATAAAATAAAACGGGGATGCGTGTAAACTTTTTTAACTATGGCTCATTCAAATTTTTGAGGGATTTTTTTTGCATAATATTTTTGATTTTCACAATTACACTATAATTATAATAATAATACATATAATAAAACTGTAGAGGTCGAATGTCTGTACATAGAAAATAAAATCAAGTCTAGGGAATGTAAAAAGTGGGAAAATACCAAGAATTTTTTTTTTGTTCCGTTGGTCTGTTTGTACGGGCTCATCTCCGAAATGGCTGGACCGATTTTAATAAAATCTTGTCAACATCTTATAGAATTTTTATTCCGGAAAATTAAAGGGTTCCCGTGGGATAGTTAAAAAACCATTAACCGCGGACGATGTCACGGGAAACAGCTAGTATTAAATAAAAATGACATCAAGAACTTTTCACGTATTCAAAGTAAAAAGCTAAACCAAAAAGCTGAATTTGATGATTATAATCACACTTTTTGTTAACATGGATACAGGCATATAAATAATAGGTCTTTACCTATGAATTGCCGTTTTGTGTGGAGATTTTGGGGAAGTCTGCATTTTCCATACAAAAATTTTTTCAGTTTTCTTCACAACGACGAATACAAAAATAATAATATTTGGCATGTATCATTTGACAAGCTTTAGCAATATGTGTGATATCATTCAAATTCATAAAAAATATTAATCGTTTTTAAATGAATGCAAATCAAATGATGTATTCGGGAGGTACTTAAAAAGAGTTATCACCGTGTCCAATTTTAACACAATTAAACTTACAACAAATTATCAAAACAAATCAAAAGAGCTCAAAAATATGGTCTATTTTTAGAGGAGGTAATTATTTTTTCAGAATACTCTGAAACTTAATTGTTTCAGTCAAAATACTAAGAGAGAAAAAAAACTAGCAATTGCTGTGTCCATTTAAATCAATTTTACTTAGGTACGGCTATCACAAAATTTGTAAGAGATTAAAAACTACACCCGTTTTGTTTAAGTACCTTTTGTGCAACTTTGGTTGAAAAATACTATTGTTACAAGTAACATAAAAGCGTACAGTGGCTACAGCTACTGAGTTTTATAAATTGGTACTGTTTCCCCATAATTTCACAAATTCATCGATGAAGGCCATTTTCAGCTTAAAGAAATCCACAGACAATCGAACCAATGTTTTTTTAACAACCGATAGTTAGAAAACAACTGTAACGACATTGTTGATGTAATCTCTCGGTTACAGTGTTGAAAGTTTATGTTAAATCAATATCAGCCTACGAGGAGCTCGGTGGCGTGGTTCGTACTGTTATACGGACCCTTCTAAAGGGGTTTTTAAAAAACAAATACTTGCTTTAAACACTATTTATTCCACATACAAGAATAATTAGAAGAAACGACCAGCCTCGACGGAGGTTAACAATAGACTGACGAATGGATGCAATGGATTAACGATTAAGACTCAGGAGTGATGAATGTGCAAATGGGATGTATGGTCAGCGTGAAAGGGTGCATGAGCCGTGTATAACACCTCCCAGGGTTAGATTAAACATCGGGAGCAGAAAATTAAGATGTTTAGCAAAGATTTAAAGATTTCTACGAATGCTAGGAAAAGGGAGAATTTTATCATCCTGATGGTCCATGACCTCCAGAGGGATGGTATCTGAAGCCTGCTCAGAAGTGGGATCTGTTGGAGAGGACTGTGTGAACTTAGGAAAACGGCTTTGGCTAAGCTACCTTCGCTATGATCAGTCCCAGGATGGGTGATCAAAACATTGTCACCTCAAGTTCCTCCGTGCTTCGGAAGACACGTTAAGCCGTTGATCCCGTTGGATATTGCTACCGGTTCTACCCGCCAATCGGCGTTGGGCCAGCGTGGTGTGTTATGGAACGGGCCTGTGCCCAGCAGTGGGACGTATATAGGCTGTTAACTAGGCACAGAATTTTTTGTAAGAATAAAAGAAAGACATTTGTACGGCCAGATCAACACGCAGCTGGCCCAATGTTTTTTTTTCGAGCCTCTGAAAGAGGACTCTACCAACCCATGCGGGTGAAGGAGGTGGTAATTCCCTCATTGGATACCCACTGGTCCAATACAGCTTTGTCGTCAGATATATGTTCGACTGCTGGCCACAGGTCTTGTTTCCGCATGATGAAACACATGAAGAGTACGGGTCGTAACACCACGCTGCGCTGACCGATGCAGATTGCTGGGTAGAAACGATTGCAATAGCCCCCAATACCACTTTATAACGAAACCATAAAAGCCCGGAGGAAATAGATTTTCGTACTTATGCCATTTGCCGGCACAGGTGACCATTAAATACGATTAGGGTCTCTGCCCACTGCACAACGGCATACACGTATAATTTATATAATCACTCCAATAGAAATATATTATACTAGCTGTTTCCCGCGACTCGGTCCGCGGTTACTATGGCTTTTTAACTATCCCACGGGAACCCTTTAATTTTCTGGAATAAAAAGTATCTAAGATGTTGACAGAGGATATATGGTATGGTAAGAAAAGAAGGAAATAACGAAGTCGCGGGCAACAGCTCGTTTCGAATATTTTACATAATTAATTAAACTTCGTAATTTAACACCAATATAAAGACGATTGTTAATAAGAAGTACATAATTATAATATCTACTAACAGATTTGCACGTGTAATAGCGTGGCCTTGTTTGTATGATATATAAACTAATTGTTAATCTTAACAGTTTTTAAAATCATGCAGAAGAGAATCAAGGACTTTTATTGAATTCTGTATCTTTTCGATCAAGTAAATATCACAAAATATTTTACGTTTGTGAACTATTAGGTCTAGGATTATTAGCAATCGACTATCATTAAAATAAAGCATGAAATTCCATTAATAATATATGATACAAAATTATTTCATACTTTTGCGTCACCAGTTTCACATAATATGTAATGCTATAGAAATTCAAATGTATGTAAATCATCAAATATTGTTTCAAATGTCCTTTTTTGACCTCTGCATTTATTGTAAAAGACATAACAAGAGAATGTTAAAGCTGTCGCCTTGTTGTATAATGTTTATCAAAGTAATTAAATAAATCTAAATTGGTGTGTTTTATCAAGTTTGTCGCAGTAGCAAAGGATATAAAAATTGTTTCAGAATTCACAGTAATATATATTTGTTTACCTATTAGTTCTGCTCACTACCTACACATTCATGGCAGTGCTGGGACCGTATCTAGCAGAAAAATATTCTTTGTAAAGAAATGAACGAGAGAATGCCTAGTACCTATACCGTTCTGTCGCCAACCGGCACATTTTCATAATTTTCTCAATATTTTACGTACCAGAGACGATCCAATCACGATCAATGTAAATGTAGCCTTAGGCTCCGGTGTAGTGATCAGAGACCTTTACTAGTATCGCTGTTCAAATTAATGAAATTCGACTTTCAAAAGGTACACATTATTTATGGACATAATATTCATGTTAAAAATTTTAATGATGAGATGTTGTGTCGATGTCTCCTTTAAAGTTTGAATTAAATTGAGACCCACTGTTCAAAAAAGTCCTGACTTATGAAATTGTAATTATTCAGAACTTATTATTTCTATTAAAAAAATTAAGTTTATAATTTTCAGTATATTGTAGGTATAACGGTTTGAAAAACATGTTTCGCATTGCCACAAATAATAATAAGTACTTGTCGCCAGATGAGCATTAATGAGTTTCAATGGAAATCCGTCAGTTTATTTCGACTTGTTAAATCATAAACGCGGAGCAATACCGTTGATAGCAATGAATTAACCTATTTCGGACTTTTTTAAATAAATACATTTGATCGAATATTACATTTTCTTATAAAAACTCTAATAGGTGAATTGTAAAATTATCATTTAACATAAAATTGAAGCAGAAGTGACTATTTTATTCATAATAGGAATCTCTTTAATATGAAGTATCTTTAATGTTCAGACATCGCACCATTACAGTATAATAAATGTTTAAAGTTAAACAGAGTTTAATGTAACACGTGTAGAATAAATGAATAAATAAATGTACCTTTTCGACAATTCATAGATAAGGACCTACTACTAACAATCATAACGAGATTTTACAACAGCCCGCAGCATGCTAATAAATAATAATATTAATTATCGCGGCCATGATGATAGACAAGTCGTTGTTTTGGCGTTCTTTATAAAAGTAATGAATGAATGTAATAAAAAAAAATACAATGCTTTGTTTCCTCAATAAAGTACCTAAATAAAAACATTTCATTAAAATTAACTTCAACTTTCTCACTTTTCAACATGAACAATCTAAGTACTTAGCGACTGCGATTTCTACTATGTTTACGATGAATCTCAAACATTTCCATACTATATCAAATCTAGTTTAAAGAAGCTATAAGCTTTTGACTGAATTGTCCGAAAATTTTTAGATCTAATAAAGACGTCGCACCTGAAGATATCTAGTTAGATAGACATAATTTTTATTAAATTCGATTCAAGGTCGATGCTTAAGAGTTTACCTATATTTATAAATCCTGTAAGTCATTGTTTACGATGACGATGACGAATCATTCGTCAAAATTTAGAGCCTTCTAACTAAATATAGGTAGTTTTATTGTTGGGTACATGGGAAGTCTTGGCGAGTTTAAATGACAATGTTTATGGACTATTTAGAAGTTATTTATTCCTTTTTTTCACAGATTTAATATGTTGTTCTAAATATTGTCACATAAAATTACCGCTGACAAGCTTTGACTGGATAGTCCGAAAAGTTTAGAGGACCTAAAAAAGACGTCGCACCTGAAGATGTTATAAGAAATATAATAATAATTATTAAATTTGATTCAAGGAAATCTTCGATGCTAATGATTATTTTGATTATGTATCTATTATTTATAAATCCTGTAAGTCATTGTTTACGATGACTATAATTCGTTTACAGTCAACACAAAATAAGAGGCCTGTTTTTGACTTTATGATGTAACTAGTCATGTAACCATACGAATCTGTACTCGATTCTCACGATAAGTCGATTGTAGTATGTATGAGTATTTAATCGATTTGAATATATTGGGTCCTTACCAATGAAATTGGTGTTTTTATTCTGACTTAGCAATTTGTCCGTAACTATTAAGTTTCAGAACATTCTTATAAAATAATTGCCTCTTCTAAAAATAGACCATATATTTGAGCTCGTATTATTTAATTTGATAATTTTTTGTAAGTTTAATTGTGTTGAAATTAGACTCAAAGACAATTATTTTTAACTGCCTCCCGAATACATCATTTGATTTGCATTAACATAAAAACGATGAATAATTTGTATCAGGCGTGTTGACACACATATTGCTAAAGCTTGTCTAATGATACATGCCAAATATTATTATCTCTGGATTTGTCGTTGTGAAGAAAACTGATAAAATGTTAGTATGTAAAATGCAGACATCCCCAAAATCTTCATACAAAACACCAATTTCATAGGTAAGGACTTAATATATTGTATAGCCTGACCAGGAAAATGAAAAACCTCCTCCAGGATTTTTCTTGTAAATGCCACACTGTGAATACTTTTTTAATCAAGTAAAATTTTTAAACAAGCTCTAATTAAAAAGAAACAAACGAATCATGTCCCTGATGTTACTTTGAGGTGTCTAGTAATGTGAAATATGTAATAAAAAAAGTAATACAAAATCTAAGATCATATATTGTAATATGCGAGTTGAACTTGAAAAAATACTTATTTTCGCTTAATCGATTATGAATAATCTATGGGCATTATAAAAAAATCGTTATGCACATCACTTGGCCGAGGGGGCGGTACCCGTCCACGAAAAATCTAATTACTGTGGAACATTTCCTTACGTAAAAAATAAAGAACTTTATGGACGTGAACTGTCAAAACGGGCCTCTTATTTTGTGTGGACTTTAAATCTTGAGCCTTCTAACTAAATATCGATGGGTACATGGGAAAGTATTGGCGAGTTTAAGTGACCTATTTAGAAGTTATTTGTTCCTTTTTTATTTATTAACAGATTTAATATGTTTTTCTAAATATTGTCACATGAAATTGCCGGTGTTTAAGTAAAATGTAAAATACCTAGTGTAAATAAAGTTAGACATAAGAAAAAAATTCTAGACACACAGACAATGAGCACTTAAGTCAAATTTAGGTTAATATAAAAAATGTACGGTATACGATGTAGACGAGTTTAGATTATTAAAATTAAACTAAGTGTTAAAAAACTGTGTGAATACTTATTTATACCAATGGAGTTCCAAATCAAAATACGTCTATTAAGGGACTAACTTTTCTTCAGTTCAGTTCAGCTCATTTCCATGTAAAATGTTATATACCTAGAAATTGATATGAAAATAATTTTGTCCCGAAGAAATTATGAATTTTTTACCAAAAATTGACTTACGTTCTTTTGTCCACCCGAGCCCAGAATTTATTTGTACGAATTGAGTTACGTCAACAATGAGTGGACAGAATTTCAAGATGTCACGTTTTCCAGTCATTCAGTCTCGGCCTGTTCCGGTCGGACTACCTGATGCAGAATGCTGATTGCAACAACATAAAACAAGTGGAATTTAACACGATCGCATCCAGTTTTGGCGCCATCACGTCGAATCTACCCGCCATGTCTCGGTACCGACATGCCGCTAGCGCGCGGGAAAGTTAAACTTCGATGCTTTTGGTGGCAAACCAATCTGTTTCAGATATTTTTTAAAATAATCAACAAATTATTTTGCCCAAAGTATCCATGTTTTGCACCCAAACGCTTGTAGCGACAACCAATCAGTCGACATCTCTCATGTGACTGCTGTCTTCTTCCTTGCACGCTATACATTCATCTCCTTCAAACACTTCTGTGCTTTTTCTTTTGTTTTGTTGTTTTATGCACGATGCTTGAGCTTATGCACTTAATTGTAAATCGTTTAGCATTATTTTTATTGTAAGTTCTAGAACGCATGGATTTGACGAGATGTAGAATTTTAAGAGTAGATTTGAAGGCATATTTTAGTGGATTTGAATGCTTTTAGTTATTGCAATCACTTGAGAGATGTTACCTGACCACGCCTGTATTGTCGGTCTAAAGAAGCCCGTAAAATGTGTCGTTCGATCATCGTGGGATGTCCTCTTTCTGTCCAATCATTGCCGGGTTTGGGATAGGGTACACATCTTTCAAAAAGTGTTTTGCGCTTTCATCACTCATGCACAGAAACTGTTCAATGTATGAAAACATTAGACTCCATTCTTGTGTTGGATAGCAAGCACTATTTTGAAATTAATTCCAGTTTCACATTTTAAAATTTGGGATATCTCAATTACATCATGTAATTTAGGGAGTGGCATGGTTTTGATTGAAATTGTGTATATCTCTCATCTATGGGACGGAGAATTTCTTTGATTATTAAGAGATTGTTTAATAAGACTTTTATTTGTTTCCAATTGGAAGCAATATCACTTATGTTAAGATTCGCCAAAATCATTTCGTTGGTAAGCGATCGAAAGATGTTTTGTAAACAAATATTTGGTCCTTACCTATGGATTTGGCGTTTTATGTGCAGATTTTTGGGTAGTTTCCATTTTTCATACCAATTTTTTTTTCAGTTGTCTTTACAACGACAAATAGAAACAATAATATTTGGCATATAGCTTATATATGAATGTATCACACTTCAAAAACAAAATTTATCGTTTTTATAATTTTATGGCTAATCAAGTAGTGTATTCGGGAGGCAGTTCAAAAGAAAACATAAAAGTTTTAAAATTCTTGTCTATTATTAGAGAAAATATCTGATATTTAATAAGAACGACCCGAAAATAATGTTACAGACAAAATATTAAGATAATATCGCCAATTTCATACGTAAGGACCCTAATATTTTAACATAAAATTCGTAACTATTGACACTTTTTCGTAACTATTTAAATTTCATATCAAACCTGAAATAAAATGATGACGTTTTATTCGACAAGAACTAAGCACGATGATTTTTTTTACATAGCTATGAACAAATACATCTGCAATTGCCTGAATGGATAAAAATGCTAACGATAGGTAAGAACCAAATAATCACCCAATGATGCTGCAAAATAAATAAAATACATTTATTTCATGCAAAAAATTTCACACCCATCTCATCATATTATATTATATTAAATAAACAACAAATTTGAAATGTAATTAAAATATAGAAAAAAAACTCAAAATAAATCATTAAAAACAAATCAATAAAATCGAAACCATTTCATAAATTAAATCCATATTTGAACAAAAATTAACACAAAATAAAGAAATTACACTATATATTACTAGAAATTATCCAGACCTCTAATTTACTTACAATGTCTATCAGAAGCTATTCAAATTTTCCGACATTGATAACTATTCGTTTTCGTGTCTATTATTGCGTTAATTGGCGTTCATCTATTATTGTAATAAATAATAAGAAAATAAGAATTAAGGAGCATATACCACAAAATTAAATGCCGAGGGAACTATATCTACTTACCTTATTTCTGGATACAGGTATTCTATAATAATATGACTATAATATTAGAAAGTTTCTGTGAACATTTACTACTAATGGAGAACTATAAAGGAACTATTCAGAGATTGCAATCGCTATACTCTGTGGGCTGAAATGAAAATACCGTCAAAATTAAATCTATGTTCTGTAATACAATTTCACACATTAATACTTATGTATTTCTTAAAAAACGTGATCAACCTTTGTAGTCTGCATTTGCGCATCTTGCACATAGAATAGATGAGTATATTATTGCAGTACAAAAGTAGAGAATATTCTAGAATGGGCCTTGTGATTCCATGTAGCATGCTTTATGTTCGTGTGCGTCTGCTTCTAGTCTTGGTTTATCTACGGGGCAGTAGAAACAGTTTAGTCTCGAAACGTTCAAGTTTCAAAATAACATATGATTGCAAAGTTCAATTCTCATAAGATCCAAGTCCCAAAATCTCCATGTTGCGAAATATCCACATCTCAAAACGCCCAAGTTGCAAAATAGTCAAGTCTCAAAACACCCATGTCTTATAATATTCATTTTTTATATTTGTGGATAGGTAAGTATACCTTGCAATATCAACTGTACTGTAGAATTTTCTGTAGGATTATTTTTGGAACAGCTTGTGTTTTTGTTACTAATATTCACAAGCTTCTCAATTAGCCCAAATAAAAGTTCTAATTGTTTCTCAAGCCAATGGTATTTCTTAAACATCGTATGCTAGATCTTCGAGAACCTTCCTATGAAAAAAATAATAAATTTTTATTCAGAAAATGGTTCCTATTTAGTTATGTTAGCCTGGTACTTTTTTTGAAAATATAGATATATATATACACACACACATACTATTCACTTTACTTGCTATATTAATTTAAAAAAAACTAAATCACTTTTCTTCTGAAAAGTATTGGTGATGACATAACATGAGTTTTAACAGTAACAGCAAATGGATTCCTTCGTTAATACCTAAAAAATAGGAATCTAAAAGTGGGATCCAACGGTAATAAATTATAATTCAGTTAAAGCTTGAAAATGAGTTATAATTCAACAATGACATCATTTTTATATAGACTTTAGAACATAATTATAAGATCTGCAGGAAAATACATAATACAAGGTTATTTTTCCACCATATACAGGTTCTACAAATTTGTTTGATATTTCAAGGTACACTTACCTAGAGATATAAAAAAACGAATATTAAGAGACATGGATGTTTTGAGAGTTGACTATTTTGCATCTTAACGTTTTGAGATGTAGATATTTTGCAACTTAGTGGTTTTGAGTCTTGGGTATTATGACATTTGAACTTTTTGCAACTATATGTTATTTTGCAACTTGAAGCTTTCGAGACTAAAGGTAGTGACTTGATACTTGTAGTTTAGAACTGGTCCTATAATGCGGAGAACGGGGCGAAGACAAAGTTATAACGATTAGACAAAAAGTAACGTCAATAATTAAAGAGTCTTCTCTGCGTCTATGAGTTCACTCCATTCAGATTATTGTTAGGGCTGGTTCTCAAGGACTATTGTTTGTTCTTCCACCTGAAAGCATACCAGAACGCTCCAGTTCTCCACTTTTTCCAAATTTAGGACTGAGGTATACTGTCCGCATTGGACGGAATTTTGGCGATCGTTATATGTGGATGATATTATTTTATGTTAGCAACGTATGAATGCTGACAGGTGGACCGTCAAGTTGTTTGCAAGCTTGTTATTCTATAATCTTTCGTAATTGAATTCTTCGTTCAGGTCCTATATTTGTAACTGCGGTCACTATCACTGTTAATTGATTTGTTTTTTATTTGGAGCGTCGAAGGTTCTGTAATGTCTTATCAAAAAGAACTGCTAGCGATAGTGGCAGTAGTTACAGATCTTGAATGTTTCTTTACATAATTCCCCATTTTTCAGCTACATTCTTCGGCAACTGGGACGTGGTGACTTGATCAAAAATGTAAGTTAAAGCTTTTTATCTCATTAGTCAGATTTTTATAAAAGATAACAACATTTCACAGCTTTTTATAACTCCTTCGACGAAGGACAGTTTCCCGTTGACTAAATAATTGTAATGGCACTGCGTCATTTAATTTGCAATAGGTGGGTCTTAATTGTGAAAATTTGTAGTATGGACTGTGGTATTGTTTCTCATTTGAATTTACTTATTATAAGAGTTATTATTACGAACATATAAAGAAAAATATTAAGTATGGTATTAATATATTAAGTGTGATGTCTATGGGCGGCGGTAATCACTTACCATCAGGTGAGCCGTCTGCCCGTTTGCGCACTTTTTTTATGAGATAGGAGGCAAGCGAACAGACGGGTCACCTGATGTTAAGCAACTACCGCCGCCCATGGACATAAGCAACACCACGGGGGTCATAAGTGCGTTGCGTTGTTTAAAAAAAATCTTCTTCCCCTAGATGCCAGAAAACCGTGCTCTATCAGGCCTTTGCACGGGCATCACTGAAGCGTTCGACCTGTTTGGCGTGCCTAACGCTGTGATCCTGTTCGTCGTGGAGGAGGTCTCGTACAACATCTGCGACCAGAGATTCCATGAGTTTCACATATCGGAGACGAGACCTGAAATACAGGTAAAGACAAAGACAAAGGCAAAAAGAGTAAGAATTTGACTACTTCTTCTTTTTTTCAACAGTCTCATCCCCATTTACATGGGTCTTAACATACCACCTCGTTTTACCTCGTTATTAATTTTATTTGAAAGATGCAATGATGATGAAGTCTTTTTATCATCTTGCTAGTGGATCCCAGTTACATGAAACGATTGGTCTTCTGAATCAGATTTACTTAATTCTCTCGTATTTTTATTCCTTTTTTAAGTATCAATAGCAAGCAAGGAAATTCATATTGTTGCGCCATCGAATAAATAAACTTATTTTTGAACATTTTTAAGGCGTAGGGATAGAAAAATATTCATAAATGAGGAGTTTTTGGTACAGTAGTCTGGCAAAAATACAGCACAAGGGATGATCAGATAAATTTATGTTATGACATAACATAAACTTGTTTGTGACGGTCCTAAATACTAGTAATGGGCCCTGATGGTCTTTGAATTATCTGTGCCGTAGCGTCACGATTATTGTAAACAATTCAATACGCATGCTTGACACAGCCGACAGCTATGCTTGATTGGTTGCGACTGGCGTTTCACGGATTTCGACCACGCGTAGTAATTGTTTACATGAAGCGTTACTCAATTAATTTCACAAACATGGTGGATAGCGTTTTTGGCAGATGAAAAAAAAACATGTTTAAATTGAATTTCTACAGCAATGCCTTCTTTATATTTATCGAACTTGGTATATTTCGGACTCTTGTACTAAATACTATGCGAATGACACATTATTTTCATTACTTTTGATATGAGTCAACTAGCCTATTGTACACGTTCTTCTGGTTCTGGCTGTATAAACAAATTTTTGTACGGACAAGAGCACAGCAGACTACCAAAAAATAATTTATCGATAGATAATTAATTCTTACACAAAACATTGAGTTGGAAATCAATTGAGAAAACTTGATTTGATTTTGGATCGTCTGACATGCTTCAAACTGTATACATGAACTGAGGCGATCCCATTACAATCAGGTTATTTCATTTACGAACTATCAATCGTACATTTTCATTTATTATAAACCTTTAGTTTTCTCTGTCGATAAAATTGCTCTGTGATAAACACCAGCCTTCATAGCTATCAAAACATGGCGCTACGGTGCAATGTGCTTTGCGACGCACCTCAAGTTTTCAATAGATGTCGCTGTCGCTCAATTTCGATTACGCCAAACGCTCAAGGTCATTTCCTCTCGCCTTACCTTTCGCCTTAAACAATCGGGAGCCTTTCAGTGGTTAGTAGAAGCAATTCGAGCACATCTAACTTTTTGGAAGGCTGTCGTAAGTTCAAGAGAGTTTGTATGAAGTTTGCCCGGTGCATGGCAACAGGCTCGCCACCTGTTACATGGGGACCTAACATATATTTTTTTAAAAAAGCTCAGCAAATGACTACACTACGTGATGATAAGCAGTAGAGGAGTCCATGTGTGAAGATAGCTGGTGCAGCATGCTGACATACTGCCCTAGCCACCCTCACCTTGCCGGCCCAAAACAATGCTTATCTGACGAAATGTGGGTGTTATCACTTCTGCCTACCCCTTGGGGAAAGAGGCGTGATGATATGTACGTGTGTGTGTGTTGTGTACTAATGAAGTTTATTCTTACAGATCATACGAAAGACTTTAAATGAAATATTTGAAGAGACTGAACTTAATCATAAGAAACAATTAATTATGTGAGTATGATAAGAAATTTTTGTGTTCTATTTATAACATTACTAGCTTTTGCCCACGGTTTCTTCCGCGTAGAATAGTTACATTGAGATAGTGTGATGGTATGTAGCCTAGCCTTCCTCAATAAATAGGCTTGTTGAATAAACACTGAAAAATTTTTTCAATTTAGACAGTAGCCTCAATTGGTGGAATTTAAAATTTACTCCTACTCTATTATTTGAAGCAAAGATAAAAGGTAGCCTATGTCCTCTCAGAGTAAACAGAACTGGAGTAGCCTTTGTCTAACATTCCCCTCTGCCAAATGCACAAGCATCAGATGCTTGCACGTTTAATAAAACTAGTTGAGCCGCCATTTTGACAGCCATAACATTGTAAACGTTGCGGCGAACAGAGCTCCCGCAAAAATGCCTGCCTGTGCTGTTTTTTGTTGTAAAAATAAATAGAAAACATCGAGTATGCTAAAAGATGGTGTCACCTTTTATTTATAATTATAATTTTTAAGATTTCATGATTATTTACTTCATTATTTCATGTTTTAGAATTCTACGATTTCAAATTTCGAACGCTAGTCTCGTGGGGAGTGCGGCTGTGACGTTGTCAAAACGCACACCCCACGTGACTATTTTATGCGTGTGTGTGCGTGAAATTTAAATTTGTGTGTCGAATTGTGCATGTGTGCATTTGTAAAAACGGCTGGCTTTGAGTGTAGTGGTAAACTCACCCCCCGCAAGAAATGGCAGAAAAATATTTTTTGAGAAATTGACTAATGGC
The DNA here is from genome assembly GCA_910589355.1 of Parapoynx stratiotata. NCBI lineage: Eukaryota > Metazoa > Arthropoda > Insecta > Lepidoptera > Crambidae > Parapoynx > Parapoynx stratiotata. The sequence continues at coordinate 8,711,235 of OU342482.1, forward strand.
TACTCCAGTTCTGTTTACTCTGAGTATGTCCTAGACCTAGACCTAGACCTAGGCTCTAGACCATCTGTGTACCAAATTTCGGTTAAATTGGTTCAGTAGTTTTGACGTGAAAGTGAGACAAACAGACAGAGTTACTTTCGCATTTATAATTTTAGTATGGACTAGTTGTTAGGATTTTCAATATCGAAAGATGGTCTTCGATATAAAATGCGTATAAAATCCTCATAAAAATACTCATGTTTATATCAAGGTCCTTAGATCCTTTTGCACTCATGTTTATACATACATACATAAACTTTTATAATTTGTTTCTGTGCAAAATGTTTTCTTGGATAGGGGGAAAACACTAAAGAAGAATACACTCACGCTCACACACACAAATAAAGAAACTGAGCTGAAAAACCATTAAACATTTTCATAAATGATAAGATTTTAAATTAAATAAATATGCCACGACGACGTGCTAATCAGTGATAATATTTTTTAGAGATGCGCTGAACGGTGGCTTCTTAATAACCAAATACCGAATATTACTCGGTTTAATCTTTACCGAACCAGATATTAGGCAGAATTATTCTGTTTACAATTACTTTGCATTGCCGGGAAAACAACAGAAAAAATGAAAAAATAAAAGTATACTAATACTGAACTACCTGTGAAATCATTATGTTGACATAAGTATCATAGTCGTACAGAAGAAGTTATGTATTTTTGTTCTATACCCGGTCATCTAGCCAAGAAAAACAACAGAATATATTCGGCTCAAAAACCGAATAATTCCGAATACAAGAAAAATGATGCCGAATACGACGAATACAAAATGAAAATTCGCCGCATCTCTAAAGTTATCAGGCAAAAGAGTATTACACCGTGTGTCATGCAAAACATAAATGTAATTTTAATGACAAACTTTAAAAGCTCTACTTTAAGGGTCCGGCGAACAGTGAATTTTTCATACAAACGTAATACCAAACCATTTTCAATTTGAGAATATCTGGACATATCATCGCTGTTATTTTTCTATGTTTCTGTTTAAATAACATAATAATTAATTTCGTTTTTAATATGAAACAAATAAGCGGAAAATATGTCGGAAAACGTCGAAAAATTTACGAAATATAATCGCATATATTTATAAGTTTATAAATATTTTAAACAAATTTTTTTTAACAGAAACATAGAAAAATACTTTCTTAATCCGAATAACAGCGATGATATGTCCAGATATTCTCAAATTGAAAATGGTTTGGTATTACGTTTGTATTAAAAATTCACTGTTCGCCGGACCCTTAAGACTTCCTCTACAGTGGCGCCATTTGGTGAGACTGAAAAACGGCTGCCGCATGAGCTGGATGATAATTAGACAAAGGCGTGATGACATGTAAGTATTGTGTTTGCAGCGATGGAAAGCCGGTGGCCGTAGTCTACTACCGGTCGGGGTACGAGCCGGCGCAGTACCCGTCCAGCAGGGAGTGGGACGCCCGACTCAGGGTGGAACGGTCCACGTAAGTTTTTAAATGGTTGTTGCTCAAACATACGTACATACAATCACGCCTGTAATCCCCGAAGGGGTCGGCAGAGTCCAAGGAGCACTGTGCTCCTTAAGACCACATTTAGCCATACAAAAATTGAGTTGGGTCAGATGGAAAATCGTGAAAAGTAGTAACAAGTGGCTAGCTCATCGCCTACACAATCACAGACAGTACCCAATACGCCCTTAGTCGCCTTTTACGACATGCTAGGCAAGAAAAGCAGTTGGCACATTCTTTTTGCTTTCCGGACCAACAGTGCTCATTCTCGGTTGTGACTGGAACACGAACACTGGACTCTTAGACGGCGACATCTTGTTACTCAACCAAGCTTGTCAAAATAAAGTTAGAAGTAGTCAAAAAATCTAAATATTGTGTCGTCTATTTACGCAATACATACATGTGGTATGGGTATACATGGGTATACTTAATTTTTTTCCTTCAAGTAACAGCTATTTTTAATGTTCAACGAAGTGGGGATTTACAAGGAAACAGTAAAAATATATATTATACTTTAAATAAATACATTCGTCAATTATTTTATATCTTTAGTTTTCCTCCATAGTAAGTTAATTATTATTTACGATAATTAATATTCTCAACAATGTCATACGTAATGGAGCCTTGAATTTGAATGATGTTTACACATATGTCAAGTGATGATGCTTTCGGTTAAATATGGTATAAAAATCTTTTACAATAAGCTACGCATTGATATAATACAATACACCTATTAATGGTTTTAGGCCCGATTTTTCAATCCTCAGTTAAAATTATCCGCAATTTAAAACTATCACTGTCACTTTCTAAAGTCATAAAAAGAAAAGGGACAGAGCTAACATTTGACTGACACGTTGTTTTATCTGAGGATTGAAAAATCGGGCCTTATAGAACTATTTTTAACATTATTATTTTTAACATATTTTAATTTTTAACACATCACCAACCAATCGGGACCAACGGCTACAAACCACCAACATAACCGGAACCAACGGCTTAATGTGCCTTCCGCAGCACGGAGGAGTTCGATATCACAAAGTTTTGGTCACCCATCCACGGCCTGACCAAGGCTTTGTTTTCAATCAAAAGCCAAAGCTTACTAAGCACTACGCGACTGAGTACTTTCAGTATTACCAGTTAATAGGCTATAATATAATTCAAGACGGTCACTCAAATCTCGCTAAAGTATTTGTGAATGCATATTTCTCTTCTTAAAGAACGGAGGCAATGTTTGTGTGATGAATGCAGGCGTACACCCTTACTAATAAACAAGGTATAAGGTTGAAATAGTTATTCAGTGTTTTGTCTTCGTCAGACATTCAGAAGGCAGTACTTGTCAGAAAGTGACAAAACACTGAATAACTATTCCTTCCTTATAACTCTTAGGGCGAATTCGACCAAATAGAGATTAGTAACACGGGAATAGTATACCAAACTGAGCTGAAACGATTGGCCGAATCTGCCCTATGTCAAACGAGTCATTGACACATCCGTGCGCGAGAAACTGCGTACTCCGTTAAAATAATATTACTCGCGTGTAGCCAAAGTTGAAAGAACTAGGATAGCTAATCGGCTCCGCCCTTAGGGCAGATTCGACCAATCGTGTGAACTCAGTTTGGTATTACTATTCTCGTGTTACTAATCTCAGTTTGGTCGAATTCGCCCTTAGTAAGATGGATTATCTATTATATTCTATCCATCGACTAGTATCCGTAACACAAGCAGCACTAAGTTGATAAAAATGGCGATACTTGGTAGGTGTGAATGTCTGAGAACATTTATTTATTATTTATTTTATTTTTTATAAAAGTAGGAAGAAGAAAAAATGTAAAGGGAGAAACTTGCTAAAATGTTTGCCCGTTCTTCTCAGAACAAGCCCTTGTGAACGTTACGGAGAGCGTAATCTTATTTTTGTGACGAATTGTCAATATTTTTGACATTCATCAGCTTGAACTAAGGCGTATCTAATCTGGAAAAATATTTTTAAATTTAAAGAAGCGTAAAACTGCTTCTACACGCGTCTGTTTACATTCTTATTTTCAAGCAAATGAGCATGGCATAATTTCAATTATTTCGTGACTAATAAACACTTGATTTAATTTTTTTGTTGAAAGTATAGCACTGTCTGATGTTAGTGTCTACTACTAGGACTAAAATAATAAATAAATGTATTATTTTAAGGGCCTGTTTCACAATCGACTGGTAAGTTCTGAATAGCTTACTTGGCAGTTCAATTGACATAAAATTCATATAACAACTGTCAAATGATCTGCCAAGTAAGCTATTCAGAACTTACCGGTCGATTGTGAAACAGGCCCTAAGTATAAACTGTCAGAAACTTATTGGTCGAGGTGCAATGGGGCTGACATGGCAATTATGACAAGGACTTCAAAATGTTTGTAGAATATGAAATTGAATTATTCAATAAGAAAACATTTCTCATTCCAGAGCAATAAAATGCCCTTCCATACACTACCAACTAGCAGGAACAAAGAAGGTCCAACAAGCGTTGGCGGTACCCGGAGTCCTAGAGAAGTTTATGGGCAACGGAGCGCCCACCGAGCGAGTGCGGGACATCTTCACCGGCCTCTACTCGCTGGACTTCGACGAGAGCGGCGAGCGGGCGGTCGAAATGGCCCTGGAGGATGCTGAGAGGTGACATGACATACATACATGCATGCATGCATACATACATATGTATAGGACTTCGACGAGAGCGTCAAGCTGACGGTAGAGATGGCTCTGGAGGATGCTGAGAGGTGACATTACATACAAACATGCATGCATGCATACTTACATATGTATAGGACTTCGACGAGAGCGTCGAGCGGACGGTAGAGATGGCTCTGGAGGATGCTGAGAGGTGACATTACATACATACATGCATGCATGCATACATACATACGTATAGGACTTCGACGAGAGCGTCGAGTGGACGGTAGAGATGGCTCTGGAGGATGCTGAGAGGTGACATTACATACATACATGCATGCATACATACCTGCATACATGCATACATACATGACATCGACGAGAGCGTCGAGCGGGAGGTCGAGGTGGCTCTGGAGGATGCTCAGAGGGGACGGACATTTCATACATACATGCATACATACAGGACATCGACGAGATCGGCGAGCGGGCAGTCGAGGTGTCTCTGGAGGATGTCGAGAGGTGACATTACATACATGCATACATACATACATTACTTCGACGAGGGCGTCGAGCGGGCGGTCGAGGTGGCTCTGGAGGATGTCGAGAGGTGACATTACATACATGCATACATACATACATTACTTCGACGAGGGCGTCGAGCGGGCGGTCGAGGTGGCTCTGGAGGATGTCGAGAGGTGACATTACATACATGCATACATACATACATTACTTCGACGAGGGCGTCGAGCGGGCGGTCGAGGTGGCTCTGGAGGATGTCGAGAGGTGACATTACATACATGCATACATACATACATTACTTCGACGAGGGCGTCGAGCGGGCGGTCGAGGTGGCTCTGGAGGATGTCGAGAGGTGACATTACATACATGCATACATACATACATTACTTCGACGAGGGCGTCGAGCGGGCGGTCGAGATGGCTCTGGAGAATGCTGAGAGGTAAGATTATAATAATATAGTGATGGTGGGTTTTGAGTTAGACAATTTACATTGATGTAAGTATTTGGTTAATTTCGTTTTTAAAATTAGTCGTGGAAATTATTCGTATTCGTATCAGATTATATGATATTTGATAACCCAATAAGCATGTGTGTGCTTCTGAATTTCTACAATAGTTTCATTCATATTTATTTTTTGAAAAAAAAAACATTTTTGGGCCTCCTTTGACAGCTTAGGTAGAAACAGTTACAATCTTCCTCAGCCTATATAAGTCCCACTGCTAGGCACAGATCTTCCTCATGAAGAAACACATGAGGAGTATGGGCCGGAACACTGCCACGCTGGCCCAATGCGGGTTGTTGTGTAGAAACGGTGGCAAGAGCGACCGAAGCCGACGGCTTAATGTGCCGTTCGGAGCACGGAGGTCGAGATCATAGTGTGTTTTAATCACTCAATCTCATGACCATAGCTTTGTTGTCAATAAGCCAAATCTACGAAACTCTACCTTACAGAGCTCGTCTTAATTTTTTGCCAAATCTATTCATATAATAAAACTCTGGAAGTGGAATGTCTGTACATTGAAAAAAAAGCTTAAAATCAAGTCAGGGGAAATACAGGGAAAATACCAAAAATGATATTTAACATTTTTTTGTTTCTTTGTTTGTCTGCTTGTACGGGCTAAACTCCGATATGGCTGGACCGATTTCAATGAAATTTGGCATGGTGATACTTTATATCCCCGGTCAACATCTTAGATACTTTTTATTCCGGAAAATTAAAGGGTTCCCGTGGGATAGTTAAAAACCCGTAGTAGCAACAGCTAGTCTGAATATAATTTTTATGATAGCATAATTAAAAATAACCAACTATTATCTAGATTCGTGCTGAAGCCGCAGCGGGAAGGCGGCGGCAACAACCTGTACGGCGCCGACGTGCGCGACGCGCTGCTGCGCATGCGCCACAGCCGCGAGCGCGCCGCCTACATCCTCATGGAGCGCATCCTGCCGCCGCTCGTGAGTCCCGTCTTGCTGCTGTAACTTGTACGGCGCCGACGTGCGCGACGCGCTGCTGCGCATGCGCCACAGCCGCGAGCGCGCCGCCTACATCCTCATGGAGCGCATCCTGCCGCCGCTCGTGAGTCCCGTCTTGCTGCTGTAACTTGTACGGCGCCGACGTGCGCGACGCGCTGCTGCGCATGCGCCACAGCCGCGAGCGCGCCGCCTACATCCTCATGGAGCGCATCCTGCCGCCGCTCGTGAGTCCCGTCTTGCTGCTGTAACTTGTACGGCGCCGACGTGCGCGACGCGCTGCTGCGCATGCGCCACAGCCGCGAGCGCGCCGCCTACATCCTCATGGAGCGCATCCTGCCGCCGCTCGTGAGTCCCGTCTTGCTGCTGTAACTTGTACGGCGCCGACGTGCGCGACGCGCTGCTGCGCATGCGCCACAGCCGCGAGCGCGCCGCCTACATCCTCATGGAGCGCATCCTGCCGCCGCTCGTGAGTCCCGTCTTGCTGCTGTAACTTGTACGGCGCCGACGTGCGCGACGCGCTGCTGCGCATGCGCCACAGCCGCGAGCGCGCCGCCTACATCCTCATGGAGCGCATCCTGCCGCCGCTCGTGAGTCCCGTCTTGCTGCTGTAACTTGTACGGCGCCGACGTGCGCGACGCGCTGCTGCGCATGCGCCACAGCCGCGAGCGCGCCGCCTACATCCTCATGGAGCGCATCCTGCCGCCGCTCGTGAGTCCCGTCTTGCTGCTGTAACTGGATACTGTTACATAATGACCATTATGCAACAGATTGAACTCTTGTGTAACAGTTATTTGGCTTTTTCGCAATACGTCTACTTCGCAAAGTGTCTACCAGTCGCAAAATGTCGCTTTCGCATAATGTCTCTTTCCGAAAATGCCTCTTTCTCAAAATGTCGCGATAGGGACTTAGAATAAGAAAATTTATTTCTGAAGAGAAAATCTTTAATTAAGGCTTCATTTAAAAAAAGGCGCCGAGCAAATAAAATCAACAAAGAAACATTAAACTATTTGAACCTTAACCTTTTTGTAATTGCGGTAAATATACCATACATACATACAATCACGTCGGTAATCCCTAAAGGGGTAGGCAGAGTCCAAGGAGCACTGTGTTCCTTAAGACCACATTTAGCCGTACAAAAACTGGGTTTGGTTGCTACAAAAAAAATTTTTTTTTGTTAATTAATATTCATAATCTCTACCTACTTGAATGTAGTGTTATTGATTTAATTTTGTTTTTTTATGACACTTTGTTTAATGAAGCTAAGCTATTATAAATTTTCTGAAAAATTTGACATCGAATTGATATTTACTGCAATTATAAAAATTTTAAGGTTCAATTTGTTCGGCGCCATTTTAAATGAAGCCTTAATTTAAGATTTTCTGTTCAGAAATATACTTTTTATTCTAAGTCCCTATCGCGACAATTGAGAGAGAGGCATTCTGCGAAAGAGACATTTTGCGAAAGCGACATTTTGCGAAGTAGGCGTTCTGCGAAAACGCCAGTTATTTTTCTTCAAAACTCAAGCTGACGGAACTCATTTATGTTTTCGACATTGAGCAATATTTTGACCAACTTGGCTACGAATCGAAAAATTGGCCCTTAGTTTCTAATTCATGTGTGAGTGTGTCACTAATCTTTCTTCCGTGGAAAAACATACATAAATGTATTTTTATTTTTTATTTATTTAATGAACAAAATACAGCATTATCTTAATATTAGATAGTGAGGCAAAAGCCAGAAAGGTTTGTTCGCTCACTATGATCATCGATACACTCAGTATCCGGCGACAATTGTGTCAGGTATCCGGGTACGTGGTCCGGCCGGGCGCCGCGGTGCCGCCGCCGCTCACCGACCTCGTGTCCGAGCTGGGCATCTTTGGCGTCATCATTGGGTAAGGCATTATCCATACCAATATTATAAATGCGAAAGTAACTCTGTCTGTCTCGCTTTCACGTCAAAACTACTGAACCAATTTCACCGAAATTTGGTACACAGATAGTCTAGAACCCGAGAAAGGACATAGGCTTTTATCCAGATATTCCCATAGGAACGGATGCCATGGGGGTGATTGTAAAAAAAATTAAATAACGCCTTCCAGAAAAATTTAAGAACAAATTTACGACACTATGAACTTTGCTTCTAATAATAGAGGAGGAGTAAATTTTCAATTCCACTAATTGAGGCTGCTGTTCCAATCTGAAAAAATCTTTCAGTGTTGAATAGCCTATTTATTGAGGAAGGCTATAGGCTACTTTAGGCTATCCCGGTGGGATTACATCACAGATATACATTTACACAGATGACGCAGATGCAAGTACTGCGCGTGTCCGAAAACCCCCTGCTAAGTCTCCGCGCGTCCGAATGGCAGCAAAAACAAACAAAAGCCTCGTTGTGTGATAATTGGCGGAGGGGCATCGATATCTTTCAATCAGTTTCAATATCTTTCATCTCCCGTCTCAAAATTACGGCTGTGACGTCACCGTAGGCGTTCAAAAGTAGACACGCTTGGTTTCTATGCGAATCGTTAAGCTTCTGTGGATTACATCCATCTCTTGTTGATCTCCGTGGTCGAGTGTTCTGTACGCCCGGTCTCAAGGCGTCGCCCTCTCGAGAGGTTCTGGGTTCGATCTGTTTGTGTGATGAATACAGTATTTGTTTCTCCAGTCTTGGATATTCTGGATATTTATATGTTTTTATATATTAAATATATTAATCCGTCATCTAGTATCCGTAACACAAGCAGTATTAGTTGCTTAAAATGGGGCTAGTTGAAAGGTGTCTGTCTGAAAATATTTACTATTATCCACTTGCTACGATCCCGACATACACCTAACCCAAAAATTTCGCTAGTGTCTTCATATACGTCATAAATATAGAAATAAATATATAGGATTTTAAACTTTCGCGTTGCATTGTATATAAAAGTTATACTACCAGGACTACACGCGACGTACATTATGTAGTATTTAGATACTACTGACTGCTCGACGTTTCGGCTGGGTTACACCAACCGTGGTCACGAGCTGACTGGCGCGCGGTCGTCTGCTCGGGCGGGCTCGTGATTCTTCTTCTACCCACACATTATTAATGCTGCAGTCACTTCGGCATACCACAGTAACAGTATCTGGGTTGGTTTGTAAAGATACAGTCCGCGGCGTACACTTGTTAATCACCGGATTCCACGCTGATGACAATTTGAACCCGTCCTCCCGATTGAAATTCTTATATTTCTTTATCTCAATCGCTTCACGAACTATTCTTGTATGATAGTGACGATCATTGGAGAGGATAACGCGCGCGCGGCTATGTACGTCGCGTGTAGTCCCGGTATTGTAACTTTTATATAAATAAATATATTTCAACATAAGCATCTATCAACACGCACAAATTATGCGACTTGGCCGCTTGTGTTATGTACTACATACTGTATCATCATGCCTCTAGAGGCGGAGATAGATCTCCAAAGGGGCAGGCGGATGTTACCACCCACATTTCACCTAAGTCCCCCTGTAACAGGTGTAGAGCTGTTACCACCCACATTTCACCTAAGTCCCCCTGTAACAGGTGTAGAGCTGTTACCATGCACCGGGCATAATGTGAGGCAAGCGATATTTGAAATAAACTGTAATTAATTTCAATTCTAATAGAGATAGAACTAGTGACTTTGCATAAGTTGCCTTTTGTCCGTTTGGTATTTTATGTTTCTGCATTAAAATTTAAAAATTCAATTTGACATTACATGAAAAAGGTGGAGGAGGAGGAGGAGGTCTATACCTATTATTATATTTTTCAAAAAGCTTTCATATATTTCTAGAGTATATCTATCCTATTTACAGGACCAAAGAGAAGGTCTACTGCAACAAACAAGTGGGCCACATGCTCCGGACAAAGCTAGCGGACGCCAACGAGGGCGGAGTCGCCGCCGGGCTCGGAGCCCTAGACTCGCCCTACCTGCTGGACTTGTAGCCCGCACTCTCCCTACCACAAGACTTGGCAACCCTAGCTATTAAATGAACTGTGACAACCCTGAAAGGTTATTGAGTGCACAGTGACAACTATAAGGCTTGGCAACCCTGGCTATTGAATGAAAAGTGACAACCCAAACACTTGGCCACCCTGGCTACTGAGTCAACAGTGACAACTCTAGCTATTGACTGAACAGATACAGCCCAACACTTGGCAAGAGCCCAACACTTCATGATCTGGCAATATTGTTATTAATATGATAATAGGGTTGTCAAGTAAATATATTGAGATGTGGCCAAGAATTTTGTACCTTATGATGGATGCCAAACTCCCATACAATAGCATGAGGCAATGTTTTGTCTCGATCAGTAGGTGTTCCTTCTCATTCTATCAATTTAACGAATGAGTTTGACGTTTCGTAGTAAAGCTTTCTATTACAACTAATGACGTCTCACAAAAATACACACAAATTACTTAATCAAATACTCTCATTTAATAGTGATTATTGACTCACCTGTGAAATGATAAGGTACATCTAGGATACCACTCTCTTACACAACATAAAACAACGCACGGCATCACCAGTTTTATATTTTTTTATTTAAAATATTGAATTACAAAAATTTGTAACAATTTTCAGTCTAGGTGTCAAAATGGCGTAAATATGACAGGTGAGACAGAAACTATGGATAGAAAGAGACGAAAAGTATATCCCACGGATAGCCTTCATTCATAAAAAGTGATAGAATGAGAGGGAACACCTACTGATCGAGACGGAACATTGCCTCATGTTATTGTATTGGAGTTTGGCATCCATCATAGAGTACAAAATTCTTGGATGTGGCCATGCTGATACCAATTTTTATAAATTAAATTTCTTTTGCAGTCAGCAGTCAGAAGTAAATATTTTATTTTTGTTTTATTATTTTTGTTATTACATAGATAGTATTTGAATATTAAAATTATTTTAATACTACAATTTTATATACAAGACTCTTTAAGATTTCCCTTCAAAATTATCATGAAAATATTCCAATAATTATTTTATTACATTCCGAAATATTGAGAATTAATGGTAAAAAGTTAATTAATCAGCCATTTTTTGCTGCCCAAATAAAGATTGAGTGTTTGTGATCTCTCTTTCTCTAGTATGCTATGTGAGAGAGATGCATGATTGTGAAAAATTCATGTAAATACTTTTTGATGCCTTTTAAAATATTTATGTAATGTTTAACATAAAGACTTCAATGTACCATCTTTATCTGATCAGCTGATGTAAATTGTATAAAGTTTTTATAGTATTATTTATAATGCATTTTCAATATATGTATTAATTATTTTATTCATAATATTGTGAATCGTAAATTATACTGTAGGCAACAATTATTATTATTGTACATAACATTGTGAACTCACTCTTGGTTTTTGGAGATTGATGAACCATAACACTATTTTTAATTAACTTTCTTGGCGTGTATAAATGAATAAATTAATTTTATCACGGCAACCAATTATATGATCGTACATCACTTTGTATTTATAACATTCAAAGGTATTTCGAATTCTAAATATTATATAATTAACTGTATAGTCTCGAATATAATTACAACCTTAACTTTAATTATATGCTTTTAAGGTAACTTTATTTTCTGATATCTGTACGTAATAATCCAATAAAAAAAATAGTAAATGATAATTAAAAAGTATAAATTTTAGTTAAATAGAGTATAAGTAGCGCATGTAACTTTGGTATTGACCGTTACGTGGAGGTGATAGTTGCCAATAGCTGCGCATGGGGTACGGACGGACCAATGAGGAAGACGGAACACGACTGGAGAGCCAATCGGAGCCGCTGATCACGGATGCGATGAGATGCTGAGCGTTGATTTGCTAACGGTCAGCGCCAGTTATATGCCGCTAATTGTAAAGACTTGTTTACAAAAATAAACCTCAATATGCGACAGTTCACATGCCTGTAACTAACACTTGCATGCCATGTGTACTGGCATGGTTGCAGCTGCTCGTTAGAATAGGCGTACCATTATTATACACAAAGATGGCATATGCAAGAAGCTATTATCTGCATGCCAGCTACAGGCAGGTGTGTCGCCGCCTAATAAACCAGTAGAAGACTGTCAACTGCCCCAAAAACACATCTGTATTTTGATTTTTCACTATCGCACAACGTGAATTGCAATAAGAGGCAATATACTGGAGTCACTTGACTTGGTTTCAATAGAACTAGCGTTTGAGGCTATCAAAATAAACTGACGCTTTAAACCATCTTAAAAACCTATTCTCAACTGTATTATTGAGGTAATAAGATAGGTTTTATATTGGTCGATAAGTCGTTAAAATATCAAATTCCGTACGAGTAAAACCACTATTCTCAAATAAAAATGGTTTACTTTGATGGTTTCAAAGTAGCTCAAAGTCGAAACTCTTTCGTACATATTGGTCAATGAAGAGAAATATACGTTACCATTCCATTCCCCGTCAATGTAAATTGACCCTTCGAAATATTTGACCTTTTCTCTTAGTTCTATTGTAGCTAAATTTGGTAAACTGTATTGAAGAATATTAATATTGCAGTGTGTTTTTTTCATCACGAAATGGTGCTGTGCGTTATACATGTTTATACAATGTTTTCATAAATGAATAAAGCAATTGATGAAAAACTTTTTTTATTCATAGATTAATTTTGATGTAAAGCACTTGTATTATTTTAAATTATTAGTCGTTAAATGTTTTATCATAAACAATGACAAATGGTCTAAAAGCAGAGAACGAAAAAAGCATCTAAAAGGCAGTATTAGTTGGCCTGGTATGATTGAATAGCAGGTTTCATTCACTATGTCAAAAGAAGGTTTAAAACCTTGTTAAAGACTACCCAAGTCAAGGAATTCCACTGTTCCACAAGGTTATTCCTTGTAGGTCTTTGTTATTCGATATAATATATTATATCGAATGTCTGTACATAGAAAATAAATGCTTAAAATCAAGTCAGGGGGATATAAAAAGAGGGAAAATACCAAAAATCTTTTGTTTTCTGTCCTTTTGTACGGGCTGATCTCTGAAATGGCTGGACCAATTTAAATGAAATTTTGCATGGTGATACTTTATATCCCTGGTCAACATCTTATATACTTTTTATTTAGGAAACTAAGGCCCGAGTTCACCAACATTTTAAACAACTGATTATAAGATAAACAGCTGTTTAAATTAGTTTTTGTGTTCACCACACGTTAACCATCGATTACAGCTTTTAACCAACCGATCAACTTAACCGAGCCTGACAGCAACGTTTAACCTCCGTTTTACTTCCATTTACTACATATTGACATCAAAAGTGTTACGAAAATTTATGGTTATTTTCGATTAATAGGTTGTTTTAGTAATAAATGATAAATGGTAGATAATTATCACGACCACTAGTTCTTGAAAATCTTGAATATTTGGAAAGAAATACAGGGTGGACGAGAAAGATTTGCGAATTTGAAAAAATAATAATAAAAAAACTAAATACAATTCAAATACAACTTTTTATTTCAATTAAAATTGACATCTGGGAAATTAATTTCTTAAAAATAACATCATCTAAATGTGCACCATAGCGCTGCAAACATTCCTCGAATCTGAACCTCAAATTAGTAAGAACTAGCTGACACATTGCGGGGGGAATAGCTGCCATTTCTTCTCGGATATTAGTCTTCAACTGGTTAATCGTAGCCGGGTTATTGGAGTAGACCCTACTTTTCAGGTATCCCCACATAAAAAAGTCCGGTGGCTTTAGATCCGAACTTCTAGGCGGCCATGCAATGCCACCTCGGCGCGATATCAGTTCTCAGCAAACATTTCGTTTACGACCGCCAAAGAGGCATTAAATTGTGTCTTCCGTTCTTGCTGACCTTGGGCATCCCGGAGGCTTCTTGAGAACCGAACCAATTGCTTCGAACTTTCTGACCCACGATCGAATCACACTTTCCGTCGGACACTAGGTCATGTAATCCAAACACACGCCGAAATAAACGTGTGCAGTACTGCTTGGTGAAGCGCGGATTATGGCAATGAAATCCTTTTGCGGTCCATGATAATAGTCGTGATTTTATATAAGTAAACAAATCAACATGAATTTCTTTTTGACATTGACAATTTGACAGTAACCGTTAGTTACGAAAGTTGTTATCCGACCAAAATTAGAACAACGTCGTAGTAAAACGTTCTTATCACGTCATTGCACTTTACAAATTGGAAGAATTTTACGTTATGATACTAAATTTAGATGTCGACGTATGTTGCGTCCGTTTAATATGACAGAGCTGCTTCGAAAATAAGTATCCTTATAACATTCGTTCATTCATTCTAAACCATCGTTAAACAGCCGATTTCGTAACCATGGTAAAAATGTTTGCGGTGAACAGTAAAAATTTGAATAGTTGTTTAAACGATGTTTAGGAATTGAACGGCTGATCACTAAAACGTTAATTAAACAATTATTGGTGAACTCGGGCCTTAAAGGGATAGTTAAAAAACCAGTAACAGCTAGTCTTTACATAAAAGTGCAGCGCTATCTATCGGACGGTTGTGTCGCCGATTTCTCTTGAAAGTACTAGGTCCAGAGTCAAACGAGGTTGAACACCGTAGTAATTCTTAAAAATTAACAGGAGTTTAAAAGTGTTTGATACTTTATGAATGATCTTAGTGAAACAGATGTAATTATATGTCTTTTTCTTTTAAATAAAGCGAATAGTAGTAGCCAAAGGACAAGGCTATTAGAGCCATCAGGTTTTCGATTTTTCATTAAAAGCGCAGCGACATCTAGCGGACGGAAGCGTAGATTACTATTGAAAGTACTAGGCGCAGAAATGTAGCTGGTTTTAATCTGTATTTGCAAAAGCAATATTTTCTGCGTCAAAATATTACCACAAGTACCAGGATAATATGAGATTGTAGAATATTGTATGAATGATGCTATAATTTTCTCATTTATACTCGACGAATGGGTGTAATAGCAGCCACAAGTACCAGGCGATCAGAGCCACGAGGTGTTCAATTTTTAATAAGAGTGCAGCGACATCTAGCGAACGGTAGTGTCAACGATTACACTTGAAAGGAGGCGCAGAATCGAATTAGCGCTACTAGCATAGAACTTTCGATAAGCCAAATTTGACGTTTAAGATCGACAATTGTCGAAAAATTCGATAAATTTGACAGAAAACCCTAAGGAGTGAAAAGGACGGGTGCTTTTGTCGATCAAATATGGCGACTGTCGAAGTTCTATGCTCGCACTGTAGGTCAAATCTTAGTTCGCAAACATAAACCTACGTCAAAAGTGTTGGATATTCAATGAATGAATAGAGGAATTGTTGAGCAGCCCCTGGAATCACCCATACAAAACCTTTTGCCTTAGTGAATGACAGGACCTGCACTGTGTTATCTGTATTTTTTGTAGTTGTTTTAAAATTCTTCTACATTGGGAAGGCAAAGGGAACTAAAACCACCAGTGTCCTTTTTCAGTCATCATTTGTACTGAACATTAATGTTTATTTGTATGAAATGATATTATAAATAATTTTTTCATTTGTTTTTTATGTATAAATAATAATTTAATTTGTATAGTTTATAATTTCAATGTTTAAAATATTTATTTACAATGGCAACTATTTGTGCGTTTCATATTTTTGCTCTATTGCAACTTTTTCCCTTTGTTATCGTTTTTTTTCGGAGCATATTTCATTTAATATGTTTCGTATTTTTCCTTGTTTTATTTGTTTTACATTTGTATATTACGGATTTCATCATCTGTATTGTATTGAGCAACTGCAGACCCAGTAGAGGGTGTGCTGCAGACAACAGAAGACGGTCAACAAACTTAGTATGAAGAAAATCTTTATAACTTTGCAACTCATATTTTGGTAAGTGCCTACAGATTTCGGTATGCAATTATTAATATTTCATTTCAAGTCAGCTTCCCGCAATATAGTTGATGAAAGATAATAGCTATCATTTTAACGCTATTATTAAGCTATTATTTTAATTTCTTACAGGCAATGGCAGTTAGACGCTGTTCCATCTCTGGATGCAAATCTACAAGGAAATCACAGATTTTGTTTGAATTTTCCTTTGAGAAACATATATCTGAAGCATGGGAAACCATTTTGCGCCCAAAATTCCCTGGTATCAAAATATAACGCAGCTTCAGTGTTCTTTGCCAGCAGTGGTGTTGTATACTGCATTTTGAATTAAAATACATACATTAAGGCCATTAAAGAAAAAAGTGTGGCATACCCACAGTATTCACTGCATTTGAAATAGACAGAAGAGAGCCTGACGAGCCAAATTTCATATGTAAGTTTTATTTGAATTTTAATACACTGATGCAATATGAGGTGCTTTCAATCATCATAAATTTAAAACAATGTCTTAACTACAGAATTAGAAATCACAAAAGATGATAATTCATTCATTCTTTCTATCAGTTATATTATAATATTAGTCAAGAGCAGATTTTAACAATAGGGGTTAAAGTATGAAATTGCCGTTTTGTTTTAACTTTCTTAGTATTTTAGTCTGTAACTATTATGTTTTTAATTTAACCTCCTCTTAAAACAGACCATATTTTTGAGCTCTTTTCATTTGTTTTGATAATTTGTTGTAAGAGTTGTCTCCGTGTCGTTTTAAGTGAATGCAAATCAAATGATGTATTTGAAGGCAGTTAAAAAGAGTTGTCTCCATGTCCAATTTTAACACAATTTAAATACATCATTTGATTTGCATTCACTTAAAAACGATTAATAATTTTTATGAAGTGTGATATTACACTTATTGCTAAAGCTTGTCTAATGATACATGCCAAATATTATTTTACTGGATTTGTTGTTGTAAAGAAATCTGAAAAAAATTTTGTATGGAAAATCCAGAGTTCCCCAAAATCTCCATACAAAAGGCAATTTCATTGTTAAAGACCTATTATTATGTTCACAATAAAGGTGTTATTTATTATAATGCTCACTTGTAAAACAAACTGAATAAAACCTTGTTTGTGTAGATGTAATTAAAAAGTTCATTTTATTATTTCTCAGAATGAATTTCATAAATTTTTAGTTGGTATTCAGGCACAGTCCATTCGCATGTATTTTTTTTTTTACACATCCCTAATCTTTTTGTAAGAATGAGAGTTAGTTAACATTAAGCAAAAAATTGTTTCTCGTTATGTTGTAAATTTAAAGTTCCTTTGACTTAACCTGTTAATTATATTAGAAAGTAGGTACACATTCATATGTAACTATTTTTACAGTTTTTAATTTAATATTTAGAATAATTCTATTTATGTCATATTTTAAAATTTTCAGATGAAATTACAGGTGCTGCTGAGTCCAAAAATATACATCTTATCTTAAACCACTTTAAAGGTAACAATATAATTTATTTATCACAAAATTAACTTGTGTAGTAATTTACAATTAGTTTCCTTTCAAAGAGAAAAAAATTATCAACAAAAAACTCCTTGGGCTGTAGTAAAACAGTCTTGCTGACAGTAAATATATATGTATTTATGTCATCAACATCCTCTATGTTAACACTTTATTATATGTTTTTTTCAGGGAAGGGAACCTTACCTGTGGTGTGGTGACAACGTGATAATGTTACATAAACGTTTGCTGCTGGTTCACCAGTCTCCAAGACGATGATGAATACTGCAGTGCTATTCTTCGACCAACTTTTCGACAGCGTAAACGGGTCTCGGCCCCGCTACCACGATGCCGGGAAGATGCGCGGCGCAGTCAAGGATATTGGTTATGTATGTCGAAAACTTATTGCTTAATTTAAATGCCAGGCTTGCAAACGCTCTTTTTCATATGACAAGATATCCGAATTGCATGCTTGGATTGCTCAGAGAGAACGCAAAACTTTGTTGAGACAATCTTAAATACCCCTCGGCATCATTTGTAATGCTATTTAGATCCCTTATTGAAATTATTTATAACTTTATGGAACATCCCCATAGACCTGACTTACAGACAGAGAAAAAATATTTTACAATTCCACCAATAACAAATGGCTTGTATGCCGCGATCATCATACTAATGTATTGAATCTCTTTGTAACTATAGTTTGTAAAGTGCAGATTCCACTACTTTTGTACAGTTATAAACAACATTTTTAACAATTCGTTTTCCGAATCCCACATCAATATTAAATCAGCTATGCAAACCTTGGCATTTGATATGCTTAAACGGTTTTCTAAACACCACAATAGACAACGTTGTGGAGATCCTTGTGGGAAGCCTTTGTCTAGTTCCAGGCATTTCTAGGCTGGAAAAATGATGATCAAATACAAGATTTTCATTAAATTAAGCCTTGAAAAAACTTCTAAATGTTAAAGTAAAGATAACACATGCTTCATCCAAGGTAAAATAATAACAACATTCTTTAGTAAACCTTAGCTCTCTAAATAATTTATTTTTCAGATTCGAGATCGTCAGTTCATCACCATAGCCTGCAGAATCCTGCATGATCATTTTGCAAAAAGTACGTTTTTATAAGGATGTTATTTAAACGGTCAGCAAAAAATGCAACTGGCCAGCTAAAATAGCTAAATGGTCAGCAACTTATGGGCAGCAAAAATGTCAAAATTGGTCAGCATAATTAAATGTTTTCTCTGCTGCCAAATTGTTTAACATACATTTCGATGACACAAATATCATATCAGACACAAATGTCAAAAAAAAATAACCTTAACCTGATATCTATCACATACATTTCCTAGGAATTGTTCCTTGATCCTTCATTGATCTTTTCCTAGATTCTATACATTTCCGATAACATATATATTGTTGGTCAAATAATTATTTTGCAGGCCAAATAATTACCTTGCTAACCAATTTATTATGCTGCTGAAGTGCTGACCAAACAATAATTTTGTTTTGTTGCTGAACAAAAAATTAAATGGCTGCCCAATTAATTACTTCCCAATATAAAGAGTAAAAGTTATAAAAAGGGAAGTAATTAATTGGGCAGCCATAAAATTTTTTAGACAGCAACAAAATGGTCTGCTGAAAAATCATTTGGGCAACAAGCAAATATTTTGTCAGCAATATAATTATTTGGCCAGCAAAATTATTAATTGAGCTACAAAATAATTATTTCAGCAGCAATGTACAAAATTGGAAATGTATAAAATCTAGGAAAAGATCAATAAGGAGCAAGGAACAATTCTTCGGAAATGTTTTTGATAGATATTAGGTTATGGTATTTTTTTATGACTCAAAAACAATTTTGTAGTCAAAACATATATTAAGTAATTTGGCAGCAAAGAAAACATTTAAGTTGCTGATAAATTAGATATAGTGGCTTTACATATTTCTGGAGCTGTATTAGTTGCTGACCAATTAGTTATTTTAGCTGATCAATTGTATTTTTCTGCTGACCAAAATTAGAATATTTTGTCCCATCTACTTGCTCCAAAGAATGTAGTAACTAATACAAATTTTCTATTCAGATTTGTGACTGCGATGATTAAAACGCCAGAACTATATCTTTTATCGTTTTGTATTTTGTATTTAACATTATTGTTTTGTATTTAACATTTTGAATTTTATAATAATGATTTTATTTATGTTCATTACTAACCAATTTATTTCTTTATAAAATCGAAGTTTGTTTTATTGAATTTTTTCAAATTTACTTAAAATAAATTTTTGTTTTAGAAATAAGTTTATATATACCTTGTGATGAAATAAAGTGTATTGATTTCTATATTTTTGTAATAAACTATAAATATAAATTAAAAGGATTTTTATTTTTATGCACCATTCATTCCTCAGTGCTGTGCAATTAATATCGATAACCACAGTACTATCGATATCTACGGTTATTTAAAGTCGATAATATCAGTACAACCCTATCAAAAGGTCCTGTCAATGTCATTTTTTCACTAAAGCTTGTCATTTCTAGGCCAGTTGCCCATCTGTCTTTAGACGTATTCTCTCTAATCTGTGTTGTTGAGGTCCTTTTTTATAGAATGGGTTTAGTCCTCAGAGTAAACAGAACTGGAGTAGCCATTAGTCAATTTCTTAAACATTTTTTTCTGCCATTTCTTGCGGGGGGTGAGGTTATCACTACACTCAAAGCCAGCCGTTCTTACAAATGCACACATGCATAATTCGACACACAAATTTAAATTTCACGCACACACACGCTTAAAATAGTCACGTGGGGTGTGCGTTTTGACAACGTCACAGCCGCACTCCCCACGAGGCTAGCGTTCGAAATTTGAAATCATAGAATTCTAAAACATGAAATAATGAAGTAAATAATCATGAAATCTAAAAAATTATAATTACAAATAAAAGGTGACACCATCTTTTAGCATACTAGATGTTTTCTATTTATTTTTACAACAAAAAACAGCACAGGCAGGCATTTTTGCGGGAGCTCTGTTCGCCGCAACGTTTACTATGTTATGGCTGTCAAAATGGCGGCTCAACTAGTTTTATTAAACGTGCAAGCATCCGATGCTTGTGCATTTGGCAGAGGGGAATGTTAGACAAAGGCTACTCCAGTTCTGTTTACTCTGAGGTTTAGTCCCTTTGTAGCAACGGGTACAGTTAGCATCAAAAGTAGTTGACCATTTAAGTACCTTGTCGAATTGAATTTCGAAGCAAATGTCATTGTGTCAAGAAAATGTCGTACTTGTAAAATGTGTCATACTTACGTCTCAATCTAAGTTACCAAAAAGGTAAACAAAAACGCCGACTTACCGAATTTGTTATTCAATAATCACACTTTTTACGTGGACATTGGCACGTAAATATAATGAACGGTAACAATTGTTGTCCGTTTCAATTGATTTCAATTACCTACAGTCATCACAAAACATTTTAGAGATGAAACATTACCTTTGTTTTATTTACCTTTTTGGCTACTTGGATTGAGACGTACTATAGGTACTAAGGTACTTCTACTTCTTCTGATGGTGACTTCCAGGCGACTAGAGCCACAAGGTGTTCGAGCTTTATTGAGAATACAGCGACATCTAGCGGAGGGTAGTGTCGAAAATTTGCAGATAATTTTTTCAAACCAACTATTGCCAAAAGTTGCAGGATTACATGACATTGTATGAATTATTATTGTAGTCAATTTGTCTTTCTCACTCAATAAATGGGTGTAGTATCAGCCACAGGTACCAGGCGATTTGAGCCGGAGGAGGTTTTCGATTTTTTCACAAGAGTGCAGCGACTGGACGGCAGTGTCATTATCTTCTAAAGTAGTCTGTTAATACTAACTTCTGCTATTTGGTAAAATCTTGACTCATCTTTCTAAAATATGCATTTGAAAATAATATGATAACAAAGATAATATAATCTATAAACATAAATAGAAACCGATTGAAATCTTTTGAATTCAGTTATATGATTTTAAAGTACCGAAATTGTTTACCACATAGGACAAGTTGTTATGAATAGAATACAGTATAGACTACTACTCGTAGGCGTCAAAGAGTTATGCTAGGCGTTGACACAGGACGTATTGCTTTTGTTTCCAAATTCAAGAGATTCACAACCTCTGCGGTACTTTCAGTAAAAATCCTCGACACTACCTTCGATCGCCAGATACTAAACTTAATGCTGATACTTAAAAGTTAATGCGATTTACTAGGCAAGCAAATCACTGCCCGGTGCAAAGACTGGCTCCCTGATAGATAGGGAGAAATATGTGTGTTTACACATCCGCTACCCCCTTAGGGGACATATGCGAGATATTATTACCTCTGTATCATGTTCTAGCCAATCAAAATGCACAATTTTAAAATAATATTTATTAAATAATGAACATTCTACATATTATAATTCCATTCCTAGATGTAGTCTGAGTACTTGGGCATCTTGGTCTTGGTGAGAATCCCAGAGTCCATACTGTTGTACCCCTCGGTGTACTGGAAGGCTGGGTGCGAGTGGATGATCTGTTAAATAAATAAAAATATATGTTATTTACAGCCACGAGTAAAGACCGCGACCCGGGAAACGTAGTGGGACACCCTGAGACAAAGTAACGATATTGGTAGGTTGGCTGGAGTGGGCCGGATGAGGACGGCCGAAGTTCGTGAGCGGTGATGTCCATCAGGGCAAAGATGTGTCCAGCAGTGGACGAAAATTGGTCGACTGTGATATCAACACCATGGTGTGAATGTGGACAGCGCACCGATTGTTATGGAAATCCTGTAAAAATCAAAATCAAAAATAATTTTATTTAATAGGCTAAACATAGCACTTAAAACCGTCAACATTCATACATAGTCACATTAATTATACTTAAAGTAAATTTTAATAATAAAATTGACAAAAAAGACTTAAAATTCACTGCCGCGAGCGCTTGTAGCAAGTACATCCACATAGCGCTTTGACTGTGGTTGTAATCGATACAAGCGGCCGGATTCCGAGAGTAAGGCATTTCATGAGAAGAACCCGGTAAGAAACTCATGAGCCACTTTTTTAAATAGCCAATCATATAATCTATTAGTCACAGAGTTACATTTTTTACAATTAGAAATTATATGTCAATATATAGTCAGTTAGTTAGTCAGTATCCTCCTCGTGAAGCCTATGTCCAGCAGTGGACGTCTCCCGTCTGATATGATGATGCAACGATGATCTACGCGCGAACTTGCGCGTGCGTCGATCGCATAATCGTGCGTGGTAAACGCACCTACGCGCGTACTCTCACTCATTTCATCGTACGGCTCAGTGTGTGAATGGCGTATGTATGTCCTGTAACAGGGAGTAAGCCTGATGCCACACAGGCACAGTATACCGGGTGTCCCACGGCCATGCCACATGGAGGGAAAGTATATAAAATATTGAAGGTAGGATGTTTTACTGAAAGAAGACATCATTTTATTTTTTATAATAAGTGGAACTGCATTCATAGATTTATTAAAAATCGCCTGCCACAACCGGGAATCGAACTCGCGAAATGTGAAAAATAAAAACACCATGCATTTTATGATAACCGTCGAAAGAGTTAATCATAAGGATTATTTTTTCCTAAGGAACATAGCATCTTCAATGAAAGGAAGATCATGAAATTTAAAATTTTATTCAAATTTTCGTTACGAAAATTTCGTCTGGCTGCCGTGTTTCCTATAACTTTTTGAGCACGAAATTACAATGTAGCTGGCTGAAATTAGAAAAAAGAAGAAATGCTCAAAAACAATGCATACAATTATACAAATATTACAAACGTACATTATCATTTATCACATACTTATAATAAGGAAATCTTATATTCTTAAGTGAGTGTGTAGTCTCACGGCAAAGTCTGACGGAAGTGACGAAAATTTTCATAAAATTTTAAATTTTATGATCTTCCTTTCATTGAAGATGCTATGTTCCTTAGGAAAAAATAATCCTTATAATTAACTCTTTCGACGGTTATCATAAAATACATGGTGTTTTTATTTTTCACATTTCGCGAATTCGATTCCCGTTTGTGGCAGGCGATTTTTAATAAATCTATGAATGCAGTTCCACTTATTATAAAAAATAAAACGATGTCTTCTTTCAGTAAAACATCCTACCATCACTATTTAATATACTTTCCCTCCATGTGGCATGCCCGTGGGACACCCGGTATACAAGCATCATGGAAATGGCGGAATCAAATCATAGAGTACACTTCTTCAAAATACATCTGATAGAAGATATGCGTCGATCGATGCTAGTGACTATGGAGTTTCAATTCCACTAGCTCGTATGTTTTTAGTGAAATACTCCTTAAGCTACAGCGCTCGTAATCAGCTCGGGCACATCAGTCCGCGGACCACAAGCAGGTTGGCGAGGTGAGCCTTAATGTAGGTGTAGTACATTAGTACCCAAAGTGGTCCAGGTGGACCCTAAGGGAGTTTTGGGAATATGGTAGAAATTCAGCTGCAGGGGGTCCACCGGAATCAGATACATTTTGAAAGAAGTCTATGAGAAAAATAAGTCTGAGAACCTCTGGTGTAGTGTAAAAATGTGTCCTTTGCGTGGTCCTTAATGGAAAACACCCTAATGTTACTTTGTCCCTTTCGTAGGCGTGATAAGCTCGGGGCACCACAAGCAGATTGGTGAGGTATGCTTTGCTGTTGGTAAACAGTAAAAGTCTGTTGGGAATTGTTTCGGATAAGGCATGGTGGTCAGAAGCGTCCTGTTACCTTGTCCCTTTCATAAGCATCGTCAGCGCTCGTGATCAGCTCGGGCACATCAGTCCGGGGCACCAAAAGCAGGTTGGTGAGGTAAGCCTTCCCGTTAGTGTAGAGCATGCGCTGGTCGGCCCACTCGACCTCGCGGGGCAGCCGCCAGTCCTTCATCTTAGGCTCCTCTCGTTCTGTGTACTTGTCGAAGTCCAAGCGTTCTATGTCTTCAACTACCTGTAGATAATATTTCAGCCTTAGTAACAACAACACCACAATACGATATTCATCACGTCAAACTGTCAAAGTACAATAGTATTTGACACTTGGGTGTGATGAAACTGTGATAAACATTGCAGTGCTAATGCTCATTAGACAGGCTGGTATATCGAGCTTAGATTTCTGATTAAGAGACCTATCTCATTTGTTTTATTATGCCAGTGTAGTATAATTATGTAATTTTTATATAGAATATTAGTGGCTTTTTCCTCGGGCGCAATATGAAAAAGATTTACGAATTAATTTCTCTTGATTGTCCCAAGTCTGGGTAATTTGGATGATGCCCCCGGTTAGAAGTTATCATCTGATACTCATACTATATACTACAGTCCAGCCAACAATACTATAAATACTGCGCTGCGCCTGAGAAAAAATCGGGGCTCCGTTTTTTCCTACGGCGCAGCATGATGGTAAAAACAATGCTTTTTATTTTGGCTGTTAAATGAGCATCAGATGATAACTTCTAACTGGGGGCATCATTCCAAAATATTGAAACTGAGATAATCTAGTAAAAATAGTTTCCCTTTTTTTTTGATAAAAATATATAAGCCACAATATAAAAATTACATATTTATGTTACACTGAACATTTGAACAGGTAGGGAAACTAAAAAACTGCATAAATTACACGCAACGAGGCTAGCAAGCGAGCTGAAAACTGAGCAACTGAGCAAGAGGTGCACCAGCCAAACATGTTTAACCTCATACATATCTGAGCGAAACGCGTAAGGATAAAATCAATCTAAACAAATATATACCACTTCTACATCTCCACCACCACTCCAGTCGTAGACCAGCAGCTCAGCGTGTGTTGAAATATCCCTCAGGTATTTAGTCTTGTACTGCTGCTCAATATGTGTGAGGTAAGGAGGTGTGAGAGCCTGCCCTTTTTGCTCGTGTTGAAGACCTCGCTTCTTGATAGCCTCAGTTACCTGAGGATAAAGTTAGAAGTATAATTTTAGAACTTTTTTTTGCTGTAAAATATCCATTCCGAAACAATATTACTATCATTGAAATAAAAATCACGACCGCCATTAGTCAAATGCCGCCAAAAAACCATATGTTGTCGTATAAGTTTCCCATGTAGGGAAGGCAAACTGAACATAGCCCATACAGCCAAGTCATTGGTATTTTAATGTCTTGAGTATTTAATGTCTTTTCGGAGAGTTTGGGGTCAAGCAATCGGTGGCAGATACTGTGGTGTTACTTCGATAAGGTGGATAACCACAATAAAAATCTCATCGTTTTTCACACCACTTGAAGCTTATTTCAATGATCGTCCACATTGCTGTACTACACAAAACTACACTGATTTTACGCAACAAGATCCACTCCAAAATAATATTACAACCACTGAAATAAAAATCAGATCCGCCATAGTTGAATGGCGCCAAAAACCAAGAACTTTTTTTTTGTTAAAATTATTCTTATAAACCTAAGAGTAAACAGAACTGGAGTAGCCTTTGTCTAACATTCCCCTCTGCCAAATGCACAAGCATCGGATGCTTGCACATTTAATAAAACTAGTTGAGCCGCCATTTTGACAGCCATAACATTGTAAACGTTGCGGCGAACAGAGCTCCCGCAAAAATGCCTGCCTGTGCTGTTTTTTGTTGTAAAAATAAATAGAAAACATCAAGTATGCTAAAAGATGGTGTCACCTTTTATTTGTAATTATAATTTTTAAGATTTCATGATTATTTACTTCATTATTTCATGTTTTAGAATTCTACTATTTCAAATTTCGAACGCTAGTCTCGTGGGGAGTGCGGCTGTGACGTTGTCAAAAAGCACACCCCACGTGACTATTTTAAGCGTGTGTGTGCGTGAAATTTAAATTTGTGTGTCGAATTATGCATGTGTGCATTTGTAAAAACGGCTGGCTTTGAGTGTAGTAGTAACCTCACCCCCCGCAAGAAATGGCAGAAAAAAATGTTTGAGAAATTGACTAATGGCTACTCCAGTTCTGTTTACTCTGAGCTATAAACGGACAGCAAAGAGCCCATACAGCCATGTCTTTCAGTATATTTCTTTAGTAGTTTACATTGAAATGCTAGTGTAATGCAATGCATTTCAATGCATCTTGGGAGAGTTTGGCATCAAACAGTCGAGGGCAGATACTGTGGTGGTAATTTTAACATTTTTCACACCACTTCAACAGTTATTTCAAAGATCCTTCACATTGCTCATCAACACAGACAGTTCTTACACAAGTAATTCACAACAACAAATTCAACAATAGATAAGATACATACATAGTCACATCTTTTTCTATAGGATAGGTAAACAGAGAATAATCTAACTCTTATAGTTAAGATAGATACTTATAATGTAAAATTACACTAGTAGATTGAGATATAAGTAACACATCAAACTGTAGAAAACTGTATTCATATACTGTATATGCTAATTGCAAGTTATAAGTTAATATTTTGGAAAAATTACACTTACCCCATTAACTGGCAAATCGAGATAAATGACCAAGTGGGGCCTCATCAGCTCCTCAATGGTAGCATTTCTAAGGTCATAGTACACTGAGCGCACTCCCTTACTGATGTAATTCATAGCCACCATCGCTTCCATAAAGACGAAGTCAGAGTATGGTGACCTTTCAAGCACAACACCTTGCCCAGTGTTGAACAAGTGGGCCAAGGCGTCAATGTATTGGCTGTAGCGTGCAGTATATGTCATTATCTGGAAGTTCCCTGCAAGACGGTGATTAGGACACAGGTTGAAGTTGGTGTGGTCAAATGTCCTAGTATCCTCAGGTACTAGGTTATCAAACATGCGGAGATCACAACCATTTGGCCTCTTGTAGTGAATATCCATAGTTGCTTCTTCAAAATGTTTCATGCCAAGGTCCGCGGCTAAAGCGGCCGCAAATTTAGTCTTACCGACTGCCACTGGCCCTTCTACTACTATAACCTTCGAGTTTTGGTCCATTCTGTGGGTGGTACGATCGAACAAGCTTCGAAGCCACGTATAATCTTTATTGACATAATCAAAAGGTGCCGGCTTTGGCGGTGGAGGCGGCAAGGACTCACGCAATGCTTTTCCAGCGATATTCCTGTGCTGAACGAAGGTGCAAGCAGCTATTTTTCCACCCTGGCTAGGGCTTATGACTTTAACCACTGCCGTTTTTATTAAGGTCGCCATCGTGGCGGAGGTACCTGGTGCTTGAAAGATACCTGTAAAATAAAAGTGCTGTTATTTTCAGGACCTGATAGCACTAATAAACCTGGGAAAATATGAAATCTTACCCCAAAATTCAATTCATAACAAAATCAGATTGAAAATTGTGACATAACCACTGAACAAGTCAGCGTTCATGAAGTTCAATTGCTGTTAAAGTATAAAAAAGAGATACTTTTACTATTTTGTGATTAAAATACAAAAAATATATTTTTGAGTTTACAAATTTGGTATTCTTTGAAAACACACCTTTTTACCAAGTTTTTTGTTTTTCTTAGCCATGAAGGACTGAATGCCTACATTTTTTAAAAAGAGAACGCATTCTTAAGGTCATTCCTATTCCTAAACGAATGTTCTTGTGTCATAATGACACATGAACCAAAAAAATATCTTTTTACTCTGTGATGTGTTCCTGATGAGCCATGTGAGATTTATTTTGCAACAAAAATATATTGTCGCGTAAAATTACTTGTTTGCGACTATTTTAAAAACAAAAAAAGGGAAAATGGAGACCGAAAACATAAATGTGGATGAGTTTCTGCCCGCTAAAAACCCAGTGAAACTAAAAAATGTGAAAAGAAGAGCAGTGTCTGAATCTGGTGAAGGTATGGAGGTTGAAGAGCACAATGGAATCCAAGGGAAAGCTAAACACACACGTTCTAGACCGAAAAAATCTAAAAAGAATGCTGAACCTAATGAATCTAAAGTCAACATGCGGAAAATTGCAGTGCCAGCACACAGGTAAGATAACCTATAAACATTTCTATTGACAATAAATAAATTATAGCGAAATTACACACTTATGTGCAGCTTGTGTTATTACACTAGGATTTACTTGCAGCTTCACTCACATTAGTAGAAGAATTTTATAACAAAATGTATTTTTCTGTTCGTGTCAGATTAAAATTGTGTTATGTTTTAGATACACACCACTCAAAGAGAACTGGCTCAAGATCTTCACACCAATAGTTGAACATTTGTTATTACAAGTCAGGTTTAACACAAAGACTCGCAATGTTGAAATAAAAGTAGGCCCGGAAACAAAAGACATAGCCAATTTACAGAAAGGTGCAGATTTTGTTAAGGTGTGTATTTATTTATTGAAGTTTTTGGTTTAAACCCTTTTTAGTGTATGAGCTTATTATTGCTTTTAAATAGCAAAAAGAAAGTAAAAGCAAAAATATAAAAATATTTGTTTGCCAATTTACATTTCAAAATTATTAGAAAATACAGTTACTGAGAAAATTCATTATTCGATTTCAATTTGATTTGTTTCTCTAAACAAATTATCATATTTACTGGAAAAATTGTAATATTGATTTAGCTTTAAAAATGTTTATACAACTTTACAATAGCATTGTTATTTCTTATATCTATTAAACTTATATAAAATATTTTTCCAGGCATTTATTTATGGATTTGATGTTGAGGATGCACTAGCACTACTCAGGTTGGATGATCTATTTGTGGAGTCCTTTGAAATAAAGGACGTCAAGACACTTCAAGGGGATCATTTAGGCAGAGCCATCGGTCGACTTGCAGGAAAAGCAGGCAGAACAAAGTTCACTATAGAAAATGTTACAAAAACAAGAATAGTCTTAGCTGATTCCAAGATACATATACTAGGCAGTTATCAGAACATCGCGTTAGCAAGAAGAGCTATTTGTAATCTAATTATGGGTTCACCACCTTCAAAAGTATATGGGAATCTGAGAAATGTGGCAAACAGAGTGGCAGAGAGATTTTAGCAATAATAAATATTTATGGTTCACAATTTTGTTCTTTTATTTGTAAATATGGTATTTATACTCATTAACTGATAATTACAATGCAAGTAAAACTTAAATGATTTTATGCCTCAATAAATAAAAGTTAAATCCTTATCATTACATATTAGTTCACTCATTCTGACCATATAAAAAAGTAAATTTCACATACAAAACTCAAATATGTATATCGATTTAGAAGGAATGTATAAGCTTATTAAAACTACAATACATTATATTTTCAGCCATCCCCATTACTCCCAGAATAAATAAAAATAGTTTCTATAGACATTTTCCTTTCTTCCTCACAATCACTATCTGTCTGACAGTCGGACATTGGTTCCATTAGAAATATCAAGTTATTCACAGCAGTATCTTATACTTGAAATGCCTGGGCACCCTAGACAGCACGAGCCTGGCGTCGTAGCTGAGCGACGCGAAGGTCCAGGGCTCCGCGGCGCTCCATTCGCAACAGTACACGCTGTCTTCGTGCTGCTCGTATGACTGGAGCACTCCATCTTCCAGACTGTAATATGGATAGTGGATTGGTTTTATCTTGCTTGATAGCTTGCCTCATATTGTGACCGGTGCATGGTCCCCCTATGTGCCCTGATGTTATGTAATATAAGGCAAAATGTGGGTTATGACACCTCTGCCTACCCCTTTGCGGATGGAGGTGATGATACGCTTTTTTTTTTCTAAAATCAATGAAATAAAATGAAATTCTTTATTTAATCATTTAGGTAACAAAGTAGTTAACACTTATGACGCGTCAAAACAATAAAAGTTTACAAACAAATTATACACTTCTGCTTGTATACCTGTACATTTTTTTCTTCCTGTTCACTACCGGGAGGCCTTGTCAAGATAAGATACACGCAAGAAATTCTGCAAGGGTTCCATCCTCCAGGTCCAATGAAGCAGAAGATAGTATTGACAACATTGATTTTACCCATTCAATAACATATATAATATACTTATAAAGTATACCTACCTATATAATATACTTACACACAGATACATACATACATACACACAATTTACACGTTGACCTTGAGACCTTGACTTGAGGCCTCTATTTCCGATTCTGATTCTGAACACGTACTAGAGAGTCCATCTGGTAATATCTGGTGAAGATTTCTAAAGACGCTGGATGCTGGAAGCGCGGGAATCGTATGATCCATTTTTTTATTAGACAAAGTGATTTGACAGTTTCAAATGTCATTTAGCCTCAGTTATTTTGAATAATCTAATAATGCTACTAATAAAATCAAATCAATTTTATAATTATTATTATAATATCATTTAGCATCGTATCATTTATTTATCGTTTTGTTTTATATTTTTACTGCTTTACCTGCTTAGCATGTCGTAAAGGCGACTAAGGGCGTATTGGGTACTGGGTCTGTGATTGTGTAGGCGATGAGCTAGCCACTTGTTACTTACTACTCTTTCACGATTTTTCATCTGACCAAACCCAATTTTTGTATGGCTAAATGTGGCCATAAGGAACTCAGTGCTTGAACTCTGCCTACCCCTTCGGGGATCACAGGCGTGATTGTATGTCTCATTTAGCGTTAGATAATTTTAAATATCTAAGGCCAAATCACATTTCGAACTGTCAAATCACTTCGACTATTTAAAAAATGAATTATATTAGGTCCTTACATATGAAATTGGCGTTTTGTATGGAGATTTTGGGGAACTCTGCATTTTCCATACTAACATTTTTTCAGTTTTCTTCACAACGACAAATCCAAAGATAATAATATTTGGCATGTATCATTAGACAAGCTTTAGCTATATGTGTGATATCACACTTCTTAAAAATTATTTATCTTTTTTATGTGAATGCAAATCAAATTATGTATTCGGAAGGCACTGAAAAGGAGTTGTCTCCGTGTCCAATTTTAACACAATAAAACTTACAACGAATTATCAAAACAAATCAAGAGTTCGAAAATATGGTCTATTTTTAGAGGAGGTTATTTTTTATTAATTATTTTTTAAGAATACTCTGATACTTAATAGTTACGAAGAAAATACTAAGGCCCAATTGCACGATCGAGACTTAGCGCCTAACCCAGGGTTTGCCCATATATTTGCCCCAGGATTAGGTGCTAACTCCCGAAAGCGCAATTGGGAAAACACAAATTTCATAGGTAAGGACCAAATAGTTGAGATTAGGTGAAGAAGGCCCGTGTCCAGCAGAGGGTGTCGCTACACTGACTGGTTATCAATGTTATCATGACTTACACCTGCCCGAGCGAGGCGTCGTCGTCGGGGTCGCGGCACACGCTGGCGGCGGCGGTGAGCAGCGCCCGCGCATCTGAACTGCCCGTCAGTATCAACTGCTCGTGGTATGTGTTGTAGCGGACTGTCCATACCCTGGATGGAACAAAATTGTACACAAAAAATAGTATATTTCATTACTAGTACGGAATGGTTGTCATTGCAAAGAGTTCCGACAAATGTCTACCCGAGCCGAAGGCGAGGGTTGACAGTCGGAACGAGTTGCAATGACGGTTCCGTACGTGTACTGAACGACTATTTTTAATACAGTTGCGAAAAAATGAAGCAATTTAATCAAATTATAAAAACACAATTAACTCAATTAACTAATCATTTATTTCTTATAAAAGTTATAATTCACATATACATTGAAATTGGTACAGTTTTTTATACTAACTGGGGAAGTTTTACGTTGCATATTTACTGTTTGAGACAAACTATTATTAATTTCGTATGATTGTTCATGTATATTTGTCATACAATGGCGTTTGCTAGTTGATGGAATTGGATCTGATGAATTATCATTATCAACGAAGGTACTCGTAGATGGACGAACGTTTTCTTCAGCATGTGAAGGAGACGGACTGGACCTTAAATTAATGGATTGTGTGATCTTTTTCCCAGTTTCTAGTTTGTTGTTTAATGAATCACTAATATAGCTTTCTGCAACTTTGTCCGATTTCCAACCACCTAGTCGCTTTAAGGACGTCAAATTGGCTCCTGAATCTGCCAATAATGTAGCAGAGGTCCTTCTGAAGCTGTGCCCAGTATAACACTCAGCATCCGGCAGACCAAGAAACGTAGCTATTTCTTTTGGCATATTACCAAATTTGTTTATGCCGATTACTTGAGCTGTACACTTCCCTTTTTGGAAATTTAAAAAAAAACGGTCGGATTTTCCTTTTTGGGACCGCTGGTTCATATATTTTTTCACTATTGTGAGAAAATCTCCTTCAACAACAAAGCTTCGCGGTATCTTATTTTTTGTGTTTGGAATCTTAATAAGTAGCAATTCTCCATGGGCTTCAATATCTTTTAAAGTAATATTGGCTAACTCCTCTCTGCGGCAAGCTCCAACAACGCCAAAAATCAGAGCAACCTAAAAAAACGATTTGATTCATATAAATAATGTATTGACTGTATTTTGCGATTTTGTAAACTGAACACTAAAGAAAAATGTAGATATGTATACTTATTAATAAATTACCTTTGTGGCTAAATAACAATCATCGGGAGCTTCTTTCAAAAACCTTTCCACGTCATTCGATGTTAATATTTTCGACTTTTTACTGGTAAACCCGTCTGATTGTCGTTTTAAGAAAGAATTTAATTTTGGATATTGACTTATATCCACGTTGTTCCTTATTTTCAGCATACTTTTTATGATCGAAAACCTTGACCATAACGTAGAAGGTTTTAATTTTGCCGAGAGTTCGGAAAAGTATGCCAACATAACATTTTCTGAAAAACTATTTGCTTTTTTCTCTTCTTTCCACGCAATAAATTCATCGTATGTAGATATGTAGCGAATTTTTGACTTTTCCGGTAAAATGTTCTCCGAAGCATTTTGTGCAATTATACTGGGTTCCGGTGGAGTTAATTCAAAAAAAATTTGGTCGAAATTACTCATTTTGTGTAAAAAACAACTACACTCGCAAAGAAAATTTCGGAAAATGGCGCCAACCGTAGAATGTAAGCAGTTTTTTTTCACCCATTCTGGTAGGCAAAGGGAACTGCCCATACAGCCAAGTCTTTAGTACTTAGTATTTTTTATTATAAGAAATGAAATTGAAATTTAATGATATGAAATGAACTGAAACCTTACCTAACTCATTCAATCAATTAATTAATTCTGATATTGGACAAATTAGTATAGGTAGCTTCTTTTTAAAAACAAATAAACCTATTTGCATGAATCGCAAAAACTTCTATGATTTTTTTTATTTTTTTTTTTGTAAAATTCTCCCGTAGGGAAGGCAAAGGGAACGAAGCCCATACAGCCATGTCTGCAGTATATATACATATATATATCTTCAGTAGTTTGCATTGAAATGCTAGTGTAATGCATTTCAATGCATCTTGGGAGAGTTTGGCGTCAAACGATCGATGGCAGACACTGTGGTGCTACTTGGATGAGGTGGATTACCACGATAAAAAAACTCATCACTTTTCACACCACTTGACGTTTATTTCGATAATCCTCCATATTGCCCATCATCACAGACACTTATTACACAAAACTACACTGATTTTACGTAACAATATCCACTCCGTACAATATTACAATCATCGAAATAAAAATCACGTCCGCCATAGTTGAATGCCGCCAAAACTCCCCGATTTTTTTTTAGTTAAAACTTCATGGTTGTTTTTTTAAATAGAAATATAAAAATAATTTTGACAGTTGGGAAAGAAAACGCACGAGTTCGGGAAAGGAAAAAAAAAAAAAGCACGAGTGTGAAATAGCCCAGATCCCGAACGCTACACGTCCCTGCAATACGCCACTTTTTGAGCAACTGTATTAAAAAAAAAAAAGAAAAAGAAAAAGCTTTTCTTGCCTAACATGTCGTAAAAGGCGACTAAGGGCGAATTGGGCGCTGGGTCTGTGTTGCGATGAGCTAGCCACTTGCTACTACTCTTTCACGATTTTTCATCCGACCAAACCCAATTTTTGTATGGCTAAAT
Source organism: Parapoynx stratiotata (assembly GCA_910589355.1). Taxonomy (NCBI): domain Eukaryota; kingdom Metazoa; phylum Arthropoda; class Insecta; order Lepidoptera; family Crambidae; genus Parapoynx; species Parapoynx stratiotata. Next base: position 8,745,758 of record OU342482.1, read on the forward strand.
GTGGTCTTAAGGAACACAGTGCTCCTTGGACTCTGCCTACCCCTTCAGGGATTACAGGCGTGATTGATTGTATGTATGTCAAAAAAAATACAACGGAAACAAAGTAAAAAGTCTCTGCAAAATTTTGTCGAGGTGTTCATTAAATTTTTAAGATAAACGCTCAACATTTTCAAAACATCTCACCTACATTGTAAATAACCTCAAAAATTCTAATAATACTTAGTACTTTCCATAAATGCTTTACAACTTGAACAGCTTTTCAAATTCAAATAATTCCAAACCAATTACTAAATGTTATCTAAATTCAATATATTTTTTTAACTGTAAATAATTCATAAATAATATTTATACTTATGTTGTATTAAAATACTTATCTATAGTATTGAATATTTATTTTATGTATGTCAGTGTAGTCAACAGCACTGAACTACACAGAAATCATAAATAATTTATTTGCATAATATTAGGTCAAATATGGGTTTTAATACCTCTGTCTAAGAACCCTTAGGGATAGGGGCTTGATGACGTGAGTAAATGTGGGTTGTGTATTAAAAACTTCTTTATATCCTTCCAGAAGAGTCCTTCCATCGTGTTTTTCAAATTCAAAATAATGTAGCACTACTTAAATTCTTATTCATCGTGTAAGTTTAGATTCTCGTAGTTTATTTATTTTTATATATATTAGGTCCTTACCTATGAAATTGGTGTTTTGTATGGAGATTTTGGGGATGTCTGCATTTTACATTCTAACATTTTATCAGTTTTCTTCACAACTACAAATCCAGAGATAATAATATTTGGCATGTACCATTAGACAAGCTTTAGCAATATGTGTGTGAACACGCTTGATAAAAATTATTCATCGTTTTTATGTTAATGCAAATCAAATGATGTATTCGGGAGGCAGTTAAAAATAATTGTCTTTGTGTCTAATTTTAACACAATTAAACTTACAAAAAATTATCAAATTAAATAATACGAGCTCAAATATATGGTCTATTTTTAGAAGAGGCAATCATTTTATAAGAATGTTCTGAAACTTTATAGTTACGGACAAATTGCTAAGACAGAATAAAAACACCAATTTCATAGGTTAGGACCCAATATGTGGTACAAAAAAATGATCTTAATCTAAATATGTAATCCATACACGCTTCTGAGGTCATTATACTCAAGATCATTGACCCCTAGGTCAGGTGCACAATAATTTTGAATTTCAATTACTTAGTCAATATTGTACTATAACAAAACATACCAATGTGAGTGATCTGTCCTGCTGAATATGGGCTCTTTCCCGTTTCTGTAATCCCAAATGTTTAGAGCGGCGTCGTCTCCAGCGCTGGCCAACTGGAACTGCCTGCCAAAAAAGCACTTATTATTAGAAACATCGAATGTATATGTAATACAACTAATCTAATGTTTAATTCTTCTTGGACTTGAATATTAAGACAGGCAGACAGGACAGAGATTATTGAATACTGCACTGTGAAAGAAAGAAAGAAAGAAAAACATTTATTAACCTACAAACACACAATAAGAATAAAAAACAAAGAATGAACAGACAAACACAGAGTACAGTGAATAATTTTATAAGACTACACAATAACGGTTAATTAGAACCCGGACTCAGCACTGTGATTCTACTTATGTTGGCAGACCTTTATCGATCAGAGATGAGTTAGTGGTTAGTTCTTGCCATGGTCAGGCCTTGGATGGGTGACCAAAACTTTGTGGTTTCGAACTCCTCCGTGCTTCGGAAGGCACGTTGATACGTTGTTCCCGGTCGCTATTGCAACCGTTTCTACCCACTCACCCGCATTGGGCCGCAGTGGTGTTACGGCCCATACTCCTCATGTGTTTCTCGAGGAGGAAGACCTGGGCCCAGCAGTAGGGCGTATATAGGCTGAGAACGAACTGATCAGACACGCAACTCGACATGCAGAAACTCACAAAGTTTGTCATAAACTGGTTTTTAAAGCTATTAGAACTTTTTGGATTAAGGTGTTTATGGTCTGCAAGCCATACCTGTTTGGATTGAAGTCTAGATCTCTGGCCAGTTGTCTATGCGCGTTGTCTATGCTCCAGGAGGGCTTGCTGCAGTCCGTTCTCGTGTCGTAGCACTTTATGTGCATATCTTGGAGCACTGCGAACTGAATGAATAAAGTTATTGATAGATGGAAGTACTTAATAAATAAAACTTATGATTGAATCTATTGTAATACACCATTGTTAGAGTTTTTGTCATCAGCCCCGTCTTACCTGCCTGTTTTTGTCATCAGCCCCGTCTTACCTGCCTATGTCCCTAGTGCGTATTACACTTGCCCCCACAGTGCTTCAATAGCATTGTCAGCAGCTCCGTCTCACCTACGTATGTCGTGGCGTGGGTTCCACTTGCCCCCCCGATGCGGAACATTTTATAAAAAGTTCATCACCTGCCTATGCCCCTGGTGTGTTCCACAGTGCTACTTACCCCAACAGTTTGTAAACAACTCCTCACCTGCATATGCCCCTGGCGTGGGTTCCACTTGCCCCCACATTTTATCAAAAGTTCCGTCTCACCTGCATATGCCCCTGGTGCGGGTTCCACTTGCCCCCTATAAACTTCAGCCTGGCGCGTCGCGCACGCTGCATCGGTTGGGTTACAAACACTCCACGCAAGAAGAAGAGATACATCTTGTATGTCAACTACCACTATCTCCATCTCACCTGCGTATGTCCCTGGTGCGGGTTCCACTTGCCCCCCGTAAACTTAAGCCGGGCGCGGCCCTCGGGCGCCACGGTGGCGGCCACAGCGCCCGAGGACAGGTCGTGCACGCTCAGGCCGTTCTCGTACACGACGCCTATACGGTTAGCGTCGGTTGGGTGCCACTCCGCGCAACGAATCTCTTCTTCGGGTTTCTGGGGTGGGTTTTAAAGATGTTCTTGTTATACAATAGTAGACCGTAATTTACTTTGAGTGAAAGCACAGTTCAACATTTTCAATGGAATTATCTACGAGGATTTAACCATAATACCACCACTCTAGTCCAATGTGTATGAGTAATACAGTAGTAAGTGTTAGAAATAAGAATGAGACAGTAATGAGACATACCTCTGGTGAAATAGTTTTCAAATGCTCCATATCTTCAGCGTTTCGTCCTTGGATTGCACTTAGGTCATCTAAATCTTTTGGTATAACCTAAGAAATAAAAGCAAATGTTATCCTTTGCAATTAAAATCTTCTAACTTTCTAACTACTAGTCTTCACACGACCAAAAGACTGACTCTTGGATTGACACAGCCTGTTTTTGATGAGACACTATTGATTTCTATTGTGGCTACAAACAATGTAAGTTGATGAGTTATGCTATCAAAAAACATAATTTAACATTCAAGTATTCAATTCTAAATGTTATTAGAGTTCAATATTGAAATACCAAATTTAAAGATGCAGATATAATGCGTAACTGACAGTATAATGGCTACTGAAAAATATACCTCAACTGTAGGTAGTTTATAGATGGACACCCCCATAGTGCATTGAGATGTGTTGGGGTCGTACGTATTGTGTGTTGTCAGCAACATTGCCACATCGTGCGGGGAACAGCGTAGGTGCCAAATCTCACCAATGTCATGCTTGAACACCTGATGAGGAAGGACAACATTGATTTATTCAATACAGTAAATCTATCTGTTTCTAGTGTTTATATGGGAGATGGATATCTTTACCACACCTAACAGTATGACAGTAACTAACTTTTTACATTATAGTAATAATTTAATAATTTGTTTGACATAAGTCAGAATATTTTAACTCAACTCACAAATGTTTTCAAAATATTTGACTCTTTTACTCCAGAATGTTTTTTTTAATATTTTTATATTCTAATGTTGTATAACATTCAACTTACATTTATTATTTATTTCATTTATTATGTAGAAACGTAAATATAATGACATCAAAGACATTCTTGAGAAGGGCCAGGTAAAAAGTATCCATAATCACCGAGCATGTAGGATGAATGTGATATGAGTTGAAGCAAAAGAAATATGTAAGGATCGTAGCAAGTGGAAAGAAGTAATCTCTGCCTACCCCTATGGGAAAAAGGCGTGATCATATGTTTAATGTTAAGGAAGCAAGTTAGTTTCTCACAACAAGTCCCCAGGCACTATCTAATGGTTGGCATAACTGGATATTTAGTATAAAGGAATATTAGAATAAACAATACAACTTTTCTGGTGTTTATTATTTACAAAGAAGTTTTAAATATCAAACCTTAGTATGCAATGCTCCAGTATCTTCTTCCAATTCAACAACATGTACTTGATTAGACTGCGGCTTCAGGCTCTGTGTTCCTATCAGGAATCTAATAGCATCGCTCTCCCCATACTGAGGCGATAAGGCTCTGGTCTGTAATAAAAAATACGCATATTCTTCGCATTATGTGGTTGTTCACATACATAATTTATAAGAATCAGTTTGTTTTTTGATTGCTTACTTGGTGTTCGAGTCCGTAAATTATAGAATTGCCTTCCTCCATTTCAGAAAATAAAATATATGTTACCTATTTTCTATGAGTTATTTTCAAAGACTGCTTTGAATACTTTTTTTTATTTCATATTCTCAAACAAAATCTTTCGTTAATCACTCGGTCAAAACTACGAAAGGAAGACTGTTCTTACTCTTTTTGATTTACTAATCAACAACCACTTATGTTATGTTTTATTACGCCTTTTCAAGAATTAAATTAGGAAGTGGAATTTGAAGAAAATGGAAAAACAGGAGCACATTTGTGTCAGTTGTCATTATGACAGTGACTGACCGTTTACTCTTTTTAAAATTATTTAAGACTACGAGATTTATTTCGTACAATTTAAATAAAAAGAAATATATATTCGATAATCACTGCATAAAGAATAAAATCCCGGGCGCACCAGAACGCAATCACTCGTTTATAGTTGTAGTAAACAACTAGTACAAAATGCAACAATGCTTGGACGAGATGCTTATTTGTGGGTTGTAGACTATAAATATATATACTGATATATACTGAAACCTATTGTGGTGACGATCACGACACACCCCAATACAACGATTTGAACATGGCTCAGTAAATTTTTTTAAATCTGATTGTTTACTTTTAAATCGTAACCGCATTTTCTACTACGACGCAGAGTCACCTGCTACCTTTTAAGTAGGTATTTATCTCTAAAACCTTTTTTTAGAATTAATTCCATTAAACAGGCAAATGAAATTATGCGGATAAAAACAATGCGAATATTACGAAGCAAATAATTTTGGCACGAACACATATAGGTATTAGGTATCTACCTACATCTGTAGCCCTAATATAGGTATGTGTGGAAAATCTTTGGTTAGAGCAAAGAAAATTATTGTATTGAAATTATTCTTCAGCAATTGTATATAATTGTAAATGATAGCCGGATGCATTTTACAGGTACCTACCTAAGTACTTACTTACGAAAGAAAACCGCTGTGAACTGGTATTTTACTGATATTTTCTTCTACTATATTTTTTCTAATTAGAACTGCTTTGCTTATCTTCTATTTTGTTAAAGGTTTTTTTTAGTTCATTATTAAGAACTGTAAAAAACATTCCTCTGGAATAAAACAAAGTAGGTATAAACTATAATTTTTATGAAAAATCATTATCATAATTAGTTGGTTACGCCATGGTTACGCCGATCAAAATTATAAATATATAAATCTGGTACATACTTTTTTTTGAACACCTTGCACGCATTGCCATAAAAAAAAAAAGATTCCCGCCCAGCTCGGGTTGAAAATAACTTTGCTTGCTGAAAAAAAGCGCGGGAAATTTGTAAAAGGCGGACGTGTTTTTCATTCTCAATTTTTTAAAATTATTAATTTGGATCAGTTGGGTGTATGTTTGTATAAATATTTATGTAATTAGTTTATTTCTTTAATTTAGTATTTTGAAGATAATTTCTGGTAAGTTTTATATATATTTTCTAGTGTAATGGTGTAGTGTATGAATAAGCCTCCGGATGACGCGTTGGGGGGCTTAGGTCCTGGCCTAGGCCCCTCGGTTGCGTGTAATGTCGAAATTTCAGCATATGGTAGTGAAATGGATACAGATGCATCTTTGAGTAGTGATCATTCAAAAACACGAAAGAGGATACGCCTTAACAAAATTTGTAGACATTGTAATAAGAAACGTAAAAGGAACAATGAAAAGGGCATTTTTGATGAAAGTGATTTAGATTGTATGTGTAAATGTAATTTAGTCTCATATTCTAAAACACAACAAAATAAGAATGATTTTAAAGAGCCGTATCCTGTGCATGTTGCTAGTGACAATTTAAATAAAAATGAATCCCAAACAGTTTCTCATAGGGTTGGCAGAACAGAATATGTTTCTACTGATGTGTCTCCATATATTTTACATGTCCAACGGACTGAATCATCAGCAAATGATGGATCCACGCTTCACCCTATGACCTTTGGAAATTTCCTTAAAAAAAATAATTATAAAAATGTTATTCCAGGCAGTGTAAAAAGGATAGGTCGGAATAAGTGCTCAGTATCATTTTCAACTGCTGAGGATGCTAATAGTTTTATAAATAGTAATAAGTTATCTGAGTTTAAAATCAAGGCATTCATTCCCTCATTTAGTGTAACTCGCTTAGGATTAGTAAGGGGTATTCCAGCAGAGTGGTCACCTGAACAAATAAAAGAAAACACTTCTCTTCCATTTGGCTGTGGACAAATAATTAAAATCAGGCGCCTAAACTATAAGGTTTCAGAAAATGGTACTGTGGTGTGGAAACCTTCGCAGACGGTGGTTTTTACTTTTGATGGGCAGGTTCTCCCTAAACGGGTGTTTATTTGTTTCAATGCCTTACCTGTAGAGTTATATACTTACCCAACTATACAATGCTATTTTTGCTGTCGGTATGGGCATACAAAGGCTCAATGCCGTTCAAAGCCTAGATGTTTCAAATGTTCTCAAATGCACAAAGGTGAGGAATGTAGTGTTGATGAGAATGAAGCTCTTTGTGTAATGTGTTCAGGTTATCACTATGCTACAAGTAAAATATGTCCTGAATTTAACAGGCAAAAAGAAATTAAATTGTCAATGTCTCACAGCTGCATCTCTTACATGGAAGCAAGCAAATTGCATCCTCCTGTGTCCAAACCTTATGCTGATGTTTTAGCTTCAGATAGTAATAACCTTGTGTATGAAAATAGTACTAAAAATCCTTCAAGTAACAATATTGGTAAAAGTTCATATAGGAAAACAGTTACATTAAAACCTTCCCCAATTCCTAGCTTTTCAAGAGGTTATAATAAACTAGCTCATAATAATATTATCAGGGAATGGCAGATTCCAACCCCTGAAAATGGCTGTGCTTTAAATTCAAAGCGTAGTGACAGCAATACATCAGATGAAGCACAATTAATTGATACTATTGTTACTCTTTTAACTTCTCTTATATCATCCAAAAGCTTAAAACCGTCCAACGTAGCCATTATTGTGGAAATGATGAACTCTCTTGTAAATAATAACAATGGTCCTAAACATCCTTCAGTGGAATTGCCGGAGCGTGTCATCTAAAAAAGGTGATTTGATTTATTTGATAAACAAATATAAACCTAGTGTGATTGCTCTTTCTGAGACATGGTTGAGGCCAAGATTTCTTTTTGGGATATCTGGTTACACCTGTGTCAGAGAAGATAGATTTGACGGGTATGGCGGTGTTGCCATTTTAGTTAAAAATAGTTTATCTTTTTCACGCGTGCTATTACCTTCTCATAATTTAAATAATTTTAATGCAGTTGGCATAAAAATAGAAAAAAATATTTCTGTTATTTCTGTGTATATTCCTCATGCTTCTGTAGAAATAATATCTAATGAAATCAATCAATTTATTTCGGCTTTGTCCGGTCAATACATTATTCTTGGTGACTTCAACTGTCATCATCGTTCCTGGGGAAGTGGATTCACAAATAGTTACGGGGAACATCTTTTAGATGTTATAGATACGCACAATTTATGTTTGTTAAATTCTGGTGCTCCTACTCGCCGTACTAGTCCTACTGAAAATGCTAGTGCTGTAGATTTATCTATCTGCACCCCTACACTTGCTTCCTCATTAACTTGGCTTCCTCTATCTTCAACTTATGGTAGCGATCATTTTCCGCTGCTGATTTCTTCTCCATTAAAGAGCCCACCAGACAATGTTTATAAACCCAGGTTAAAATATCAGTTATCTAATGCAGATTGGGATAAATTTAGATCCATTGTGACCTCCAAAATTTCAGAATTACCAAATATTATTGAAAATGGAGCTATGGATTGTTCTGACGCATTGGCAAAGTGTCTTGTGGACTCTGCCAATGAAACTTTTCCTGTAAAGGCTGGCTATCCGAAAGGTATCCCTTCTCCTCCTTGGTGGGACCGTGAATGCACTGAAGCAATCAAACATCGCAAAATGATCGAAAGAATGTACAGAGAGGATATGTCATTTGAAAACTATGATGAACTTTGCGACGTTATAAAATCTACGCGTAAGCTTTTAAAGAAAAAAAAACGCGAGGGTTGGAAATCTTTTTGTGCCTCTTTATCGCCCACTACATGCCCTTCTATTGTTTGGCGCAGTATAAAACGGTTCCGGTCAGCTTACAATTCCATAACCTATAATCGATTCCCTCCATCTTTAGCAAATGCTTTTTTAGATCGTATAGCGCCTCCTTCGGTTAGTGAGCAGTTTATAGTTAGCAATGAGCAGCCTATGAGCAGCAGTGATTGTACTCTTGAGACTCCGTTTACATTAGATGAACTTAAAGGTGTATTAGGCTATGTGAAAGACAGTTCACCTGGTGAAGATGGTATCCCGTATTCGTTTATTGTCAATTCAAGTGACAATGCTTTACAGTATTACTTAGATTTGGCTAATATGATTGTGACAAACGGTGAGATTCCTGCTTCATGGAGATCACAGATAGTTGTGCCCATTCTGAAACCTGATAAGCCTCCTGATGATGCGTCCTCATTCCGACCAATTGCACTAAGTTCAATTCTTGCCAAATTAACAGAGCACTTAGTAAAAAACCGCTTGGAATGGTATATAGAAAGTAAGTTTTTGCTTTCAGATTCCCAATATGGATTTAGGAAAGGTAAAAGTACTATGGACAGTATCAGCATATTCGTTACGGATATTCGTTTAGCGTTTTCCTCTAATGAATTTTTGTTGGCGGCATTCTTGGATATCCATGCTGCTTATGATAATGTTATTGTTTCGAAACTTGTTAGTAAACTAGAAAATCTTGGAGTGCCGAATATGCTGGTGAAGTTTATTCAAGCTTTCTTATTTGAAAGATTCATTTACCTTGATCTTGATGATGGTACTAGGTTAACAAGAACCATTAGGAAGGGTTTGCCTCAAGGCTCGGTTTTAAGCCCTTTGTTATATAATATATATGCACATGATTTAGATTCATCCTTGGGTGATATAAAGGTACTACAGTATGCAGATGATTTACTTTTGTATGCGGTAAGCAAATCAGTAGATCATGCTTCTTATTTGTTGAATGCGTCGTTAAAGTCTCTAAACACATGGTTGGATCAAAATGGTTTAGTCCTGTCTGCCTCAAAGAGTTCCATTGTCTTGTTTACTAGAAAACGTACTGCTCCTTCTGTAAGTATTTTGTATAACAATATTACCATCCCTGTTCAACCTTATGTAAAATTTCTTGGAGTAATTTTAGATTCTAAACTTTCTGGTAATCAACACTGTGATTACATTGCACTAAAATGTGAAAAAGTGTTAAATATGATGCGTTGCCTTGCTGGAGTTTGGTGGGGTTCTCATCCTGCTACCTTAAAATTGGTGTATAATGCCCTTATTAGGAGTTTGTTAGATTACGGCACATTCCTTCTCCAAGGGGGTAATGTTAGTGCTTTAAAGAAATTAGATGCAATTCAACACAAAGCATTAAGAATAATCTTAGGCGCTATGCGCTCATCTCCAATTAATGCGATGCAGGTAGAATGTTCGGAACCTCCTCTCAGTCTTCGAAGGCAATATTTGAGTGATAGATTTTTATTTAAAGTTTTCCACTTCAAAAATCACCCCCTTTTTCCGCTATTACAAAGATTGGACGAACATGTTACGTTGAACCCATATTGGTCTCACAAGCCAACATTGTGTTTAATTTCAAGCTATAGAAAGCTGTTGTCCATTAAAGCTCCTATATTCCGTTCTCCGAGTCTTCCTCTGTTCTCAAATCCATTTTCTTCCTTAGTTTCAAAGCCGCGTATTTATTATGATATTGGCATTGGAAAAAATGCTGTAGGAGCCAACTGTATTTTTAATTCCGTTAAAGAAGAATTATTTTTGAATTTTAATTTTATTTTTACTGATGCTTCTAAATCGTCTAATTTAGAGAATGTTGGTGTTGGGGTTTTTCACCAACAGTATAATATTGTGCAAAAAGTTAAATTACCGCCTGAAACTTCGATTTTCACTGCTGAATGTCTTGGTATTCTTAAGGCTATTGAATATGTATTGATAATGAAGTTAGAAAAGACTGCAATTTTATCCGATTCAAAGAGTGCTCTTCAAGCAATTGATAAGTTTCCGTTTAAAATGAAACCCTTATATCCAATAGTAAGTAGCATTAGGTCCAAACTACTCGAATGTCATTTGTTGGGGTATCTAGTATATTTTGCATGGATTCCTAGCCATCTTGGTATTACAGGAAATGAAAAAGCCGATCAGTTAGCAAAGGACGCGGTGAAGTGTGGTGATATCTTTCCTTTCATAAGTTACTGCCATGATTTAGTTCCCCTGTCCAGAAACTTTCTGCTGGATTCTTGGGAAAAGTTTTGGGCTGAGAGTTCAGTACAAAAGGGCAACCGCTATTATAAAATTCAGTCTTCCTTACAAATAAAACCTTGGTTTAAAAATATCAATAAGAACAGAAAAAGCGTAACATCTATTATTCGAATGCGGCTCGGTCATGTATGCACTCCAGCCCATTTAGCCAGATTTAATATTGTGCGTAGTAATATGTGCGAGTGCGGCGCTGATGTAGGAGATTTAGACCACATTTTTTTTGCCTGTTCCCTGTACGACCGCTCCTCTTTCCTAGATTCCTTGATAAGGTTGCATGTTCCATTTCCTACCCGAATATTATGTTTATTAAGATTCCCTAAAACTTACTTTAACCTTTTATCTGATTTTATTATTCTACACAATATTAAACTCTAATAAATATGTATGTATTCCATTCCCACTGTATTTGAAAATATGTAATGTACCTATTAAAATTTATATTTATTATGTTTTTTCTACAAACCCTTTTGATCCGTTCCTCTATCTCCGATTCGTTTTCATTTAATTTTATCCCTAATAATTTCCCTACCTTTTACTACCTTGACACTGGCAAATAGTTCACGCTTTTGTTGCCATGGGGGAAAAAAAAAAAAAAACTTTGCTTGCTCGCATAAAAAAAATCATAATATAAATTAATATCCCGCAACCGCATCATTCACATATTAAGTCTTTGTAAATCCACAAATGCGTCGTGCCATCCGCCAATAAAATTGAAGAGAGAATTTCATCATCACGCCATCTCCGAAGACATTGCCTGGAGAAGAGGCGGAGCTTGGAATAAGGCTCCAGCAGGTCAGTGCGTGCATTAACATTTCTCTTACAGTTGTACCACGCAAAAATACAGTCCACTCTTTTTATCAATCGAAGATTCTTCAACATATTGTCGCGACCATTAGTTTTATCGCCCTTTACAAGGTATAGCTAAACCTTCTCCCTCTTGCCCATTCTTCATCTCCTCCAGCCCCTATTCACATCTGTTGGAGTACAAACGAATCACTGAATCATAGATTTCTCTGTTTGTAATAAACAGTGAAATTGGGCCATGTTTAGTTTTGATAGAAAACTATGCGACCATCGTCGCACGTTTTTGTCCAACATTTAGGGACTCCAGTGGTGCTTTAGTTCTATATTGAGGCGCCTAAACAAGAAGCGAGAGGCAATGGGTAATTTTGTCCCCGGGAACATTTTCTCTCCGGCCCGTCCTAGGCCTTCGTAGTAATTCATGATGTAAAACTTGTAACGAGGCGAGGAGTTATATTAGTAAAAAACCTATTACAGTAAATGTTCCAATAACTTAAAGGACATTACCAAGTCACTATTATGTGCCTTTTAATTCTGAAATAAAACAAATAGCGACAAGCCGTGCAGTTTTCTTACCTCACCATGTCACAAACTTACCGTTGGAGAGCCATACTTCGGCACGAATGAGCCGGCTTGACCCGAGAGACACCACGGCCACAGAAAAGCGGTGTAAAGCAAAGCGGGTACCGGATGCCCATCCCCTTAAAAGGCCGGCAACGCACTTGTGACTCCTTTGGTGTTCCGTGTTATCAATGGGCGACAGAAGTTGCTTACCATCAGGTGACCCGTCTGCACGTTTGCCCTCTATCCCATAAAATAGACCTCTGCGATGGTCGTCTGGCTAACTATCGAAGCTCCCTACTATGGGTATGTGGTCTTGCATAGCTCGCACTTGGCTCGTCGCCGGGCGGATCTCTGCTTAGTACAAGTAGCTTTGTACTTATACAGCTGCTGATGCTAGGTAACTGGCTAGCTATAATCGCCTAGAAAACATTAATTGCTTCTTTAACTCATCAGATACCAGACTCCACAGACAAAAGCTTCCAACCTGTAACTTCATAGAAATAAATAGTTAAATAACATACGTGTAATTGTAGCCATACGCATTATGACGCTTCATTATCAGCAGATAAAGCGAGAGGAAGTTCCCACGGATATAGCCTGTTCGGTTCCTGACTTATATCTCTCTATATCCGCCTGACAGTTATGTTGAATCATTGTAAGAGATAGTTTGAAGTTTTTATTATCTTTTGAGACTTCGACTGGAAATCATCAAATAACATTTATTCGACGACCTCCTTGGTTGAGTGGTCTGTACGCCGGTCTCAAGGCGTCGCCATTTCGAAAGGTTCTGGGTTCGATCCCCGGTGGGGGCAAATGTTTGGGTGATTAATTCAGGCATTTGTTCTCCAGTCTTGGATGTTTATACAATATATATTCAGGATATTTATATGTATTTATCTATTAAATATATTTATCCGCCGTCTATCCGTAACACAAGTAGCATTAGATGCTTAAAATGGGGCCAGTTTATAGGTGTGAATGTCAGAGGATATTTATTTATATTTTGATTCCGCCTCTATCCCCGAAGCGATAGGCAGAGCTGCTAACATCCATATTTCCATACCATGCACCTGGCACTGTATGAGGCAAGCTATATTCACACTAGACTGTATACTTACGATTTAAAGGATGTGTATTAGAAGGAGGGATCGAACCCGCGACCTCTTGAACGAGTACTGCCGTTTACCAACTCGACTATTGCTGCCTTTTGAAATCATTAATCAAATATCTAGAAAAAATTTGGATTTGTGGCTAAATGAATTTCTTGCTGTGTACCCTTGCTTATATTACAAAAATGTTGTAAAAATTAATTTGTCACTTTAAAAATTCACGATTTTAAATGTAATAGAATAACGGCGATAGGATTCATCTGCTAATTCTGGGTTACAGGGGTGATATGCTTTTGTGTGATATGCTAGCTTTTGTGTGACATGTTAGATTTTTGAGTGACATAATAATAATAAGCTTTTTCTTCATACTGTAAAGGGTAGCTCGGATTGCAGAGAATCTATTTAGTGGTATGTTATCTGTTCTAACATAACATATTATCATCACGCCGCTTTACACCTCGCTTTACGCTTAATACCTCTGTGGTGGGGCAATGCTTTAAGGACAGACTGACTAACCTGGTCGCTGGTTTAATTCTCTTTCCTGATGATGTGGGTAGCAGTCGAGCGTCCACGCCTTCCTCAGCATTCAGTTGATTATTAACAATTTGACGTTTTTGCGCGACACGCACTAAGACAAGTTCACGCGGCACGAACCGTGATGATTTTCGAGATGATTTTCCAGATAACTACTCTTGGGAAACGACGTGTAGCCGAGACCGCTGATGTACCGTGAGACAGTGACCGATGGAAATGCTAAAAGTCAGTCAATCTGTAGGAATGAATGGGAAACGGGTAGGAAGGGGGCTTGTGCAAAAATACATTCACAGATTATAAATATGATGTCCCGTCCTAACCGTGTTGTTTACTCATCATCACTCTGCCTACCCCCCAAGGTGTTAAGCACCCACATTGCGCTAGATATGTTAGGTCCCCATGTAACAAGTGGTGAGCCTGTTGCCATGGACAAGGCACAATGTGAGGCGGGCGATATTTACAATGTATTGTATACATAAGTTTTATTCTAACTCAGTGGTAACGGCGCGGGCGGTGGGATCGAACTCGCGATTCCCGCGGCCTCGAACGAGTAGTTACTAGTTTCCCCTCGGCTACCGCCGCTGGAATTTGATTTGTCCTGGCTGTTATTATTATTTGAATTTAGAATATTGATTTGAATTAGGTACAGAGTGGTTAACGGTAACGGAAATGGGCTTGGGCAGCGCTCTACGTGGGACTATCGAAATTATTAGCCACGTGTGCTTTGACTACCTCCGTGGTCGAGTGGTCTGTATCACCTCGAGAGGTTCTGGGTTCGATCCCCGGTGGGGGCAAATGTTTGGGGGATGAATTTTCAGGCATTTGTTCTCCAGTCTTGGATGTTTAAATATATTTATATATATTCAGGATATTTATGTGTTTATCTATTAAATATATTTATCCGTCATCTAGTATCCATAACACAAGCAGCAATATTTGCTTAAAATGGGGCTAGTTTAGTAGTTTATCTATTCCGTGGGCTAGTTGATAGGTGTGAATGTTTGAAGATATTCATTTATTTAATATTACGACATTACGAGTATAAGTATACCTTTTCTCAACCCTTCGGATACAGGCGTGAAAATATGTATGTTTGACATGTTTGTTAAGATATGTTAGCCTTTGCTTCATATTGTAAAGGTATTGTAGTGTGAAGCTCGTTTTACTGTCGCGTTCCCCGAAATGTTAATGGAAGAATGCTGAATGTTACGATCACATCAGTTACGTCGCCAATTTAAACATTTTATACGACGGGCATTTTTGTTGCTATGCCGTTGTTTAGAAACATGTGGTCCCGTATAATAATAATTGATTTTGGGACTAAAAGAGCCTAGGAATTGTACAAAATATAATCGCATAAATTAGATTTTAAGTCTGGGTCTGTGGGTACTGCAAATACCCAGCTTGTGAACACGCCGCTTGCAAATTCTGTCGCGTTAAGGAATAAGAAGGATGGCAGAATGGGAAAGAAAGGTTCAATACTTCCCCTAAAATATTTCGAAGCGCTCTTCATTAACTGGCTTCAAAAAAAGGAGAAGGTTCCTATTTATAATTGGGTATTATTAAACGGTTAGAAAAATATTCCTATTTTGGTCAGCAAAAAAATACAATTGGTCAGCTAAAATGACTGTTTGGGCAGCAACAGAGCAGTGGCAATTTCTAATTTGACAGCAAAATAACAGCAACTCTTATGTTTTCGCTGCTGCCAAATTGATTAATATTTGTATGACACATATTTTTAAGGGTAATTAAAATCCATAACCTAATATCTATCAGAATACATTTCCTTGGAATTGATCCTTGATTCTTCATTGATCCTTTTCTTAGATTTTATACTTTTCCGGTTACATGTATATTACTGCCCAAATAATTATTCTGCAGACTAAATAATTGTTTTGCAGCCCAAATAAATATTTTGCCGCCCAAATAATTATATTGCTCACAAAATATTTGTTGTTTGTCTTTTTTGTTGCTGATCAAATAATAATGAATCCCCCTCATAATTATTATTTTCAATGCCGGATTAAGACTACTTGATGACCTAATCACCACAACAGGATTCTGTTCATTTTCTAACAAAAGTAAATATAATTATTATTTAAATTTGTGCTGTTTCTGGTAAAGAACGTGATGCCTAAGCAATTGCTTAATTTGCTTAGGGGCTAAACTGGCACTGACTATTACCATTCAAAGATGAAACAAGGTTAGATTGTACATAATTGTGTAAAGTACCCATTTTAGTATTTTGTCAGAAAAATGTTTCCTGTTGTTGCCCTAGACTAGTGTCAGAATGATAAAGTACAAAAATCGCTCGTGACTGTCGCTGTCATTATGTTGTTTAGCTCAAGTTCAGCTTGTATTTCTATGCTCTGTGGTGAAAATTCAAACTGTACCGTTTAGTTCCATTATTGTTCTTGTATTTTTCTCCGGAACCCTAATATTCAATGATTCGGTACGGCCGATCGCCCGCGCGCCGCCAAAGGCTGCATCTAAAGTCTAAACATCGTCTTTTTACGACCACCCGACTCTTGGTTTCTTTATGTTTCTGCGTTTAAATATAGAACTTCGCGATTTCCATGGCATTTCTTTTTTTATTAAGTGGCCAGTCGTGTTGCTGAGTCGACCCGTGCTCTTTTTGTTTGGCGAAGGCGTTGATACCTATGCTGGTAATACCAAATTTTAAGGAGGAGATCGGAAATTAGGACTATAATGTAAAGTGTTTTTATGAGCGTAAAATTTGGTCACCCGTCTAAAGTCAACCAGCAGATGATGCTTTGCTTCAAAATCGTAGCACAACGTCACAGAGTAGGTATTCCCCCACATTTGACTTGAAAAATATTAAATCGGATTCATAGACGCACCGTCTATGAATCTGAGTCTGTTCCCATATAGGTACTGCGGACCGTAAAAGGTAAGCGATTTCAGAATAAGTTATAAGTTATATTTACATATACACAAACATGTCTTGAACATGATAAGTTAATTAAAAGGAAACTGGGCATTTTTGACCCGGTTCGCGTCCACTATTGAAATGGGGTTTTTTTTAAGGTTAAATTTTAACATGTTTTAAAATGTTTTTTATTTTAATCCGAATCTATATAACATATCATCACGCCTCTTTTCCCCGAAGGGGTGGGCAGAGGTGTTAAGCACTCACATTTCGCTAGATATGTTTGGTCCCCATGTAACAGGTAGCGAGCCTGTTGCCATGCACCGGGCACAATGTGAGGCAAGCGATATTCACAATGAACTGTACATAAGTTTTGTTCATACTAAGGTACAGGCGGTGGGATCGAACCCGCGATTCCCGCGGCCTCCCGAACGAGTAGTGCCCCGTCCGTCCCAACTCAGCTACCGCTGCCTTACTCCTAATCGATGTCTATTACTTAATCCTAATCTATGGGGGGAAATGTTATATACTTCAACATTGGTATTTTTATTAAACTCTTTATTGCACCAACAAAAATAAACAATAGAGTGAAAAATACAAGTTTGCAAGGGAGGACTTATCCAGAGATCTCTTACAGTCAACCCGACACAGATATGTGAGATTTCATAGTGACAGAAACGACACCAGTGCAAAAAATACAAGTACAATACTTTTAATAGTGAAACCTTGTAGTATATTTATTTGATTGAGTATTTAGTAGTATTATCGGTCTGTAACACACTCCGACTAGTTTCGCTAGTGGACGCGTAACATTTACCACCATCAGCCTATTAGTCCGACTGCTGGACACAATATTTGCTTTGTATAAAAAAGGGATTGATCTTGACCACAACCTGAGACACAGCTTACTTTGCCGAATAATTAATCGCTGAGCGTTTTTTTGTTGTAAGAAGATGGAACATACTGAATTCAGTATTTCACCCACCATTTCGTCTACAAAGAGTTTCTTGAGCGACTTTTCTGATGGAACGAAGATTCCCAAAAGGACTATCTGTTAGTATATAAACTCAATAGTTTGTATCATAGACGAAGCTGTAAGCGTTGATAAGAAAAAGTGATAAACGTCAGTCCGTTTTTGTTTAACACACTATCCAGGCCTTTTATTTCTCTAACACTACCCACCTAACTCTAAAGAGTTGTGAGTTATGTTATCGGGAACAAACCAATTTCACTCAATTTTGCAAAAATAGTTATAATTTTTCTCTCTAGTGTTTAAAATGATAGCCACCAGAGCTCTTACTATGGCTCGAGACATGTCATAGCCGTTTTTTTGTGCCAGTCCGAAGCTCAGGCTAGTCCATCTAAAAATAGACGTCACTATAAATAGACAGGGCTATTTGACTATTTATAGAATTGCGGGACCACACAATGCTGCGATAGGGCTTAAAATAGCTTGAATTTATATTTTCGTCGTACCAGTCTATATACGTCCTACTGCTAGTATGGGTTTTTACATTATCAGTTTTCTTCACAACGACAAATCCAGAGATAATAGTATTTGGCATGTATCATTAGACAAGCTTTAGTATTATGTGTAATATCACACTTCATAAAAATTATTTATCGTTTTTAAGTGAATGCAAATAAAATGATGTATTCGGGAGGCAATCTTAAAAGAGTTGTCTCCGTGTCCAATTTTAACATAATTAAACTTACAACAAATTATCAAAACAAATCAAAAGAGCTCAAAAATATAGTCTATTTTTAGACGAGGTAATAATTTTTTAGGAATACTCTGAATCTTAATAGTTACAGACAAAATACTAAGACAGAATAAAAACACCAATTTCATAGGTAAGGACCCAATATTAAAATAACCACCACGAAACATTTGAACTTTCTGGAAATCTACAAAGAGTTCGTTCCATTCTAGAGCTTTCTGGAAAATACTACGATTTTCGCGTTGTTGACGATAATATCTACTCCACGAACCGCAATCTGGTTTGTTCACTTTCCGTATTAACTGTTACTTTATAAAACATCTTAAAGAATATACTTTACATACATTTCATTAATAATTTAATTATTTGACAATGTGTTTTTTGATTTATTTTTATTTAATGTATGATTTGATTAATGTTAAATTTATTACGTGATTTATTATAAATGATCCATGTTGGTTGAATTAAATTGAATAAATATTGGGTCCTTACCTATGAAATTGGTGTTTTTCTTCTCTCATAGTATTTTTAATTACCTCGTCTAAAAATAGACCATATTTTCGAACTCTTTTGATTTGTTTTGATAATTCGTTGTAGGTTTTATTGTGTTAAAATTGGACACGGATACAACTATTTTTTAGTGCCTTCCGAATACATAATTTGATTTGCATTCACATAAAAAAGATAAATACTTTTTATGAAGTGTGATATCACACACATAGCTAAAGCTTGTCTAATGATACATGCCAAATATCTTTGGATTTGTCGTTGTGAAGAAAACTGAAAAAATGTTAGTATGGAAAATGCAGAGTTCCCCAAAATCTCCATACAAAACGCTATTTTCATATGTAAGGACCTAATATGTACACATTATCACGGCTATATTCTCGAAGGGGTAGACAGAGGTTCATTATTCATTACGCACACACTTTGCCAGTAATTTTAATAGGAGGAGAAGCTCAGTTAGTAGACTTTGGCTTTCGATATCGAAAACAAAGCTACCTCGTTATGGTTAGGCCGTAGATGGGTGACCAAAACTTTGTGATCTCGACCTTGAAGGCCTGTGCCCAGCAGTGGGACGTATATAGGCTGAGGACGGATGTAATAAGGGGCAAGCGTATTACTGTTTCTGGGCACTACAGAAAATCCATAACCACTCTAATTCAATCCAAAATTACGATAAAGATACCATAATAACGATGTTTTAAACATTGTTGTGTTTCAGCGATCAGAGGTAAGATAGCCAGTTCCTCAGTTGTTGAGTATTACAGGTGAAGATCGCTTCCACCTTCGGCCTTATCGTACTTACCATCAGGTGAGATGAAGGCCATGAGCTTACCTGTCATGTGTAAAAAAAAAACCAACAGTTACATCAGATGTTACACACCAATTAGATACCACTAAATAGAATCTCTGCAGTTTTATACCTTAACGACAATTATGTTAAACTTACTTTTATAATAATTATGAGCTGACCACAATTTTCTTTTCACGATGGTCGCGTGGCTGACTTCAGTCATCTTAAAATGGTTAACACCCTTAGTGTAAGTTATAATTGTAAAAACATACCTTTTTAGTTGCATTAGAAGCTCAGTTTCTTCGGAAAAATTGAGCTTCTAACGCAACTAAAAAAGTTAAGTTTTTTACAGTGATAGATACTAGATACTACACCACGGGTACTGAGATAAATCCGTACACATAAACAACGCTCTATTCTATGATTTTTTTCTAAGCTAAAGGAAAAAAATATTTCTAGTTAGAAATAATTAATTGTCCTAAGTATATACAACCTACATTTTAAGTTAGTCATCTAGCAATAGATCGGAGAAACTGCATTCGTATTTTCCCAATTGTGTTGATAACTGGGTTTTTCAGGAGAATACATAGGTATGCAGTTGCAAAACATATGCTATGAATCAAAGCGTATGTAATTAGCTACATGAATAAATATACACTGTAGATATATATGTATGAATTTATTGGGTCACTAATGAAATTGGTGTTTTTTTTCTCGCTTAGTATTTTGTCCGCAACATTCATATATGAAATTATTACCTCTTCTAAAAATAGATCATACTAGCCGTTGCCCGCGACTTCGTCCGCGGTTTCTGGTTTTTTAACTATCCCATGGGAACCCTCTATATTTCCGAAATAAAAAGTATCTAAGATATTGCCCAGGGATATAAGGTATCACCACGCAAAATTTCATTGAAATGGGTCCAGCCGTTTCCGAGATTAGCCCGTACAAACAGACAAACAGACAGAGAAACAAAAACATTAATAAAAAAACGATTAATAATTTTTATGAAGTATGATAATGATAATCACATAATAGTTAAAGCTTGTCTAAATGATACATGCCAATTATTATTATTTCCGGATTTGTTGTTGTGAAGAAAACTAAAAAAATATTCTTATGGAAAATGCAGAGGTCCCCAAAATCTCCATACAAAACGCCAATAGACATAGGTAAGGACCTAATATACTATCAGCGCCACAAAAAACACAGTAAAAATACAATACAAAGAAGTTCAAAAAACATGTGACAAGGCCTTATCGCTAGGCCGGCCGCGATATCTTCCAGGCACCCTGTGATAGGCTATATAGGTAAGATTTCATCCAATAAGCCTTTGGGCAAAGTTAAGAAAGATAGCTTACCGAGATCAGTGTAATTGATTATAAGATGAACGTCAAGCTCGACGAGCTCGGTAGCGTAATGGTTAGTACGCTTTTGCTTTCGATATCAAAAACAAAGCTACCTTCGCCATGGTTAGGCCGTGGATGGGTGACCAAAACTTTGTAATCTCGAATTCTTCCGTGCTTCCGAAGACACGTAAAGCCGTTGGTCCCGGTCCCTATTGCGACCGTTTCTACCCACCAACCCGCAATGGGCCTGCTTGGTGGTGTTACGGCGCAAAAAGAAAGAAAAAGACAAAAGGATGTTGGATATATATATATATATATCCAACATCCTACAATCTTTTTGGCGTCATGCACGTCGTGCATCATTACGACGTCTCTCAGTTCCCCTTTCTTTATTTAATATGTCTTAATGAATATTGCTTAGTTTTATGATTTCCGCTCCTTGTGATACGACCTTTTCCGATAGTTTAAATATTTTTTGTTTGTATGATTGATGTACACATACATACATAAAATCACGCCTCTTTCCCGGTGCGGTAGGCAAGGCAGAGATTACAGATTTCCACTTGCTTCGATCCTGGCTACCTCTCGCTTCTTCTACTTTCAGTACTTGCCTCATACATGTTCTTCGGCTAAAGGTGGATTTGACCTGATCCTACCTTAGATCAAAAGATTGATAATGATTGATGGATGTATACAGATCAAAAGTTCACAACCTCTGTAGGAATCGAATAAACTAATACCTTATACCAACCGGACGCCGTGTGCGCACCGCGTATAACTAATAATCATAATAATTACCAGATAATGTTATTACGACCAAACAAACTTACTAATACCATCGAAAACATCCGGCTCAGCCAAAATGAACTCTAAAAGCAAGGGCGTGAGAAAATTTTAACCAATCGATATCACCCAACGGTACAATTAACGTTGCGCAGGAGTATATGAGCACAATTTAGACGCGAAGATGTCAGTTGTGCCTTGACCAACGCGAAAGGTGGTCGTCGCGACCCCAGTGAGAGAAGTGTTTTAGGGTTCGGTGCCATGAAGTGGTTGTTCTTATCCTCTTTCTTGGCGATTTTGTTCAGGTGTGAAGGCAGTGGTAAGTTTAAAAAACATTCTTGTTAAACTAACCAATTAGGCTCCATAACTTTTAGTACAATAAAAAATTAACCCCATTTCAGATGTATGCAAGTTAAAAAAATATTTTCGAGAATATTTTAATACAAAAATTAACTTATTTTAAATTGAAATGTAATGCGAACACGTTGCGTTTAAAACGGCATGTCCATTATCACAAATTCTTATCTCGGCTTTATAAATAAAAGCACATCGCTTTGTAAATTTAAATTAGTTTAAGTAAGTTTGACTTCTAATGACATCTATTGTTTATGTAAAAAATAATAGCTAGTTACAGTCAAAATTTCATCAGTGAACACTTTTATTTATGAAGGTATGAATACATATAAAATACATAAGTTTCATATTATGCTTTTGCATACGTTGAATTTAAACGAAATACGTTTTTTTTGGCCAATTTATCACTGCAGATTTATAATGTAGTTGCTATTGAATAAAGTCTCGGGGTGACCTCACTTGTTTTTTTTTCTTGTGTCATGATTACACCCCATCAAACTATATTGAACTAAAGTTATCGAAGTAGACGTAAGGTTGCAAATTTAATACATAACAACATATCATCACGCCTCTTTCCCCGAAGGGGTAGGCAGAGGTGATAAACACCCACTTTTCGCCAGATATGTTAGCATGTAACAGGCGGCGAGCAGGTGGTAGCATGTAATACCTACATAATATACAAATATCTTTATTGTCAATTTACCAAAATTCACCCTAAGGGCACGGGGTCTACGCTTCATAACATTAAGAAAAAAAAATTCTTTAGAGTGAACTATTTTTCTTTTCTCGAAATAACGTAAGCGAAGCAGCGGAAAAGTTGACTCAGAAAAATTTAATACAAAAACGTAATTGTTATTGATATTCCGAATAGAAAAATCAGTAAAAATAAGCTCTCTTATAATTGTTTGTTAGAAGCTGTTGTGATTACAACAGAACGGATTATTATAATGGTGCTACACAAGGAAAAGAATAGGATGATTGATCGATACACTTTATCATCGGATGATCGTCTGCTCGTTTTCCTTATTTTCAATATAAATATAAGATGCAAAAGTTTATGCTCGTAAATCATAATTGCTAATCTAGATGCCACAATTGACGGTATTAGCTAGCGTATAAAAAATGTTCATATAGATTTTAAATGTGCGCGGTGGGGGAAATTAAAAAAATAAATTTATTTAAAATATTAACACAAGCGCCAAATCTGATAAAGCTATGAATACATTTTTAATTGCGAATTAGTATTTTTTACCGCAAAAGCTTCACTGGTGTCAAGGTTTTCTGGCAGCAAAAGTAAGCCCAATTAAATATCTAAATGGCCGTAAAATAACTTCCATATTCCACCAATTTCCTGTCTAATAAAATCTAAATCTACAAATATCTTCTAGTCTCCCTCAGTAAGCGGGGATTCTACCACATGTCATCCTCTTTCATTATTCTATGTTATTCATGCGTTTTCCTTAGTAATGCTTGATTCCTTGTGTAATGTTGTTATCATGATATCCAATCTTTATAAGTACCACATTGATTGAGGAATAACACATTTTCTGCACTCGTAATCAGAACCGCATATTTTTATACGAAAGCCACTTATAAAATTACATTTTACATTTAATGTGATATAATTATTATAAGTTATCCCGTTGATGGGCAAAGACCTCCCCCCGTTCCGTCCACAGATCCTAGTCTGCTGTTAGTCTCGTCCACAGCACTTCCAGACCATCGAACTGTTCCAGCTCCGTCCGCCAGCGCATGTGCGGTCTCCCGCGCCCTCTCGGTGCATGCTGTGGACACCACATTGTGGCATTCTCTGGTCCATTGGTTGTCGGTGTGTGTGGCGCATCAAGTGTCCAGTCCAGTTCCACTTGAGTCTAGAAGGCTCAAGTGGAATTGCCTGCACTACGGCATCCTCTCTTAGTCTAACGTTTGTAACCTTATCATTTCGTCTGACACCAAGAATGCTTCTTTCTATTTTCCTTTGTGTAATTTTTATTTCCTTTACTTGTTTTTAGTTAGTGCCTAAGTTTGCGGCCCATAGGTGATTATCGGTAGGATACAATTATGGAATAAAACTGACTGTACCGTACCGTACCGTAAACTAACTGTATTTAAAACTTATAACTGTTTGTGTTCCAAATAAAATAAAATACATAAATTCTTTTGTTTTCATTTGAGTGCTAATGAAGAACCACATAATATAGTTCGATTATTCTACCGAAGTCTTATGTAAAATCTTCAAGGTTTGCTATGGCAACTGTTGTCCAGAAGGTAAACCCTGACATGAAATGCCTAGTTTGTTTCAGAAATCTGTATACAGTTTCAATTTTATAAACACGGGTGAACTGGGGGCCCTCGCTACACGTAACCATACCCTCAAACGCCCAGTAATAATAACATTAATGTAACATCGTAATCTACCCTCCAAAGATTTTCGACTTGGATTTTGAATGAACTTGTTACTTAAATGTTTCACAATACGTTAGTAAAACTTAAAATTTGGGTTAGTTTGGACGTGTATGGACATCCAGTGTGTTAGGATAAGGTTGTCCGTCTAAACAACGGGAAGATTAACATACGTGCACTAGATATCTTTTATCATGTCTGTAATACCTTTTTGTATGTAAAGCTCAACCAGACACATTTACACTAGAGATACCTATTACATCAAATAATACAAAGAGAAAATAAAATTCATTGAATTGTTGAGTAGTTAAATATTCCGGAAGTTGAATTAAGAAATTTCATTCTATACCAAAAGAATTTGCATGTGTTTCATCATGAGGAAGGCCCAGCAGTGCCACTGCTGATATTATTTAGGACAAAATGTCTTCTGTAGTTTTAGTAGGTTATAGGTATGTAGGTATGCACAATCGATTTTATTTCTTTTCACCATCAGGAAAGATAGTGAACGTAAATGATTTTAAAAAGATTTTATAATGTTGCACTCTAGGATGAATAGATAAGTTAAAAGTGTTGAAGGATGCATCTTTATATTCCAATATCAAGCATCCACAACTTGTACAAAACATAATAGGCAACTGATACAAAAACATCTACTACGAGTATATTCAAAAATGCCCATGGCCTTAGACATCAAAGTCAATGCAAATGATTTGAATATTGTTTTCGAAATCCATCAGTTAAAGAATGCCGGTATGCAAATGGTTAAATTAAAAAGAAATCTGATGTTTATAACGGAAGTTTCTTCTTGTTTACAACACCGTTACCAAAAATTTATTCTTTTAAGACTGACAATATAAATGATTCCAAATTTCTCTGGCGCTAAAAGACTGAAGCTATGCGATATATAAACTTTCTGATCGAAAAATAAGCAAGTACTTAACCAATAATGGCAATAATTTAATCTGTAACAAAAACTAGGCTCCTACATGTTGAGAAAATATATAAAACAAACCTACGATTAGCGTCAAATGTCGTAAAACTGCTTACATCCTTGATTCTTATCTTAATGAAGTAAGGACTAAAATAGAATGAGGAATTAGTGCAGAGGAGGTAAAGAAATGATTCCCAGAGATAATTAGAGCATTGTGTAAGTAATTGCAAGGTGTTGCATGACGGTTAAACGTGGATGCGTTAGCTGGGCTGGCCAATTACTGACTTGTCAACAGATACTGCGACGCTTCGAGGACTAAATACGGCCTTTGAATTTTTTTTGTATGAAATTGGTTTAACTCTGCATGAGGATGATCGGCGAGATAAAGAAATAATTATAATTACTTATAAATTAACGCTAAATGTCTTAACGGAAAATATTATATCGAAAGCTGTATATCTTTATCTATTGATTTTATGTTTCTTTATATACGTTATTTTGTCTACTGTTCTTTGATTAGGTCTTTGGTTCTTGTCTATTTTGATGCACATATGTGATCAGGTGTTCTGGTGGTTTTCATTGCAAAGAGCACCAACACCGCTTTCGTCCATCAATTAGGCTGGAGAAATACGAGTTCTTTTAGTGTCAATATCACAAGATTGTGATTTGAATTTAGTTGTTTTTATTAAAAAAGAACTAATGTATTTAATTCAAGAAAGTGAAAAAGTAATTTTGTCGATCCTGCAAATTTTAAGGGTTTCAAATCTAACTCTACTTATTATAGCTAAGGCGATATTGACTTATGACACTTTCATAGTTTGCCAGCTATTTCACTGGTTTACGTAATAGGGGGGGTTGGAGCCTATTGCCATTACCGGGCACTATATGATAACCACCGTAACAAAATTCCATCAGCTAGGATAGATGTTGCATACCACAAAATAGAATATGTTCGGTCCGAGCTTTTTGTAGTTCGAGCTAATCTTTATGAGGAAAACTAATTATATTAAATAAGCTTTCAAAATGCACTCTAAGTCCCTTTATCAAAATCTCAGTACTCGGGTATGTTCAATATCTATTATTTATTTTCTCATATTCCTAGTAATGTAAACGGGAGTATTTGTAGTGTTATCGATGTCGACGTCACGCCACTATCGCAGGTCGGGGTCGCGTTCATTCATATAGTTTGCTTTGATGATGTCATCAACATACGATTAACTGCCATGACTTAGAAAACATAATCTTATTATTTGGAGGTTATGATCGAAATTTGAGAAATATATTCTGGTACAGTTTTTTTCGGGTCTTTTGAAGTTTTACTTGTACTTAATTGATTAATTTATTTCAATGTTTTATCATGAAGCGTGTTGATGTAGTCACGTAGGCGGTTGCACTTAGAAGTTAACAGTAATGAAAAAGATACGAATTAAGTTTTTAATTGATAATAAATATTTTGCTCATAGATAATTTTCATTTGTAGTTAATATTAGGTCCTTACCTATGAAATTGGTGTTTTGTATAAAGATTTTGGGGATGTCTGCATTTTACATACTAACTTTTTATCTGTTTTCTTCACAACGACAAATCCAGAGATAATAATATTTGGCATGTATCATTAGACAAGCTTTAGCAATATGTGTGTGAACACGCTTGATAAAAATTATTCATCGTTTTTATGTTAATGCAAATCAAATGATGTATTCGGAAGGCAGTTAAAAATAATTGTCTTTGTGTCTAATTTTTACACAATAAAATTTACAAAAAATTATCATATTAAATAATACGAGCTCAAATATATGGTCTACTTTTAGAAGAGGCAATTATTTTATAAGAATGTTCTGAAACTTAATAGTTACGGACAAATTGCTAAGACAGAATAAAACACCAATTTCATAGGTAAGGAACCAATATTATTTTTGATCCCGAATTCTCATTAATATTATTATAGAGAAACTTCTTTAATAAAACACCCAATTTTTTAGTCGGTTAAAAACATGTTTGGGTCGTTTTAGGAAAAATTTTTGAAAGACAGCTTCTAGCTATTTGTGACGGATTAGTTTTTACGAAGATAATGTACTGTAGAAGGAATTATTTTTCAGAATATTTGATTAGGTGTAAATACACCATAACAAATCCTCACGTCTTCATCTCCGAAGGAAATAAAGGAGCGTAAGTCTTCGTTCAAACTCTTGCCTCGGTCTTCGGAGAGAACGAAGAAGTGAAGAGGGGCCCTTCTTCACATAGAACGAGAATGAATGAAGAAGACTTCGGAGAATGTTCAAATCTACATTTTTTCCCCTTTGTCGCTACACAAAGCGGCGGTAATACACGAAGTGTGACAAATGTAGACGAACATTTGAACATTCGCCGAAGTTTGTCCTATGTGAGTGCTATAATACTATTTGAACTCTCCGGGACCTTTATTTCTTTAGTGTTAACTGCTGCACAATTGGACTTTATTTACGCTTTCTACTGAGTCACACGTCGCATAAATTTGCTTATTATCACATTATCACAGGGTTTCCCTGCGAGCGTAAATAGCAAGGAAGTGGCGAAACACGGAAGATATTGCAAAATCTAGATATTGTTGTTCGTCGTTTCTTCTGTACTTAGGTTTATATTAAAAATAATCGTGTTATACTAAATATATCGAGAAGGCTTTTGAGCACTAGTTAATTAAGGTCGGATTTCAGAGATTGGGTTTCTACGATTTGGTTTTTGATGTTAATAACTAAGTGTTGTTAATTGTATTCTTGTGCGTGTATTATTGGGTCCTTACCTATGAAATTGGTGTTTTTATTCTGTCTTAGTATTTTGTCTGTAACTATTAAGATTCAGAGTATTCCTAAAAAAATAATTACCTCGCCTAAAAATAGACTATATTTTTGAGCTCTTTTGATTTGTTTTGATAATTTGTTGTAAGTTTAATTGTGTTAAAATTGGACACGGTGACAACTCTTTTTAAGTGCCTCCCGAATACATCATTTTATTTGCATTCACTTAAAAACGATAATAATTTTTATGAAGTGTGATATTACACATATTACTAAAGCTTGTCTAATGATACATGCCAAATATTATTATCTCTGGATTTGTCGTTGTGAAGAAAACTGATAAAATGTTAGTATGGAAAATGCAGAATTTCCCAAAATCTCCATACAAAACACCAATTTCATAGGTAAGGACCTAATATTTCAAATAAATAAAATTCTTGCTCACGAAAAAAAGGCCTTATTTATTGTAACATTTTTAAAGACCGGAAAATATAGATTAAAAATCCGCGCGCAAATGTTGTGTGCAAAGAGGTTGCAGTTCGGTGCGTGCGGAATGCCGTGCTGGCGAGCGTATTTTCTTATCACTAAGTAAGGTTAATACTCGTATCGAGGCTTATCATTTCCTGGTCATTGTCAGATCCAGATTTATTATTTCCTGAACATTTCTTCTCACCATTCCACTCACCAAACGCACCGCGAGAGCACTAAGTATGCAGTCCTAGTACGATTACCAGTATCGTAGCTTTCTGTATCTAGTGGATATTTCCATGAAAGCAATGTGAAATTACTGGACACGGGAAAACGCCAAAATCCGGAACAATCCCGGATTTTCCGGCAATCTGGTAACCATAAAACTAAACCACTTTCACCATGGTCCGTCCTTAGATGACCAAAACTTTGTGATCTCGTGTTCCTCCGTGCTTCGGAAGGCACGATAAGCCGTTGGTCCCGGTCCCTATTGCGACCGTTTCTACCCACCAACCCGCATTGGGCCAGCGTGGTGGTGTTACGGCACATACTCCTCATATATTTCTCCACGAGCCTGTGCCCAGCAGTGGGACGTATATAGGCTGAGGACGACCCACAAATACGCATTGGACCACGATATAGGAGATGATATTATGTAGGTATAAATGAATGTATGGCAACGGCTGTACCAAAAAAAAATATTTTTAATTTAGGTAGTATTTTTGTTTCTAATTAGAGCTGATTATAATATACTTACAGTTTTTTAGGTTTCGCCGAAGTGTTCGTAATTAATTCTATGAAAGGCCCTTACAGGAACTGATAAAGGCGTAACAGGAATCCTTGCGATAATACATTATGACCTTTTGACTTATTTCTTTTAATCCATTATAACCACTACTAATGATATTGATAAAAAGTGGAAGGTCAATGGTACAGTCACGTGCAAAATATGTATACACTTTTGTCAGTTCATGCCCCTTGTTTATAAGCGAATAATGATCATCGACTCTCAAACTTGTACATACATATTTTTGCTCGTGACTGTACCAAAAATCGAGGACTGTAATGAGAGTTTATGAAGCAAAATAAATATACAAAAATTGCAGCAAGTGAAAAGATTTAATCTCTACTTACCCATAATAGAATAAGGCGTGTGTTGTTAATTGTATTCTTGTGATGTATCGCGTATTATTTCAATGAAATAAAATTCTTGCTCACGATATCAAAGCCTTTGTAATAATTTTGAAGAAAAAAAAATACAGATAAAAAATCCGCGCGCAAAAGTTGTGTGCAAAGAGGTTGTGGTTGAGGTTGTGTGGTTGAGGTTGGGTGGAGGGTGCAGTTCGGTGCGTGCGGAGTGCCGATGCCGTGCTGGCCAGTATGTTTTCTTAACAGCGTGCCTTGTATGAAATGTATCTACATACATACAAATAATTACGACTATTATCCTCTAACTGTCCGCGCTTCACCAAGCAGTGATTGCACTCACTCACAAGTGGTGAGCCCGTCGCCGCTATAAGCTATTGGATAGTTGTGCAGTACTCAAATGTGGGTACTCGTATCTATACTAATTTAAAGCTGCAAGTTGTTTGTTTGGTAGAACGCGCTAATATGGTCGGATTTGAAAAATTCTTTCAGTCTCACGGCCTGGTCACGACTACGAGCGGCGAGTGGCAGCGGCAAGCGTTTTCTCTTTTCATTTCTCTATCAATACATGCGTCACTTGCGTCCGCGCGTCGCGAGCGAGCAATGAAAAGAAAAAAACACCGCTCTGTAGTCGTGGCCGGGCCGTTAGATAGCCCATTTTTTTAGGGAGGCTTTAGGCTATACAACTTCAAGCTAAGATCATAACTACTCCACGCGGACGACTCGAAGCCGCACGCTAAAGTTGTATTGATAAAATCAGCATTGTTAAACACTTTTTTTGGTTATATTAATTAACATCGGCTCATAAGGTGGAGGCGTGAAAAAGCACCTTAAGCAAAATGGAGTTGGTTAGGGTTGCTACGACCACACATTACAGCGAAAATTTTATTGTATTTTTGGACTTGAATATAGTTTGTTGAGTGGAGGAGCTTAGTGGCGTAGTGGTTCGTACGTTTTGGCTTTGGATTGAAAACAAAGCTACCTTCGCCATGGTCAGGCCGTGGATGAAACTATGTGATCTCGAGCACCTTGCTTCGGAAAACACGTTAAGCCGTTGGTCCCAGTCGCTTTTGCCCACCAACCCGCATTGGGCTAGCGTGGTGGTGTTACGGCCCATACTCCTCATATGTTTCTCCATCCACCCATCCATAAATACTCTGAGGACGTTAATAAAGATAGTTGTTTGTTGAGGTTTAATTATCAGAGAAATTCAAGATTCTCTCAAGATATAGGATTATTTACATCACTTAGTAACAGGAAAACTAAAAGGTTATTCTTGATTTTTATATAAATAGAACCTTTGAAGTACCTATTTTGCATATAAATATTTCCATAACCCGATACTCAGGGTATTGCCCTCCACCGAGCCTAGAACTGGTCTAGGTAGTTCCTATTACACTTGAGGACATTACAACAGGAAAAAGTGAATTTAGAAAACGAAACGAATTAAAATCAAAGAAATATAGATATTTTACGAACATAAGATCATCATGGGTAATTTTATTATTTATTCTCCGTCGTATAACGGTATTAACTTAATAGTTATATAGGTAGGTACACATGCAATTATTCCGACAGAGTTAGACCTTTGATTCAACAATAATAACCTTCCCTGGCGATGGCGGGGCACGGGGGCAATCCTTTTTGTGTGAATAAAAGAAAATGTATTATCGAAATAAAACAGAAGTCTATATCACTGAGGAATCACCTTTCAAAGTAAAAGAAACAGTAAAATAATTGTCAAAATTTGTAGTATAGGAGTTTACCAGAACATATAAAGTTAAAAACTTTACCTCTATAAAATAGTTAATTGATAACGACACTGCCTAAGTAGCATGACCAGCGCGATATGATGGTTATAACGTTTTTTTCACGCAAAATTGTCAAATTCCATTGTACTTTGACAGTGGAACGTGATAAAAACCCGATATAAATCATAATGCGGTGTTCATGCTAAGGGGGCTGGTAAGCTTCGTCTTGAGATCGAACAAAGCTTCAAGGTTGTAAAAATAATAATAATAGGTATGTCGTTTTTACGGCCGCCAGTCTACGCTCCTGCTATTTATGCAGGTCGTAAGCTTGACACATAACAAATTTGCAAACAACGAGGAACTAACGGTATATCGGGAGAGTAGACAGAAAATGTCTTTAATGTATGGTAATGTAGTCAAATGCTTTGTTTAGCGGTTGAAATAGTGTGCTCTTTAGGAGTCCTAACTATATAAATGTGAATGAAAGTTGTTTGTGTTGTTTGTTACACTTTCACACAAGGGAGAAAATGAAAAGTAATTTATACAAGTGTGCAAAGTTGTTTTTTAACTGCGTGCTCTATTTTGATGACCGAGCAAGCGATGGATTCTCAAATAGGTTAGTTATTTTCATTACTTTTTATATGAGTCAACTACTCATATAAAAAGTAATGAAAATAATGTGTCATTCACATAGTATTTAGTACAAGGGTCCGAAATATACCAAGTTCGATAAATATAAAGAAGGGATTGTTGTAGAAATTCAATTTAAATATGTTTTATTTTTACCTATGCCAAAAACGCTATCCACTATGTTCGTGAAATTAGTTGAGTAACGATTCATGTAAACAATTACTACGCATGGTCAAAATCCGTCAAACGCCAGTGGCAACCAATCAATCATAACTGTCGGCTATGTCACGCATGCGTATTAAATTGTTTACAATAATCGTGACGCTACGGCACAGATAATTCATAGACCGAAGGCGTTTTTGACATTTGAGTAAAAACGTAATTTATTATTTAAAATTAATTGTGTTATAGGATTCAGAAAAATATTGTATTATTTTTTATGGTGATGGGTATCAGTAATGAATCATTTGGGGCCCAATAAAAAATAGGTCAACTAGCCTATTGAATCACAAGCGCAGCGACTGGATTCGGAATCCAGCGCTGCGACTCGGAATTAAAATCCTGGGGAAGCGAGGGAATGAAAAGAGCTCGAAATGAAAAATCTTTGCACTCGAGTGCAAAAAGTTACATGACGAAAAATTACTCAATGAAAAAAACAAGAAAAGATCGAACTTAAAACACAAAAAGAAACAAAAAGCACAAAAATAATAAAATCAACAAAATACAAATAAAACAAAAACAATAAAAAAAATTCAAAAGCAATCACAAACAATCTGAAGAAATCAAAAACAATCAGAAATAATCCAAAATCTTCGTCGCTAAAAATATTCATTCTTGACTGAAAAGAAAATGGTGCACGCAAAGCAAATTAATAAAGGATACCACGAAGGCTCCGAGTCTGAGTTTTGAAGAAATTAAAAAGGTTGTTTTATAAATTCAGCACCACGGAGGTGGAAGTAAGTAGGTTTAATGATGTTTTGAATTCACAAACTTACTGCATACGATGTTCTAAATTCAAATTTACCCATCAAGAGGTTAAAAACGGCTTTTCCGTTTTGTTAACGAAGAGCAAAAACACTCTTTCCGAGATGGTGGTATGGAGAAAATATTGATCTATATTTTGAATTGTGGTAATGTTGACTAGTTATTTACCAATGGTGTTTAAATCATAAAAACATTATTCAAGATCGAGTCGCGCGAGTGCGCCAGGGCACGCGAGATTAATCTACAGTGTGATAAACATTTCTCATCACTTGTTTTTGTTTTTAATTTTATAGATGATGGAATTATTTATTAAAATGCTACGGTATGTTTACGCAAAGGAAGTCCCCGTTTCATCGGTACAGTAGGATTGTAAACAAAGATAACGTGATGAAAATACATCAAAATATTTGGATTTTCATATTGATTTGCTTTTGAGTCTTAGCTGTATGTTAAATTCGGGCTAACGCATTTCACTACCGGTAGTCTAAGTTATCACTTATCATTGTAAAATACTTAACTTGCTTAGTTGCATTATGAAGCTTAATTTCTATGGGAAACGTGAAAAGCGCTCCTAGAGGAAAGTATCAGAAGTCAAGTTTCCTGTAGAAATTGCGCTTCTTAACTCAAATAAAAAGTAAAGTTTTTTATATTGATAAATTTCGCTAGGGATGCAGTCAATTTTATAGCGTTTTTTTTTCATATAAACCCACGTTTACATATAACCTACTGTTTTTACGTAAGTAATTAGGCTTCGTAAGGATATATCGAGGAGTTTAAGTGGTACCACTACCACTACCGGTAGTGCCATCATAACTAGGGAGTCCACAAGCTGGCCGCTTAGCGTAAATGGATTCATCCTCGTCAAAGAAAGGAGTTGCAAGGAGATGCAATACAATTCAAAGGAGGAGCTCGGTGGCGTAGTGGTTAGTACGCTTTGATTTCAAAATCGAAGACAAAGCTACCCTCGCCATGGTCAGGGCATGGATGGGTGACCAAAACTTTGTGATCTCGAACTCCTCCGCTCTTTGCAAGGCACTTTAAGCTGTTGGTCCCGGTTACTATTACAGCCGTTTCTACCCACCAACACTTGGGCCAGCGTGGTGGTGTTACGGCCCATACTCCCTATGTGTTTGTTTCCATGAGGAAGGCTTGTGCCCAGCAGTGGGACGTATATAGATTCAATTCCTACAAGTATTACATGTATTCTAGGCGAATGTAGGGGGAGAATTTGCCGAGAAAGAGTAAGACAGGGAGGACCACGACTCGGTCGACCTATCATGCGATGGGTCGACAATATCGAGCGAGTCGCAGGAAAGACTGGAAAGATTGACTCTGGAGAGTTTAGATAAGAACAAAGTAGTCATAATTTAACTCAGATAACAAATTGGTTAACAGATCATAATTTAGAAATAAACAAAAATAAAATAAAAATTATGCAATTTAAGCCAATACAGAAAAAACAATTATACACTAAACTTTCCTTTCAAAATAGTAATATAGACTTATTATTGAGTGAAAAATGTTATTACACCTTGAAGGAGTTTTTAAATTAACATGTTACTTTTTATACAAAATATAATGTCTGTTGAATGTTAAGATCTGCGACACCCTTGCAGGGTTCATATTGTGAACTTTTGTTTAATTTAAGATCTTTATATGTACCAATATGAAGCAATAAAGATTATGATTAAGATATGCCCTACAGTTGGTGAGAACTGGCTTCAAGCACTCCAGTTATAGTAATCCCTGGGTGAGTCCCATAGATATACATTCTCATAGATATCACAAGCAGGTATAACGATTTGTATTGCATTTAAACCAAGCGCGTCTACTTTTAACGTGTACTGTGACGTCACAGCCGTATTTTCGAGACGGGAGATCCCAACTGATTGAAAGATACCGATGCCCCTCCGCCAATTATCATACGAGGCATTTTTTAGATTTAATAGCCATTCGGATTCATAGAAGTGGCCAACCCCGACGTTTGGTCGGGGTTTTCGAACACGCGCAGTACTTGTATTTGCGTCATTTATGTAAATGTATATATGTGGTGAGTCCCATGCCCAAATATTGGGTCCTTACCTATGAAATTGGTGTTTTTATTCTGTCTTAGTATTTTGTCTGTAACTATTAAGATTCAGAGTATTCCTAAAAATAATTACTTCGTCTAAAAATAGATTATATTTTTGAGCGCTTTTGATTTGTTTTGATAATTTGTTGTATGTTTAATTGTGTTAAAATTGGACACGGAGACAACTCTTTTTAAGTGCCTCCCGAATACATCATTTTATTTGCATTCACTTAAAAACGATAAATAATTTTTATGAAGTGTGATATTACACATATTACTAAAGCTTGTCTAATGATACATGCCAAATATTATTATCTCTGGATTTGTCGTAGTGAAGAAAACTGATAAAATGTTAGTATGGAAAATGCAGAATTCCCCAAAATCTCCATACAAAACACCAATTTCATAGGTAAGGACCTAATATAAGCAACTCCTGATCGATTGCCATGCGAAAAGCACAATATGATTTTCGGACTCTGGACTGGAAGAATTATTATAGTTTCCGTTCGTGAAAAGCTACAGATTAAAGCTCGTTTCGGAATAGAAAGGTACTTCTGAACGGAAAAATTCGTTCAAGCAAAAAGCTTTAGAGATAAATACATAATCTGTTTTTAATTACCGATAACGCTTATCTTAACTCGTAATCGTATGAAATGTGATATACGAGGCATAAAATAGTTCATTCAAGCCTTCACAGGCAAATAAGCATCAAATACTAATATAGTTCACACTGAACAAAATTCCTCGTATCATTTCATAATGAACCGGTGGACATTCTCGTTATAATAGGTTGGGGAAAAAGTTTCTTCGCATTTTTTAAGAAAATTCAAAACATTTTTTAATATAGTTTATTTACATTTAACTAAAGTATGTAGGTACCATTTTGTTCGATAACTTTTTGCCATCTTGTAGGTAGGGACATGATCCCATTGCTATAGAAATTTTGGGACTTCTGGTCAAAATACCGCGACAAGTGGTTTTGGCAGTCCTCTCGTGATGTTAACCTGACACTGCCTAAAGAATTCTGAAGAGACCGAAACAGGTGGAAATCTGAAGGTGCAAGGTCAGGACTATACGGCGGATGCATTAACACCTCCCAGCCAAACTCTCTTAATTTTTGCTGAGTGGCTAAAGATGTGTGAGGTCTAGCGTTATCATGATGAAAAACCACACCCCTTCTGTTGATTAATTCCGGCCGCTTGCTCTCAACTTCTTGCTTTAATCTCATCAGTTGTTCGCAGTAGAGTTCAGAATCGATGGTCCTGCCTGGTGGTAACAGCTCATAATGAATAATGCCCTTCCAATCCCACCACACACACAGCATCACCTTGTTGCGAGTTAACCCGGGTTTCGCCACAGTCTGTGAAGCCTGACCGGCCTTTGACCACGACCTTTTTCGCACGTTCTTGTCGTACGTGATCCACTTTTCATCACCAGTTATCAGCTTCTTCAAAAATGGTTCGGTTTCATTACGTCGTAATAAAGAATCACGAATGAGTACACGGTTCATTAGGTTTCTTTCAGTGAGCTCGTGAGGTACCCAAATGTCGAGCTTTTTTGTGTACCCAGTTTTTTTCAAATGCGCCAAAACTGTTTTGTGGTCAATTCCCAGTTCTTCAGCTACGTCGTAACTACTGACATGCCGATCTTGCTCCACTTTTTCAAAAATGGCATCCATTTTATCTTTAATAGGGCGACCAGAGCGACGTGCATCTTTGACATCAAAATTTCCGGATTGAAAACGCTTAAACCAAATTTGTGCTACTCTCACAGACACTGCACTAGGTCCATAAACATCGCAAATTTTTTTCGCGGCTTGCGTTGCATTTTTACCTTTTTTGTAGTAAAATTTTAAAATGTATCGAATTTCTTCTATAGATTCACTCATCTTGGCGGTACGAAAAACAAATGAAAATCACACATTTTCCTAATTTGAATTTGGAATTATGTTCTTTAAAATTTAAACTTTCAATGATACCAAAACCAGCCAGATACAAATAGTATAGCCAAAGAGATTTTATTACAAGTTTATACATACTATAATGCGAAAAGACTTTTTCCCCAACCTAATATTATCAGACTTAGGGCCTGTTTCACAATCGACGAGTAAGTTCTGAATAGCTTACTTGGCAGTTCAATTGAGATAAATTTCATATTACAACTGTCAAATGATCAGCTAAGTAAGCTACTCAGAACTTACTCTTCGATTGTGAAACAGGCCCTTACTGTGACAAGTTATAGTAGTCATTTGTAATAAGATGACATGATACAATCGTGGGTCAAAATCAAAGTCAAACGAAGCTTTAATAAATGAAAATTAGTTTTTATTTAATTATTATGCCGTGTGGTAGCGGCCTATTAAAAAATAATACTACCAACCCATCTCTTCCCTTGGGTGTCGTAAATGCCTAATGCGCTTAAAACTGCTCAACATCCAATAGCTTATAGCGGCGACGGGCTCACCACCTGTCACGCTGAGTACAGCCACTGCTTGGTGAAGCGCTGACTATGGCAATGTGTTTTTGCCTAGTCCCTGACTAAACCTTACGGCACAATAGTCGAGATTATAATATGTATGTATGTATTTTAACGTGTTGGAAAATAAACTGTCCATCGTCATCAATGTGTACTTTCATGGGCGTTGTGACAGTTTTTACCGTAGAAAAACATCTTTAAAGGATGCCGAGGGCCCTCGAAATCTATTGCGACCTCTCCATAAGCACATCCACAATTCCATCGCTAATTATTGTCATGTAGGGATGGATTTGGGGAAAAGAGAATAGGAACAACATCTTACTACGTATTTTAATTTTTAGATGAAGTTAATCTCTATTGTAGGGTGAAGACATTTATCTTCTGCTATCCGCGGATTGATCGTATCGATTCAGAGATGTATTCCCAAAGTCACATGACCATGCGACCGACGATTCTTGATTTACCCTTTAGCCTCAATTATTGCAGTTCTATTATTAGCAACAATTGATTCAGATGAAGAGACGCGAAGATAGCTTTGTGAATGTCGAAATTTAAAAGGGATAAAGTAATAAACGGAATATTA
Source organism: Parapoynx stratiotata (assembly GCA_910589355.1). Classification (NCBI taxonomy): domain Eukaryota; kingdom Metazoa; phylum Arthropoda; class Insecta; order Lepidoptera; family Crambidae; genus Parapoynx; species Parapoynx stratiotata. The sequence goes on from OU342482.1 coordinate 8,784,239, forward strand.
GTAAAAGTCGATGAAAAGTAGGGAAAACGGCACTACACGATCAAGTTTCCGGATCAATCACCGTTTGTGCCAATTAAGTTTTTCCTGAATATTGTCTGCCCTTGAAAGTACTTCTTCTCTTGTGAGTGGGCGTGAGACTTCTCCCTATCTCTTTTTGGATATAGACGTGATTCTCCTTCTTTGTCCTGCCCAGTCCCAATATATTTGGGGTCAGCGAAACATGTCTTCTTCTCCTCCACTTTCTCCTATCACAATGTATAAGTATATAAATGTCAGTTGTAAATCACGAAGTTGGCAATTTGTTCGGCTGCTTTATTTGTGACGAAATTTGGTAGGTAGATAAGTCATCAAATCAATTCAACTCATATGTACTATAATTTCTTGTACGACTGTAGTAACTGAGTACCTGTCAGTAACTGATTGGAAATAACAATAACGTATGATATCTCTTGTTAAAAACTTAAAACCCACTATTCACTGGAACTTGTAGGCGTAGGCTATCTCGAATTTTTTACTCTAAATTTCACTGAAAGTGCCACCAGTGTATGTGTGGTCTTTTGTCGGTTGGTTTATACTTATGATGTTATTTTTTTGTTTATAGCAATCAGGTGCACAGAAGGCAACAAAGATGGGCCGTGTCCGGTTGAAACCATAGACTACAGTAAGTTATATTTATGTATAGTCTATGAGTCGTGTGGCAGCGGCTCATTAAAAGAATACTACCAACCCATCTCTTCCCTTGGGTGTCGTAAAACATAAAAGGCGACTAATCGAATAAAGGGGCACGTTAAATGTTTTTATAATTAATGATTATGAAAATCTTTGGGGAGCTCCATTTAGCAGTAGGCTGCGCCTCGAGGTTGAATTATAATGATGTCATTGTTGACATTTCTTAAATTTTATGGCCGTATATGTTATGCCGCGTCCACACGCTTGCCAAACCTCAACAAGCCGTGGAAAATTCAAATGTGTGGATAGAGAGTTTGCCGTGGTTTGTTATTTGTTGCAAGCGCTTGCGGCCGATCCGTTGATTGTCGGTGTTTTGTCACAAATCAAAGAGAATTTGACGCAAGCGCTTGACACGGCTACACGTTTGCGCGTTTGTAGAGGTTTGGAGTTTGCGGCAAGTGTCAAGCGTGCTGACACATAATTAAATTTGGACCTTACCTGAATCGGAGAGACCTATGCTTGTCAATAGCCGTAAAAAGTACACGTTACTTAGTACCACACTACCGAATACAATTTCTGAATATAATCTACGTACTAAGCGCTTTGCGTCATCTTTTATAATACGCACAGCCAAGGAATGGAATTCACTGCCAGCGTCTGTTTCCCGAGCTCGCATAACCCGGATCTATTCAAGTCGCGAGTGAATAGGCTTCTGGGTAAGCTCGCTCCACCGTCGACATCATCTTCGCTTTCGGCTAGATTGAAGTCAAGAGCAAACCCAACTTAAATTAAAAAAAAATCTTCAAGAATGTTTATTGTGCACATTTCCAGCCCCCCTTTCCCCGGTGGAGGTGGAGTCAAGTAAAGATGAGGCGCCGCAGTGCCTGGCGGGGACGGAGTGGGACAGCAACTGCCACTACTGCCGCTGCTCAGACTCGGGAGTAGCAGAGTGTCTGAAGCAGGATACTTGCGACAGCGGCGTGTATTGTAAGTTGCATACTGTCCCCAGAGACAAAAAGGCTCATTGCCTCTCGCTTCCGCGCGAACGAAGAAGCGAGAGGTAATGAACATTTTTGTCTCCGGGGACTTTTTCTCCTCGGCCCGTGCTAGGCCTATAGGTTGAAATTTTTTACAATATACGTAATCACATACTTAATGACATAACAAAACATACTAATATTAAAAAAAAACAAAACTGCATTCTCAATTTTCTCATAAAAGTTCCTATACCGAGAATCGAACCAGCTAAAAATAAAAAATAAATGTCGCTTTATTATTCTACTAAGCTATACAATTTTTATTAAACATATACTGGAGGAAGGTCACACTGAAACCATAAAAACCTGGTTATCTTTGATTTAAAAAAAAGACATGTCTAGGTTTTTCCTAAATAGGACAAACAATATTAACGGCTGTTACTGATAGAAATAAAAGTGGGCAGCGCAGAGTAAGAGAATATAATAAGTTAAATAGATACAAACGGAACAATATAAAATATAGCACAGAAAATTATAAGATGACAAGAACAAGCATGACAAATAGTGACAGATCAATATCATAGAGAAAAAAAGTAATGAAACACCATACTCCTTGGCCTTACGGTCGGGAACAGCATGCTTGTAAAACGATGAATGAGAGTAAATTCACGCCGCGTTATTTATTCAAAACGACTATCATACAGAGAAAGAGTATGAAAAAAAAAGATCTATACTTTTCAATCACGAATCTTTCAGCGGAGCCACTCCAGTGCAAGCCGAACACCACGTTTGTGCGCGACTGCAACACGTGCGTCTGTCTTCACAACGGGCTGGCTTTGTGTACCATCCAATATTGCCGAAGATCTGGAAGTAAGTGCCTATTGTTATAAACAAAACCAAACATATCATCACGCCTTCTTCCCGAAGGGTTAGGCAAAGGTGCCACACCCACATTTCGCTAGATGTAACATGTGAGACAAGCGAATAATTATTCATAATGAACTGTACATAAGTTTTATTCAAAGTGAGTGGTACAGGCGGTGGGATCAAACCTGAGATTCTCGCGGCCTTCGTAAGAGTAATGCTCCGTCCGTCCGAACTCGGCTACGGTAGCATATCAAATTTAAAAATTCTTCTTCTTCTTCTTCCTTGCCTGGCCCTTTCCCATTTTATTTGGTGTCGACCCTCCGTACCATGCGTCTCCAGGCAGCTCGGTCCTGAGTCGTCTCTTTGTTGAGAAATTTAAAAATTATTATAAAAAAATAATTTATTATTTCTATTCAAGTTATGAATTTCTAAAATCCTTAAACATCTTGATTATCCAACCAAAAAACTTTGAACTTTTTATATACAGAATAATTGAGTATTTATGCATAACAAAAGCACAATGGGGTTATTCCATAGAAATCCAACAAATGTTTTTGTGTAAATAAGTTATGCCAGTAAACAGAAAAAAATTCTCAATCATGTTTCTGTTACTTCTTCGAATAAAACACGTCCAGATTTAAGCGAATTTACTAGAATATTAAAATTATAAGAATTGGAATCCTTCTACAGCTTTCTGTAAAATTATCGAACTTTCTACGTGTTGTTGACAATAATATTTACTTCGCGCACGCAAACCGGTTTGTTAACATTCCGTAGTAACAGAATATCTGTTACGCTCAAATTCAAAGTAGCCCAAAATAATCATCATAATCGTTGTTTGTTTTTGGATATAACCAAGAAAGAAAGATAATCATTACGACTCTAACTCTAACTATACTTCAGGAGTACCGCTAAGTTTTAGCTTACCTTACTGTAATAGGCTAGTTGACTCATATTAGAAGTTATAAAAATAATGTTAAATTCACATAGTATTTAGTATAAGGTTCCGAAATATACCAATAATAATACATATAAATAAGGTATTGCTGTAGAAATTCAATTTAAACATGTTTTATTTTTTCTTTTTTTATCTGCCAAAATTTCTACCACCATGTTTGTGATCTTGGCGAAGTAACGCGTCATGTAAACAATTACTACGTGGGAGTTTTTGGCGGCATTCAACTATGGCGGACGTGATTTTTATTTCGATGATTGTAATTTTGTACGGAGTGGATATTGTTACGTAAAATCAGTGTAGTTTTGTGTAATAAGTGTCTGTAATGATGTGCAATGTGGAGGATTATCGAAATAAACGTCAAGTGGTGTGAAAAGTGATGAGTTTTTTATCGTGGTAATCCACCTCTTCCAAGTAGCACCACAGTGTCTGTTATCGATCGTTTGACGCCAAAATCTCCCAAGATGCATTTAAATGTATTACACTAGCATTTCAATGCAAACTACTGAAGAAATATGTACTGAAGACTTGGCTGTATGGGCTCCGTTCCCTTTGCCTTCCGTACATGGGAGAATTTTACAACACAATACTACGTATAGTCAAAATCCGTCAAACGCCAGTCACAACCAATCAACCATGTCTGTCGGCTGTCACGCATGCGTATTGATTGTTAAGCTAAATCTTGACCACATGGCACAGATAATTTATAGATCATCATGACCTACAGCGTTTTTGACTGTCAAGCAAATATGTAATTTAAAATTTATTGTGATATAGGCCTCAGAATGAAATTCATTTGGTGTCCAATAAAAAAAATGATTCAGAATAAAAAAACTTATAATTTAAAACCATTGTTCTATTAAAGCCATATTATTTCAATTGCAGTTCCCAAGAAGTCTGATCTACCAGCTGGCAAACAGTGTGCTCCAGGGTCCACCTGGAAATCGAGCTGTAGTGACTGCAAGTGCTCTGAGACCGGGTATACCACCTGCAGTCCAATTACATGCGATGACAATGATAAAGGTATGTATAGAGAGCACAGCCATCAGTAGTCATCTTAATATTGTAGCTTATCCTGCTGGTAGTACTGCTCTAAGCCCAATCTTACAGTCATAGGAATTCTTTAACATTTCGAATATAACTTTTGGGTTAAGCTGTGCTCCCGAAGCACTCGATGACTACATTGAATTAACTCATACTAAACATGTATTTCGATGTCATCCAAATTAAGTCCGATACCAGTCAAAAGACAGCCGTATTCTTCGTCAAGTCAATTACTAGTGTTTGAGGTGTCAAAAGGCCCGTTAAAAAAACATGCTGGCAAGTTAAGGCGAACTAGGTCACCTTTTCCGTAGCCCTTGCTATCTTTCCATAAGAATCCATCTACTGAGTCCCATCAGGTAAAATGATCCATTGCTGTATTTACTGTACCGTATATTAATATTGACAATATAAAAAATTTAATTTATCCATGACAGATGTATCCATCATGTTTTTGGAAAAAAAGGTTGTAACGAGGCGCTATACCAGTATTAGCGACTCTTTGTTTGTTATTGCGCTCCTTTCTTACCATTTTCTCCTTGTTTAAATTTTTAAACTAACCGTCTGTCTCTTTTTCATTGTTTTGGTCTTCATCCATTTTGTTTCCTATCAGATTCAGCGTCTGAAGCGGTTGTTTCGACGCCTAAATATATCATATTTATAAATTGTTATACTATCGTAATAAAATTATATTCTCAAAGAACTTTAATAACATTTCCAAGATACTATTTTATGTGTTTTGATTTAAATATTCAATAATAAGTGACAAGCCGAAGTAGTTTATTTTTCATCTCCACCCACCACGTAATAACGTAAGGTTCTACCACTTAAGTACATTTTATTGCATTTTCATTTCAGAAACTGAAATGAGATGCGCCCCAGATACTATGTGGAAGAATGACTGCAACACCTGCTGGTGCACTTCTGAAGGCCGCGCAATGTGCACCAGGATTGGTTGTGTTGGTCTAAGTGAGTAACACTCTCTCAGTTATTGGTTTCCAATGATTATAATATATCTTACACTTTTTGTCATCAGCTAGTCCAAGTTAAAACAAAGTAAAATCAGGACCTAGATACTTTTTGGTTTTGCTGCCAATCCTACTATTTCCCGGTCTGAACCCAAGTACCCACTGAACAAATAGTTATCAGAATTTTTTGCAAGCTATTTTATGTGATGTTAAGATGTATGCTCTAACAATTACATTTTTGTTCAATATGTCAATTTTATTTCAGGTTTAAATTTTGATAAGGACGATAAAATTAATGATAAGGACATAATAGGCCCGGTAAGTTGATTTGATATTTTTTAGTATTTAACTTAAGAACTACCATGTTTTCATATTACCCATTTCATCACTGTTACTTACACAGGACTCAGCAGTATGTCCTTGGGTAAATAGTCCACACACGATGTTTTTTAGAAGTCGAATAGTTTTGAACCTTTTTCTGAATTGATTTCGTATGTTTTTCATGTTATGGCGAAAAATATCACCAAACAAATGCCATTTACAATTAAGAGTGCACCGAACTTTTAGCGCTATATTTGCGTTCATGGTGTCCTTGCTGTATTGTAATTACTAAAAGCTATAATTATTTATTTCACATGCAAGATATTTAAGGATCAAGCACAAAAGATCCCATAGGGTCGAAGTGCACTGGGTTATCTCAGCCCCATCACAAGAATAAGAATAATAAGGATTCACTCTATATATCATATTGACATTATTACTCGTAGTTGGCTCGATAGAAAAAAATATCAAGGAACATGTAAAAAAATAAACCCTTATTACGCCACGGCGTAATGCTTCTCGGAGAGTAATCAGCTTTTGAATATTAACAAAACTACATGTTTTCTATAACGTGTATTACCTATTTTGTTGAAATGTGCATTTATTTTAATAATACGATATAAATACCTAAATTAGCGCACGGACCGTTTATTTTAGTTTGAGCCGCTGCGCCTACCCCAGCACCAGAAGCCCGGTGCACTCTTAAAAATTAGAGAGACTATACTTCATCCAAATCCGATGACGAATAAATGTAAACAAACCAAGTTTAGGGTCATCACAACTTAGTTTACGAAAAAATAACTAAATCTTGTATTTCCGACCCGATTACTGCACATAATTTCACAATTGTTTCTATAAAAATTATTTCTCTACCATATATCACTAGAAACACTCACAAAACCTCAATACTTTTGAAATAAAATAAGAAATGAAGATAAAATCTAAATTATTATTACCTTGACAAAATTCAGATCTCGTAAACATTTTTGCACTTTTAAACTAATCTTCTAATTGCAATCGACACTAACTTTCCCTCGTGTTCCTATACCGTAAGTATTTTTAAAATCAGTTGTGTATTCATTATTTATTTTTACCCGACCACGAATAAAAGTACTACCTTCCGTTTTATGCTATAACGCGACACAATTATTTTTTTTAAACTTTTTCTTCTGATATTTTAGAAGCAATTATAATTAATGCTAATAAATTAAATTCATAAACAGTTACTTGATTCAAATTAAATTGCTTTATTTATATTTTCTTATAATATAGTAAGATAGTAAATATTTTTTTAATGTGCCTAATAGAAAAAGGTTATTAACATATGCCTGTCAGTGGTTGCTAGGCAACGCTTTGTTATTAAGCATTCGTCATCGGATTTGGATGAAGTATAACTATTTTTATTATTAACAAAGAGATTTCAAAATGTCTTTGGAGAAAAACTGGAGACTTGTCAACCAGTTTTGCAACCAAATTTATTAAACATTGAACCGAATTGCCAAATAAAATCATTTATCATACTTAACACATTTTGTATAATTTAACACTTCATAATTTAACAATTCATACTATACGCGCACCTATTCATAAACAAAAGTGAATAATAAAATTTTAATAATAGTAAATGTTGGTGATGGAGGGCACAAAATATATTGAGTTCAATTTACGTAAGTACACTTTCTATAATTACATGTAAAATTTATTTATCATAGAAAATAGAAATGTTTAAAAATAAAATTAGCTAATCTGCTCATACTTCCAATCCAAGGAAAATTGTTAGCAATGCTATTAATTTGTCATGTAAGAAAATAATCAAGACATTACTAAACCTGAAAAAAAGCATAGGTTCTTTTATATACAATTCCTTTTCAGCTGGAAGATACTGAAGATTATCACGACGATGTTACGGAGGATAGCAAAAATTCTAAATTATTTCCTCACTATCCAGTGAAGCGATCAGTTTGTAAACCAAATCAGGAATTTCAAAACGAATGTAACGTATGCCACTGCGCAGCTGATGGGGTACATTACTCGTGCACACAGAACGAGTGCCTGGAGAGAGATATGACGAAGGAAGTCGAAGTGTTTATGGAGAGCGAGGTTTGATATTGCTACTTTTTATAATATTTTTAATTTACCGTAAGTTTTATCTAATCCGCTAAGGTCATGTAGTAAGCGAAACACTGATGGCAAATGATGAACTATTTCTCGATTTTTGTTATTTAAATTAGAAGGGTTTAATAACACTTTTCAGAAGATGTAGTTAGTATTTTTGCAGTTTGTGTCTTTACATTAAATCTTCTTTTAATTATTATTTTATTTTCTGGTAACCAACGCACTCAGTGATTATTCGTATTTCGTCGATATTCAAAAATAAGAAAATCTCAATATAGGTACGAAACGATCGAAGTTCTTAATGTTCAATAAATCTTAATTTAAACATAACATCATATTACAATTTCAAAATGTCTTCTTTCAGGGCGTGGATCATATCGAAAGTCACTCGGTCTGTAAGCCTGCTGTTACATTCTACATCGGGTGTAATACGTGCCACTGTAATGACGAGGGCACTAATTACTCCTGCACCAACAAACCATGCCCTCTACCAGAAGATGTGGAATTATTTCATGAATTTAGGGTACAAAATGATATAATATTGCTATGATAACTTAAGATACATTATAATAATAACATAGGTATAACATAAGAGTGAGTTTGATAAGTAGGAAGTTACCTCAATTATTAAAATTTAAACCAATAGCGTGAATGGAAACGTCAAAAGGTATGACGTCAGCTTGACAAAATGTTAAAGGTAACTGAGCATTTTGGCCCGGTCTATAAAAAAAGCTTGAAATAACTTAATAGTTCATTTTGAGAATCAAGCATAGTGGTTCTAAAATACATAAGTTTTACATAATGAGAATAAGAATATTTAGGAGTAAGTAATTTAATGACACTTATAGAGTTAATTTAAATAAAGATATCTATAAAAGTTTGAAAGTATTATAGGAAAAAGAAAAGAATAAACGATAATAGTGAGGTAACACGATCAGGTCAATTTATAAGTAATTATATGAGAGAGAAGGAAGTAAATGGTGTACGACCAACGATTAATGAGGATGATATAGAAAGATACGGTGAAAGACCATTTTACTTGGTTCTTAAGAATAAAGCTATAAAAGAGTTTCATCGAAAAAAAGTACAAGCGATTTATCTTTACAGGATATGAAGCCAGTAATACCATATACGAGGAAAGACAAAGGTGGTAACACAACAGCTGAAGAAATGAGGACAATAGATTAAAGAAAAGGTCAAATATATATTAAAGATGGACTTAAACTTTTAGTTGTAATAAACAGTAATGTGATATTGGGTAAACGTGTGTAAGTTAAAAAATGTATCTAGTTTTTAAGGAATAAAGAAATATAAATATACGTGCGATTTTGTTATACCAGAAGGGTGTTGTTCAGTTTATATGATATTAAACATGATAGCTGGTCAATAATATTAATTTAAGTAGTTTTCCATCTTATTTTAGCCCCGTGCTGTATTTCTTGTAAAATAAGTTCAGTTAATATTTATGGGTAATCATTATAACGTATAGTATAATTAAATAGAAGAAAGGTGATTGATTAATTATGAAGCTTTAAAAAAAAATAGATTTGATTCTTACATATTTTTCGCGGTTTCTTCAATAACTTTAGCTTTTTAATCAGACATAATACATTGTTCTTCATAATTAAAGTCCATCATGTTATTATTCATATAATATTTAATTTATATCTTAGTAATGTAATGGATTCATTAAATTATTGTAATAAGGTGTAAATAAACGTATTTCAACATTCAACAATTGGTATTTTTTGAAGTTGATTCTGCTTTAGCAATTTTTGACACCGCAATAGTTATTGCTAAAGAACATGGTAGTGAACTTGTTCACTTGGAATAGATAACGAAGACATCAAGCAACGCAAAGGAGGTGGTATGTGTCGCCAACAGAATGTTCATAAAAGACTGCAACACCTGTTGGTGCAATGAGGATGGAACCAGCTTCTTTTGCACCAGAAAAGTTTGTATACCCGAACTTCCTGATGAGACCAATCCCGATGAAGAAAAGCCTGAGGTGACGAAGACTGCTTGTTCAGAACTGCTTTTGGCTTGCTTATATCCGATATTTCACTAATCACTTCATAGCTAATAAGTTACATGTCGTTAAGTTGCATAATAGCTTAAAACCTTTTAAAGTAGATTGGAGTTATATTTGTGAATTTACACAGGCACTTCGGACAATAATAAAGGAATGTCGACCTGATGAAGTGTTTGAGTTAGACTGTAATATGTGCCGCTGCAATCCTGACGGCAAATCGTTTTCTTGCACAAGACGCGCTTGTGTCGAACAAGAAGATGTTAAGGTGAACATTCCAAATATACATGGTGGTGGTAGTGGTGGTGGTTTTACTTCTGTAGTGGTTTAAAAAGTAAATTAAATTAATCTTATAGAAACAGTTCGTAAGGATTTCGTCGTTTTAACACTAAAGATAATGTGGAATAAGATTGGGGATAAAGAGGTGCCTAATATTCTTAAACGCCTTCTTGCAATCTTTAATTTAATTCAATTCAATAAATAACATATAAGGGTAAAGTAATCTAATCATAAAACTGTGTATGGAAAATTCTTTGTTTGTTTGAAAATTACCGTTACTGGTGTCGGGTATTTAAAGAACAAATGATTGGCAATTTGTTTTATATGCGATAATATTCTTATAGGTTTAATTTAGACATTATTAGTTAATAATATTTTTATTTACAGAATTCAACGTTAGTACGAAGAAGACGAGCTAATTCTCAGGTAATATTTAATCTACACTAAACATTACCATTAGAAATCTAATTCTCAAAACATTATTTCAATGTGTCGAGTAATATAATTTAGAAATATAAAAAAAACATCATCTTAACTTTCATGGACTCGAGTCGATATTTCGCTTGTGATTTCTCTTGGTATCTATTCAACTTTCATTTCATTGGGGCATTACCACGAAATGAGTTGACATTTGTGTAGATCGTCAGTAGTGTCCTTATAAATAGCAACAACCATAAAGCTGGCCTGTCCAGTAGGAGGCGCCTAAAGCCTGTCAGCCCGGCCAGGAGTTCCGGTTGGACTGCAACAAGTGCCTCTGCGACAACGAGGGCCAGGACTTCTCCTGCACCCGCATCGACTGCAACGCTCTCAACAACAACAATAACAACGGCAGAAGCAAAAGAGGTAGGATTTCCAATCTTCCTCAAACTATCTACCCCACTGCTGGGCACAGGCCCTCCTCATGGAGAAACACATGAGGAGTAGGGGACGTAACACCACTACGCTACCCGTTCCCATGGGAATTTCTGTGTACCAAATTTTAATTGAATCGGTTCAGTAGTTTGGATGGGAAAGCAAGACAGACAGACAGAGTTACTTTCGCATTTATAATATTAGTATGGATTGTTTATGGAGCTAAGCCAGCTATGCGAGGAAAAATAGACCAATAACAGCATTGCGCCATTTTGCGAGTGACGTGATACGAAGAAATCCAATAGACCTATTTATCCTCGCACAACGGTTCCCTAGGCATCTCTGATAGTTTTAGTGGAAAGCACCCTAAAAATAGTATTTTTTATATAACTTGGTGTTGCTAATGCACCTCATAGTCCGTTAATACGTCCACCCACGTCGTACCAAAAAAGTTATATACAAATTGTGATTGGCAGTCTTGTGTCGTATATAAATTTGTTAAAAACCCTTATTATATTTTTGTTCCAGAAATAAGTGACTTAGATGAAATTCTTTCCGAATGCGCTCCGGGCTCCGTGTTCGAGCGAGATTGTAATGCGTGTAGGTGTACCACCGATGGGCACCACGCTATGTGCAGTACCAAACGCTGCCATGACGACACCAAAACAAACCATTTAGACAGTGAAGAACGAGGTCCTGGTGAGTTGTATCAAATCAAATAACGGTTTATTGAATCTTAAAGCATTTTGAAGTCGAATTTCAGACCATAGAAAAGTAATTAACAATAGTGTCAATGTTTATAGATTCTTTATTAATTAATAGTTAAAAACATTTGTAAGTGATACGATCGTGGCTAAAATGACAATAAGTTAGGCCAAGAGCTTACCTGTCAAATGTAAAAAGAAAAAAAAGTTATGTTGCAAATATGATACAGTTAATGGAATAGAAACAACGTTCCTATATCAATGCACCTAATAAAGTATTATTATGTATATGAACTTATTTTGAACTTGGATATGAAAAGAGAAAAGATGAAGTATAACATTTAGAACTTTATACAAATTTTTTTAAATATACTTTGATGTAAGATTGACTTGTAAACTCTAGTTGAATGACCAATATTTGGTTTACTTTGGCAGAGACGGATGCAGGCTTCCGCTGCAACCCTGGCGAGCAATTCAAGCGCAATTGCAACGACTGTACTTGTTCCGCCGACGGCAAAAGCTATTTTTGCACGTTGCGCCTCTGTGACGAGTTCATGGCTTCTGGCGTTTAATACATCATGAACCACCTTGAGATAATGACTTAGTGAGGTATTATAGAACTCTGAAATCAGTGATTATTTACTTATATCATGAGTTAGTTTGTTCCCTTTTTGTCTTTTTGTTCCCATGTCTTAGTCCTCACTGCACCCATAGTGAATTTTAGTAGCCTAGTAGCCTTAATTTCTCCATTTGACTATTGGTTCTACATTAAAAGTTATTATATGTATAAGTAGAACCGTTTATTTAAATTTTCCACAAAATTACATTATTTCGTTAATTAACTCGCAAGTTTTGGGTCATTTTAATTTTTACGTCAACCTGTTAAATTTATCCATTGCGTTGATATGCGTCGTTATTTAAGTGCGTTAATTCCACAAACATTAATTATATTATCCATAAGTTAATAGAAACTGACAAGAAATTATTCAAATTATTTTGAACCTCCCAAATTCTTGTAAATGAAATACATTTATATATTCAATTATCAATGTGGTGAAAAGTTCTTCCATCATTCAGTTTACATTTACACGCGTTGTGGTGATGTCGATATTTGTGCATACTTTTAGTGTTAATTTAAGTATTTGTGACTAATGTTTACTTAGAAAACTTTTGTTGTGATAATAAAGCAACTTTGAGTACCAAATCAACATTTGTAGTTGACAAAATAACTCTTACAACGTTAAGATTAAAAATCTTTTTGGTTTGTGGTGAACTTGATGTATTGAAATCATTTTAACAAACATGAGATCTATTATAGAGTATCTGCGAAGTAACAGATAGTACTGAGTTGCTTTTTTATTTACTTTTCTAAGGCCCGATTTTTCAATCCTCAGATAAAACCATCTGTCAGTCAAATGTTAGCTCTGTCCCTTTTCTTTTTATGACTTTAGAAAGTGACAGTGATAGTTTTAAATGGCGGATAATTTTATCTGAGGATTGAAAAATCGGGCCTTAGTTGCTAGTTCGTAAGGTCCAGTGTTTTGATAATAATTGTGCGCGTTTCACAGATATTTATAATAACAACATTTAATGTATTGGTGTGTTATAAAATTTTACTTTCATTGTCATATGTACGAAATGATCTACATTTTAGACAGCTTTACGAATTGTTTGTTGCATTGGTTATATAACCAAAGATTGAAAGAGAAGATTGAAAGAGGCTTCAGACGGATATCCGTCTGAAGCCTCTTTCAATCATCTTCAAATCAGTTGTATCAAATTCCTTTTGAATTTCAGATTTTAATTTTTTACTAACTCGTGCGTCAAATGTTGTGAACTTTTTAATTTTGCTAAGTTAGTGAATTGGTCGCTATAAGTTTTTACATTATGCCTCTAGGTACTATTATGTATTAGTTAATACGTAATTAAGTTTAAGAAAGTGAATTAAAGAATTTGATAGAAATAAATGAATTTTGATAATTTTGTTTGCTTATTTATGTCCAATAATGGTCAATTTAGGTAAAGGCATTTGATTGGCCTATAAAATTTTACGGCCATGTGAGACTAATTATGCCATAGCTGATTAAATCTACAAAAACGAATTTGCAGTCAAATAGGTGGCTAATGTAGGATTGGAAGATGTTTCCACGTACGTTTTTGATTGGATTAATATTGATTATTCTGAAAATTATTGGGGTCTGGTCTTCATTACGTAAGTATCAACATCTTTGTAGAATATATACATAATGTAGGCTGAATTAAGAAAAACAATTTTTCTATAAACGAAGTATAAAGCCTATATCAAGCCTAATATAGCAGATTATGCCATTAAAACGAAGATAATTAAATTGAAACACAAGCTTACCTATATGCAGTTTTGATTGCTAATTGAGTTTTGGAGGAGTATTATGAAAACCTGAGTATTTATTTCTATATTGTTTGCTATCAATCTTACGTGTTGTTTCGTTCACAAGTCAAAAAGAATCTACAATTAATATATATAATATTAATATATACAATTAATTAATATATACAATTAATATATAAATATTGGGTCCTTACCTATGAAATTGGTGTTTTTATTCTGTCTTAGTATTTTGTCTGTTACTATTAAGATTCAGAGTATTCCTAAAAAATAATTATCTCGTCTAAAAATAGACTATATTTTTGAGCTCTTTTGATTTGTTTTGATAATTTGTTGTAAGTTTAATTGTGTTAAAATTGGACACGGAGACAACTCTTTTTAAGTGCCTCCCGAATACATCTTTTTTTTTGTATTCACTTAAAAACGATAATTAATTTTTATGAAGTGTGATATTACACATTACTAAAGCTTGTCTAATGATAGATGCCAAATATTATTATCTTTGGATTTGTCGTTGTGAAGAAAACTCATAAAATGTTAGTATGTAAAATGCAGACATCCCCAAAATCTCCATACAAAACACCAGTTTCATATGTAAGGACCTAATATATATAATACAAGCAATATATTTTACAATTGCATTTTCTTCTGTACACTTGCTACTTTATTTGCATACACCTTGAATTTCATTCTCCTCATTTCCTCTTCTCCCGTTAACATCTTTAAAACAACTTTTATCTAATTTGAACTACCTATAATGTAGTTATTGTTGTGTTAGTTAATAAAATAATTTAAATAATTTTATAACGTGAAATCAAACAACCATTTTCATATCTCCATGACAAGTGAGTTGACATATTTATTTTTCTATCCGCCTAGACGTACAAAAGAGTTTTTACTTATTCTAATAAATCAATACAACATCTCCCTTCTTGTAAAAAACAAAACAAAATTAATATACCTACATCATACTACAAACCAAAACGAACAGGAGGACGACTAACTCGTCCAGATGACGTCACCACAAACCCTTCGGTATTTCTGTGTACAGAAGGACGGCAACTTGACTGTACAACTGGCGGAGTATCAGACACAGGAAGTGGTACTTTATCATGAACACTATTAGTAATTTCCATGTCATCCTGAATATAAAAGGGAACCAATGCTAAAGGTTTAATAAAAATACGATTCCTCACAAATTGCACACCATCCGACAAAATTCTATAAGTTCTATTATCTAACTGACATAGTATTTCACCTCTTCTCCACTGTTTACCAACTTTAAAAATAACTTTTTCACCTATCATTAATGGCCTTAAATCTCTTTTATTTCTATCATAATAAACCTTACTTTCAACTTGTCTTCTTTCAAATACTGACTTTAAATTTTTAAAAATACGCGGTCTCAAACTTCTATCAGACAATGGCAGAATACCTCTCAACTTTCTGCTGTAAAAAATCTCAGCAGGTGAAGGAATTTCATTAGATATAGGGGTGTTCCTGAACTCTAACATGACCAAATAGGGATTTTTCCCCTCAAACAATGCTTTCTTAAGTAAATTTTTTATTGTTTGAATAGTTCTTTCCACCAATCCATTGGATTGCGGATACTCAGGACTAGAAAATCGGTGCTCAACATTCCACTCCTTGCAAAACGTAGCAAATTTCTCACTTGAAAATTGCGGACCACCATCGCTCATAAACACCTCTGGAATACCATTACGACTAAAAACACGCATCATATTGTTTATAACAGCCTCACTAGTAGTACTTGTTAATAATGAAAGTTCAGGAAATTTTGAAAAATAATCCACTAATAAGATATATGTTTTTCCATTCAACTCAAACAGATCACCCGCGACTTTTTGCCAAGTATAATTAGGTATTTCATGAGGTATTAATGTTTCATGTTTGTTACTATTACTATGCACCTTACACGTCTCACAAGAGGATATTATGTTCTGGATATCATTACATATCCCTGGCCAATAAATACAGTCCCGTGCTCTTAATAACGTTTTTGTCACACCTAAATGCGGAAAATGTAAACGATGAAGCATTTCTTTTCTTAATCTACATGGAACTACAATACTGTTACCTTTAAAAATAATATCAGACTTAAATGTCAAGTCATTCCTAACTGTCCAATATTTTCTAATACGTTCCGGCAATAAGTTTCTATGTGACGGCCAACCACCAGCAATATATTTTTTAAGCATGATTAACTCATCATCCTGAACACTAAACTCTTTAATATTGTTAAGCTGTGATTGCGATGCATTTATATTATTAACAACGAACTGTATTTGGGCTTCAATTTCATCGCTATCTAAATCAATCTCCCTAGAATCAGTATCATCAAATGATCTAGATAAAGCATCAGCTAAATATAATTCCTGACCACGCTTATATATAAGTTCAAAATCATACTTTTGCAACCTTAACAACATTCGCTGTATACGAGGCGTGCACGAATTCAATGGCTTTTTGACAATGGTTATCAAAGGTGCATGATCAGTCTCTATTAAAACCTTTCTTCCATAAATGTATTGGTTGAACCTCTCGCAGCCAAATAAGATTGCAAGTAGTTCTTTCTCTATTTGAGCATATCTCTGCTGACATTCGTTTAAAGCTTTCGAAGCGTAAGCCACTGGAAGGTTATTTTGCAAAAGAACCGCGCCAAGACCGTCCTTAGACGCATCTACAGAGAGCTTTACAGGAAGTGACTCATTAAAAAACTGAAGAACAGGTCCAGAAGCTAATTTTTTCTTTAAATCCTGAAAAATTTGCTCATGAATTTGCAGCCAACAAAATTCAGTGTTTTTCTTTAGCAAACTCCTTAAAGGCGAACTTAAATTAGCAAAATTTGGAACGAATTTTGAAACATAATTGAATTATAATCATTTTTACTCGAAGCTTCTTCAAAAGAAAATGTATTGAATAATTTTATAGCGCGATCGCCAATAGCGCTCAACAGCAAGGCAGTTTTAGTAGCAGGATTTTGATCAACGTTACCTGATGCAAGCAGATATATCTCAAATTTCTGTTTAAAAAACATCCAATTGTCCGCTAAATTACCATCCCAGGATAAAGACGAAGGAAGGTTTACCGCCGGCAAACGTGCTAACATCGTATTTCGCCCTTCATCCGCTTCGGCCACTCGCGAAGCTTGAGACATCTTTTTCCTTTTCCCAACACTTATATTTTACTTACAGGAAAATTTATTACACTATTTAGACTTTTAACTATTTTTTACCGACTGCGCCATGTTGTGTTACTTAATAAAATAATTTAAATAATAATCTTAACTGCCGGTCAATGTTCCAACTCAATTGCCACCAATCACGTGTCTGAATAAGAATCTATCAACAAGCAAGAACCAATCAGTGCAGTTGCATCAGCAATGCGTGCCTACCGCCGCGCTCGACGGACCCTGCCATCTGTGTGTGTGCGGCATGGACGGCGTGTACCATTGCCGGGAGAAGAAATGTCAGGTGAAGTCAAGTGAGTTCAATTATATCTGCTTAGTATACAAAAACTTCCATCAGAATTGAATTTCACTGACTCAATATTAATGTTCGTTTTTGCTTTCCTGGCCTGGATACTTGTCTTTCATGCCATTTCGTAAGTTAAATAGATCTACGCTAATGTCATGCATTGATGACGTTATTTCTCCCTAGGCCTTAATAGGCAAAAATAGACCTATTATGCTCAATAACATAACATATCATCACGACTCTTTTCCCCGAAGGGGTGGACAGAGGGGTTAAATATCAACATTCGCCAGATATGTTAGGTCCTATATGGCGTAATCGGGTGGCGAGTCAGTGGTACAGGCGGTGGGATCGAACCCGCGTTTCCCGCGGCCTCTCGAGCGAGTAGTGCTTCGTCCGTCCCAACTCGGCTACCGCTGCCTTTAAAAATATATTGCTTAATATTTTAATTTAAGACAGAGGCTGATAGATAAAGGCTGTAAATAATTATAATAGTGTCCGACCAAATACATATTCGGTCGAGTTTCTTCAAATTAACGGGCTTCGGCTTAGTGTCGGTTTCAGCGGAAAATCTACCGAAACTACGACCGAAATCAAAGTGCATTCAGGCTGTAATGGGTTATGTTCGGCGCGTTGAATTTCATACAATCATCAACGACGATCTACAAAGACATTTATCTCACGTCCACGCTGTTAATCATGACGTGCCGTGAGGAGCTCGGTGGCGTAGTGGTCAGTGCGCTTTGGCTTCGATCGAAAACAAAGCTACCTTCGTCATGGTAAGGCCGTGGATGGGTGACCAAGACTTTGCGATCTCGAGCTCCTCCGTGCTTCGGAGGGCACGTTAAGCCGTTGGTTCCGGACGCATTTGTGACCGTTTCTACCCACCAACCCGCATTGGGCCAGCGTTGTGGTATTACGGCCCATACTCCTCATGTGTTTCTCCATAAGGAAGGCCTGTCTCAGCATTGGGACGTATATAGGCTGATAACGATATAGCTTTTTAGTAGTTGAATAGAAATCTAAAATAGTTTAATTTATCCGTTTAAATTTTATTAGAGTAAAAAAAATGTCCGTCCTTCGTCCGCGTGGTATAGTTACTTTGGTCTTGATGATGTTATAAAACTTATAGCCTTCTTCAGTAAATGGGATATCTAACACTGAAAGAATTTTTCAAATCGAACTAGTAGTTCCTTATATTAGGTCCTTACCTATGAAATTGATGTTTTGTATGGAGATTTTGGGGAATTCAGCATTTTCCATACTATTTTTTTTTCAAAAATTCCAATATTAGCGCGTTCAACCAAACAAAGAAACAAGCAAACTTTATTTTTATAATATTGGGTCTTACCTATGAAATTGGTGTTTTATTTCTCTCTTAGTATTTTGTCTGTAACTATTAAGATTCAGAGTATTCCTAAAAAATAATTACCTCGTCTAAAAATAGACTACATTTTTGAGCTCTTTTGATTTGTTTTGATAATTTGTTGTCAGTTAAATTGTGTTAAAATTGGACACGGAGACAACTCTTTTTAAGTGCCTCTCGAATACATCATTTTATTTGCATTCACTTAAAAACGATAAATAATTTTTATGAAGTGTGATATTACACATATTACTAAAGCTTGTCTAATGATAGATGCCAAATATAATTATCTTTGGATTTGTCGTTGTGAAGAAAACTGAAAAATATTAGTATGGAAAACGCCGAATTCCCCAAAATCTCCATACAAAACACCAATTTCATAGGTAAGGCCCTAATATTAGTATAGATGTAAGTGACTCGATACTATTTAATGTTTTCTGTTTTTGCAGTAACTGAAGTCACCTTCTTTAAGAAAATGGTATGCGAACCTAACATGGTGTACAGAGAATCTCATGACTTCTACTGTACGTGTGGCGAAGACGGCCACTGGAAGTCAACAAAGTGCCGGGATACATTTTCCTACTTCACGCCCAGGAGTGAAATCGCCGTACCCATACTTCCACAAAAAACAATCATTACTTGCACACCCAAAAATTTTTATTTAGTTGGCTGTAACTTTTGCCGATGTAACAAAAGTGGAATCTTAGAAGAAAGTCTATGCACCAATCGAAAATGTATCCAAGGGCGCAAGGCACACGATTGCACTTTCGGTGACATACTAAGAACAGAAGACGAAATATGCTCATGCAGCGATGTAAACTTGTACATAGATCGTCTTTGCATAAACATTGAAGGCAAATCACTTCAAATCGTGAATAAAACTGCTCTAGGAGCGCTTATTTCTGTTGGTAGATCATGGACAAGAACACAGGACATTTATTCAAATGCTTGTGTCCCTCAAACAGTGACGATGATAGATTGTAACAGATGTATATGTACAGACGCAGGCGTATTGGCATGCACTGACAAGCTCTGCATAGCTCCAAGGAGTCTGATCAAGAGAACTGTTTTTGCTCTGAGATTTCCATCGGTACCAATACTAATAAATGAAACTGACCCATGCAGACCAGGAAAGAAATATCGATTCAAATGCAATATGTGTATTTGCTCCGCGGCAGGGATTCCCGTGTGCACAACAATGTTTTGTTTGGAAGAGTAATCTTCTGTTAGGTCTTCAATAAAGCATTGCAAAGCCATATCAATCTCATTATTTTCACATAAAGATCCATCAATACTATAATATTTTGCGCCTCTTGCAAGAAATTAAAATCTAGATTAAAACCAAAAAAAGATAAAATCGAGTTTTAAACTAGAATTAAAAATTCCAAAGTACTTAGTTTAATTTGTAGTAACTAACATATTCATCGATTTCTTTTAAGTTATGCGAAACAAAACAAAATTAATAAAATCAAAGTATTTACATATAAGGCAAACACACACAGTGTCTAATGATAATTTAGGCATATTATTTATTTTCAATATAACATTGGGTATTCTTGGGGATAACGGATTGCAAATCAACAAATAAAGGGGTTTGACTTTGGTTTCAGCACATGTAACCGAAAAGAGAAAGGCAATGAGTAATTTACAAACAATCAAGCACGGAGATCCGTGTATACCCAATAAATTATACCGCATGGATTGTAACACATGCAAATGTAGTATTGACAATGCTTTGCTCTGTACAAAAATGTCTTGTTTCTCACCAGAAGAGATAGAAAATTTTAAACGCATGGCTGGACAAACTAAATTAGCAAAAGAAAAGCAGTATAAACAACTGCCGTCATCAGGAAAATGTGATCCGGGTAGAATATACTGGAAAGGATGTACTAAATGTTACTGTGAAAAAAATGGGAAGGCAGTTTGTAGTAAATATGAGTCGTGTAAAGCGAAAGGTATGATTATTTTAAATATTAGCTAAGATGCTGAGAGTTATTTGACAAAAACCTTTGACAGGCTATAAGAGGCTTTTTCAGACCAATTTTTCAAACCTTCAAGGACCTCCTTAAGGGTCAGCAACGCATCTGCAGCTTTATCTGGTCTGTGGAATTCTATGGGCGGCGGTAATCATTTACCATCAGGTGAGCCGTCTGCCCATTTGCCCCCTGTTAACATAAAAAAACAGGCTATAAGGATCGGCCAGCCTGACCGCATCCAGATATTTTCGAAGTGCAAATCGAGGTAGCTCAACTAGTCTGAAAGAAGTGCGTAAAGTTCTCGAGTGGAAGACCGCGTCTCGGTAAACGTAGTGTAGGACGCCCTTCGACCAGATGGCATGACGATATTCGTCGGTTGGCTGAGATGAGAACGGCCAAAAATCGCGAGCGGTGGCGGGCATTAGGGGAGATCTATGTCTAGCAGTGGACAGGAGTAGGCTAATGAAAGTAGTCTGTTATAATGGAGAATTTTTACCGTTTGAGTGAAACAATGTAAAAATTTCAAAGTATGGTGGATACATAATATTTGAATATTGTTTCAGATAACATTAGAACCAAACCATTAATCCCATCTGATGTACGGCCAGAATTCACACCAAAACAATTGGAAAGTCTGCCAAAGCTCCCGAGCATTTGTAGTAAATGTGAGCCGGGAGTAAGCTACAAGATTGACTGCAACGCCTGCTTGTGCATGGCCAATCATAACTTAATGTGTAATAAATTACTGTGCCTGAGTATTGAGGACATGAATAGAGTGGAATCCGAAACTAATTCAGGTGAATATAAAGATAATTTCTAACTACAAGTAGGTATAACTCGGCAGGCTATGATAAGAGTGAATGATGATATAGGAGAGAAGACACGTTGAGCCGACCACAAATGAAATTGGGATATGATGATGATAAAGTATAGCTCAGCGATTCATCGGTGACACTTCGTTCATTCCTTCTCAGCCTATACACGTCCAACTGCAGGACACAGACCTTCCTCATGGAGATACACATGAGGAGTATACCGTAACACTACCACACTGACCCAATGCGGGTTGGTAGGAAAGGTTGCAATAGCGACCGGGACTAACGGCTTACCGTGCCTTCCGAAGCACGGAGGAGTTTCTGACCATGACGAAGGTAGTTTTGTTTTCGTTTCCAAAGCGTATATACCAATGCGCCACCGAGCTCTTCAGTGTCACTCACGGATCGGTGTCGGTAACACGTACAAATACTAAATTCTTCCAAGGACAATGCCGTAAACATCAAAGCTTCAACGTAGATAACTATAGAGGTAAAATGTAACATCGAACAATGGAAAAATAGCGTTTCGCGTAAGCGGAAGCGTATCGTTACTACGCGCGTTCAACGAGAGCTAATTCGAGCGCCTACATTTTCAAAGATGTCCGCACTCGAAGCGGTGTTGTAGCGAATTGTATGAGATGCTTATTGTCATTACGATAGGCGTAGCGTACTGGCGCAAAATAGTGTTTAGGCGCGTTACCAGCGTGTAACCACGGAGGCTGCATAGTGAAAAAAGTTCACCCAAGGAAAAACAATCGAGAATCAATTCGCTCACACGCCATAATTTCAACTGAGAGCCAAAACGATACGCCTACGTAACGATTCGTTTGTAGAACACTGCAAGTCTCATGGCGGTGTGAACCAAACCCAAAGTGTTAAAAAGAAAAGAGTTCAAAGAGTTCAAACGATGCATGTTTATTTCAGCAATCTGATTTTCTGTTACAGGACTTCCATGCAAAACTGACAAAGAAGTAAATATCCACCAATGTCTGAATTGTACTTGCGTGGCAAACAAGTCTACATGTTCTCCTATCCAGGACTGCGTTCCAACTGCACTGAGAATGGGGGGAATACACGGGAAGGACGGCCAAAAGAAACCACCGTTGACGCTTATGATGGACAAACCGGGTGAAAAATGCGTATCAGGCTCAATTTATAAGTAAGTAATTTATGTCAAATCAAATCAAATCAAAAACTAATTTTATTTCATAGGCCAAGTTTGGCACTTAAAATCGTCAACATTTTACATATTATGCATTTTACAAAATAAATAGCTTATTATAAATTATTTTAAAATTAGAGTATTTAACCATGTATTGGGTCCTTACCTATGAAATTGGTGTTTTTTTTCTCTCTTAGTATTTTGTCTGTAACTATTAAGATACAAAGTATTCCTAAATAAATAATTACCGCATCTAAAAATAGACTATATTTTTGTGCTCTTTTGATTTTTTTTGATAATTTGTTGTAAGTTTAATTGTGTTAAAATTGGACACGGAGACAACTCTTTTTAAGTGCCTCCCGAATACATCATTTTATTTGCATTCACTTAAAAACGATAAATAATTTTTATGAAGTGTGATATTACACATATTACTAAAACTTGTCTAATGATGGATGCCAAATATACATATTGAAAATATAAACTGTATATATATTATCTTTGGATTTGTCGTTGTAAAGAAAACTGAAAGAAATTTAGTATGGAAAATGCAGAATTCCCCAAAATCTCCATACAAAACACAAATTTCATAGGTAAGGACCTAATATTAATGTTCATTACATCCAAAGCACAGTACAAATACATCTTTGACTGTGGTTGTACTCGATACAAGCGGCCGGATTTCGAGAGTAAGGCTTTTCATGAGAAGAACCCGGCAAGAAACTCATGAGCCACTTTTTTAAATAGCCAATCATAAAAAATTTTGTCACTTTTAAATATATTTTTACATATTTTCTTAATTTCTATAAGTCCATCAAAATAACATGCTTATGACAACAGTAGTACATAACTATTTCCACACCATTTTATCTTCTAGATAATCTTGGATTTTGTAAT
The DNA here is from genome assembly GCA_910589355.1 of Parapoynx stratiotata. Taxonomy (NCBI): domain Eukaryota; kingdom Metazoa; phylum Arthropoda; class Insecta; order Lepidoptera; family Crambidae; genus Parapoynx; species Parapoynx stratiotata. Next base: position 8,808,091 of record OU342482.1, read on the forward strand.
AGCCTTTTTTCATTAAAGTTTTTTTAATATAAGGTTTAAATTTAAGAAAAGGCAGTTCTGTTATATTTGGTGGGATTTTATTATAAAACTGTATACATTTCCACATGAATGACCGATTTGTTTTACGCAGTCTGAACAGGCACAGCGAGTTATGTTTATAAACATATAAAATATTTTCATAGATGTATTGGGAGGCAACAGTCAATATGTCAATTGTGAATATCGATTGCTAATATGGATTGTTAACATATCGTCACGCCTCTATCCCCGAAGGGGTGGGCAGAGGTGATTATACCCACATTTCGCCAGATATGTTAGGTCCCCATGTAACAGGTGGCGAGCCTGTTGCCATGTACCGGACTCAATGTGAGGCAAGCGATATTCAGAATATTCAAATACTAAGTTTGATTAAAACGTAATCAAACTTAGTCTCTCGAACGAGTAGTGCCCCAACCGTCCCAACTCGGCTACCGCTGCCGCTGATTTTTAACTTAACATACCATTACGCCTCTGTCCCCGAAATGGTATGCTTAAATCCCCCATGTATCAGGGTCGCCCTTTAAGCATATCAAGCGAAAACCACAAATCAAACCAAGCAGAAGAACTTCTGCGCTCATGGGGAATGAAACCCTGGCCCTTTCAATCAATACCAAGTGGTTTCAACTACTAGAACAAGGAGGCGGTATTTTATGATAATGAGATGTTTGCTCATCATCATAAAATGCTCGGCGACTTGGGGTGCTTTTGACCTGGCCCTTCTCAAGAACGATTTGGTAGAAAAACGTTCGCCGTTCGTTTTAAACAATTGCGCTAAATAAGAACGTATTTACCACAACCAAATTACAGTTGAAAACTTTATAGCCCATCTACAATCCGTGCTCTTGTACTCGCGATTCCTCGTGTCGCTTCGTGATTGGGTTGTGTAAATACGTTCTTAAGTAGCGCGATCGGAGCCCTGCTGATATAAAATTCGACAATCTATAGACAGGGTGTAATGGTACTCAGTAGGGTAACCATAATCTCTATTATAGTGTACTATAAGCCCTTAAGTTGTAGTGTTGAATATCAGTGCTATGCTCTCATCACGATGTAAGTACGTATACAAACCCACTGAGCTGTGACGTGCTGGACCGATGATAAATAAAAGGCTGTCGTCGTCACTTATTAAGGTTGATAAAATTAGAATTAAAGGCACAAAATAGTGCCTTAAAGAAACTTATAGACTTTTATATGAGCTGTTATTGATCAATTCCGAATCCTGTGTCTTTTACCGTTGTACTGTTTTACCGTATGCTTTTAACTTATTTAACACTGATTTATAACTATATTAAAATTATTGACGGGGAGTCCACCACTCTAGGTGCTGACTCTTGCAAGAATGAATTTCGAAAACAAAACAAATAAAAAGAGACAGACAGTAAATTTAAAAACGGAAGCCAAGAGAAAATGGCCAGAGAAAAGCGCAATGATAGCAAAAAGTCAATACAAGTCTGGTTACAATACCCGCTTCCCTCTGGAAGAACCACCTTTTTAGCCTTCTCCAGAGCACACAATAGTAAATTGTAAGATTTGTATAGTGGACCATTTTTTCTTTCAAATATTTTTCTACATTTCTATTTTTGTGTGTGATAAGAAATGTTGTGTAGGTAAAAAGTTACATTTAGATTTTTTTCTATTAGGTAGTTTGGGACAACAAATTATGTTATTATTATTATTGTACATTATTATTATTATACATTATGATATATGTTTTCAGAGAGAGTTGTAATAGGTGCTATTGCCAGAATGACGGCTCAATGAGATGTACCCAAAAAACTTGTATAAACTACGTACAAGCGCTGAAGCTCAAGAAAAATAGACTGTTTTTGGAGAAACATGGTCTTTAAAATATGTTAACAAAGATGACAATGCTTCATCTCAACGACTTCCGATTCATAACTTTCTGTTTTTTCATGAAATGGTATTGCACTCAATAAACAATAATGACGCATAATAATTACGTATTTTCGTATTATAAAACCACAGAGCACAGTAGTGCTATTATTAAATAAATTTTCTAGTACAAGTCTGCCTACGTGTATGTTTGAACTTTCTCTGTAGGAAATTGAAATCAGTGTGTTGATATCAGGTATAAAATACTGTATGTAAATCTGCTTAAGTACTTAAATATCAAACATAAAATATAGACTTATTATTGTTCTTCGATCTGTCGAAGGTCGCAGGAAGTCATTGGGGGACGCCTATGTCCAGCAGTGGACGTATATAGGCTGATGGATGGATGGATGATATTGTTCTAAAATAAATTCTAAGCCCTCTATACCAAGAAAGCTTATTGCGTACAACTTACATTTCATATCACAACTATGATAAGACATAATCTTTTCTATTAACTTTTATGCACTTTGGTAAGGGAAATTTAAATTAGAAACAGTAGTAAAGTCATTTTAATTTATTTTGTTACACGCAGCTCTCGCGTAAACATTTTAATACGTAGTTATTCAGAACAAAAGTAATAGACATTTCGTATCATAATTAAAATATGTTAATTGCTGTGATCTTCTTGGCTGTATTGCCCCATTTTCACGGCTACAACATCAAACGTAAGTTTCACTACACTTAAAACTGTTAGATTTATATTGAATAACAGCTACTAACATTTTGAAAATCTTTAGATGCGTGCATCCCAAACACACAATTCTCTCTGAATGGAAAGGTTTGTTTCTGCGACCAACAAGGTTGGTGGGACGACAGTTTCTGCCTCGCGGTCAGACGGCGCACGTGCTTGCCCGGTCATGTAATCTGGCAGGGCTGCAGTCAGTGTATCTGCCAAGAGAGTGGTCATCTAACGTGTAACGACGCTGGATGTTACGACGATGCCACCTACAGAAGTGGCCTGATAATATCTTCCACCCCAATCACCCTTAAAAGTCAAGACTCTAAGATATCTCGGTGCACTCCTTTCAAATCTTATTACATCAACTGCAGTATTTGCGTATGTCCCGCTTCCGGAAAAACCTCTGAAGCCCACTGCGCTAAAGACAATTCTTGTCAGAAATTTCCACCAACAACATCTGATTTTCTAATGTCAATCAATAAAAACATATGCATACCGAGGGTCATGTATCTATTCCCATGTCTTCATTGCTTATGTTCCGATGGAGGATATTTTCTTCTGGAGAAATGCGTGGAAACTTGCCATCGGACGCAACTAATTGATTCTTCTAGACGATGTATTTCTAGAACATTTTATAGAAAAAATTGTAATGTGTGCTGGTGTCCCGACAACAGCACACCTGATGATACCGTATGCACAAAATCTCCTTGCAACAAGAATTCTAAATTTCAGTCTCTTGAATCGTTGAGAAACACTGAAATTAAATGTCTTCCCAATAAATTTGAGAATCCTAAATGCATATATTGCACCTGCAATATAAATGGCAATATCAACGAAAACGCATGTTTAGAGCTAGATTGTTTAAAAAATGATAATTTCAAATACGACGTAATAAAGAATACGTGTAGCCCGGGAGAAATGATTCCCCTGTGCTTAGAATGCTTCTGTTTGGGCAATGGCATGACCAACCAATCTTACTGTACCAAAATTTGCTCATATCAAGGTAAATTGACCGTGCTTGAAAATGTTCTAAAAGATAGCTCAACCACGCACGTCCTGATAGCAAAAGATAAGTTAAAAAGAACACTGGATAGTGAAAATTGTGAACCTAATACTATGTACTTAGATCAAGGAAGATATTGCTTATGTCCTGACACTGGAAGCACTAACTTTAAGCTTTGCACTTCGTATACCGAAGAAAAATATTCCTCTAAGACGAATTCTTCGTTAGTAATCAATTCAAACAAGAAAGAATTGAACATGACCTGCACTCCGAATTCGTTCGTTGAAATAGACTGTAACACTTGCTACTGTACTAAAAACGGCACTGTGGATTACAAATGGTGCACTTTCGATGACTGCAATGCAAAAAGGATAATACAGTCAAATCAAAAGACAATGCTTTTACCGCAATTACGCAATATTAACCCCAATGCAACTTGCACTCCGGGATCGATAACCAAAATAGGCTGCAACTATTGCATTTGTCCAGATAGTGGACTGTTAAAAGAAAAGACTTGCACTAAGAACAAATGCTCAGAAATTCAAGAGGTGCAAGATCACAATTTCGTTTGCGAGCCTTTGGCTTATTATTTAGTCGATTGCAACGTATGTTTGTGTCCAAGCGATGGACTGAAGAATGTAGCAAAATGTACAAAGAAAATTTGCGAAAAAACCATTTTGAGGTCCGATAGTTGTGTTCCTGGACAATTCTTTTGTAGTGACTGCAACGTTTGTGTTTGTCCACAAAATGGGGACAAAGCAGACAAAGTCTGTACCAAACACCGATGTTCGGAAACAGAGACGACTTGGAAGAAAATATTTAAAATATCCCAGAACTTGTTGAGCAATCAACTGGTGCATCATGAGAACAAAATGAGAAATTTAGACTTATGTTTCTCAGGTGAAGAATTTGAGTTAGGATGCAAGATATGTGTATGCACTGATGTGGGACTGAGGTCATATGCTACATGTACAAATGCTAATTGCGAGGAAAATAAACCAGTTAATAACTCTTTGGATGTGAGTATCGATTTTGGATTTCTGTTATCGCTCTATAGTGATTCCTAATCATTTATATATTATTAGTTAGTAAGATGAACCAGGCCAAAGTGTAACAAAGGAGTTTTGATAAAGAGTTGCTACAGCCCCGTAGTTGCATTTGCCCTGGTTCACCATTTTTAATATCTATAATACCCCGAATCTAACAATACCACTGAAATTTTGGTAGGTACTGGGTGATAATAATATGATTTTCCCATCTCCTTAAATTTTCGCCATCTCCTTTAATTTTAAATTATAGTTGTAACTAGATTAAAATTATATTCCAAATGTCAAATACTTAAAATTTTTCCACAGAACCGAGAACCACATCCCTTCCAAGAAAGATTATTATTTTGATCTACCAGTTTTGCTGAGATTATAGTGGTGACTTAACTAAAATAATAATTTTAAAAATATTTTAGGCCAGTAATGAGGATATGGATGAAAATGATGACCAGAGCGTGGTTCCTCTTGTGCGGTCTAGAAGAGATAAGTACTGCATTACTCTTAACTTGACTGACAGCTCTGAGAGGATCCAGTGTACTCCTGGCTCCATGTACATCATAAGGTATTTCATCGCAACCACTAGTAGAATATTGACTTGCTTTGACTTATTGAGTCTCATGCCCGTATTCAATATCAAGCGTATCAAGCGTATGTGGGGATGAATAGTGCCATCTCTTTCTAACAGAACTCAAGAGATCTTCGCTTGAGTTTGATTCTGTAATACGGGCCTGGGAAAAAATACAAAACTAAACTTCCTAATAAACGTTCAATAATTACATTATAAATTTCAACAGATTGGGCATCCATATCATAATTCACACACTCGAAGAAATTCTTAGGTGCTTCGTGCCATACCTATGTATGAAGAACCTAAGAAACAACTTAAAAACTTTGAGAGAATCAGACTTTAGGCAGGGTTTATCCCAAACTGGAGCTATGAGTGGTCTTAGCCGACAAGATATCTCAAAAGATAAGATAGGATAAGAACAATCTACAGAAAATGCGAAAGTTTCAAACAAATTTCATAACAGCGCTTGAACTCTTTTAGCAGTACGTTATCAAATGCCATAATCCTTGTATTTAATTTTGACTTGGTACATTAAACTAACAAGTCTGACGAACACAACAGTCTAACAAACTGACAGACTCAAAAAAATTGTTTCTCTGCAAAGATATTATAAATACTTAAGTCGCTCAGATCAGAGGCAAAATAGGGGCAGTGGAAGGAGGGAGGTCCAAATTTTTTTTTTATGGGCTCACCTTATGGTAAGTGATTACCGCCGCCCATAGACATTTACAACACCGGAGGAGTTGCAGATGCGTTGCCGACCCTTAAGGAGGGAATACACTCTTTTAATTAAAATGATAAATATATCTTTTCTAGGTGCAAGCAATGTATTTGCCCATACTTTGGCAATATTAATATATTCTGCCGTGCACTACCCAAGGGCCAGTACTGCGAGCAGGCATATCCCAATTTCAATTTCGAACCAATGGGCAGACGAATAGGTAATTATGAATTCGCATTCTGGGCGGGTGACCGACACAGCAGAATCAGCAAGCTGAAGCGGCAGTGGGCTGGCCATATCTGTCGGAGAACCGACAACCGTTGGGGTAGACGTGTTCTTGAGTGGAGACCGCGACTCGGCAAGCGTAGTGTGGGACGCCCTCCGGCGAGATGGAGTGATGATCTGCGAGGCGCTGCAGGCAGATGTTGGTTGTGGCATGCCGGGATAGGATAAAATTGCGCACATTGGGGAAGGCTATGTCCAGCGGTGGACTAATGTGGCCTGAAGAGATGGAGAGATTCTGGGCGGGTTGATAATGTCGCAATTTTAGTAGTTTTTTTATATTATTTTGTAGTTTTGTCCCTTTATCAAATATGAAAGTTGATGGTCCTAGTTGAGAGGAAGGCGAAAGAAGTGATTGATTGAATGTGTGAATTCTGATAAGAGAAGAAAGCGAGTGGAGTTTAGCTGTGACAGAGGAGAATGGAAGAGGAAGACATGTTGTGTCAACCCTAGAGAAGAAGAAGACTTTACTCATTATATAGCAACCTATCTTTTTCCACAGACAACATAAGTAAGACAAACCATACTTATTCATCGATGTCTTTCAACGAGCATGAACACACCAACTACACCTGCACCAAACCTGGCAAGATCTTAGACAATTGCTTCATATGCGAATGCGAAGACGACTACAACTTGATCGAAGAACACTGCTTCAAAAGCAACGCTACTGTGTGTAGAAATACTGAGAGACCTACGTTTTTGGATCCCTTTAATAAATTTGTTCTTGGATGAAGTTGACTTTTCATTCCTAAACGTAAATTTCCTACCTAATTAGGCAAACACAGACGAGTCGAGGAGGAGGCACGTGGAAGACGTCACAGGTTCGATCCCTGTCGCCTGTACCACTAATTGAATAAAAGTCAAGGCTAGGATTTTCGAGCGAGGCAATCCCAGCGGGCGCGCCGTTTGTTATTTAATAATGAGTGTTAGAAAATAATACAAGCCTAATAAAAACAAATATAGCTATAATATATTGGGTCCTTACCTATGAAATTGGTGTTTTTTTTCTCTCTTAGTATTTTGTCTGTAACTATTAAGATTCAGAGTATTCCTAAAAAATTATTACCTCGTATAAAAATAGACTATATTTTTGAGCTCTTTTGATTTGTTTTGATAATTTGTAGTAAGTTTAATTGTGTTAAAATTGGACACGGAGACAACTCTTTTTAAGTGCCTCCCGAATACATCATTTTTTTTGCATTCACTTAAAAACGATAAATAATTTTTATGAAGTGTGATATTACACATATTACTAAAGCTTGTCTAATGATAGATGCCAAATATTATCTTTGGATTTGTCGTTGTGAAGAAAACTGAAAAAATTTTAGTATGGAAAATGCAGAATTCCCCAAAATCTCCATACAAAACACCAATTTCATAGGTAAGGACCTAATAATATAAATATAGACACTACTCGTTCGAGAGGCCGCGGGAATTGCGGGTTTGATTCCACCACCTGTACCACTGAGTTTGAATCAAATCAAATAAAAAAAACTTTATTTCATAGGCCAAACTTGGCACCTAATACGCCAACATTTTACAATTTAAATAACTATTTTACAATTTAAATAATAATCATTAGGGGTATAACATTAATATTCATTACCGCGATCGCTTGTATGTGCAACCACACAGCGCTTTGACTGTGATTGTAATCGATACAATCGATACGAATAAAACTTAAGTACAGTTCATTGTGAATATCGCTTGCCTCACATTGTGCCCGGTGCATGGCAACAGGCTCGCCACCTGTTACATGGGGACCGAAGTAACTGGCGAAAAGTGGGTGTTTAACACCTCTGCCTACCCCTTTGAAAAGAGGCGTGTTATGTTATGTTATAATTTAGTCCATGTCATTTCCAATTTTTCTACGTTATTCTTTAGCGTTAATAATCTTAAGATGAACTTTGACTTGAAAGATTGAAGTGGGCTGAGGACGACGAGGACGAATAGTTGTAATTGACCTTACAATAATTATTATTTATTATGTATGTATGAATTAAATGGGTTCAGTTGATGTTTTTTATATGAGAGGAGGCAAACGGGCCGATGGTTGACTTGGTGGAAAGTGATCATCATCACTCATAGACATAATTATGCTGCACCTGAGGCAAATGTGTTGGCGGACTGGTAGCCGGTCTTTTAGGAATAAGTATGCTCTTTTCTTGAACGACTGAAGCACAGACTGAAGGTCGGTCGTATCGGTCCGGAAATACTGCAGTTGCTCCACAGTTTAGTTGTGCGCAGCAGACTCGTAGAGAAAGGAAGAAAGAAAAACATTTATTAACCTACAAACACAGACGCAGGGTCGTGCACAGCCAACCATCCAGACCTACCAAATGGGCTAAATAATTACGGAATACATTATAATATGTTGTCGCGTGTCCCGTCTCAGACCGTTTACTTCGTTTTTTACATACCCATTTTATTTTTATTTCTAAATATACCCACTGCTTCTCTAGTGAAATAATAAAAAAAGAATTATCGTTGAACAGCTTAATTAATTTATTTTAATTCTCATTAAAGTCGCTATGCTCTACATTTCTGATAATTGGAGTAATTAATTAGGTTTTATACTGGTCTGCTCTAATTAAAAGAAAGAACTATCGACTGCTCCAAATCTACTTCATTCACTTTTGGAATTTTGCGAAAAAATGGCGATTATGTTGCCAGTAGTATTTATAGCAACTTTGCTGTTAAATAGCGCAGTTTCAGAAGATAATTATGGTAGCTATGGATTTCTCAAGTTTTTTCTTAATTTTATTGTGGTGACAGAGTTTGGCTTTCAAACAAAGGGCGGTCGAGTAGTAACTTAAAAAAAGATCCGAGTGAATCACGGAGAGCGGTGGCGTGCATTATAAAAGGCCTATGTCCAGCAGTGGACGAGCATGGGTTGTTGTTGATGATGATGATGAATTATTATAAATTTAATGTTAAATATTCATTAACTTTCAGATTATTTGACTCACGCTTGTTCCGCTGGGGATATTTTGGAAAACACACATGTGAAATGCGTGTGTACAGAGAAAAATGTTTACCGCTGTAACGTGACAGAAATAGTGAATCACAACAACACTGGTAAACAATAAAATATGTGAAAATAACATAAAAACTTTCTCCCTTTCTCCCTCTCTTTCTCTTGCCTAGTAGGGTAATAGAGGACACACCGAAAAGATTATTTAACAATAATAATCATCATTGGCAGACTTCTTTACAGTATGCTATGAGGAGCTCGGTGGCGTAGTGCTTAATACGCTTTGGCTTTCAATATCGAAAACCAATCTACCTTCGCCATGGTCAGGCCTTGGATGGGTGACAAAAAAATTGTGATCTCGAACTCCTCTGTGCTTCGGAAGGCACGTTAAGCCGTTGGTCCTGGTTGCTATTGAACCAACCAGAAAGCTTTTTAACCTCACAATGGTCACAAAGTGAGACACAATAGAAACGTACATCAGAGACTAGGTAAAAGCAAGGCAAAAGCAGTCCATTGCCATAGTCCGCGCTTCACCAAGCAGTGACTGCACTCAGCGTGACAGGTGGTGAGTCTTTCGCCACTATAATAGAAATATTAATTAGCGAACGCCAGCGTCCGCATAACCCTCAAGGGGTTAAACGTAGACAAGTATGTACCTAGTAATATATTCCCAGTTTCCTTTTCTGATTTACTTGGAACAATGTACCTTTATAATATAGAGATTAAAATTTTTACAGTTGACATTCAAAGCCAGGCATGTCATTCAAATAAGGTGTTCGTACAAGACAATTTGATATGTATCTGCAGCAAAAACGGAACCTGGCCTCACAAGAAATGTGCCAAAGTCCTCCGCGCGCTCCCAGAAAGTCAGTTAATAAAATACAAATGTGAACCCGATACATACGTCTACATTGACTGCAATGTTTGTCGTTGTGGATTCAACGGGCAAATAGATAATGAGCATTGTACCAGAAACGACTGCGATAAAGTCAAATTAAGCAAGCATCGCAGATCAAGCGAGGGAACCAAATTGTATGGAGACTGCGAATGTAGAAACTGGTATTCATTGGCTCCCTGCCAGTTCTGTTATTGTGTCAAAAATAATAAACTAATCTGCAACACCGGCACCAGCCTAATGACAAACCAAATGTACTTACAGCTAGGCTCCTACAACTTACACATTTGCGGCAAAAAGTTGTTAGAAGAATTACAAGCTCTTGTGCGGAACAATAATGAACTTTTAAGGAACGGAGGTGAATTGATAAATGACGATACAGCATACGATCTTGACACAACAACCCTCGCTGGTAAAATACCCATACCAACATCTGAAACTCGACTTGATACAGAGTCTAATATTTTTATTGACGTCAGTCAAAAAAATATAGATGTTATTAAGGCAAGCGATGAAGTTCAACTTAGAAAGAATGAGAGCAATGAGAACAATGACAGTGATTCTCATTCTGGATCGGAAGCTGAAACAGTAAAACCTGAAAAAGGAATAGCCAGATTTAATCCAGCTATTACTCAAATACCATACGAAGCATCTGCAAGCCAGGATACTAATGAAGTGTCTAGAAGTAGGGAGGACCGAGACAAGGTCAGTTCAGAAGAAAACGTCTCCTTAAATGACGGGTTAAAAATTCCAACAGAATCGAAAAACTTGAAACTGTCTAAAAAACCTGTAAATCAAGATTTTCTATCTGATATCCGATTAAATCTACCAAAGGTTTTAGATCAAGTTTTTAATATAGCTATGAGAAAATCTATGGTTACCGTAGAAGATAACACAACTTGTAAACCCGGCGAAGTACAAAAACGGGATTGTAATACATGTTACTGTTTGAAAAATTATAAATTGCTTTGCACTAATATCAAATGTTCGATCTCTGACAAGGAGCACTTTATATGAACTCCTTGAGTTGATACATAATAATAAATATTTTGGAATATTAGATATCATGAATAATAAATTCATTATTGCGATTTTTTGTTATTATTACAACATACATACATCACGCCTGATTATTACTTGCCTGATAATGTAGCCTAATAATGTAGCCGTAATGCATAATACTTTTCAGTCCCATTATAGTCTTCAGCTGGACATGGCCTCCCATAATGGACGCCATTTAATTTTAACATTATTAGGCTTTACCAGAGGGAGCTCGGTTGCGCAGTCGATCGTACGCTTTGGCTTTCGATTGAAAATACTCGTAAAGCTGCTTTCGCCAAGGTCAGGCCGCGGAAAGTTGACAAAATATTTGTGATCTCGAGATCTTCCGTGCTTCGGAAGGCACGTTAACCCAAGGGATACGCAGATGTTTTAACATCCACATTTCGCCAGATTGTTAAGGCCTCATGTAACAAGTGACAAGCATGTTGCCTGTATATGAGAAAACAATCATAATCGTGACTTTATAAGCCAAGTCAATGTTAATTAAAATTTTACTGATTCACTTCATAAACCTCAGATGTAATCAACATAAACAAAAGGCAGATTATCAGACTTCGTATTAGCCTTTCTTATCTTGATTAAAATGGAGGTGCATTAAAATGCAATTTCCTTCCGGCAAATTATAACGACACAATAAAAGATGATTGCAACAAACATATTTTTGTTGGGGCTGCAGATGATTTCAGTGCAGATGTTTAAAAGTGAAAAGTGTAAGAACCTTTGAGTATTCATCCAAAATCATCCAAAATCATACATATTTCTATTAAAGATTGAAATAGATAGATGATAGTCATGATTTTGATAAAGTAAGGTAAATCCTATAGACAAACCTAAACATGAATTGCCATTACTTCCTATATACAATACCCAATATATTCATTGAGAGATCATTCCATAGCATTTCTGTTTGACTTTACAGTTTATCTAATGGTTAGTGACTGTACAGTGCTGAATCCAGCTCTTAAACATATAAAAAGTAAAACAATACCTCTTAATAAGCAAATCACTATAAAAATATCACTATAATAACATAAACTTTGCTGTCAAGTAATAATATTTTGATTTCTTTACGGCTTCTAATTCTAACTTGTTACAGCGATAGCACAAGTAAAGTGGAAAGGGAAATGCTACCGCAACCCTTTGATGCTGAACGACTGTAACTGGTGCCGATGCAACAAGAAGCAGGAGTACACTTGCGACGCCAGGGTCTGTAGCGAAGTCGACATGTTTGGACATTTCAACGGTAAGAAATAAAGTATTTCATCATAATCATCACAGAATTTCAGAAAGGGTTAGAGGGAATATGTATAGACACTTACATTTTTCCTCTCATAATAGCCCCTTATTTTAGGAGGGAGCGCATCCAGTATCCAGCGAATGGAAATAATCCATGCCCTGGATACAGTATAGTCTCAATCCAAGTTGCCAAAAATGTAAACAAAAAAGCCGACTTACCGAATTTGTTATTCAATAATCACACTTTTTACATGGATATTGGCACTTAAATATAATTAACGGTAACAATTGTTGTCCGTTTCAATTGATTTCAATTACCTACAGTCATCACAAAACATTTTAGAGATGAAACATTACCTTTGTTTTGTTTACCTTTTTGGCAACTTGGATTGAGACGTAGGTACCTACATTACACATTTTTGGTGAATGTGACAAGAAGACAAGAATACATTGTTAATTCTTTAATATCTATTGTTTCTCTAACGGGAATTCCAGTTTTTAAAATTATGTATCCAAACTTTTTTGACCTATATCGTATATTTTAGATAATATTCGCGAAACCGATCCTGGAATGGACGGTCACGGTGCTTGGAGAACTAGAGAAACAGCATGCGAACCCAACGTTCAGTACCGCAGAGCTGAACTGCTTTGCGTGTGCAATGACGACGGCTCCTGGCCCAACCCAGTATGCAGAGATATCTTTAGGATTCTATATTCGGTTCATGTAACTGACTTCTCTGAAGCTGCCGGGCAGACATGTGAGGAAAACCACCGATATCTCATTGGATGTAATGTTTGCTTCTGCTCTAAGAATAGTGTCTTGGAACCAGACCTATGTACCAAACGAAATTGTGACGAAGAGGACCCTGTTCCCAAAGCTAAGGAGGAATCAGACAATAATAACATAGACACCGTTGAAGAAATTTATGCAGAATGCAATCCTTATAAGCAATACATGATTGGATGCAAGCATTGCATATGTCTCAGGAATAATAGACTATTTTGTGGCAACTGTACACAATCAGATGAAGTAGTTGAAAAGAATAATAGCTTAAAATCATTCTGTGATGAAGTAGAACCTGGACAGGTGTTTAGTAAAGATTGTAACTACTGCCATTGTGATAAGAACGGTTATGCTTTATGTACGACAAAGAAATGTTTATCGTCTAGGGTAAATCATTTTAATCGACAATCAATCAACAAATTAAAAGAAAGCGAAGATGCGTTTGCTGAAGACGCTTGTATACCAGGGCATACTTACAAACATGATTGCAATACGTGTTTCTGCGCTGTGTACAATAATCACAAAACTTTCGGATGCACGTTGAAGCAATGCCAAAGGAGTTCTCCTACTGACTGGATGTATACCGACTGTGTAAATGGAACGTCCTATGAACTTAACTGTCTCATATGCTATTGCGAGGAAGTGGAGGGTACGAGAACTCAGATATGTCAAATCAACCCACAGTGTCAAGGCAAAGAAGCTTTAGAAGCCGCAAGAAATGAAAATCTAGACTCATTGAATGGTTACTGTGAACCTCTGCATACATATAAAAAAGACTGCAATACTTGCAAATGTTTATCTGATGGCAAAACAGTAAGATGCACCTCGCATATTTGTAAAAAAGAACTTGAGCCGATCTCGATAGACATAATCCCTATGTATCAGAATGCTGCCGCTTGCCCTAAAGGACTGTCATATACCATTGATTGTAATTATTGTTTTTGTTTATCGAATGGAAATGCTATTTGTACTACAGTTGATTGCAAATCGAAAAAGTCATTAAATTGATCGATTTGTTTAGTAAATGAATTATGTGTATATTGATTGTCTATTTTTTTATTTTTCTTGAAACGTACAATTATTTTATGACGATACTGCATCTTTTTTACAGTGAAAAGTATTTTTAAGGAGTTTTGAAATTGCTATCGAATACAAGTACCGTAAGATTGAAATTAAAAATGGTTGGCCGCACTTGGGCGGCGCGGCGCGTCAAGAAAACTATTCTTTTCACCGTTTCAAGATATAAAACTCACTTTGCGGCAGCGGCGGCGACACTGTTGATTCCCGATGAACATTTTGCAACTTCTGTCGCACGTCTCCGCTACCGCGCCGCGCAAGTGCGGTTTAACCTTTATTATTCGAGCATATAATATAACAGTTGTGTGGAGTAAAAGAATGGGATTGGGACTTACTGCTGCTTCTTTTGGATGAAAAGCGACTAAGCCATCCCAACCAGATTAACACACGACACACGACGATTTTTTACTGTGTCTGTACAACCATTCAGCTCCAGATATTTCACATGTTCACCTTCTCACCATGGCTAATACAAAGGAAAAAGAGGGGTAGGTTTACTCACATCACACTCACAAAGAATTTGATTTAAGTTTACTCGTATATTGTTGTACAGTCGGGGTAGGAAAAGGCTCGTCAGTTTAGACGTTGAATCTTTATAAGCGCCTTCAAAAAAAGGAGGAGGTACTCAATTCGACGGAGTCTATTTTATTTATGTTCCCCGATTACTTGGAGACGCCTGAACTGCAGTGCGAGCATAGAACTTCACCAGTCACCATATTTGATCGACAAAAGCATTCGTAATTTTCACTCCTTAGGGTTATCTGTCAAATTTATTGAAATTGTCGATCTTAGACGTCAAATTTGCCTTATCGAAAGTTCTATGCTCGTAGCGTCGATTTGGAAAATTATTTTTCAGTTTGACAGGGTATACTTTACAAGTGGTCCTATGTTAATTTTATAGGCACACCTGAAATTATTTGGGTATTTTTATGGTGACTCGTACATTCGCTTTTCGAAAGCATAATTGGATGATCAGGAAGGCAATTTTTTTTTTAAATAAATTAAAAGTTTTATCTTTATCAGTCATACAAACTTATTGCCTGTTGACACTAAATCGCTAGGAACATGACTTCATTCAAAATTATGCTTACTTGTTATGTTGACAAGGATCAAAACAACTAAAATCTAGTTTATTTTGACATGATACTAAGTACGATGCTCGTTTATTTGGAAATGAAACAAGAAAAAATGTAATAACTAACTATAATTAAAGAATAAATCCTCTATCAATTCACATTCGTAGTCTTTTAAAAACACTTCATAAAACACATTTTAGCAAAAAAATAACCTAAAAAAACAGAATATTAAAACAATGCATCGAGAAAATGTTCTGTGAATTATATGAGAACATGAAGATAAAAATATGTAATATAAAATTATATAATACAACAAAATCGTAACTAGGTAAGTACAGTCGCAAACACGACGAGTATTCACTTTTGAAGGTAAATGACTTCTAATTACAAGTGAATAAAGATGATGAATAGAGTGATAAAGATGTTCATTTATTTAAAAGTATAACAATGTTTTGTTCGTGACTGTACTGAGAATAGTAGAACCGCCGAGCACCTGATATCAACTTTTTCGTTAATATAATGGTGGTATTGTTGGACCAAGAGTAATTTCACTTGTATTTATATTTTTATTTTGCCTGTAACATGTTAGCATAGAATCGAAATATTTAACCCAAATCAATTCAAGATAAATATTTGGGTTAAATATTTATCTTATATTTACATTGTCATTCGATTTCTTGGTGCACTCGGATAATATTATTAAATTGTTTTTTTTTTTTAAACTAATTAATATTATTGTACAGAGACACACTGAACTTAAAATAACAAATTAACAGTTCTTTAATTGTTTTAATCATCTACATATTTGGTTTACCACGTATCTACTTACATATGTTAACAACCTGTTTTATGTATTTGTTTTAATTGCAATAAAGAGTATAATACTAAAAATTGTGCTAATAGTTACTTTACGTCAGTTACTTATCATAATTTAATAAATAATTAACAAAAAATCAAATGCATATCCCATTGTTTAATTGATTAATAAACAAATAAAAAACTTAACGCTGATATATGTGTACAGTCAGCGTCAAAAGTAGATGACCATTTAAGTATACCATATCGAATTAAATGTCAAAGCAAATGACACAATACTAAAGTGATGAGCTACTTCTGATGCTGACTGTACAGGAGCGTAAATACCTCACAGAGAGTTCACTCAATCAAAACTCCAGTATTCGACTCAAGTATAGTTCCGCATAATTAGGTTTAGTAAATTATAAATACAATTTAAATTAAAAAAAATCATTATATAAGTATAAAAAATTATACACATATTAGGTGCAAAAAATAATATTAAGATTTCATATAAATTGATTCGACTTGGCGGGGGCACGGAAGTGCCCCCAGATTTGTTTACCAGTGTGCTACCGTTCGAATTTAATTTTGATTTAAACGAAATTGCTTAGTTAGGCTGACCTAAGATTACGAACAGGCCGGATAAAACCGGTTTACGCTGGTTTGGCCAATAGCAATTTTTATGACATACACCCACACTTGACAGTATGTAATTATTGTTATTAGCTGTCAAATAGTATACATATTAGGTCCTTACCTATGAAATTGGTGTTTTGTATGGAGATTTTGGGGAATTCTGCATTTTCCATACTAAAATTTTTTCAGTTTTCTTCACAACGACAAATCCAGAGATAATAATCTATCATTAGACAAGCTTTAGTAAGCTTTTTAAGTAGGCACTTAAAAAGAGTTGTCTCCGTGTCCAATTTTAACACAATTAAACTTACAACAAATTATCAAAACAATTCAAAAGAGCTCAAAAATATATTCTATTTTTAGACGAGGTAATTATTTTTTAGGAATACTCTGAATCTTAATAGTTACAGACAAAATACTAAGAGAGAAAAAAAACACCAATTTCATAGGTAAGGACCCAATATTTTTTCTCGAGACTGTACAGATTGTCAAGTAAACTAAGCTTTGACGACCTCCGCGGTCGAGTGGTCTGTACGCCGGTCTCATCTCGAGAGGTCCTGGGTTCGATCCCCAGTGGGGGCAAAGTGTTTGGATGATGAATTTTCAGACATTTTTTCTCCAGTATATATGTATGTTCTATAAAATTATATGTATTTATCTATTAAATGTATTTGTCCGTCATCTAGTATCCGTAACACAAGCAGCATTTAGTTGCTTAAAATGGGACTAGTTGATAGGTGTGAATGTCTGAGGATATTTATTTATTTATTTTATAGTGGCACCACTCACAGTAAAATTATATTGAATGCTACCCACAGAGTCATGCTCCGGCGTAGTTATAGATATTGCAATTCACGAAGGCGACTAAATCATTTGACTTTAGACTCTATCTTAAGGCTAGAAGAGCGAAGCTACTCGCCGTCATGAAATACAACAACTACAGCAGAAACCTTAAATGCGCAGTGTGGCACTCTTGCGCATGGTGCTTGTTTACAGAAAGTTATTCAAAAAGCAGTGCGTCGTCTCTCCGTCAATAAGAAATCGAAATAAAATGGTAATATTAGGTCCTTACCTATGAAATTGGTGTTTTTTATGGAGATTTTGGGGATGTCTGCATTTTACATACTATCATTTTATCAGTTTTCTTCACAACGACAAACCCAGAGATAATAATATTTGGCATGTATCATTAGACAAGCTTTAGAAATTTGTGTGTGAACACGCTTGATAAAAATTATTTCTTATAAAAATATATATTCATCGTTTTTATGTTAATGCAAATCAAATGATGTATTTAAAAAGGCAGTTACAAATAATTGTCTTTGTGTGTAATTTTAACAGTATTAAACTTACAAAAAATTATCAAATTAAATAATACGAGTTCAAATATATGGTCTATTTTTAGAAGAGGCAATTATTTTATAAGAATGTTCTAAAACTTAATAGTTACGGACCAATTGCTAAGACAGAATAAAAACACCAATTTCATAGCTAAGGACCTAATATTATAAAATAAGGTTTATTTCTGCGCTTATCTAGGGCTAAGGCTATCGGTCTTGTAGAGGAGACAGCGGAGCGGACTGTCAAAATTCACAGGATGGAAGGACAACTTGTGAATTTCACCGGTAGACCAATACGATTATTTCGTTTCAAGGGACTCGCAAAATGGTGGCATCCTATTGGGTCTATTTTTCCTCGCACATATCATTGCTAAATAGCATAGTTTTGGTGGGGAAGGACCATAAAGATCGCACCGCTTTGCTTTTTCGATCTCTCGGTTAACTATAGTATTAAAACCCGCTCCGCTTACTCGCTTCGCGACAATCACAATACAGCTCCCTCACACTTTTCGGAGCCACAAGCCATAAACTGCTTACTGTTCGATTAGAACAATATCCGTACAGCATCTGTTAAAAATATTTTTACGACACATATCCTCAGGCGGGTCTTTAATTAAATATCATCAATTCCAACGAAAACATTATATAATAAATATCGTCAGTCATTCACACCTATCAACTAGCCCCATTTTAAGCAACTAAAGCTGCTTATGTTACGGATACTAGATGACGGACAAATATATTTATAGATAAATACATATAAATATTCAGAAAATATATAATAGTTATAAAACATCCAAGACTCGAGAACAAATGCCTGTATTCATCAGACAAACATTTGCCCCCACTGAGGACCGAACCCAGAACCTCTCGAGATGAAGACGCTTTGAGACCGGCGGGCCACTCGACCACGGAGGTCAAATTAAAAAATAATCATAATTAAAAAATCTTTAACGTGTGTGGCTGTCTCATTGTTATCTTAACAATTTTCAATATTGAAATCTGAATACCTACTCGTACAAGTCCCACAGCTGGACACAGTATACACGGGCACAATGTGTTCCCTTAGGATATACAGAGTATACGTGTTTACACCACAGTGGTATTACTATCATCTTGGTATGACTGGGTAGAAAAAAAATAGAAAAGTTTTAACATTATAACCCAAAAAGTACATTTCCATTATTTTATTACTTTTTAAATCTTTCTTAAAAGGAACTTGATGTTTGTTTTAAATTCTTTGGGAAGTGATTTAGCACCAGCCGAAGAAGTATTTACGCTACAATTTGTTCTATTTGAGCCTAATGCAACTTTAACAAGTAATTGTCACTATATTGTAGATAATTGTGCGATTGCGCAAGCGTATTCGCTATTTCTTCCAGATCTTTAAACGATAGACTATACTAGAATTTACATCACTGTCTGTTACTATGGAATAGGATTAATAATTTGCTCATAATGTAAAGAATTTGAGACTGAAACTTATTAATCCTATTCCCAATTGAATTACATAGTCTATTATGTTTCAACCACCTCAAACCTTCTCTGCAATCGTCTATGATTAAATAAGTATAGATGTTACATATCACAAGTGTACATGTTTATAAACGTTTCTAACGTTATAACTTGTCATTTCGAAAAACCAGTTTCGAAAACTGCAACATCTATATTACAATTAGAGGAAGAGGCAGAAAGCTATCTAAGTCACGATTTTCGATGCGAAAAATATTGAAATCTTTTGTACCTAATCAGTTCAAAATCTTAAATCTTCTGAGAAAATAATAATATGTAAGACCGAACTAAATGTTATCATTGCCCAAACTTAAAGGACGAATAATTATCTCTATGCACGATCATCGTATTAGGTTGGGGAAAAAGTCTTTTCGCATTATAGTATGTATAAACTTGTAATAAATTCTCTTTGGCTATACTATTTGTATCTGGCTGGTTTTGGTATCGTTGAAAGTTTAAATTTTAAAGAACATAATTCCAAATTCAAATTAGGAAAATGTGTGATTTTCATTTGTTTTTCGTACCGCCAAGATGAGTGAATCTAATGAAGAAATTCGATACATTTTAAAATTTTACTACAAAAAAGGTAAAAATGCAACGCAAGCCACGAAAAAAATTTGCGATGTTTATGGACCTAGTGCAGTGTCTGTAAGAGTAACACAAATTTGGTTTAAGCGTTTTCAATCCGGAAATTTTGATGTCAAAGATGCACATCGCTCTGGTCGCCCTATTACAGATAAAATGGATGCCATTTTTGAAAAAGTGGAGCAAGATCGGCATGTCAGTAGTTACGACGTAGCTGAAGAACTGGGAATTGACCACAAAACAGTTTTGGCGCATTTGAAAAAAACTGGGTACACAAAAAAGCTCGACATTTGGGTACCTCACGAGCTCACTGAAAGAAACCTAATGAACCGTGTACTCATTTGTGATTCTTTATTACGACGTAATGAAACCGAACCATTTTTGAAGAAGCTGATAACTGGTGATGAAAAGTGGATCACGTACGACAAGAACGTGCGAAAAAGGTCGTGGTCAAAGGCCGGTCAGGCGTCACAGACTGTGGCGAAACACGGTTTAACTCGCAACAAGGTGATGCTGTGTGTGTGGTGGGATTGGAAGGGCATTATTCATTATGATCTGTTACCACCAGGCAGGACCATCGATTCTGAACTCTACTGCGAACAACTGATGAGATTAAAGCAAGAAGTTGAGAGAAAGCGGCCGGAATTAATCAACAGAAGGGGTGTGGTTTTTCATCATGATAACGCTAGACCTCACACATCTTTAGCCACTCAGCAAAAATTAAGAGAGTTTGGCTGGGAGGTGTTAATGCATCCGCCGTATAGTCCTGACCTTGCACCTTCAGATTTCCACCTGTTTCGGTCTCTTCAGAATTCTTTAGGCAGTGTCAGGTTAACATCACGAGAGGACTGCCAAAACCACTTGTCGCGGTATTTTGACCAGAAGTCCCAAAATTTCTATAGCAATGGGATCATGTCCCTACCTACCAGATGGCAAAAAGTTATCGAACAAAATGGTACCTACATACTTTAGTTAAATGTAAATAAACTATATTAAAAAATGTTTTGAATTTTCTTAAAAAATGCGAAGAAACTTTTTCCCCAACCTATTATTTTATCACGAATAACTTGATAGAAATAAAATCTTTCCTTGCAATATTTTTCGTACCAAGAAATCGTCAATTTGAAGCCTAATTTCATAACTATTTTTATTAATAACAATTGACTATAATACTTTAACAGACTGATCATGTAAGTATCCATTAAATAGGAACAGTCTTTATTTGCTATAAAAATAGAGGCCATAATCGTTTGATGGAGCCTTACTCAATCAGTAAATTGCAACCAGCCAGCTGCTTGCACTCTAGTAAAAGCGAAGTGGTATTTATTAGTTGATATTACATAGAGAAGAAGTACTAGGCATAAATAACAAAATAGAGAAGAAAAAGACATAGAGGAAAGATGAAACCATTTAGTTAAACATAGTCTACTATCAAAAGGCTCTGACTTTGCTAACGATAATACAAGAATAGTAAATAACTTATTTATTCTTAATTGATGGTATCATATTTCTTTAACCCAAAATAAATGTCTAAGGGCTACTTGCAGGAAATTCAAATCGAGATTTAAAACTCCATTTTGTCTTTTTTGACAGTTCTACTATGGCTCATAAGTAAAAAATTGACAAAATCGAGATTTAAACTAGCTTTAAAATTCCCTGCAAGTGACCCTCAGTCAAAGGTAATGTCAAAGAAGGATTTATGCGTATTTTCTGTTTCTGTCTGTAAGGTAGAACTATTAAACTAACATTAGCAAAATCAGGACCATTGCTGCCAGTACCCCAATACCTGTCTTTATCACTCACACAACTTTAGAAGGAAAGAGATATATTGACATTTCGCTAAAAAGGCCAGCGTTCATCATATCTGATGACGTTCAAAAACCTAAGGGCCTTAACTGCTTGATTGATAAGCTCGTGTGATCAGTCTCTTTGGCAAAAATCTATCTTTTATTTAAAAGAAGTAGCACCCCCTTAGCGTTTGTTAAAAGAGAACTTGTTATACATTTGAATTTTGAACTTTACTTTTGAACTATCTAGTCTGTAGATTGATTGTCCTATCCAGACTCACGGCGAGAACCCCCGAGAATTGGGGATGTGAGGAGTTTCTCGCCGATTCGTTCTCGCGCTTGCCTGGCCTCCGATGGGTGTCAGTAATTTTGAAATGAAATGAAAAATGAACTTTATTGTACACCATTTAATGTATCAATGTCATATCAAGAGTGCAATTTGGCCGCTTCAAGGGATTTCTCGGCGAAACTTCTCGCCGTGAGTCTTGATGATCTAGTCGTAGTTTTGGAAATGTTGCCGTGGTCAATAAAATAACCTAATAGTAATTTGAAATTGTGCCTGGGCATTTTTTTAAACAAGTCTCTGGTGATAACTGGCTATAGTCAGTAAGAATAGAATAAGAATACAACAGTATAAATTGCATTCTACTTGCAGCTACTACATCACAGAGTACTTTGCCGTCCTGCGACTCTGTGACTCGAATTTTTGAATGCCAGCTTGTATTCTTTGGTTTACTAGCTCCTTTTCGACATAATCTTCAAACGCTACGAATTCAGCAAAGGCCTTTGCCAAACCTCCTTAAAGAAATTACGAACGATACTTTTTAGGAACTAAAGAAAATCTTTGGAAATAAATCTAAACAGGTTCTTGCTTATCAATCATGTAGTTACTCCTAGCATTTCCTATCGGATCCTAGCTTACGAGAATGCGTCGTTGACCTGCCTACAACACCTGATGAAGGTGGCTCTCCTGGGCAGCTCCCGCAGTCTCGCGGCTCCAACGTACGTGCAGGCTGACCGTAGACCTCCAAGGATGTCTTTTACTGTAGCTCCCACGTCTCCTCGGTATTCTACTTCAACTGTTTTACCTGAAACAAAAGGGTGAGATTTGATAAAGAGATTCGCTGTAGTGGAAAGTGTTTACAAGTTAAGGTATATTATTATGGTAGTAGCGATATGTTGATAAATATGGGTTATTTTTAAATAATCAAGAACCTCGCAAGACCAGCTAGCTAACAACTTACATAACAAAGTTTGTTCTACGAGATTTACCATACCTCAATACATTAATTAAAAATAATTTTACAAGCTTATAATGTACTGTCGTGACATTAGTAAGACTATGTTCCGTTCATACGAAAAAGCTACACGCGCGCGAAGCGCACAGAGCTCAGAATGGTATTTATTTTTGTATGAAAATAAAATGTGTCAAGTTGAAGAACAAATGTTGTTATTTATGATGTTAGCTATCTAGAATTGAGAGGTTGTTGATTTATTAAAAATAACCCTGTATACTACGGCAGCGGTTGGATGGAGCTAGTTAACGAGTTTTAAAACTAGCCATCTAATCTGGACATTCTTCTATAAGATGTAGTAAATTGGAATCAATTGTCTTTTGGTGTTTTATAAAAAGCCTTATTCATCTCCTCCTACTGATCGAACGGACAAAACTGTATTTGACTACAAGACAACGAATGGATACAATTTACGTCCAATTTTCAATTCTTAGCAAAATCACCAATTTAACCTCACCTTCCGAAGACCGATAATCCGCAATGCCCCCCGAATGCTTCAGCATGGCTGTCGAGGAAGACATCCCGTAAAACAGCTTGACCTTCCGCCCGTCACCAGTCGTCACCACCTCGCCCCCGCACTGGTCGTGGCCTGCAAACATGCCGCCCGCCATCACGAAGTCTGCGCCCGCGCCGAACGCCTTGGCTACGTCGCCAGGACATGTGCAACCCCCGTCCTGAGAAATATTTTATGATAAATTTATCAATTCTCCCCCAAATCATGACAAAAGTCTAAATATTGCACATGTTTTGGAGAAATTGCAATAACTTTAAAAGCTTGGAGACGTCCATTGGATATAATAATTAAAATAGTGCTACAGATGCAGTACTTTGCCAACCTGTGACGTAAGTTACAATATCCAATAACTTCTCTACTCTACCTTTCTCTTCTCTACTTCTCTTCTTTCCTTCAAGCCAGAACACAGCAATGCAAGTACTTCTGCTTTGCGGTACAAATAGATAAAGTATTCGAACTTTCAAACCAGACAGATAAAGGTTCTATACAGACATTTATTACTTATTTCTTAATCCACTTTTCATCAGCTACTTTTGCCAACTCCTAGGTTGCCAAAGAAAAAAGAAACGATAGTTACCGAAATAATATGTCCTTTGAGTCCGTGCGCTGCGTCTGCGCATTCTATGACTGCGGACAGCTGGGGGTACCCCACTCCAGTCTTGATTCTTGTGGTACACACAGATCCGGGACCTATTCCTACCTGTGGGAGAAACAATAAGTGGTTTGGGCAATTGTGAAAATAACACAATATATTACGAGTATTTCGCGTGTATCTTTTTTTAAAGAGTAGAAGGTAAAGAGCAGAAGTCCATCTGAAGATCATCCGTCCATTCTAGTCTCCGAAGAGAAAGTGTACCTATTTGTTACTAACACAATTTTTTTAGAAAAGCTGGACCGAATAACTCATCTCACGGCAAAACAATATCGCAAAAATGGCCTTAAACATGGAATGGCTTTCTTGGCTCTCCTGGTGGCTATAAGAATAAACATCTACCTGATTCTCTAGCTTACATCAGATCGTTTATGATTTGCTACTTACCATAGGGTGGTGAAAAGTCATTTTCTGTGGTTCTTATGAAGAAAAAAAACACGTTTGCTAGATTTATTACTTTTGTAGTTATTTAGTTTATTCGTAACTGATCAGATCAAGAACATCATGCGAACAGCAAATATAGGAGTCTTCCGAGTATAAATAAACAACTCATGCGGGATCTAATTTGAGCAAATTGCAATACAAATAACTCTATAATTAGAAGTCGAGTACTCACTTTAATGATATCAGCACCAGACAAAATAAGTTCTTCTACCATTTCACCCGTAACAACATTACCCGCCTGAAAAAATGTAGGATCAAAATTTTAGTTTCGTTGTTTAGGGACGACTCGTAGCTACGCTGGCCGCCAGGCGCGTGAGTTAAAATCACACGAGATAGTAAGCAGCGTTTCATATCGTGAAAATTATGGAAATCTCGCCAGCGCTATTGGCCAGCGCCGGCCACCGGCGTAGCTCTGAGACCACACATAAAATTTTCAGAAGCTGTTTAGTGATAAACTGTTTTTTAGTAAGTCAATCATCATTAGCCTACCCCTTTCCCATCCACTCTCCCCTATCACACGCCATATCAACATTCACTCCCATTCTAGCCATGTCCTCGTTCACACAATCTATCCATCTCGTCTTCGGTCTTCCTCTCCCCGCATTACCATCCACTCTCATATTCATAACTCTTCTCGTAACATGCTCATTCTCTCTTCTCAAAATATGTCCAGACCATAATAGCCGCTTTTCTCTCAATTTGTCTATCACTGGAGCAACTTTCAAGCAATAGACAAGAAATATTAGTAAGTCAATTAAAAAAGGTTTTTTTAAAAATGATAATATTAAAATAATCAATACTAATATTATAAATGCGAAAGTAAGCTGTTTGTCTGTCTCGCTTTTACGTCATTACTACTGATCCGATTTTAACGAAATTTGGAACGCAGTCTAGAGCCTTAGAAAGGACATAGACTGCTTTATCCCGATATTCCCATACGAACGGGTACCGAGCGAGTGGAACCGCGGGAAGCCACTAGTTATATAAAATTTAGGGACGTTTTATAGGGACCGAGCGAGATAACACTACAAAAACATATAAATAGTTTGCGAAGGAAGTGAGAAATGTGGAATAGTGATATAATATATTACAGATTTGAGTGGATGCAGTTCAGTGAATTTTTTAAAGTAAAATATAAAGGTTTGTCATTGATTAAGGCAAAAAAACCAGAAGCTCTTAGTTTTCCTATAAAAAAGTCAGTAAGTCTGACAATTTTGGATAAGATCCAAATATTGGCATGTGAGGACAAGTAATCTATCTAGTCATGTGGGCTCACTGACTGACATCTTAGTGATGTGTGAGAATCACTAATTTTGATAACGTAATGCACTCAAACTAGTGTTGAATCAGGGTCTTATAAGATACAATTTCTTTTGAGGATTCTTTTTACCATACAGTATGGATGCCACGAAGATCGTCAAAGTATTTTAAAAGTGCTTCCAGTGTTTTTGCTTATTTGTATTACATTCCGTGCTTCAGAAAACTTCAAATTGATATTACACATATTATTAAGAACACATACATACATACAATCACGCATATAATCCCTGAAGGGGTAGGCAGTCCGCCTACACAATCACAGACCCAGTACCCAATACGCCCTTAGTCGCCTTTTACGACATACTAGGCAAGAAAAGCAGTTGGTACATTAAGAACAGCATGTTTAAAATGGTTGGTCAAATGAAATGATGTAATCCAATGTGTTTTAATCAAAAACTGTATGCTTCCTCCTCTAACTGAAAACGTTAATGCACTTACTATAATTGTGTGTGTAGGGAACGCCGCCCGCACCCTGCGGACGTACTCGACGAAGTGCTGCGAGTACCCGTTGGCCACGTCCAAGCAGATGAACTTCAGGCCTTTCACCGTGTTCAGGATCTCGGTCAGCCTCTCGAAGTCTATCTCTGCGGTGCCTGAGCTAGCCGCTGAAAATATTGGGAATTGTTTTTTTTTTTATAAGACAGGTAAGCTCGTGGCCTTCATCTCACCTGATGGTAAGTGACGATAAGGCCGAAGGTGGAAGCGGGCTTCACCTGTAATCCTCGACAACTGAGGAACTGGCTACAATACTCATTATGACGATATTTTAGGGAAGACGGTGGTAGCTAGCCAGGCGGGCTTAGAAGCCCTACCACCAACCAAACCGAGCAGAAAAACTTCTGCCCCATGGGGAATCGAACCCGGACCTCCCGATCAGCACACGATGGTGTGAACCACTAGACCAAAGATGCGGTTGAAATGGATGCGATGTGTGCCCCCCCCCCACGCTCCTTCTTCATACCTCGAGCACCCGCAGCGTGGTGTAGTAATCACTGATACATGCAAATTATTTCTGTCTTTTGAGCTCGGTGGCGTAGTGGTATTTCGAAAACAAAGCTACAGTCGGCATGGTCAGTCCTGGAATGGGTGACCAAAACGGTGATCTCCAGTTCCTCCGTTTTTCGGAAGACACTTCAAGTCGTTGATCGCTGTTGCTACCGTTTCTACCCACCAATCTGCATTGAGCGTGGTTGCGTTAAGGCCCATTCTCCCCATGCGTTTTTCTTCTTCTTGCCACTCTTCGTGGGTTGGCACAGATAGACTTTTTTCTTTTATTTAGTTCATTCGGATAGCTGACAGCAGTATTCAACAACTTAACATCTATATTAAATACTATATGCCAATAAAATGCTATCACAAATGGCCATAATTAAAAAATTAAAAACAAGGCCACTAAAACCAAGGCAGCCAACACACACATTCATACACATTGCTGCTCTAATAAGTTTAATCATACATACATATAATCACGACTATTATCCTCTAAGGGTTAGACAGAGATTTGGCAAAAGCACCGCAAAATCCATAGTCCGCGCTTCACCAAACAGAGACTGCACAAAGCACATGTGATCAGCGTGACAGGTGGTGAGCCCATCACTGCTATACCTATCCTATTGGATGTTGTGCATTTTTAAGTCCATTAGTACGACACCCAAGGGAAGAGATGGGTTGTGAGTTGGTAGACTTAAACAGTCTGGAATAAATTAATTTGTAGGTGTAGCGGATACTAATATTTGTTCACGCACTAAGCGGCTTTCGAATCGCGCGCGATGCCTCCCGATCCGTTATCGGGAGTAGTCGTTGGTTTCCGCCCGCCCCGACGGCGAGCGAGCGAGAGAGTAGAATAAGTTCAGTTGGTCCGCTCCGCTCTGACGCTCGGTGCGCAGCTTACTATTACCTTTTTACCTAATTTAATATCTGTTATGTATTAAAGTGTTTATACCAGTGAATACACACGTTCAGATAAAGTACTTGTGTTGTTTTATCGCTAATCCCGCTACATAGGTATATATATTACTTACACCCAGTTGCAGAAACGAACTTTAAAATTTAATGTCAACATTATGTCTAATGCTCCATTAAATTTATGAAATTTATTTATTGAAGTGTCAAAAGAACACCTTAGCGTAGTTTTACGTTGCACAAAACGACATTAGCACCCTGTCAATGCTAAAGAGACATTAGCTAGAACTGTTTTGTGTAACAACCTTAACTTTAATGAACTTTAAAGTTTTAATGTCTCATTAACAAATGTCGTCCTTTAAAAATCATTGTGCAACTGAGTATTAGTATCTGGTAATTATCTAAATATGGGGTCTGCAAAACAGTTCAAATTCAAAAATGCTTTTTTACACATGGATTTAAATTAAACGGCGGGCCCGGCGGCGACGTTCAACATGTCACGCTGAGCACAGTCATGTGCAGTCACTGCTTGGTGAAGCGCGGACTATGGCAGTGGACTGCTTTTGCGGTGCTTTTGCTTAGTCTCTGACTAACAAAAAATTCTCTATAAATAGTAGTCTCTAGTCTCTATAAATTTAATTGGTAATAGGTACTATACTGTATTGTAAGTATATATTTTTAGAGAATATTGGATGTAGACTCTACCTTATATGGAAGGTTATATATATAAGGTGCCAATAGAAAACCAGCGTCAGGACTCATAAACCTGACATCATGCTGAATTGGCTACCTGTTTTGGCACAGCCGTGAGACAGTTTTAAATAGATATTTACTATATTCCTGTATTTTTCTTTGTTTGTGTGTAATATAGCTATGTATATATTCTTTATGTCCGTATAATGTCTCGTGTCTGTGTCGGAATAAATGTTTTTCTTTCTCTCTTTCCTTTTTTCACGTCGACTCTTAAATAAATAAATATCTTCAAACATTCACACCCATCAACTAGCCCCATTTTAGCAACTAATGCGAATTCTAATGCTAATGCTAAATTTGAACTATAAATTGATATTCACAGCAGCGTTATTTTTATTATTGCTTGCCATACTATGATAAAATATGTCATCTTTCGGTTTCACTTACCCATCTGTTCTAAGCACTCCGGATGATCGGTTGAGAATTTCTGCCATTCATCAGTTGTGTAGTATTTGTGAATGCATGTGAAGAGTCCGTGCTGGAAATAGAGTAATAATCAACATATAGAATTATTTATATCACATACTTACATACATTAATATCGCGCTGTATTCCGAACGAGCCAACATAAGTTGCATGAGCGACGCGATATGTTATTTATCACGTC
Source organism: Parapoynx stratiotata (assembly GCA_910589355.1). Taxonomy (NCBI): domain Eukaryota; kingdom Metazoa; phylum Arthropoda; class Insecta; order Lepidoptera; family Crambidae; genus Parapoynx; species Parapoynx stratiotata. Next base: position 8,837,577 of record OU342482.1, read on the forward strand.
CAGTTGTCAATTCCATAATAATTTGACAGTTGAATGTATATAAAACGCGATAGTTATCATTTGCGGTATCCATGCTAAGATTGCTGATATAACGCCACAGTCACAGTGCAAGAAGAGCTATTTTTGCAATAAACTATACTATACAATTCAAACTCATCCCCGTCCTAAGCATCTACACCCCCCACTGCTGGGCACAGGCCTTCCTCATGGAGAAACATTTGGAGTATGGGCCATAACACCACCACGCTTTCGAGGAAGAAACGGTTGCAATAGAGACCGGGACCAACGGCTTAACGTGCCTGAAGCACGGAGGAGTTCGAGATCACTATGCTTTGATCACCCATCCAAGGCCTGACCAAGGCGAAGATTGCTTTGTTTTCGATATCGAAATCCAAAGTTAACCACTACACCATCTGCTTCTCAATAATGTATAGGACTCTCATAGAAGGGAATTATTACCGTCACCTGACAAAAGTGTATACTTACACACGTGACTGTACCCACAGGCGGAAATTGAATTGGCAAGCCATGCCAAACAGTCATGCCAATGACAATGAAAATCGTATGAATGAATTACGTAACAAATGACGTTTGTTGATACGTAGAACATGGTAATCAGTGATAATGAATCCCCAAACATATTTAGATTGCAGTTTGACGCAATAAATGTGTCGTACAAAACCTAAAAATCATACTAGAAACTAAGGCCGTATTCTAGAAAGAATCTTAAACTGAGCGCAGCTAGAAAGGGCGCGTGGGAATGAATAGCGCCTTCTCTTTCTAACGGTACTACAAACAGATCTACTTTTGAGTTTAATTCTGGAGTACCGACTTTAATAAATAAAAAAACAAAGACTTTTATTATTATAAATGTTTTAAAGATCAAGCAAGTTGACAGCAAGCAGCAGTTGTTGTCAAGTTGACTCATAACAAAAGTTATGAAAATTATGTTAAATTCACATAGTATATCAAGTTCAATAAATATAAATAAGGGATTCCTGTAGAAATTTAATTTAAACATGTTTTACCTTTACTTTCTTTTTCATCTGCCAAAAACGCTATCCGCCATTTTCGTGAAATTAGTGAAGTAACTCTTCATGTAATGTAAACAATTACTACGAATGGTCAAAATCCGTCAAACGCCAGTCGCAACCAATCAAGCATGTCGGCTGTGTCAGCCTGTGTTACGTGTGTGCGTATTGATTGTTTTTCAAAATAGTGACAGATAATTCATAGTTTAAAATTTAAAATTTATCGTGTTATATGGGTAACAGAAATGAATCATTTGGGGCCCAATTAAAAAGGGTCAACTAGCCTATTATGATATATTTATTTATTTACGAAACAACTTTGTTTAGACACATAGTTTGTTTACGAGATCATTCACCTATGGAATGAATTACCTTGGACAACTCCATGGCCATTTCGAATGTGCCCACGGTGTCCATGTTGCTGGCCATGACCGGGACTCCACGGTACGTCTGTCCGGAGTTACGGAATGTGATCTCTCTGTACAGGTCCACCTGAAAAAAAATATTCCGAGTTAGAATTGTAGACCTAAAATTTATTTGAACTGGGATTTTTTTTGGTAGTTTGCGTTAACTGCGAACACTAATGTTCGAAAACAAGAGATGTTTCTATTGCGTCTCGTTTTGTGCCCGTTGACTAGTTAGATTGTAATAAATTTGGTGCAACTGAAGGGTATAGTTATTGACCACTGCTTAGTGCTTCTACAATCTAAATACCATATATAACTCAAAGGTGACTGACTGACATAGTGATCTATCAACGGACAGCCCAAACCACTGGACGGATCGGGCTGAAATTTGGCATGCAGGTAGATGTTATGACGTAAACATCCACTAAGAAAGGATTTTAATTAATTCTACCCCCAAAGGGATAAAATAGGGATGAAAGTTTGTATGAAACTCTCCCAATTTTAATTCAATCGGGCTGAGACCTTGCATGCATAAAGCTACTATGACGTAGGCATCTCCTAAGCAAGGATTTTGATAAATTCCACCCCTAAGGGGATAAAATAGGGGATGAAAGTTTGTATAAATCTTCTTAGATTTTCGACTGATTGAACTGAAAGTAAAGATTGAAGCTACTATGATGAAGATGTTCGCTTAAATAGGATTTATCAAAGTAACTATTCTACGCGAACGAAGTTTGCGTGTGCTCCAGCTCTACGGGAAAGCAGACCCTCCACCCTGGCCTAACAAAGTACAGGCGCCCACGCTCTCCTGCGTGTGCCCGGCCACCTGCGTCTTGTTACAGCGGGTGGGGGATGCCACCCTTCGCGCCTCCGCCATTTTGAAAGGCACTCTAGAGGTGGGGTAAACAAAACAAGTGGTACGTGGTGGGAGAGGTTAACTGGTTCGGATTCGCCCTAAAAAAGGAACAAAGCCCAATTTCTTAAAGCAAATTATATTCATAAAAAAACAAGAAAAGAATATTAAACTAATCAAACATTTTAGTCCCATCGTTAAATCATATAAATATTAGGTCCTTACATATGAAATTGATGTTTTGTATGGAGATTTTGGGGAATTCTGCATTTTCCATACTAACATTTTATCAGTTTTCTTCACAACGACAAATATTTGGCAAAGAGAGATAATAATATTTGGCATGTATCCAAAGAGTATACAATAACTACGTAAGAAGAGACGGGACTTCCATAGAGAGAAATTAATCCAAAGAAATGTAAGGCACTTAAATAAGTTGTCTCCGTGTCCAATTTTAACACAATTAAACTTACAACAAAATATGAAAACAAATCAAAAGAGCTCAAAAATATAGTCTATTTTAGACGAGGTAATTATTTTTTAGGAATACTCTGAATCTTAATAGTTACAGACAAAATACTAAGAGAAAAAAAAACACCAATTTCATAGGTAAGGACCCAATATTAGACAAACTGAAATTATGCTAAATACATTTATAAACCAAAAGTTGTTAGGTCAACTCAAATTATAGTTTCTTACGGCACTTAACAGGCCATTCACGTCGAAGTGCTAGAAGGAAAAAAAATAGTGACGTATTTCATGTAAATCTAATTGCAGAATAAATGATTCTATTCATTTCATTATATGATACGTTTTTCTAACAAACATAGGACAACCTCGAAAGGCTACCCCGTTTATATAAAGGTTTATATAAAGGTTGCAATTACTTGACTTCAAAAATAACGTCTACGCTGTTATATAATGGAGTTAACGTGAAATTAAATAAAAACGTCTCGCATACAGTATAACTGAAAATAGGCAAGCTGCCAACATCGAACAATGTTGGGTCTAATGAAAATCCCTGGTTATACGAAAGGTGACCCGAGATTCGTTGCGAAAATTACGCAAGATTTTGCTATAGCAACCGTTATAGAAATATACGTACACTGTTATATAAACTCACAAATACATTAAAAATAATAATAATTTGTTGACGAATTCTTTCATAGAAAAGGGAGAACCTGCCTTTACAGCTTATAGAGACTGTTCGAACACCTGCCTTAGGGTCTAATCAAAATGATTCAGCTCCATTCAGCGTTTATCATCAATCAATCGCCAGTTTTATATGGAACTTGTTCAGTTTTTCGTGTCTGTTTAACCGCGTAACCATTTCATATAAAATCGACGATTTACATAGAAAAACGCAGAATGCAGGTGAATAAGTGTGAGTAGTCCATAAGGATGGTTCCTTGTAAATCGATTGATAGATATTACTTTAAATTAATCCCCGGGTCTTAATCAGAGCACCAACAATAATTACAACAGATTTTGAGATGATAAAATTTTTGTGTGTGTAATTTTGTTTGACGCAGTATCTTCTTCATGGAATTCAATACCTTAACGTAAAAACCAAAACCTAATCATCCTAAAATACCCCCCTAATCATCACACCTTTTTCCTTTTAATGAATTAGCTATGTTCTAGTGTCATATCTTAATGAGTGTTGAATATTTTTGTGGCCTTTGAACAACAGATTTTATATTACCTTGGAACTTATGTGTCCCTAGTACTTTTGCATATTTATTATACATACATTCATCATTGATATTATCATCACGCCTCTTTCCCCGAAGGGGTAGGTAGAGGAGTTACCACTCACATTTCCCCAGCTATGTTAGGTCCCCATGTAACAGGTGGCGAGCCGGTTGCCATGCACCGGGCACAATGTGAGGCGAGCGATATTCACAATGAACTGTACATAAGATTTATTCAAACTCAGTGGTACAGGCGGTGGGATCGAACCCGTGATTCCCGTGGCCTTCTCGAGTAGTACCCCGTTCGTCTCAACTCGGCTACCGCTGCCTTAATATTGTCCCTTATTGGATTTTATTGAATTTTGGGCGGCCTACTGTGAGCGGCTTTGGAATGAATAATATTAGCGTGATACTATTATAATCGCGGATATAATCATTATGGGTAATTAACCGATATCAGAGAGGAGCTCGGTGGCGTAGTGGCTAGTACGCTTTGGCTTTCACAAAACAAAGCTACCTTCGCCATGGTCGGGCTGTGGAAGGGTGACCGAAACTGTGTGATTTCGAGCTCCTCCGTGCTTCGGAAAGGCGTTGGTACCGGTCGCTATTGCGACTGTTTCCACCCACCAATCCGCATTGGGCCAGCGTGGTGGTGTTACGGCCCATACTGCACGGCTCCATTTGGATGGCCTATGCCCAGCAGTGGGACGTATATAGGCTGAGGACTAACCGATTTCATAGAAACATACAGCAAAAATTTGTCTTTATTGCACCCTTTGTACTGTCTTTGTAATTTGTCGTTTCGTTGTTATGTTTTTCTGTGTACAATAAATTGTTAAATAAATAAATAAATAAAAAACTACAAATTTCATTGTGTATATTGCCTGTTTTTTACTTCGATTGAATCGATTTAACGATGCGGGCTTCGAGCGACGTTTGGTGGGTTAGTCGGTCATGTAGGTACCTACAATTATTAAAGAATTATTGAAGAAGCTAATGAAACTTTGCTTCTAAGATTAAACTTTAATTAAAATAAACTGCACGGTAGGCTTTTACACGACATGACTTAACCTGTTTCGTTCAACTTTAATGGACAAATACTATGACTTTGGTCTTATCAATCCTAAACTGGTATAGTGGTATATTATTATTTAATATTATGACCTCTATAACACATAAACGATTTATATTTGCCCGTGACTTCGTCCGCGTAGGATAGCTTGAGATAGTGTGATGGTATGTAGCCTAAAGCCTTTCTCAATAAATAGTCTATTCCACACTGAAAGGTTTCGTAAATTTGTCCTTCATTTTTCTAGGCGGCGCTAATGTAACCCTAATTTCATGTGTAGTGTGCCTTATTCTAGGTATTTTTTTTTACATTCACCCGCATGGCACCGGTTCCCATGGGAATAGCGGGATAAAAATTCGCATATGTCCTTTCTCAGGCTCTAGACTATCTGTGTACCAAATTTCGGTTAAATTGGTTCAGTAGTTTTGACGTGAAAGCGAGACACACTGATTACTTTCGCATTAATATGGATTAAGTATTGTTTGTATGTGTGTAGCTCAATGAACTTCGTTAACACTCTTTAGGTTTACGTCTTTCTGCTGGGTACAGATCTTCCTACACGGCGAAATACATCAGTGGTAAACTTACGTTGTAAAAAACTCAACTTTTTTAGTTGCGTTAATAATATCAATTTCTATGCGAAACATGATTTCAACTACTTTGCGCTAGGGCATTATAGAAATTGACATTCATAAATTCATAAAATAGTTGAGTTTTCTACAATCAAAACTTGTGGTACAGAAGCATGGCCCGTAAAGCGACCACGCTGGCCAAAAGCAGATTGGTAAGTAGAAAAGGTAGCAATAGCGACCGGGACCAACGACTTATCGAACCTTCCGAAGCATGGATGAACTCGAGATTACAAAGTTTTAGCCACCCGTCTAAGGAAAGACCATGGTGAAAGGGAACTTTGTTTTTAATATGATAATATCTTATATAATAATCTATCAATTCGCCGTGATGTTGAGTCAAATGTTAAGAAATTCTATAACCAAGTCAGGAATGCATTGAGATTATATAATATCTTTCTTTTTTATCAGATGTAAAAATTATATTAAAATTAGAGAAGTAAAGATGTTCTCTTTTAAGTAATAGCAATTTTCTAATTTCTGTAACACACCAATTCGTGGCTACTGTTGGCCACATGTACACATACATGTAGTGTGTAAATTGACAACCTAATTGTAGGTTGTCAATCTAGCCCTTAACTACTAACATTTTTACTGGTAAACTAACAATAATTGTCAACTGTGGTATACACCAAATAAATAAATATCGAAAGGCAAAGAACATGAACCACTCCGCCAAATCCTGCAATAACTCAGAAACACAAATATTAATCAGTGTCCACACTTTACTAATTATTTCTTCGTAGATAACAAGTATTGATTCTTTCATTGAGCTCGGAAAACAAAATTACCTTTCCGTGGTCAAGCCTTGGATGGGTGAACAAAACTTTGTGATCTCAAACTCCTTCATTCTTCGGAAGGCACCTTAACCCATTGGTCCTCGCCGCAATTGCAACCGTTTCTACCCACCAAGCCGCATTGGGCCAGCGAGGTGGTGTTACAGCCCATACTCCTCATGTGTTGCTCCATGAGGAAGGCCTGTGCCCAGCTGTGGGACATAAATAGACAGAGGACAGATTCTTTCATTGGCATATCTTTTCTTTTGCTTTGTAATAATATTATATTATCGTCTTCTTCTTCTTCGTGTCAATGGCTCAAATGTCGTGACGCCAGTACTCGGCGACGGCTACAGATCGGCTTAATATTCGGAGACATAAATATTGATGAAAAGATCCTTCGGAAACCCAAGGACACTTTTGGATAGCATATTCTAAGATAATCTCATTTTATATTCTATGGACGTTACGCCATCGCCTTTCTGCCGTTCATATTAATAACCATCGACTATTAATTTTTTTTCTTCAGAACATTCATTTTATTCTAACACAAAAAAACGTGTACAAGTTATATGTACAAAAAATTGTAAATTCGTTACATAAAATAGAAATTAGTACAAAAGCTTTAGCTTATTTCTAAAAGATTTTTCACCTACGGAAATAACTTAGAAAGTTTATAGTATTATAGAATCGTAATTAATTATCTTTAACATAATTTTTTTATCTTATTAAAAAATTAAATATAACAAACAAATAAAACTAAAATCTCAAAATACAAACTACCTATTGAATGATTGAATGTAGTTGAAAGGGTAAATTCTTGCACCTGTGTCAACTCGTGCAAGATAAGACGAACCGTAATTTATAAAAATGAAAATGTAAAAAAGCATTACATTAAAAAGGCCATTACAGCTCAAGCCGATAAAAACCTATTTTGTGTTTTTAAAATGGTGATTATCGATCGGTGCTGTCACTTTAAATTTAAAAAAGTTACATTCGCCATGGTCACTCCTTAAATGGGTCGCCAATCCGCATCGTATCAGACCCTGGTGGTTTTACAGACCATATTCCTTATGTTTCTTCATAGGAGGGCGTGTGTCCAGCAGTGGGACGTATTTAGACTGGTGGCGGCAGGTACATAAGTTTTGTAAGTATTGACTAATAAAGAAAATGTTAATAAGGACATTTTTTCCCCTCTATAGCAAAATAGCTTCTGACAAAAACACGCAACAAAATGCTAAGTATATATAAAATAATGTATTTCCTTGTTAACAAAACACGCAATAATAGTTATGGCGTTTCAAAGAATCGCAGGGGAAGTTTCAGTCAACTTTAGGATAATAATAACAATATTGTATTGTCTATCAAGCTATCCAACTTGTAATGCGAAGCTACTATGAATCTTAAAAACAGGAGCTATGAATCATGGCTAATCTGCAACATTCATACTAATATTGACCTATGAAATTGATGTTTTTATTCTGTCTTAGCAATTTGTCCGTAACTATTAAGATTCAGAACATTCTTATAAAATAATTGCCTCTTCTAAAAATAGACCATATATTTGAGCTCGTATTATTTAATTTGATAATTTTTTGTAAGTTAATTTGTGTTAAAATTAGACACAAAGACAATTATTTTTAACTGCCTCCCGAATACATCATTTGATTTGCATTTACATAAAAACGATGAATAATTTTTATCAAGCGTGTTCACACACATATTGCTAAAGCTTGTCTAATGATACATGCCAAATATTATTATCTCTGGATTTGTCGTTGTGAAGAAAACTGATAAAATGTTAGTATGTAAAATGCAGACATCCCCAAAATCTCCATACAAAACACCAATTTCATAGGTAAGGACCTAATATTATAAATTCGAAAGTAACTCTATCCGTCTGTCTATCGGCGTCAAAACTACTGGACTGATTTAATCGCAATTAGTACCCAGATAGTAAAGGGCCTGAGAAAGGATACAGGCTACTTTTTATCCCGATATTCCCAAGGGAACGGGTACCGCGCGAGTGAAACCGCCGAAGCCGTTTTAAATATTAAGATAGCAAAATCTATACATATAATAAAACTGTAGATATCGAATGTCTGTACATAGAAAAAAAATGCTTAATACAGTCAGGGGGATGAAAAAGAGGAAAAATACTAAAACTTTTTTTTTTTAATTGTTTCTCTGTCTGTTTGTAGGTTTGTCTGTGTGTACGGGCTTATCTCCGAAATGGCTGGACCGATTTCAATGAAATTTTTCATGGTGATACCTTACACCCTTGGTAAACATCTTAGATAATTTATATTCCGGAAAATTGAAGGGTTCCCGTGGGATAGTTAAAAAACCATAGTAACCGCGGACGAAGTCGCGGGTTACAGCTATTACTAAATATACATAGTTGACTTTCTAACATGCTGTCGTTTTTTATTTTAGTTTGACTAAGTATAAATAGTATTTAAGTCACTACTACGAGTATACATCGGAGGAGCTGTGTGGCGTAGTGGTCAGTACGCTTTGTCTTTAGATATCGAAAACAAAGCTATCTTCCCAATAGTCAGGCTGTGGATGGGAGACCAAAACTTTATGATACATATATACAATCACGCCTGCAATCCCCGAAGGGGTAGGCAGAGTCTAAGGAGCACTGTGCTCCTTAAGACCACTTTTAACCATACAAAAATTGCGTTTGGTCAGATGAACAATCGTGAAAGAGTAGTAACAAGTGTACTCTTTGCCCTTAGTCGCCTTTTACGGCATGCTAGGCAAGAAAAGCAGTTGGTACATTCTTTTAGTGTTCCGGACCAACATGGGACCAAAACTTTATGATAATTATCCAAATCCTCAGTGTTAAGTAGGTAGTTTTGTTTCCAATATCGAAATCTAAAGGATTTGAACCACCAGGTCAACAGCTATCTAAAAAGTCGACTGCCGAAAAGATGTGAACAGCCATGTGACTGACGTTCGGAAGAATCGATCGGTTAAGCCGAATAGTGTGGTGATACGCACTCGGCTTGAACCGATTCCGCGTCGATAAGTTTGGGAGACCCTAAAAAGCAGGCTCTACCAAACTCATTGACTGATTTGATTAAAAGGCGGCTGCCAAAAAAGGGGAGATTTTAAATCTATTTTCTGATGTTCATGTACAGCCTGCAAATATAATTTTTTAGTATAATTATGAATTTTCATACTTCTATCGAGGTCGGGATCTCGGGATAGAAAAAAATCATTAAAAACAAACTTTTGTAGCAGACTTTTGTTTCTTCGAAAACGATGAGTTTGACCGGAATAAGTTTGTTTATATGAGAGTTATTGTGTATTTGAGAGTTATGTGTATAAAAATATTTCCATTATAGCAAGAACATAAACTAGGGAGCTAGGGCGGCATTAACCTGGCATTAACGAACATCTCAAATCATTTATTTTTTTCATTTATTTCAATTCCAGATAATTTATTACTTTGTATTTAAGTCGAATTACAACATTAATCTATCAGATATAAGTTATTGAGATATTATCAAATTTAAAATACATAATATTTACAATCTGATAACTATCGTTTCACTATGTAAATCAAACAGTTTCCACGAACTGTTTTTTTTATATTTTAAGTAATTTTTTTGCCTGCTCGTAGCTTTCTTTAATATCATTGTTTAAAACTATCATAATATTAACAGAAAATACATATCCTGGCACAGACCTATCACTTCTTCCATTTGAAGCTTCTTTTGACTTGGTCTTCATGGGTAAGTTTTATTCTCAGTGATAGGCACAATCGGGTATTGAACTGGTGACCTCTTGCACAATTACTACCTATACCACTCCTTTATAACTGCCTTTTTCATCCCCTCTTCTTGCCTTTTTCCACTCTAGGTAGGGTCAGCACATGTCTTCTTCTTCCATTCTCCTCTGTAGCTTGTTCTTCATGCATTAAATCCATAGCTTCTTTGGTCTTCCTCTCACTCTAGGTTCGCCCACAACCATACTCTGAATCATTATTGTAATTTGACAGTCATCCCTCCTCATAACATAACCATATCACCCATAAAATATCATTTGATTGATATCGCTACAATCAAATCGATACGCTACAAATGAGACGAAATAATATTTCCAACAATGTTTAGAGATGAAAGACGAGCTAATAAAAATGAAACACAAAATATAACAAATGAAAATATTAACATTCCAACACAATATAAAATTTGAGTTGACTTTAATTAAAATATTTGGCATTAATTGCTACTTTATGAAAGCTTTTTATCGCTTACCATTGGGCTTTATTATGTTCTACTATGAAATTATTACTACTAATCTATAAGTTCTAGTATCGAAAACACGGACCACTGTACCCTCGCACATTGATTTATTAAAGTATAAAGTGTTATATCTCTTTGTTCCCAATTTAAAAAAAACAAGCAATACTCTTTTTCGTGTCAGATATCATTACGCAGGTCCCTCTGTTTAACAAAGCGCACAGTTTGACGACAGTTATAATGTTTTACTGTGGCATTTGATTTACTGCGGCATTTGATAAATTATACAAGAATTGCTCCCGTCACGGATAATGTACAGTCACGTGCAAAAATATTTATACAGTTTTGACTTAAGGGTTCCTCACACTATCCAGCTCCATTCAGCGTTTGTCTATAGGAAACGCCAGATTTGTATGGAACTTGTTCAGCTATCCGCGTCTGTTCAGCCGCATAAGCATCTCATATACAATCGTTGTTTTACTTAGAAAAAGGCCGAATAGCCTACAAAAATGTAGTTTTCTGGACAAACGCTGAATGGAGCTGAATAAATCCCTTTATTTTTGGTCACTACACCGAAGTACGGCAACCATATCCATTCTAGGAAAAAAAAATCATTGCATAGAAATGTTCAGTGATGTCTAGGTGTTGTAGCCACAAATGCTATATTTACAGAATATCAGTAGAAAATCTTTTAGTAGTCTAAAAGATTAATTATTATAGAAACTCTTACATCGGATGTTGTTATTGATGGAAGTGTGTTAAATCTTTATGTTTTACTAGCTGTTGCCCGCGAGTTCGTCCGCAGTAACTGGTTTTCAATTATCTCACGGAAACACTTTAATTTTCCGGAATAAAACAGTATCTAAGATGTTAATCAGGGATATAAGGTATCACCATGCAATATTTCATTGAAATCGGTCCAGCCATTTCGGTGATTAGCCCGTTCAAACAGATGAACAGATAGAGAAACAGATAGAGAGCAGATAATTTTTTTTTTGGTATTTTCTCTTTTCTTTGATTTTAAGCATTTTTTTCTACGTATACACATTTGACCTCTACAGTTTTATTATATGTATAGATTTAAAATTCAGAGTAAACGTCATCTTTACATTCCACAGAAATTCGGGATCTACTTATAAAACAGAGAAATTGCAAGAATGGAAAAATATAATTGTGAGGTAGAGTTGTGCGCGGTCGAGTAGAGTTTTTTAGGGAAAGGTAAAACAAGAAAATATAAACTATTTTCTTGTTTCATCACAAAAAATACCTAGATCTTTTATTCTAATTATAAACGTCTGCCTTATTATATAAGTATAGAAATGCTTCCTAAAAATGTTATCGTTTGGTCGCGAACTTCTGGCACTCTATTAAACGTTTAAGTAACGGAAATAAATATAAAGATGTTTTATTGGAAAGATATAATTAGATAATTTTCATTGTCACACCAATGTTAAGGTCAAGTAATTTTATAGTTGTTATTTATTCAGTCGTTGATGAAAATATACACGGAAATTACGAGCCAATACATCACGATCGGAAAATTTTAGCTGTACAATTTTCTTTCTTGCAAATCTTATTATATATACCACTAATATATAACATAATAAGGCGTGTGGCAGCGGCAACCAATCCATCTTTTCCCTTGGGTGTCGTAAAAGACGACTAATTTGTGTTTAACAAAAAAGTACTTAGTGTATTCTTAATCTAAAAATATCAAGATAATACTGTATATGGATTATGATACAAATTTAATACAATACACATTTTTAATTAATTACAAAAAATAGTTTCAAAATCTGAATATCTCTTAAAATAATACATAGAAGAAAAAACAATATTGAACCAAAAAATGCGCTCAATTAGAAAACTAAGATAAGACTCATTCACAGAAATAATTGCGTACATATGTCTGCAGACAATTAACACGTTCTTATGTAAGTTTTAGACTCATTTCCTTGAATACCACGAAACTGTCTCAGCTGGCATTTTCCGATGAACCTTGATCTTTCAGGCATTAAAAAACATAAAAAAAATACTCACATCATTCCTGCTTCTCAACGTACTTCTTTTTGGGCGAAGGAGCACATCTTTGAAGTCTAATTTCACTTCGTTAATAATATTAGGCATTGCACTTAGCACTAGTAAAATACGAGCGAATTCAAAACAATGCGAACCCCGGCAGCGCACCTCTCCCGCGCTTAGTATCGACTGAGACTCGCCGCCAGTGTGACCATTATATAAATCTAATTTTGCACCGCGCGATAGACATAATAAAAGCAGTGTACCGGTATTATAATTATAAATAACACTAAATCGAGAATGCTTTTTTTTATTTCAATAGTTTTTGCAATGTTTTTTTCTGTAATCGTAATCGTAAAGTGAATCGACATTTTGAATTGTTTTGTCTTCTAAAATATAATTTCATTTCACACACGATTTAAATTAAAAGAATTATGCTTTTTTTTGATGTCACGGAGTAACTTTCTTACTACGTTTTTTTTTTCTTTGTAACAACAAACATATCATCGCGCCTCTTTCTCCAAAGGGAAAGGCAGAGGCACCTACATTTGGCCAGTGATTTACCATGCCATGAGCGTAGAAAAATTACATACGCATATTATTCTGAGTATTTTGTTAATCCACCTAGTCTTTTTAATTAGCAATACAATATTATACGGTAATTAATAATATTACACGTAGATAGTTATACATATTTCTAAGTATAAATTGACTTCATAAATTCATCACATAAATAAAGTCTCAATTCCGGTTAAAATTTTAATTCATTCAGAAATTATGATCATAATTATAATATATGACAGGCATTGTTATTTTCCTATTTTTTAGACAATTATCAAAAATTTTATGGGAAATTTCCTAGTCTGGCAACACCGCCATTTCAGGCGTGACAGTGACGTCACGAGGACGAACAGAAATACCCGCTTTCAGTCGCTAGGTGAAGGTTACGAAAAAAATATAAATTGCATTCCCTGGTTTTTTGTTAAAATAAAATACTATTTACACGAACACCTTAGAAAAAACTTTCAACTCTATTGCTTTAGATATACCGATATAAATCTATTGATGTAACAGTCAGCTGTTTCGCCGGAGCCGTACGCATGCGTCATGCGGAAGGCAATGCGGCCAAATTATAATGGCATTGAAATAGTCGGATTGGCTTCAGTATAACACCTTCCTGTATCGAGGTGTTATATTTACATGGCATTTAATTTTACAATGTATTTACAATGTTTAAAAATGTAGACACTGAATTTTAAATGTTTACTTATGCAGAAATAAAGACTTTCTTGGAATTCGAATAATTATTGATAATAATTGCTTCGAATTTTGTTTTCGTTAAACGTTCTAATAGCTTTTTTAAATATATTAAAAGGTGTTATATTTACATGGCATTTAATTTTACAATGTATTTACAATGTTTAAAAACGTAGACACTGAATTTTAAATGTTTACTTATGCAGAAATAAAGACTTTCTTGGAATTCGAATAATTATTGATAATAATTGTTTCGAATTTTGTTTAACCTTCTAATAGCTTTTTTAAATATATTTAATCGGCGCTTAAACAAAAATTAATATCATAATTAAAAATAGGAACGTGAAGCTTAAAGAAATAAGGAATAAGGTTGGTACATATTTAAAAAATTCGAACAAACTAGTCAAATATTCATTTCACAAACATACATACGATTGTATCGTCTTAAAGGTATATCCCCGAAAAGCGCAGGAGTGCAATACACGCCCTCACTTTGCCAGTAAATTTGTTGGTCCCAAGTAATAAGGGAGAAGCCTATTAAGCCACTATAGAATGACAGAATGTTACATGCCATTCCTCTGCAATCGGAGCCATAAACACGTAACCAAACCTTTTAACTGTACCCCCAGTGGAAGTTTTGATTGTAACAAAATTTCAGTTCAGTCGGTTAAAGATATCTGCTTGAAAATTCAGTTGCAAGATTCGTCTTTCCCAAACAGAGAAGTGAAGTAGAAATAAAGCAGTAAAAACACTCAACTCAACATGATTTCAATTACTTTCCGCTAGAGGCCTTTCTCACGTTTTCGATAGAAATTAACGCTAATAAAAAATAAGTTTTTACAATGAAACTTATACTAGGAGTTGACGAACTCCGTGGTCGAGTGGTCTGTACGCCGGTCTCAAGGCGCCGCCGCCATCTCGAGAGGTCCTGGGTTCGATCCCCAGTGGAGGCAAGTGTTTGGGTGATGAATTTTCAGACATTTGTTCTCCAGTCTTGGATGTTCATTATATATGTATAATATTATGTATATTCTGAATAATTATGTGTATTTATCTATTAAATATATTTGTCCGTCATCTAGTATCCGTAACACAAGCAGCATTTAGTTGCTTAAAATGGGACTAGTTGATAGGTGTGAGTGTCTGAGGATATTTATTTATTTTTATTTATTTAAACATACAAGGCTACTTAATATCATAGAGGCAGTAAAGTTTTATGCTGACTCGGACCACGTGCGAGTAATAATGTCCGATTTACGTAACTCGTCGCTGTTCGCTGGAGCCGTGTGGTAGCGGCTCATTAAAAGAATACTACCAACCCGTCTCTTCCCTTCTTATCGTAAAAGGCGACTAATAGACTTAGAACTGCACAACCATCCAATAGCTTATAGCGGCGACGGGCGGCTCACCACCCGTCACGCTGAGTGCAGACAATGCTTGGTGAAGCGCGGGCTATGGCAATGGACTGCTTTTGCGGTGCTTTTGCCTAGTCTCTGACTAACCCTTAGGGGATGATTACATGTATGCTAGGCATTATAGATACTTTTAGGATTCCTTTGGTTGTGTTACCGCTCATATTGATCGTGAGTTTCTTTATGGAGAAACGTCTGTGTCCAGCAGTGCAATGCTATCTGTTGTAGAGTTAAAGATACTATTTAAGTCGAGAATCTCGGTGGCGTAGTGGTTCATACGCTTTGACTTTCGATATCTGAAACAAAGCTAGTCTGTCCATGGTCAGTCCGTAGATGGGTGACCAATCATTGTGCTCTCGAGTTCTTCTGTGCTTTGAAAAGCACTTTTTAAGCCGGTGACCCCGGTTGCTATTGCTTCTTGAACACCAATCCGCATTGGGCCAGCGTGGTGGGGGTTCTTATACATATCTTAAGACATTCTCACCTATTGACTAGCCCCATTTTAAGCAACTGCTGCTTGTGTTACGGATACTAGATGGTGGCTTAATATATTTAATAGATAAATACATAATAATATAAATATTGACTGGAGAACAAATGCCTGTATTTATCGCACAAAAATTTTCCATCACCGGGAATTGAACCAGGCAGCGGTAGGAGTGTAGCCAGGAAGCGGTAGGTATGGTCCGTAGACAGGATTCCTCTTCGACAAAAAAGGTGTGTCTGAAAGAAGTTTTGTTATAAATTTATGAGCAGACCATAATTCAATAAAAAAGCTATCAAACAGTCATACTTGTCAAAGAATTTTGTAAAGTCTTTACGTAAATATGATAAAAAAATAATAAACATGAAACTCGCATTTCTTTCGCTCGTTCTGTTTTTAAGTGAACAAGTTAGCAGCAACAATGTCCCTGTCATCTCGTTGGACCCGACGCAAGCCAATGTCACTAACAAAACTACCGAAAGCAGTACTGAAAATATGGAGGTAACGTAATCAATGATATTTTTCGACTAGCTTTTGGAGATAACAGTTAACATTTCAAAATTATCTCTCTTCTCGTCAGCCTATATACGCCCCACTGCTAGGCACGGGCTCTCCTCATGGAAACAAACAGAAAGAGTGTGGGCCGTAACACCACCATGCTGGCCCAATGCGGGTTGGTGGGTAGATGCGGTTGCAATAGCAAACGAGACCAACAGCTAACGTGCCTTCTGAAGCACGGAGTTCCAGATCACAATGTTTTCGTCACCCATCCACGGCCTGACCATGGCGAAGGTTTGTTTCCGAAGGAAGCTTTGTTTCCGATATCGAAAGCCAAAGTGTTTTTTTATTTTTATTTCAGAATTATAATATTACAAAAATGCCTATATTTATTTACGAGTAGTCACATAAGTCGACAATGGGTTCTTATTAAGGTAGTTAGGAGCATTATCTTGTAGAGTTAATTTATTTTCCGAGGTAAATTACGTTGATACGTTGATTGCTTTATCTTTAAAATTATCTTTATCTTTATTTTAAATTATAATTAAATAATCAATTACAAGTTAAAATTAATATATCTTTTTAAAGTTTCATATAAAGAAATATTTAAAAGAATATATTATAAATTTTCCAGCTAGTGTCAGTTGTTTTATCCACAGATGTTACCATTTTTTTTTAATAAAGATTATCCTGAACAGGATGAATAAGTAACGTGTGCTATTCCTAATCTATACATATAATGAAACTGTAGAGGTCGAATGTCTGTACATAGAAAAAAAAATACTTAAAACCAAGTCAGGGGGTTCTAAAAAGAGGGAAAATACCAAAAAAAGTTTATTTTTTTGTTTCTCTGTCTGTTGGTCGGGCTAATCTCCGAAATGGCTGGACCTATTTCAATGAAATTTTGCATGCTGATACCTCATATCCCTGTTCAACATCTTAGATACTTTTTATTCCAGAACATTAAAGGGTTACCGTAGGATAGTTTAAAAACCAGAGTAACCGTTAAGGATTTAAGTTTGATCTCATCCTCGAGTTTGTTATTTTCCCAACATCGATCGCTCCCTTGTTTCTTTAAAACAAGATGAAGGTAAGCATCTGCCCTTACCGGATTCAGAATTTCACTGTATTAACTTCGCCATTCTCTTATCCCACTCTGTTTCAGTTCATATCATTCGTAGCGCTCATCGACAAAGACCAAGACAACAGCGAGTACTGGAGGGAGACAGAGATCTTGTCTCTGGTCCGGTCTAAGGAGCTGGAAATAGACTACGACAAGTGCGAACAGAGCAGGCCGTCCAGCCTTGTGAACATACCCAGCGGGAGAAGTGTGAGGCCTATATGCAAAGGACACGTTGGTAATAAATCGTACTTGCTTTTTTAAAGTATTTATTCACCCTTTTCTATGTTTCGCTACTTAGACGTAACGAGGCGCTATATCAGTATTAGCGACTTTTTGCTCTTATTGCGCTCTTCTCTGGCCATTTTCTCTTTGATTCTGTTTTTAAATTAAGCATCTGTCTGCTTTTCATTATTTTGTGGTTTTGGTCTCCAACTTTTCATTCCTATCAGAGTTAGCGTCTGGAGCGGTTGTCTCGACGCCTAACATATATATTATAATATAATTTGTTAGCTGTACTAAAAGCGCAGCGGTAGCAGAGTTGGGACGGACGGGGCACACTCGTTCGAGAGGCCGCGGGAAACGCGGGTTCGATCCCACCGCCTGTTTTGAATAAAAATTATGTAATAAAAATTATGCATTTTGAATATCGCTTGCCACACATTGTGCCCGGTGCATGGCAACAGGCTCGCCACCTGTTACATGGGGAGCTAACATATCTGGCGAAATGTGGGTGTTTAACACCTCTGCCCACCCCTTCGGGGAATGATGATATGTTATGTGAGTTCTCAAAGTCGAAACTTATAATATAGATAATATATTTTTACCAAGAGACTATTGTAAGTAACCCTACCCCTATAATATTCTTTAAGTTTTGTGTTCAGTTATTTGTGTTATTTACCTTTTAACTAATTGTTCCAGTTGTGCCTTTGATTTACATACAATAAAAATAGTGACAAGCAAGTGTCTACATCAACATTACCTACCTACGTTACAAAGGCAATAAATGACAGAATTTCTAATTTTCAGATTACCAACTCTGCCCGCAATGCCCACACTACAACAATCGCACCGAGTGTGAATTATTTAGAGATTCATGCAGGTAGTTCGATCAAACAAAATAATAAATAATGTCAATATAAGGAAATAATGAACTTCTTATAGTTCACTTTGTAAATCTAGGGTTAGAACACCAATTGGCAGGCATTCCTTCACATATTTTACCTGCTAAAAGTAAAACTTCCTATTAAGATACTCTTTTAAAAGTATATTAATTTGGCAGAAATTATAGTGCCATTTAAAAAATCACAATTTATCTTGTTTTTCATTCCTAAAAAACTTGATAATTTTTATGAGAACTTTTACTGAAATACCATTACATACCAACAGAGAAAGACGAGTCCATCCAATTGAGTACGGGACATACTGCGATAGGAAGTATGGCAAATGGCGGACCATGTTCGTGCCAGCGGACTACTCCCAGTGCCGGTGCTGCGACGAGTGCATACATTACAGAGGTACCATTCATCGACGCACTCTCCGTTTTAGTACGAGACATACTGCAATAGGAAGTACGTCACATGGTGTACCAAGTCGTTCCAAAAGGTACCGATGCTGCGACAAATGTATAGCTATGACAGTACAGAGATTCCATTTAAGTATATCAACACTTTTACTGCGTTCTGCCCTTTCGCGAATACATACGACATGATATTTTGGATTATGATTAAAATTTAAAAATGTTTATAGGTACCTATTAATATAAATATGGAATGTTTTACATTCTTCGATAAAAAATTATTTTATGTCAATATTCGAATTTGATGTCCAATAAATATTTGTCATAATATATCAAACATAATCTCAATGTTACAGAGCTGGATCAATCGTGCGTTGAAGATGAATACCATTTTGATTCTGAGGAATTCCTCCCAGTCACTACAATTGGTAAGGATCATCTATTTTTCTTTTCTTTGCGAACTCCCAATATGCTATATAAAATTTACCCACAGAAATGGACCTGCGATGTGCGAAGTATAAAAAAGTATTATCTGAACGTACCTAATAAGCTTACAAGGATTTTTTTAATGTCTGCTAGTTTATTTCACATAAATAAACGTAACATAACATATCATCACGCCATTTTCCCCGAAGGGGTAGGCAGAGGTGTTGACACCCACATTTCGCCAAATATGTTAGGTCTCCATGTAACCGGTGGCGAGCCTGTTGCCATGCACCGGGCACTACGTGAGGCAAGCGATATTCACAATGAACTTTACATAAGTTTTATTCAAAAAATTCAAAATTCAAAAGCGTTATTTCAGTTTAGATGCGTCTTAGCGCATGCTTGTAAATGTCATAAACATTTTACAATATTTCGTGAAACAGAAAAACTACGCCACCCTCCCTTTATTCAAACTAAGAGGTACATACAGGTAGTGGGATCTAACCCGCGTGCCCGTTATTCACAAAACATTAACTTTCAACATAAACCTTCACATTAATATTAATCTCAAACAAAATACAACGTAATGCTCTAAATTTAATACATTTATATATAAATGTATACTATGTATACAATATAAATAAACATATTAACATAATGAAAGTTATAAATTAAAATATAGACAATTAAAACACAAAATATCTATAAAAACTAAAATCAGGCTCATATCAGACGGCGTAGTCCGAAAGCGCCCGAAGATTTAAGCGTCTTAACAAATAAAACTGAAATTAGAAAAAAAACCGCGAGCCCGCGGCCTCTCGGACGAGTAGTGCCCCGTCCGTCTACCGCTGCCTTTTTCTTATTTCATATAAAGTGGTATTTTTGCAGACTTTCGGGCTGGCTGTAATCCGTACTGGGGACACCCCGAGCAAGAGATGCGAGCACTGAAATGCGATAAAATCTTACGAAGATGTACGTATACATTATAAAATCCTTCTCTTTGATCTATCAACTATCGTAATATATCTATAGAGGTAAACAAGTAGTAATGTATAATTTTTAGATAAGTTTTATTGTTTTGGACGCGTCATAAGTGTAATTACTTGTTACCTAAATGAT
Source organism: Parapoynx stratiotata (assembly GCA_910589355.1). NCBI lineage: Eukaryota > Metazoa > Arthropoda > Insecta > Lepidoptera > Crambidae > Parapoynx > Parapoynx stratiotata. Next base: position 8,858,146 of record OU342482.1, read on the forward strand.
TAAATAAAGAATTTCATTTCATCTCATTTCATCTCATTTCATCTCATTTCATCTCATTTCATCTCATTTCATCTCATTTCATCTCATTTCATCTCATTTCATCTCATTTCATCTCATTTCATCTCATTTCATCTCATTTCATCTCATTTCATCTCATTTCATCTCATTTCATCTCATTTCATCTCGTCTCGTCTCATTTCATTTCATTATCGTCGCTTCAACCGAGCTTATACCTAAAGGTATTTTGATGATGCTTTGATGACGTGTTTTTTTGTAAACATGATGATGATGAGTGAGCCGGGGTTATAGGTAGTTTAGTTATCACCAGCCTATATACGTCCTCCTGCTGGGCACAACACATGAGTATGGACCGTAACACCACCACGCTAGCCCACTGCGGATCGGTGGATAGAAACAGTTGCTACCACTCGCTATTGCAATAGCGAACGGAACAAAGATTGGTCACCCATCCAAAGACTGACCATAGCGAAAGAAGCTTTGTTTTCCATATAAAAAACCAAAACCTACAAATGACTATGATAACAAACTCACCTCGTCACAATTACAGTAACATTTATTTAAATAACGAGGTGTTTTTTAAATAAATGTTTACGAAGCCGAAATCGTTAAGTAAAACTGAATTGATTATATTTTGACAGGTGTGCCAGTATCAATTCCATCAATACCTAAGGAAACATTAAACTTGTAAGTATTTTAGATATTTATTTTTGGAAAGTAATTAATTGTCCTGCCATTTAATTATTTGTTCAGCATCAAAATGGTCAGCCGAAACACCATTTGAGCAGCCAACAAATATTTTGACAGCAATATATTGATCTGGGCATCATAATAATTATTTGGTCAGCAGAATAATTAATAGGGCAGCAAGATAATTATTTGAGCAGCAAAAAAGTTAGTAAAGCTGAAGAATCAATTCATAGGACGTGTCTTGTGATACATATAAGGTTAAGGTTATTTTTTATGACTTTTCAAAAGAATATTTATGTTATCATAACATATATAAAACAATTTGGCAGCCGAGAAAACATTTAAGTTGCTGCCCAATTAGTCTAATTACTGACAAATAAGAAATATCTGCTGCTCATAAGTTGTTGCCCAATTAGTTATTCTGCTCACCAATTTTAAAACTTTCCTGCCCATAATTTGCTGACCAATTAATTATTTTAGCTGACGAATTAAATTTTTTTGCTGACCAACATTCGAATATTTCGCTGACCGTTTTAAATAACACCCCTTTTTTCCATTTTATTTTGGACTTTTGCCTTTTAGACTAGTCAGTCATATCGTACCCTAATAATAAGAAATAAAACAAATACTATCCTAACTAAAGTACCCAGAGCGGAGGTCATTGACGACGTATTTTTTGAACCATTCGGCAAACCAATCAAGCAATCAAACGTTGGTTCTGCCATGATCTGCTACATCACACCAATGTCATTGGGCTTTAATTGTCATTGTATCATCAATGTCTGTGTCTGTCTCTCTGTCTGATTATTTAAAGGCTAGCCACTTGTTACAATTCTTTCACGATTTTTCATCTTACCAAATCCAATTTTTGTATGGCTAAATGTGGTCTTAAGGAGCGCTGTGCTCCTTGGACTATGCCTACTCTTTCGGGGATTGCAGGCGTGATTTTATGTATGTATGTAAAGCATACATTACCTGATGTAAAAAAGTGTAATAATAACGTATGGAATTTATGTAATGACAGATAAATGTAAATCACAATCTTCTTCCTGCTTTTTCATGACGGCCCGACATGTCTAACTTTTCCATTCTCCTCTGCACTCGTCATCTCGATATCCACTTCCATGCGACTCATTCCTTCCTTTTTTATAAATTGCAATGACATAAATAAATAATAAATATCCTCAGACATTCACACCTATCAACTAGCTCCATTTTAAACAACTAACGCTGCTTGTGTTACGGATACTGGATGACGGATAAATATATTTAATAGATATATACATACATATAAATATTCAGAAAATATACAATACTCATATAAACATCCAAGACTGGTGAGCAAGTGCCTGTATCCATCATCACACAATCATCTGTTCTCACCGGGGATCGAACCCAGAACCTCTCGAGATGGCGACGCCTTGAGACCGGCGTACAGAGCACTCGACCACGGAGATCGGGTGGAAGATTGAGAGAGATAGGAGATTAAGAAGTGGTTTTATAAAAGCTACAACTAATATGTAAATGTTCAATGAAAACAAAGTAACGCTTATATAACACTACTTACACTTTCCACGACATAAATCAAACTAGATTCTGGCACTTTGCTGTAGTAATAAGCTTTCGCCGGAAATGTTCCGTTATTAAGGTCATACCGCTTACTTGGCAGCGCTTTTGGCAGTAAAGTGAGAAATTGGAACAAACAGGTCATGTATAATATAGAGAAATGCTGACTTGGATCTGTGCTAGAATAAATATACATGTTACTTTTGAATTGTACATGTGAAAGCTATTCTTTTGTAAATCTATACATATAATAAAACTGTAGAGGTCGTAAAATAATGCTTAAAACCAAGTCAGGAGGATGTAAAAAGAGGGAAAATACCAAAAAAAAAATATTTTTTCCCTTTTTTGTTTCTCTATCTGTTTGTATGGGCTAATCTCCGAAATGGCTGGACCTATTTCAATGAAATTTTGCATGGTGATACCTTCTATCCCTGGTCAACATCTTAGATACTTTTTAAGGGTTTCCGTGGGATTCTTAATAAAACATAGTTACCGCGGACAAAGCGGGCTACAGATAGTCTTATATAAGTGGGAAAGTTAGGGTAGACAAATCATCGTGGGCAACACACCTCAGCCTTACAACTTCATCATAATTACACACAAGTCGAAACTCATACAGACCCACAACTAGTACGAGTCGAAAGCGAATTCGCGGTCAATCAAAAAACAAATATGCGTGTTAAACCTTATTTTCTTGCAAATTTAAATACTATGCAATGTATTGAGTCTCCAATTTTGCGAGATTCAGCTACGAGAATAAGCTAAAGGTATGGGTACGAGACAGGGTATGGACTACAGCTACGACAGAAGCTACTTGTCTACAGCTACGACTAAGAGTCACAAACTACGACCTACGGGTACGGTTACGAGACAGGTTACGGCTTACAGCTACGGTTATGTATCACAGGCTACAGTCTGTGGGTATGCCTACAAGGCAGATTACGGCCTACAGCTTTTGCTACGAAACACAGGCTACGGCTAAGGTACGGCTACGAGACTAGTTACGGCTTACAGCTACGACTATGAGTCACAGGCTAAGTCCTACGTGTACAGCTACGAGTCACAAGCTACGGCCTACAGCTACGGCTACCAGTCACAGGTCACGGCCTACTGGTCCGGCTACGAGACAAGTTACCACCTACAGCTACAGCTAGGCTAGGACTACTTCGTAATATTTTGTTAGTTTTGTGTTATAAAAAATCGTAATTCTCAAAACTAAGAGTCATACACTAAGACTACGCCGTAATATTTTGTTAGTTTTGTGTTATAAAAAACCGTAATTCTCAAATATTAACAGGTCGTAGTGTCTATTCCCTTAAGAAGTGATTACATATTTTTTTAGCAAGCGTATGTACATTCGCTATCGGATAGCAGACAAGGTCATTAAATACATCTGATATTCAGAACAGTTACAATGTCAATAAGTTCTATCTTAATAGGTAAACTCGATGAGTATGAAGTCATTTTTTTGCATCGTAACTGTATCTTACTTTCATCATCATCATCATATCAACCCATTACCGCCCACTGCAGGGCATAAGCCTCCTCTCTCTTGTGCCAATCTTTCCGGTCGTGCGCGATCCGTCCCCAGGTCTTTCCCGCGACTCGCTCGATGTCGTCGACCCATCGCATTATAGGTCGACCTCGTCATCTTTTCCCTTGCCTTGGCCACCATTCTGTTAAGGACCTACTCCACCTGTCGTCTTCATACCTCGCCAAATGTCCTGCCCACTGCCACTTAAGGGTCTGGCGAACAGTGAATTTTTCATACAAACGTAATACCAAAATCATTTTCAATTTGAGAATATCTGGACAAATCATCGCTGTTACTCGGATTAAGAAAGTATTTTTCTGTTTCTGTTAAAATTACATAATGATTAATTGCGTTTTTAATATGAAACAAATAAGCGGACAATATGTCCAAAAACGTCGAAAAATTTACGAAACATACACTCAGTTGCACAAAGATTTGTTAAGGACGACATTTGTTAATGAGACATTAAAACTTTAAAGTTCATTAAATTTAAAGTTGGAACACAAAACAGTTCTAGCTAATGTCTCTTTAGCATTGACAGGGTGCTAATGTCGTTTTGTGCAACGTAAAACAACGCTAAAGTGTTCTTTTGACACTTCATTATATACATTTAATGGAGGATTAGAGATAATGCTGACTTTAAATTTTAAAGTTCGTTTCTGCAACTGGGTGATAATCGCATAGATTTATAAGTTTATAAATATTTTAAACAAATTTTTTTTAACAGAAACATAGAAAAATACTTTCTTAATCCAAAAAACAGCGATGATATGTCCAGATATTCTCAAATTGAAAATGATTTTGGTATTACGTTTGTTTGAAAAACTCACTGTTCGCCGGACCTTTAAGTCCCAAGATACGCTTGCCAATATCCTGGACCTACCTATATTACTTTACTTCATGGTAACCCTTAACAGACGCCGCAGCTTCCGCTACGAGCCTCCCCCAGCGGGTAACGAGTGCCCGACGTCGTGTCGCGGGTACGACTGCCCGGGCGGGTTGGTGCACGAGGCCGACTGCGCCGCCGGCGCGTTCCTGCCCGACAAGACGCATTGCAACTGCTGTGGACGGTGCAGCGCTTACCAACGTAATTTTTACTACGTTTAATTACATCTTTAATTACATTTAATTAAACCTAGCGTAGCATTAGGTTTTGCGAGAAAGCGGACCTAGGCAAATGGCATGGAAACGCTAGGCTGAAGAAGTAACTATTGAGCTTGTTACTTCAAAAGTAACAAGCTCAATAGTTAAAATCTACACCAATAGCGTCAATGGCATCGCCAAAATGTATGACGTCTTAACAAATTGATAAATTTGCGATGAAAATTCGAAACAATATACATCAGCTGTGCCGCCAGCCGCCATTTTACTAATCCCAACATCGTGTTGTGGTAAAATTGTCTATGATTATTTAAAGTAATATTTGAAAATTCGACTATTGGACGAGCTGTCTTATCACGACTTCATACGTTTTCGTCATTGGTCCATATTTTAACCCTCTTGTCAACCTGGCCACGGATCAAAAATTGGTATTGAAAACTTTCACTATGGTATGTCCTTGGAAGAGTGACCATAACTTTGTAATCTATTACGTGAAACCTACGAAATTACTAGCAGTGTGGGTGTATACTTTTTTTTGCTTTGTACAGGCATTCGACCTCAACAGTTTTATTACATGTATATTTAAATAGTAATGAATAATATTTACAGAACTCAATCAAAAGTGTGCCGAGTTTAAGAAAACTGTTCATAAGGTCAACGGAACAGAGGAGATTGAGGTATCATTGTAATGGTTTTTTTTACACCATATTGCACTATTTGAATGCAGAAGATGATTCTGCATCATCATTATCATCAGCCCACACTAGTCCATTAGTGAACCAAGGCCTTCCCATACGTATTAAAATCACGCTTTTTTCCTTTTTAATGCTGCCACTACTTTAATTACTAACTGATGAAGAGATGAAGGCCAAGAGCTTACCTGTCATATTAAAATCAAATCTTCATACGTGTCAAAATGTTTCTCTTTTTTTCATAAAATATTCAATATTTTGTCGCCGAGGGTAGAGGTCATGGGTATATCCCCGAAGGGGTAGACAGAGGCGTTAATGCCTCTGCCTATCCCTTAGATAGAACCATCATGATGTGTTTTGTACAGATCGAAGAAGAGTTCCTAGAGCCGGGCTGCGACGACGGGCTGGTGTGCCGGCAGGGCAAGTGCCAGGACATACACACGGTCCGCAGCAACATCGCCAGCAGGAAGAAGCGGGACGAAAACATTGAGGGGCCTTATGGTTAGAACACTTAGTTACTTTTCATACATGAGACGACCTCCGTGGTCGAGCGGTCTGTACGCCGGTCTCAAGGCGTCGCCATCTCGAGAGGTCCTGGATTCGGTTCCCAGTGGAGGCAAGTGTTTGGGTGATGAATTTTCAGACATTTGTTCTCCAGTCTTTGATGAATATTATATATTTATTATATTATGCATATTCTGAATAATTATGTGTATTTATCTAATAAATATATTTGTCCGTCATCTAGTATCAGTAACACAAGCAGCATTTAGTTGCTTAAAATGGGACTAGTTGATAGGTGTAAATGTCTGAGGATATTTATTATACATAATTTTTTTATCATTATATATAAAATGATAAAAGAACACAAAAGTAAAAAGTCACGTCCATAATCCACTGAGGTTGTTGTTGAAATGACCAGAGCCGACATTATATAATTGTTTTCTTACAATTTAATTTACTAACAACTAAAATTAAAAATTAAAAAGAAAACAACAATAATAATAAACAGCATACACATTAATTAAATATATGGAATAAGAAAGGAGTGCTTCAATCTGAAGGGACTCAAATAGACGCTTACCCACTAAGGATAACAGATTTTTTTTTTCATAAATTTCCCAAAAAGTATTTTATTTTAGTTTTTGTTTTATGTAATTTAATTATTTCAAACACTCAACACAAAACTCAACTCTCTCCTTTTAAATTGAATTTAACTCAATTTCTCAAGAACAATAAATAATGTTAAGTTAGTAATTCTGCACACTCTGTGTATTAATTTTTGTATTGTTTAGACAACTGTATAATGTAGGGAACTTAAGGTCTTTAGGTAAAATGAATTAAGATAATTTAAATTAAGAAAAAACAATTAAGAAAATTACTGTTTGTTGCTGATAAATAAATAATAATTTTTATACCACTATGGGGGCCTGGCCCACCTGATATGGTATGTTCTTGACGGTTGCAAAACGGTCTCAAGGTGTCACCATCTTGAGAGGTTCTGGGTTCGATCCCTGGTGGGGGCAAATGTTTGTGTGATGAATACAGTTGTTCTCCAGTCGTGGATGTTTATATAATGAATACGACTATACTGAATATATAATAAATATCCATCTTCTAGTATCCGTAACACAAGCAGCTTTAGTTGCTTAAAATGGGGCTAGTTGATAGGTACCGGTTTGTGTATTTCTATAAAACGCGTCGTTAGCTTCGTGTCGCTAGCAACGATGAAAATATCATAAAAACACATAGAAACCAGTACTGTCGCGACGACTCGTCGTATGTACTGTTGCGTGTCGTCTGCTATAGTGCGCGCGGAACTCGTTGGCCGCGCCTTAGGTGGCGACTCATCTCGCTATTGCAATCTAATGTGCGTTTTGTTTAAAGCAGCCGGAACTTTCAATGCGTGTTGCCGTCGCGAAGTACGGCGCCAGACTGAGTAATGACAGCAAGCGCCCCCGCCTCTCCGTCCCGCCGCTCACATACCTAAGGCGCGGCCAACTAGTTCCGCACGCGTTATACCTACTTTTACCTTAATCTATGCTTCTGCACGTTTTCAATCCATCGTTTCTATGACTCCGCCATTGCCAGTTCGATCCACATCCATGTTTAGCATTCATTTATTTATTTAACAATTCATTGTACACAGAAAAACATAACAACGAAACGACAAATTACAAAGACAGTACAAAGGGTGTGGCCTATTTCTAACAGAAATGTCTACCAGCCCACCTGCGAGATATGGCAAGAAACGAAAATGTCAACAATAATATAATTCATCAACAATATTAGACGTAATATGGGTGCTTACTCTGCTATTATTTCAGGAGTTCTATGGCGTGAAGCTTAATACGCTTTGACTTCCAATATCGAAAACAAAGCTACCTTCGCAATGGGCAGGCCGTGGATGGGTGACCAAAACTTTGTCATCTCGAACTTCTCCGTGCTTCGGAAGGCACGTTAAGCCGTCACGATCCCGGTTGCGATTGCAGATGTTTCTACCCACCAACCCGCATTGGGCCAGCGTGGTGTTACAGCCCATACTCCGCATGTGTTTGTTTCCAAGAGAATGACCCACACCCAGCATTGGGATGTATATAGGCTGAGGAAACGATGGCGACTCTGCTATGAAAAATACATATAAATAAATAAAAACCTTCTAGGTTCGATGAATATTTAAGATTATATCTCGTTAAATATCAAAACTTTTTAATGTTTTCTCAGAGCCATGCAAAAAGGAAATCAAATATTTCAAAAAGAAATACGGTGTGGACGGCCACCTGCATTACGACGCTCCTCAGTGCACTCCCCTGTGGTTATACGCCCCTGTCCAGGTGAGCCTCTTTATTTATTTTTCGGTCTCCCCCCCCCCCCTCCCTTTACCCCCCCTTCCTTCACACACACACACACACACACACACACACACACACACACACACACACACCCCCCAGGCCCCCCTTCACATTCGGCGAATGTTCAAATGTGGAGGGCTATTCGTGTACATTTGTCTTTCTTCGTGTATCTTTGTGTGGCGACAAACCGGACAAATGTAGACGAATAATCCTTTACATTTGAACATTCACCGAATGTGAATTGGGGTCATTAAATAAGTCAATAAAGAAATAATTTAACTAAGTTACGTATAGAATACACGTAAAGTTCTTTATTCGCTTTATACGTTGACATCTCTACGGTTATCTATTACATATAATAAAACTGTACCAAAAAAAAATATTTTTTTATTTTACTTTTTATTCCTCTGTCTTTTTCTACGGGCTAATCTCCGAAATGGTTGGACCGATTTCAATGAAATTTTGCATGGTGATACCTTATATCCCTGATCAACATCTTAGATGATACTTTTTATTCCGGAAAATTTAGGGTTCCCGTAGGATAGTTAAAAAACTATCACCTTGCAAAATTTCATTAAAATCTTTTCAGCCATTTCGGAGATAAGCCCGTACAAACACACAAAACATAGAAACAAATAATTAAAAAACATTTTTTTTGTTATTTTTCCTCTTTTTACATCCCCCTGACTTGATTTCAAACATTTTTTTTAATGTACAGAGATTCGACCTGTACAGTTTTATTTTATGTAAAGATTTAACTAGTATTTTCTATATATTTATTTTATTTGTATGTTATTTTATATGTGTAGCTTTAGAATAAGTGAAATCTTTGAAATCTATTTCTAGTGCCGAAGGTTCGTGTGCTACTGCTCTCTGGAGGATGGAACCTTCATTAAAGGCATTAAGGTCCCCCGGGTTGAAGTCTCCAACATGAATTGTGGTAAGACCTTACATTCATACAATCATGTCTATCCTTCCCTAGGGGTTAGTCAGATACTAGGTAAAAGCACCGCAAAAGCCGTCCACTGCCATAGTCCGCGCATCACCAAGCAATAACTGTATGTACTCCGCGTGACCGGCGGTGGTGAGCCCGTCGTCGCTATAAGCTATTGGATGGCTGTGCAGCTCTATGTCCATTAGTCGCCTTTTACGACACACAAGGGAAGAGATGAGGAGGGAAGACTTTAATTGACATGTAAGTAACACACAATGTAAATATAATAGGTTGGGGAAAAAGTTTCTTCGCATTTTTTAAGAAAATTCAAAACATTTTTTAATATAGTTTATTTACATTTAACTAAAGTACGATAACTTTTTGCCATCTTGTAGGTAGGGACATGATCCCATTGCTTTAGAAATTTTGGGACTTCTGGTCAAAATACCGCGACAAGTGGTTTTGGCAGTCCTCTCGTGATGTTAACCTGACACTGCCTAAAGAATTCTGAAGAGACCGAAACAGGTGGAAATCTGAAGGTGCAAGGTCAGGACTATACGGCGGATGCATTAACACCTCCCAGCCAAACTCTCTTAATTTTTGCTGAGTGGCTAAAGATGTGTGAGGTCTAGAGTTATCATGATGAAAAACCACACTCCTTCTGTTGATTAATTCCGGCCGCTTTCTCTCAACTTCGTGCTTTAATCTCATCAGTTGTTCGCAGTAGAGTTCAGAATCGATGGTCCTGCCTGGTGGTAACAGCTCATAATGAATAATGCCCTTCCAATCCCACCACACACACAGCATCACCTTGTTGCGAGTTAACCAGGGTTTCGCCACAGTCTGTGAAGCCTGACCGGCCTTTGACCACGACCTTTTTCGCACGTTCTTGTCGTACGTGATCCACTTTTCATCACCAGTTATCAGCTTCTTCAAAAATGGTTCGGTTTCATTACGTCGTAATAAAGAATCACAAATGAGTACACGGTTCATTAGGTTTCTTTCAGTGAGCTCGTGAGGTACCCAAAGGTCGAGCTTTTTTGTGTACCCAGTTTTTTTCAAATGCGCCAAAACTGTTTTGTGGTCAATTCCCAGTTCTTCAGCTACGTCGTAACTACTGGCATGCCAATCTTGCTCCACTTTTTCAAAAATGGCATCCATTTTATCTGTAATAGGGCGACCAGAGCGACGTGCATCTTTGACATCAAAATTTCCGGATTGAAAACGCTTGAACCAAATTTGTGCTACTCTCACAGACACTGAACTAGGTCCATAAACATCGCAAATTTTTTTCGCGGCTTGCGTTGCATTTTTACCTTTTTTGTAGTAAAATTTTAAAATGTATCGAATTTCTTCATTAGATTCACTCATCTTGGCGGTACGAAAAACAAATGAAAATCACACATTTTCCTAATTTGAATTTGGAATTATGTTCTGTTATAAAATTCTCCCATGTAGGGAAGGCAAAGGGAACGGAGCCCATACAGCCAAGTCTTCAGTATATATTTCGTCAGTAGTTTGCATTGAAATGCTAGTGTAATGCATTTCAATGCATCTTGGGAGAGTTTGGCGTCAAACGATCGATGGCAGACACTGTGGTGCTACTTGGATGAGGTGGATTACCACTATAAAAAACTCATCACTTTTCACACCACTTGACGCTTATTTCGATAATACTCCACATTGCACATCATCACAGACACTTATTACACAAAACTACACCGATTTTCCGTAACAATATCCACTCCGAAACAATATTACAATTATCGAAATAAAAATCACGTCCGCCATTAGTCAAATGCCGCCAAACTCCGGAATTATGTTCTTTAAAATTTAAACTTTCAATGATACCAAAACCAGCCAGATACAAATAGTATAGCCAAAGAGATTTTATTACAAGTTTATACATACTATAATGCGAAAAGACTTTTTCCCCAACCTAATATATCTATACAGGGCGTCCCACGGCCATGCCACATGGAGGGAAAGTATATTAAATATTGAAGATATGATGTTTTACTTAAAGAAGACATCATTTTATTTTTTATTTTATGTGGAACTGCATTCAAAGATTTATTTAAAGTCGCCTGCCTCTACCGGGAATTGAACTCGCGAAATGTTGAAAAAAAACTCCATGTATTTTATGATAACCGTCGAAAGGGTTAATCACAAGTATTATTTTTTCTTAAGGAACATAGCATCTTCAATGAAAGGAAAAAAAATTTCGTCAGGAAAATTTCGTCTGACTCTGCCGTGTTTCTTATAACTAACATGATCATTTCAAAGTATTTACTACATACTCACTTAAGAATACAAGATTTCCTTGTTATACGTATGTCATAAAAATAACAAAACGATACACATACCGTTTGTAATATTTGAATACTTTTTTTTTACTAATTTCAGCCAGCCACATTGTAATTGCGTGCTCATAATGTTATAGGAAACACGGCAAAGTCAGACGAAATTTTCCTAACGAAAATTTTAATAAAATTTTAAATTCCATGATCTTCCTTTCATTGAAGATGCTATGTTCCTTAGGAAAAAATAATCCATATGATTAACCCATTCGACGGTTATCATAAAATGCATGGTGATTTTTTTTTCACATTTCGCGAGTTCGATTCCCGGTAGAGGCAGGCGATTTTGAATAAATCTATGAATGCAGTTCCACTTCTTATAAAAAATAAAATGTTGTCCTCTTTCAGTAAAATATCCTACCTTCAATATTTAATATACTTTCCCTCCATGTGGCATGGCCGTGGGACACACTGTATATAATATATGTTCAACTCGCCTTGTATTGGAGTTTAGTAATATGTGTAATATCACACTTCATAAAAATTATTTATCGTTTTTAAGTGAATTCAAATAAAAGGATGTATTCGGGAGGCACTTAAAAAGAGTTGTCTCCGTGTCCAATTTTAACACAATTAAACTTACAACAAATTATCAAAACAAATCAAAAGAACTCAAAAATATAGTCTATTTTTAGACGAGGTAATTATTTTTTAGGAATACTTTGAATCTTAATAGTTACAGACAAAATACTTAGTATTTTGTCTGAAAAATCACCAATTTCATAGGTAAAGACCCAATATAAGGTTTATATGCTGCAATAGCGATCGGCACTAACGGTGTCAAGTGCCTTCCGTAGCTCAGAGGATCTCAAAGTTATGTTCATCCATATAGGTAATGTCCAACCTCTTAGCTAGTAACTTTGTTTTCAATATCGTATCATCTCAATCGAGCGTACTATCCAGGGCCGTCTTTAAACTATTTGAGGCCCTGGGCACATTAGGATCATGGGGCCCTTATGACCTTGAGAAAACACTAGTTATAATAGATAATGAAAGTAGACAAATAAGGTTCTAAATTTATTTTTATTTAGTTACTAACTATAAAAAAATTGGAAATATAAAAAATATTCTACAAAAGTAACTCGCTTAGCATAAATTCCTTAGATTAATTCTATGTTGATTGCAAAGGTACCCTTCTAGATTTAAGATGAGCAAAATCGTTAATCACTTCTTCAAAATCTATGGTATTGAGAATATCACATTCTATGGACATCAGCGACAAACTAGTTAATCTCTCTTGAAGAATTGTACTTCTTAATTCATTTTTTAAAATACAGAGCATTTGGAAGGCGAATACAGCAACCATTTTCTTTCAACGCTTTCATTGTTCTTTAATTTCCGAATAAATAATGCTTTGTTGAAATATCTTGTTACTAATTTATTACCATCTTTGTAGGTTCTAGATGCCTCGGAAAAGTCAGAATCTTTATTTTGAAAATATACTTGTCCTTTACGAATTAAAATTTCGCGATTTATTTCAATAAACTTTTCGTGGAAATAATCGGCGGGGTCGTGTGATATTAATTCTTCTGTGTTGGAAAACTGCAATTCAATTGACACAGTTGTCGGTTTTAGTGAAGTCACTAAATTTGTTGCACTTTCGTCGTAGATAGTAGCTTTCTGATTCTTCCTCTTTATCAAAATTGGAACATGAAGGTTTAGAAATTCCCGCAATTTGTGATTGAGCTGACTCATAATGTGGAACATTAATTAGTTGATTGCTACTTACAGAAGTTTCTCCAGTAGTAGTAGTAAAATATGATGTTAATTTTGGTAACTTTTCAATTATTTCTTTCTGATGTAGAGCTTTTTTCCTTTTTTCAGATCCACTAGGATATGACCGTTTCGACATTTTATATTATAATTCAGTTTTTAATTAATTTTATAACGAAAATATTCGCCAACACAAAACAGACAAACGACGATTTAATCAAACAATACTATTTTTTTTATCAGAGCTCGACTCTCGAGCACAGTCAGTAACAACTACAAACAAAACAAACGTCACAACATCGCAGACAAATTCAGGGGAATTCCCGTTCATCAAGTCAAACGACGATCGGGAGTCGGGAATTCCCCTTTTTTGTCTTTGGTATTACGTATGACGTTAGAATTAGGTTTCTTTATGACATAAACCACACCGCATCAAATTGTAAACTTTTAATTGTATTCTTATACCTACATATAGGTATTTAAATTAACCTAAACATACTAATATCGGAAAACCTCATTTTTGAGCGAGAGTGGAGTATTTATTTATATTTGTTTATAGTTGCATTTAATAGTTTGATCTTTTTGACGGATGTCAAATCTGAAATCGATGTAACTTTGCAACGACGAACAATATTTTTTTATTTTAATAATTGTTAATAATCATAAGAATAGACACAACACAAAAGTACCTGATAAAGACTTAAGCATTTTCCGAAAGTCTTAAGTGGTTTTTATTGCTTGAAAGTAAAATTTAAATAGAAAAACTGAAAACAATGGTCTCTTACCTACCCGATGTTTATATGTCTAGAGCAATAAAATTGATTGATGAATGAATTAATTTATTTTGAATAGTTTAAAACATACATACAGCCACATATTTAGCCAACATATTTTTTACACCAATAAATATTTTCTGTTTCCCATCACTGACCCATCTGGCAAAAAGTTCAATGTTGTACAAGGTATAGCTATGCGCATGCGGCAAACTAAAGCTAATAAGCGTAGGTATTGTAGTAAGTCATTATCATCAGATTTTTCAAAATTAATGTTTTTCGGTAAAACCTAAATATCGGTTATCATTTGGTAATCTGGCAGGAACTAGGGGGCCCCATTCGAACGCGGGGCCCTGGGCACTTGCCCATAGTGCCCAGTGGGGAAGAGGGGCCTGGTACTATCCACTAAGCCATCCAGCTACCTTGTTTTTTCAAGTTTTTTCTAAACTGTGAGTCTTCTGTCAATAATTAGTGATTTCACGAATTCATGCACGTATCGAATGTATAAACGTGATAGCATTACTAAGAATCCAAGTGTGTCATTATTTGCGCGAACGAATTCACCGTGTAAGCTCACGTGCAAAAATTTTATACACACTTGACAGTTAGTTACTCTTATTAGAAGGGAATAAAGACTCACCTTTAAAATGTGTATATATTAGGGATGGGCCGAAATTCGTTAAACATTCGATATAACCGAATTTTGGCAGCTCGAGCCGAACTTCGTCATTCGGCCGAAATTCGGTTTTAATGCCGAACATTCTGTACAAAATATACTTGCTATACACCATCATAACAGATATTGATTAAAAAACTCAGCCTGGTATACTCATAACAGTGATCGGAGTAGGTAGAGCTATTTTATGTACTTGCCATAATTATGATAGAATAATTATGATATGAAACAATTATATTTATACAAGAATCAACAATTATTTAACATTTTCATTCCGTTATTTTACAAGATCATAATTATAATATAAATTATTATTTGTATCTAAAAAATCGAAACATAATTGCAAAGAACACACTGTTTGTATTTAACTACAGTAAAATCTTAAATATACCTAAAAAGCTCTACCTATTCCGATCAGCACATAATCGTTTACTAGAATTGAAATAGGAATTATACGCGATAAATGCAACAATAAATTTGCCTTTTAACTACCAGCCTTATAAAATTTTACTTACTCAATCAAACAAAACAACCAAAAACCGCGGCAAAATTGAACCGAATTTCGGCCGAACTTCGGCCGAATTTTTCACATTTACCGAATGTTCGGCCGAAGTACGTATTCGGTTCAAACAACATTCGGCCCATCCCTAGTATATAGGTATATTTGTACGTGACTATACAATACGTGATCCAACTATGTTTAGAAATAGGTATTCGTAAATTGGGTTCAATTGTCCCCTGTAACATAATAATATGACCAATTTTTTGTTGAGAAGGAATTATTATTTCACCTGTTTTTCGATCACCACGTTCCTATTTCCAGATTGCGCCCGAGAAAAATGCCGTACGGGATCTGACGTGGAATGCGACGGCTACGGCAACTATAAGGAGGCGGTGTTTACGGCACACTCCGAGGAGTGGGCGGACAACAGTGACTACGGTGAAAGTACTCTCTCCGTTTTTAAGTAGAGATGACTCATATACTAGATATATACATACATACATACCTAATATGATCACGCCTCTTTGTGTCTCTTGATATTCATCTATATCTTTCTAAAGTTATTAATTCTTGAACTTTCCCAGGTAAGAAACCCCTGAACGCCGCCGCCGCTATGACATGACAAAAGCGGCTCTAATCTACGTACTTAAGGTTAAACTTTTAAATTTTCTAACCAATCTTTTAGTTAAATACTTCCATTTCTCTATTTACTATATATACCTACCCATTGTACCCATGTGTTTTTTCTACTGACAACCAACCCATGTCAATTAAATGTGATCATCAAACAGCGGGATCAAACCGCTACTTTGCTATCAAGATGGCGAGACCAAATAATTTTACTTATAACCTAACAAAATAAATATCGAGTTAACAATTATTTCACCAAATGTGCCAAATAGTAGAAATTAGATAGTAGATACATGCATACATATAGTCACAACTATTATCCCTTATGGGTTAGTCAGAGACTAGGCAAAAGCACCGCAAAAGCAGTCCATTGCCACAGTCTGCGCTTCACCAAGCAGTGACTGCACTCAGCCTGACAGGTGGTGAGCCCGTCGCCGCTATAAGCTATTGGATGTTGTGCAGTTCTAAGTCCGTTAGTCGCCTTTTACGACACCCAACGAATACGTGGGTAGTAGATATAAGTATTAAAATTATGTGGATTGATCCCGCCATTTTGACGGACGCAATTAAATTACTAATTGTTGTAGAGCGTTTTGGGTGGTTTGTACCATAGTTGGGACAACGCGGTGGGTTCCTTGTTCAGCCCCTTATTCTCAACTATCGGAAACAAAGCGACCACGGAATGTGTATACTTGTCACTTTTTATTACGCCGACTGTAGGCAAGACGGGACGTGACTCTCTGAGGGTGGTTTCAAAGCAACGCCAACAATGCCGGCGAGATTTCCATACATTCTGACGTAAAAGCGCGTGCGCCGGCGTTGCTCTGAAACGTCCCTGAATCGGAACTGAGAACCAACTGTTGAGAATAAGGTTCGAACAGTCTGACCACAACCATCTTTGGTGAGCGTGTTTCTAGCACATCTCTAGTAATAGATCTTCGGTCAGATCCACCAATAAAATTCCTAAAATATTTAACTTTAGTTCTTTCAACAGGACCAAAACCTTTAGCAGCTGTACCAATACCAGAATGAACGTAAAAAATTTTATAATTATGCATTTTGTTAATAATGATTAAATAATTATAATGTGTGCAACAAAAAATTTGTTTTTATCAATATCACCAACAAGGCAAGGAAAGGTGCATGACAAAGTAATAAGGCGATAAAATGCAACATAAATATATTTCAATAAAACATCAGATATATCCAAGTACAATCATTTTATTTGAGACTAAAAATACATACAAAAATGATAAAACAACCTTAACAGGTACAGCGCGCACCGCGTCCAATGTGACCACATAAAATGAACTTTATTCCATACGTGAAGACCCATCAGACAGTTATGTTCACTGGAAGCTATAGTACACAATTACTGAATGATTCTGACGACTCTCCAGGTTACCAAGAAAAACATGCAATTCATAAATAAACGTTATGATAACTGACATCACCGACCCCTCCGCGCTGAGGACATAATGTGACTGGTTAATGCCACACTAGATAGAACAGAGACAGAGAGCCGTCTGGGCTCTCTATCTCCTAGGCCTAAACATTAAAAAATTAAAAATAAATGTTTGTAGAGCGGGCGGGTGGGGTGTGGTGTAGAAATACTATGGGACCAACACGAAAAGAAGGCTTACACTGTTCCCGTTGCGCACAGTGCTTTTGACATGGATGAGACACTTGCAGAGTATGCTTTAAGGTGGATTTTAGGTGATCAATAACATCTCAATTAACTTCATGGTAACAAAATAGAAATTTCCATGTTATATGTCCGTAGTAACAAAAATACCGCTTCGGCATCCTTCAGTACGCTGCCGCTCACCGTGCCAAGGCAACACTCGGGAGTAGTTTGGAGGGTACGGCATGTTATCCCTAAGGACGTGCAGCATGCGAAGGACATGCCAACAGAGTGCGCTTGCATGTATGGATGCTGTAGGATTCCTTTCCTTGCCGATGTCAATAATGTGCGCCGGGCCTTATACTACCACACTGACCTGCTTATTCATAGGTTGGATAGATCGGTTGCAATAACGAACTGACGGCTTGACATGTTCGAAGTACAGAGCACTCAAGTTTCAGGGCACTTTTCCCCCAGAGCCAATCAGGACGTAGCTAAGTGGTATACGAGAAAAAATAGACAAAGACGATTGCTCCATTTTTCGAGTCACTCGAATGAAGCACTTCAATGAGGGCTTTTTAAAAAATGTCTATTGGCATCAAGTGGCAGCACTGTAGCGTCAAGTCCATGAACCGTCAAAACACATACGCGAATAGGCTAGTTGACTCTTAACAAAAGTAATGAAAGTACAAGGGTCCGAAATACACATGTTGTATTTTTACTTTTTCTTTTATCTGCCAAAAACGCTATCCACCATGTTCGTGTCATTGGTTATGTAACAATTCATGTAAACAATTATCACGCATGATCAAATTCCGTCAAACGCCATGCACAGCCAATCAAGTTTGTCTATCGGCTATGTCAAACTGTATCACGCATGCCTTTTTTATTGTTTACAATAATCGTGACTGTACGACACAGATAATTAATAGACCATCATGACCGATGGCGTTTTTGACAGTTAAGCGAAAACGTTATTTATAATTTCAAATATATTGTGATATAGGCTCCAAAAAAATATATATTATTTTTTATGGTGATGGCTAACAGCTTGCTAACAGTAATGAATCATTTGGGGCCCAATAAAAAAGAGGTCAACTAGCCTATTAAAAAAAAGGGTCAACTAGCCTATTGTAATTTGTGTTATGTGCCTACGACCATAGATGTGGAATTCTACGACTCTATGGCAACTGTCAGCTGTGAGACCAGCCGTTTACGTAGCCTCACGCGGAAGCGAGAGGCGAAGAGTAATTTTGTATCCGGGGACTTTTTCTCTCCGGCCCGTGCTAGGCCTACAGGATGGACAACGACTATTTTTATGGCCTGCCCTCTAAGCATGAACGCATTTTGTTATCTATCGCTTTTTTCAACATTAAAGAAAAAGGGGAAGAATCCCACCGCCCGCGCCTCCAAGGCGAGTGTATCGATGACCGGGGGCCCATGAGGCCCTCGAGAAGACGCCCAGGCAAAAAGCTAATGCTCGTAGGCCCGTACATACTATGGATTTTTTTATATAAAGTCTCCTTTTGTATGGAAAACCACACTGAGCGGCACGACGCTCCGTCGTGCCGCTCAGTGTGGGAACCGCCTTATTCTAACGACTAAGCTTTTAACACATTCGCTGCGAGCTGCATTCACACGAGAAAAGTACACAATAGTACCAAAACTACATGTATCATATTACCTACTTATCTATGGGAACTATTAGCCCAATAACTGTAAAATTTAAAACAGATCTATGCTTGTTTAACATCATTTTGCTATCTCATATTACAAGGTTGTATTTATGTATCAAGACTTCGATTGCTGAAGGGGAACTATCATAAAAATATGGTCAGCAAAAAATCTCATTTAATTTTTGGAAAGGAACACTGCAACGATTTTTCGAATATTCTTACAGGAGTTTAACAACTACAAAAATATGTAAATAGGTTTAGTAATAAATTAAAGGTGCAAAAAGACTAACAATAATGTTTAAAAAAGTATTTGAGCAGTAACCGAGTATAACCAACCCGCATTATCATAACGATTGATAATTTGAGAGTAACGCCGGCGGCACGTGCGTCGGTTTCTCAATAATACGATAGTTCGATTCACGAAAATTTGCGCGTTTTATTTTGCGTTCCATAGTCAACGAGTTCAAACGTGAAATCTCGCGTTGAAATGCGCTGGTCAACGGCGTGTGCCACGCGCTTTGCTGTGATATAAGCCTTATTTGAAATCAAGATTCAATCAAATGTTTGTAGTTGGATGTCTGCGTCTTTACCTGACGCTTTGCCAATATATAGTTTAAAGGATATAATATGCTATAATGTAGGTAAACAACTGTACTGTATAAGAGCAGAAGTAAACCTTCGTTGAGCACCTGTTTCAAACACAAACTGATAAACACTTAGTGAGTCACTCTTCATATTCGCATTCATTGGAGTTATTGAAAACAGATTGGAAAATATTATTTGCTTAAAATTTGCCATTTTATTTTTATCTGAATAAATATTTTTTTGCCGACCATACGCGAAGGCAGTGATATCAAAACTATAAAGTAATCGTAATTGTATTTACTATTTATTTCTCAATATTTGGTTGCGCACCAATGCAATTTTCAATCGATACTTATACAAGTGAGTCAATAATATAGAATGCATTATTCTATTTGTATAAAATAACTAACACACAGTGAGCATTTCTTTACAATAAATCTAGTGGTATCAGAATAAAGGTTAACGCACATTAATAATAAAAAAAATTGGGTCCCAGTAAAATATAATTAACATTTTGTTGCAGATGAAATAAAATTATTAGGACAAGACGCTGATTTTGCGGAGTCCATTATTTTAAGTATTTCTTAGGAGAAGTAATTAATTGGGCATCCATTTAACTATTTGGTCAGCAACAAAAAGGTCAACCGAAAAATCATTTTGGCTGAAAACAAATATTTTGTCAATAATATAATTATTTGGGCAGGAAAATAATTAGTTGAGCTGCAATATATGTTACCGGAAATTTATATAGTAAAAGGATCAATGAAGGATCTAGGATCTAGGAAATGTATTCTGGGAGATATTAGGCAGTAGAGAAAACATTTGAGTTGCTGCGCAATTAGTTCTTGTGATGACAAATTAGAAATATTTGCTGCTAACCAGTTAGTTGTTTTAGCTGATCAATAGTATTCTTTTGCTAATCAAACTTCGAATATTTTGCTAACCGTTTAAATAACACCCTCACAAAAAACTCACCCTAAGGGTCAGTTGTTTGATCCGTGGTCAGGTTGGCCACTGGATTAAAATATGGATAGCTTGTCCAATAGTCGAATATTCAAATATTACTATAGTAAAAAAGTCGTGGACAATTTAACCACAACACGATGCTGGGATTAGTAATCCCAAATTAAATAGTGGCGAAAAAAAATTACTGACTATCTGTGGCCAAAAGTATAGGTTGGCAATACTAATGAATGGATCATGGTTCAACTGGCGCTTCTATAGCAGTCTTAAATTTTACGTTGAGTTGCTATTAAGAGCATACAGCAGTCAACCCGTGGTATGTGATTAGCTTTTTAAAGGAAAATGCTCACCGGGTTTCAATTTATCCATTCCTCAATCTTTGTGATTACTGTGCGCTGACCTTTACAAATTCGTATTCAGCATCCAAAAACTATAAAAAGTGTATAAATTTCTTAATAGTTTCACTATGCAATAAATGTTTAATATCATTAAACAATAAATAATATAAGATTTTGGAGTTGTAATTTCGTACAATAAATATTGTAGTTAAAACAAAAGAATTTCGCTTTTTTTATAACAGATAATAAAAACAGAAATAAGGCACTTAGACCAAACTCTTATTATTTAAAATCTATTTATACGGCAGTGTTATATCTGAGGTGTTCTAAAAGTTACAGGCATAGTAATAAGGTTGAAATTACATTTTTCATTATGATATTGTAACAGTCTTTTGGAAGTGATCATTGTGAACAGTCTCTGAGGGTCAAAAATACATTTTTACAGATATACCAATGTGGAGGGAATCGTTGAAAAATGTTATTTCAATCCTTCGTCTTATGTTATGACATATACTGTCATGTGCGTTTTATATGTATAATACTACCTAATTTATAGAAATAAGGGACTGCTAGCACGTATCTACTCAAAACTGTTTTTAATATTGTAACACGTGTATTGTATCGCCTCATTTTAACGACAATATCTTATTTATCCATACATTATGTATTTTAAACTGTCAGCGCATAACGCTAGTAATTATTTTAATGTTGCGATAAATAACAAACTATGTAACACGTTATATAACTTGTGTTTCATAACACGTCACATTATGTAACATTGCAAAATAAAACAATATTGGACACATTACACATAACAATGCAATATAACATTGTTATACAACCATTGTCGTTTGTTGTTCTTCAGTGCTAAGTTATATAACATTGCTGTACGTAACAATAGAATGTTTCATAACATTTAGTGTCCACATTACCTGAAATCCTGTCAAATATTTCTGCCACAATAGAGATTATGGTATTTACATGCTAGCCTTACAAATTACTGTACGATTTTTTTTATTATTATTAAATTTTTTATAAAACGGTATTTTAACATACCTTTATATTATTACTCAAAAGCAAGATTTTCAAAAATTTGAAAGAATATTAGAAAAATCCCACTTTAACAAAGGCATTTGACTCAGTGAAATCCTATTGTTAAAACAGGTTAACAAACCAGCAGTTTTAGATAAAGTACCTACGTATTAAGAAAAAATACGTCTTGGATGAAAATATAAAAAACAAAGATAATGAAAATTATAATACAAAACAGACCTCTGACTAGAACCCTAACACAGATCTTTTTCAAAAATTAGAAAGAATATTAAAAATATCCCACTTTAACAAAGGCATTTGACTCAGTGAAATCCTACTGTTAAAACAGGTTAACAAACAAGCAGTTTTATTAGGCCCGATTTTTCAATCCTCAGATATAACTATCTGTCAGTCAAATGTTAGCTATGTTCCTTTTCTTTTCATGACTTTAGAACTCATAGTAAACAGAACTGGAGTAGCCTTTGTCTAACATTCCCCTCTGCCAAATGCACAAGCATCGGATGCTTGCACGTTTATTAAAACTAGTTGAGCCGCCATTTTGACAGCCATAAAATTGTAAACGTTGCGGCGAACAGAGCTCCCGCAAAAATGCCTGCCTGTGCTGGTTTTTGTTGTAAAAATAAATAGAAAACATCGAGTATGCTAAAAGATGGTGTCACCTTTTATTTGTAATTATAATTTTTAAGATTTCATGATTATTTACTTCATTATTTCATGTTATAGAATTCTACGATTTCAAATTTCGAGCGCTAGTCTCGTGGGGAGTGCGGCTGTGACGTTGTCAAAACGCACACCCCACGTGACTATTTTAAGCGTGTGTGTGCGTGAAATTTAAATTTGTGTGTCGAACTATGCATGTGTGCATTTGTAAAAACGTTGTGCGTTGTGCTGGTTTTGAGTGTAGTGGTAACCTCACCCCCCGCAAGAAATGGCAGAATAAAATGTTTGAGAAATTGACTAATGGCTACTCCAGTTCTGTTTACTCTGAGCTTATAGTGAGTCGCGCCATTCCCCGCCCACCCATTGAATTTTTGAGCTTTAGAAAGTGACAGTGATAGTTTTAAATGGCGGATAATTTTATCTGAGGATTTAAAAATCGGACCTTAGATAAAGTACGTATTAAGAAAAAATACGTCTTGGATGAAAATATAAAAAACAAAGATAATGAAAATTATAATACAAAACAGACCTCTGACTAGAACTATAACACAGATCTTTGTATGATACTTTTGTATGATACTTTGAAATTAAATAAAACAAAGTTTAAGCTAATAATTTAAATAAAAAAAAAAACACAACAATATTGCCAATTTTCAGTCAATATGACTACATATACCAAATTATTATTAAACGTTAATGTACTGTCGTGTCAGCACTATAAAATTAAAATTTCAATATAAAATAACAAACCCATCATATCAAGCAGTAAGATATACAGATAGGTACTTTTATGTGAAAATGTTATATTATAATTATTTTTGGTCTCAACAAAGTGTGGGATTCTGAAAACAATAATTTGAGCCTCATTTACGCTGGATTTTTACTTTCACAAGTCTTTGTATTTGAAATAATGCATGACCTAAATAAATATAGTGAACCTTTTTTATGTATCAGGTAAGTTTTTTCACCTCTACTTCGAATATTATAAGCACATCGCTCAGTAACAAATATTTAGAATCAATCTAGGTACATTTTTTCAGTATTTGCCAGGAAATATAACTATTTCTGGATTCAGTAAGGGTCATAAAATCTGAGAAATATTTCAACATAACCCTTATCTTTCAGTAAATAGATCTAACTAAGCCTTTGGATAAAGTTTATCATAAAATGTAAATTAGTCAATCCGTGTAAAAAAAAGCCTAAATAATTAAATCAAAACTAGCTCTTCATTGAAAGAGTGCAACGAGTACCTAAGATATCTATGGTATGCTGAAGGGAAGTCAACTGGGGCCATTACTTTATTCCAAATTAGCTGCAACCATAATAAAACTATCTTACTTTCTTTTGGGTCAGTACCCACAAGAACGAGTGCATAACTCCTTTCAGATAAGCGCTAAGTTTGAAAAATTCCATTATAGTAATACAATTGATTCCAATTTATATAATACAAACATATAAATGAGAATATATACACGAAAATGCAAAACTGTTGTTTTCTTCAGATAAAAATTATCAGAACAATATAATGAAATGTAGATTAGGTAAATACTCGCCACTGCGCTGTGTTAATTCCTACGAGTACAAAACCTATCATGAATGAGGCTAGATCAGTATATCATTATCTCCGATCATTGCTATATGGCTCATCGGATACTAGTTCTCAAATCCATCAGAGCACTGGCTGTTATAACTCCATGCCTCTGATTCCTGCCCACGAAACCGCTATAGTCAGCGTCGCCTCCTATAGTTACAGTAGAAAAAGACGTCGAATTCCTTCTTTGCTGCAAAGAGGTCTTCTTACCGCTCATAAAACCATTATCACTTGGACTCTGCCTCGTTACTGGTTGAAAATAGTCTCCATGGCAGTTGGAGGTCTCCAGCCACTGGTTTTCATATATTCTGGTAGCGCGTAAAGGTTTAGAAATGGTTTGGTCTGACCTGTACTCCTTGACGGGTCTCTCAATAGTCCTATTAATTTTAACTCTAGGTTTCTGCTCAGCTGATGAGCTGTGCTTGGTTTTCGATCTTGTTATATCTGTGTCATTGAGAGTTCTGCTTTTCGATGCTGCTGTAGGTAAAGTATGGTTTTTGGCACTGAAAAAAAGAATTTTAACGTTATGTGTATTTTAACGTTATGTGTATCTTTAAACTTTCCATTACTTTGAACACATGTATATATGTTTTTAAAAACCAGAAGAAATATTATAAAGATGTATTCTGAACTGTAGACCAAAAAAATTAATATCTAAAGTCATAATAAAATTAAAAACACGCAACATTCCGTGCTTCTCAATTCTTACCTCGCCTGAGTCTTTTTAGGCTGCAAATTATGGGAACTCTTAGCCATGATGCTGTACAGCTTATTGCGGTAGTTGTCTACTGACATCTGCTTGTCATCTCTGAGAGGCAGTAACACGTCTGATGGGAGAGTAGGCTCGTCACGCTCGCGGTGGAATCTGAATTAAGGAATTTTTTGATTGAAATAAATCAAACTGATAATGATATAGTGAAAGACTGAAATGATGGCACATAGGAACCAAACAGGGTAGAAAAAAGTGACATAACCATTATGACAATGCGTCTGCACTGTGATCCAGGTACTGAATCCAGATAGGAGTTGTAACGATATAAAATTCTTATAGGTCCATACCAAATTTACATGTGATAACATGTAAGTACTGCAGAAGACTGTAGCCACTTTCTATCAGGTGGCCAGCAAACGAGACACAATAAAAGTAAATGTTTTAAAAACACTTCTCCAACTACATACATAAAATCACGGCTTTTTCCCGATGGGGAATGCAGACATTACCGTTCTCCAATTGCTGAGATCCTGTCACACATCTTCCGCTTCCTCTTTTCTCAATACTAACTCCATACATTCCTTTCGGTTTGAGGTGTGTTTGAACTTTTCAGAACGCCTCTTCTTTATCATAAATCCTGATTCTTTATACCGCAAACTTTGCCTCAAGCGGTGCTAATAATTTCCTTACAGGGAATTCAAGCAATTCAAGGAAATAACCCATTGAACCGCCTATTTAAAATAAAAATTATAAAACTAATATCCAACTCACTTAGCAACATACTCGTGGTCCAGCGCCTTCTCAGCACTGAGCCTTTTCGCCGGGTTGAAGTACAGCAGCCTCTGGACCAGGTCTGCAGCGTCCCTTGGAGCACAGGACAGCAGTGATGTCAACGTGGCTATGGCAGTGTTGCCGGCTGACACCTGTTCCCGGATCAAGGACGAGCCGTAACCACTGCACACCGCTGATATATCTAGAGTGATATAAATTGTGGAATTTTACTTGATACTTCGATATCAGTGTAAAGATAATATCTGTAACTAGAAATTTTATTGACATGAAAGTGGAGGGGTGTGTTTGGACATGCCGAGTGGTAAAGATAGTGGAAGACAAAGACATGTCGACAACAGGCATTAGCCTGTAACGGTGAGCCAACACTTAAGAATTTATCTTTGAAAGCTCTAGGACGAACCGGAATCGGCGAGCGTGATGGAGAGAGACCACAATGCAATATATCTAAAAAGTATCTACTTTATAGCTAATATAAATCGTCTTAGCACTGTGTATTGTTTCTAACAGATCTGACTTTGTATTTTTGGTTTCTGAAACATTTCTCAATTTCTGCTAGCCAATCTACATAATGCCACCCGGTGGTGTCAACCACAGAGAGGCGGTTAAAAACTTTTGGTCTAATTACCACGAAGTCAAAAGACATTCGTGATATAGCACTTACCTTCAGGCGAAGGTCTGGGTAAAGCTGCCATGATCCTCTCCACCTGGTTCACGGTGGAGGTGCCCGGGAACAGCGGCATGCCCGTCAGCATCTCTCCCAGGATACAGCCCAGCGACCACATGTCTATGCCCTTGGTGTAACTGGAACGCGAGAGAGTAGGTATATCATATTCTTTCTACAGTTTTAGATAGGCCAGTCTAAGGCTGGGTGTAAAGTAACCGTTTAAATTCGGCCCCTTTATAATTAAAAATAAGATACAAACACAAAACACGTGAAGCCTCTCTGTGGTATTCTATTTCTAGGAGTCGAACCTCGTACCCATGGTTAAACGCCAGGACTACTAACATGTACATAGTTTTCGCAATTTCTTTTTCAATTATCTATTCTGCCATAAAAGCAAGTAGTGCAAGTATCTGAGAAATATTTAAATAACTTTTCTATAAGCATCCACTCTAGAAATATAATAAGAGCTAACTATAGGTACTCTATTCATTTTGGTCTGAGACAAAAGGTAAACAAAGAATTTGAAGTTCTTAAACTTTTTATCCAATTCTGGCACAAAACAAAATAGAGACTTTATTTTTTTAATAATTAAATAGAAAAAAAGTAGCCTTAGTTTAATATATAAATATCGTCATTGAATACAAACATTATTTATTTGTGAAATGAAATAATGTTCGGCGAGTATTATTTTATGTGTACTCGTAATTAAAAAACAAGCTATCATTGTTATCATCCAAATGATAATAAATATTAATGAAAATATAACAATTTAATTCAAAGTAGATTCAAGGTGTCATGAACATGTCATGATTGTTCATCTTCATTTGGAAGTATTTTAAACTCATAATAAAAGTTTGAGATTACTATTCGTTTAAGGTCTTTTTTTAATAGCAAATATTAATTTCGTAATCTAAACTTAAGTTAAAAATATAGGACCAAGTAAAAATTATTGAAGGTGACAAGTAATTACTTAATTCACATAAATACAAAAAGTTTTTAATAATAAAATATTAAATAATCGTTTGTTTCTGATAAAATCTTTTAGCGATGAGTAATGACATCTTAAAGAACCCTTTTTACGGTTTGTTCACAGTTTGTCTCAGATCAAGATCAAAATATTGGGTCCTTACCTATGAAATTGGTGTTTTTCTTCTCTCATAGTATTTTGTTCGTAACCATTCAGTTTCAGAGTATTCTTAAAAAATAATTACCTCCTCTAAAAATAGACCATATTTTCGAACTCTTTTGATTTGTTGTGATAATTCGTTGTAAGTTTTATTGGGTTAAAATTGGACACGGACACAACTCTTTTTAAGTGCCTCCCGAATACATCATTTTATTTGCATTCACTTAAAAACGATAAATATTTTTTATGAAGTGTGATATTACACATTACTAAAGCTTGTCTAATGATACATACCAAATATTATTATATCTGGATTTGTCGTTGTGAAGAAAACTGATAAAATGTTAGTATGGAAAATGCAGAATTCTCCAAAATCTCCATACAAAACACCAATTTCATAGGTAAGTGCCTAATAGATACTTTTTATAGATAGGCCTAATGCACCCAAAAATGTATGTCAACATTTCACTTACTTCTTACTCGCTATGAGTATCTCAGGCGCTCGGTACCACCTGGTGGCGACGTAGTCGGTGAGGCAGGGGTCCGCGCCCTCCTCCCCGCCCGAGTACACGCTCGACACCGACCGGGCTAACCCAAAGTCTGCTAGTTTCACCCTACAATATGGATTTATACTTAGCAGGCTTATTATTATAATAAACACATTACACACCACGAGGAGCTCGGTGGCGTAGTGGCTTTCGATCGAAAACAAAGCTAATTTCGCCATGGTCAGGCCGTGGATGGGTGACCAAAACTTTGCGATCTCGAGCTCCTCCGTGCTTCGGAAGGCACGTTAAGCGGTTGGTCCCGGTCGATCAATTACCAATTTTTTTGTTTACATTCACACCTATCAACTAGCCCCATTTTATGCAGCTAATGCTGCTTGTGTTACGGATACTAGACGGATAAATATATTTAATAGATAAATACATATAAATATCCAGAATATATATAAATATATAAAAATCCAAGACTGGAGAACAAATGCCTCAAAATTCATCACCCAAAGTCCCAAACATTTGCCCCCACCGGGGATCGAACCCAGAATCTCTCGTGATGGCGACGCCTTAAGACCACGGAGGTCGTCAAATTAAAATTTGATCACTTTTTCCAATAAAGATACAATTTTTCGAACCTGGTGGATAGCGTTTTTAGCAGATGAAAAAAAAAGTAAAAATAAAACATATTTAAATTGAATTGAATTTATACAGCAATCCCTTATTTGTATTTATCGAACATGGTATATTTCGGATCCGTGTACTAAATACTATGTGAATGACACATTATTTTCATTACTTTATTAATAAACTAAGAATAACTTTATGCCCAGTTTAACTAAAAATACTGCTTAGCAATATTACACCTAACACCCAACGTCATAAGGCATTATATTGCTAAGCCGTATTTTTGGTTAAACTACGTATAAAGTTATTCTTAGTTTATTAATAATTTGAGTATTGGTGTAGTTACATAAAAATTACTTGAGTTTTTAATGAACTAGGCGAGAGTTAACAAGATTACAACTAAAATTAGGACTCACCTACACGCGCTGTCAATCAACACATTGCTAGGCTTCTGATCCCTATGTATTACGTTCCCAGAGTGTATGTACTTGGTCGCCTTCAGCATTTGGTACATAATGTATCGCTTGTGTATATCCTTCAGGATGTTTCCGCGTTTGATAACGTTGTGCAAGTCAGTCTCCATGTATTCGAAGCCGAGGTAAATGTCCCGATTGTTGAGTGCTCTGGGAAAACATATTTTCTTTTATCTTTGCCAAATAGTCGCTTCCACTTTTTTTTAAACAAAGTGTTTAAAAAATAGTGCATTTTTTATCGCGTTAACGTTAAAAGAAACCTTATTACAATGATTCAAAGCTCTGCTTATAAATAAAAGCTATCCTCACCGAGCCGGTCTGTGTGGTAACTGGCGGTAATACGTAGCCATATACATACTATAGCAGTTTATTTAGTACGATAGCCAAACACTGGACTTGCAACGACCCACTTGCTTCGAACCTGTCACAAAACATTCGCTTCCTCTACTCATATCACTTATTTCATTTGGAGGTAGATTTAACCTGACATTTCTTTAGAACGTCCCAAACTTTCCATTCACATTCACCTTTTTATAAATAAGTGGCAACAGTTGCAAAGAATGCTTATTATGTAGAACAGATACGTTGAGCCGTGTGGTAGCGGCTCAATAAAACTACCAACCCATCTCTTCCCTTGGGTGTCGTAAAAGCCGACTAATGGACTTAGGACCGCACAACATCCAACAGCTTATTGCGGTGACGGGCTCACCATCTGTCACGCTGAGTGCAGTCACTGCTTGGTGAAGCGCCGACTATGGCAGTGGACTGTTTTTGCGTGCTTTTGCCTAGTCTCTGACTAACCCTTAGGGGATAATAGTCGTGATTATATGTATATATGCAGATACATTCAACCTCTATTGCACCAAGAGGATATAATCTACAATCGTAGGTACAATCTATATCAACCACTGTTCAGGTCACAATATGCCACATTTATTTTAACCCCTTGTCGGGCACCGCGAACACTGGCGTTCGCAAACAATAGATGTTTCTATTGTGTCTCGTTTTGTGTACAATAAGCACAATGGCGTTCATGCTTATCATAAATATCTTGGAAAAGCAGAATACAAATGCTTTCATCGTAAATTTCGGTTCAGTAGAACACCTTTCTAGGATCAGTAGATTTCTTAAAAGACTTTTCATTGGTAGGTAAAAGTTCAAATACGTAATAACAGGGTTGTTCTTGTTTTTCAAACTTCGTCAGATTCTCGAGAACATTAGGTAAATGCGCAGTGCCCACGCTTATTGAGAATTTTACAATATGACCTACATGAAAGATTTTTTTACTATAAATCAATAAAAATACCCTTGGAGTAAACTCCGAACCAAGTTTTCCCCTGACAATTAACCATTGACTTTAACAAAAATTAACCGCAAGTATTTACTGGATAAAATCTATAAAAAATCAGTTTTTAATTAGAAGCTTAGCTTTTGGAAAAATATTGTCGTCTTTTCTCTTTCTAAAGGTGAAGTTATTCGAATGTAAATCTAAACCTTAAATCAAATCCTTGTTATCATACTAAATACCAAATTATGGTAAGCTCCACGCAAAACTTTGAAGACAGCTGTATCGACGTAATGATTATAAAGTCCTTCATACATCGCGTGACAACCGCAAAATATGGTAATTAGTAGTTACCGGGGTTTGTTACTAAGGTCTTTGGTTGGTAAATGATTTAACAAATCAGTTTAATGTGGTTCTCAAATACTTAGAAAAACCGTTTTCACCTTAAGAAGCTTAATTAGGGACTTGTCTGTTAGTGTTGTACAGAGATCATTCTAAGTAGAAACATTTATGCAAAAGGCAAACGAACATACTGCGTAAAGATTCAGGGCAGTCTGCCTGACAATAGTCAAATGCAACTTGTAAGTTGTAACCACTTCGTAACTGAAGGCATGGTGTAAAGCACGGAATAGATAAAGAAGGTGTAAAGTCAGTGCCCCCTATTTTCACTGCTTCTTACCCTTCAAATCGGAACACAGGAATGGACAGATATTCTTCTCACATTTGGCACATTATAAGTGTCCATTTGTTAGAAGCCTTTTTGTAATAAAAACAAACACTGTTCTTCAAAACAAAACTGCGTGCTGTTAACCACCGCGAAGTCATGCCGACTCCACACAAACCCCTCGTTTGATGGATAAATCCACAAAATTCAAACTCCAAAGGAAATTAAACTTCGTCAGCTTAAACATAAAGCTGAAAACAGGAAAACAGCAAATCTTTTAAAAAGAGCAAGTCCAAAATTCAGTTTTTCTACGAATCACGCGAAGTACAGTAAAAATCACGTTGCATTGCAATAATACTTGTTGAAATGAAAATATTTGAAATTAAGTTATGGCATATTTCTTTTTTAATTAAGTAGCAATATTCGAATCAGATTTGCAAATTGTTTTAGTTAGATACCTGATAATATTATCAAAGTATTTTATAGGAAAACGGCATAAATGCAAGACATTATACAGAAAATCGTTTTAGTAAACATTTTCTAGGCGTGTAGGTGAAGGGTAGGCAACAAGACAAGTAAATGTTATGAAATACTCTTTGGTAGTACAATTAAGGGTATGATTGAAGATATTTTATTCGCAAAATTTTCAACATGATTGTGTCAACCACGTACATAGGTAGGTACATAGAGTCACGCCTCTCTGCAGATAGTCTCTATTTTTTCAATTTGCTCAGGTACAGTCGACTTCAACAGTGTGTAACCACTTTTGACAGTAAATGACTGTTATTAGAAGGAAATAAAGATTGTCACCTCTAAAATGTGTAGTGTAGGTACCTATACAATGTTTTTGTACTCTCTTTACAGTCTTCATACATGCTCGGGAATATCGGGAGGTATTTTCGGGCTTTTCTTGAGGCTTTCGATTTCGATGAGGTTTTGTATAGCCAGAAACAAAGCCTTATACTTGGAGCACAACAGCTCGTCAGATGACGACTGACATGAAATATCGGTTAATATCAAAGGTTGAAAATATATCAAGGAGCATATATAGCTGTCCCCATCAGCTGATATTAGGCCACTTCTGGACGTAGGCCTCCCCTAATAACTGTACGCCATTTCAGTCTTCGGCGTCTCGCACCTTGCATCCTACCAAATCATCACCACACATCGCTACATCTCGCCGTAGAGATCACACTAGATCTATGTTTGCCTATAATTACATTTGTCTCGAGAAGTGACTAAAAGCAAATTGTTGTGGTAAAATTCTTACATATATTTTTTTTACTAGAAGCTTTTAAAACGTTAATTTTCATGACTGACCTGCAGAGCCATAAAAGCAAAAGTCAAAGGGACACAAATAGATTGAAAGATTATAAACAACAATGAGGGTGGTTTCATAGGTACACTAGCCGCCAGCGTTGCCACGCGCGCGCTTACAATTACACAGAGCTAACTAATAACATCCTTTCCTTCCTTGTGTTTCGTGCCATAATATCTTCTATCACAGGTGGGCTGGAAGAATTTAATTAGCAATAGGCCACTCCCCTTGCACTTTCTTTTTATGTGTTCTGTATAATAAACTGTTAAAGAAATAAATAACCATCGTTACACGCGCGCGCGCTTATACAAGGTGTTTCAAAAACAAAAAATGCCGAAAGGGGGTTGTAAGGTCCCTTATACATAACTCGTTGCCAAAATATGAGCACCGTAGCTTCATATTTTTAATAGCCGAAAAATTTATTATTTTTGCAAAAGGTTTAAAACTATCGACATAAAAGCACAACTCTATTTAAGATTTAGTTCAGTTTATCAGTAGAATTGACTTCCCAAATTTACAACTCTGTTCCTACTAGCTAGTACTAGGCGGTACTTAAAATTGATTTTAGGGGAGTATACGTCAAATGTATCGAAATCTCGCCGGCGCTGTTGTCAAGCGCTGGCGGCCAGCGTACCTATGAAACGTCCCTGAATGGTCTTATTTACCTGTGTATACTATGCAGTTTAACAATATTGGGATGGTTTCTAAATGACTGAAGGAAAATTATCTCTCGAAA
Organism: Parapoynx stratiotata; assembly: GCA_910589355.1. Taxonomy (NCBI): domain Eukaryota; kingdom Metazoa; phylum Arthropoda; class Insecta; order Lepidoptera; family Crambidae; genus Parapoynx; species Parapoynx stratiotata. The sequence continues at coordinate 8,891,571 of OU342482.1, forward strand.
AGTTCTCTGTGCATCGGTCTGGTTACGAAAAGCGTCGAATATTTTCTTGATCGCCACAACATCTTTGGACTTCTTATCAACTGCTTTCCACACTATGCCGTACGCTCCTTTGCCTAACCTCTTTTTAATATCAAACCTCTTAAGAATATGCTCGTCTATTTCTGACATGTTTTTATCCTGGCTCTTCTTGGCAACCAGCTTTTGTCCGCCATCTTTTTTCCTCTCATCTTTCTTCGGAATCAGTTGATTTTGATTCATTTGTACTTTTGATAACACTCTCGTTCACATAGCTACAATAAAATTAAATTCCATAATGCGAAATGTACCTACGAAAAATAAACTTATGCCTCGTAAATACCTAGGCTAAATGAAATGTAAATTTTACTGCCATTAAGTCTAATTTGAATAAGAGATAACGCTTTAAACGTCATTTTAAAATATTGATTATACAGGACACAAAAATAAATCGATAATTTACGATTACTTCCGTGAAAATTTTACAAGTTTATTTAGAGGCTGTTTTAAAAGCTTTAGTTACTCACATGCGGAAAAGTAATAAAATCTTAAGAATCCCATGTTTCACAACTTTTGGTTATCCAATTTCTGAGTAATATAAAATTGTCGGCACATGTGAACCCTCAGTCGAAGTTCATTTGTTTACAGCGCCCAATCAAACAAACTGTCAGTTGCCATAGCAACAGCAAATGTCAACCTTAGTAACGTGACACAACAAATTTGTCTAATCGATTTAAAAGATTATGTTAGTGAATAATCGGTATCACAAAAAACGTTTAATAAGTTTATTATTGTAATCTTGGTGTCATTTTTAAATATATTATGTTGTTTTGCTTTGGCGATGAACATTGCTTGTTGGTACATTTGGTAAATAGTGCATTTAACAGCCTTCAATAAATAATAGCAACCACCACCTGTGGTATGACAGATTGGTAACCTTGATAACCCCTTGTGAAACTTGATAACCCCTTGGGGGCACCGCGAACACCGGCGTTCGCAAACAATAAATGTTTCTATTGTGTCTCGTTTTGTGCCCCTTGACTAGATAAACCAAAACCAATTTTTAAAGTTCCATCCATCCATCGGCCTATAGATATACACTCCTGGACATACGCCTCCCCCAATGATATTCACAACGACCGGTACTGCCCGCCTGCATCCAGCGACTTCCTGCGACCTTTACCAGATCGTCGGTCCACCTCTTTGGTGGCCTTCCTACGTTGCGGTGCTCCCAGTACGTGGTCGCCACTTGGGAACCTCTCCGCCCCAACGGGCATCAGCTCTATGTGCAATGTGCCCCTAGCTATTGCTCTTTAAGGTTCACAATTCTGTAGGATATGTCGGAGATCTTAGTTCTCCTGCGGATCTCCTCAGTTCTGATTCGATCACGCAGAGATATTCCATGCCTAGCCCTCTCTATTGCCGTTTGAGTGTCCTTGAGCCTTCTTAAGTCAAGGGTCAATAAAAAAATAATAAAGTTAAATTTTACACATTTATTGATTTATTTGTCTCATAATACTTTCTAATTTTTAAGGGAATTAACAATTTTATATAAATACGTAATTTAATGACTTTTACGATTGCCTACACTCAGACTTATAAAAAATACTCATAATATAGATCTATCTTACAACAATAAAATACTTATTAAAATAATAATCATCAATAAGGAATGAATGTTACCCCTACGAAATAAAAAGTCTATAAAACTACTTAAAAGCACTGAATAATAATCTCAGCAAAAAATATTTCATGATTCCCAACACCTAATTAAGAAATAAAAAAATATTTTACAGATTTGACATATTACTTTGGTTTTAAGTTGATAAAGATAAAGATCTCTAAAGTCTTCCAATTTTTGAGCTTATGAAATATAATATTAATAATACATTTAGATTATCATACAAATCGTAACAAACATTTATTGGCGCCATCATTATACTTTAAGATTTTATTATTTCTAGTGTCCAACCGAAAATTTGGTTTCGGTCGAGTTTTAGCAAAAAAAGGGTTTCGGTTTCGGTGGGAAACCTGCCCAAACTACCACCGAATTCAAACTTCATTCGGGGATTCTCGCACTGTGATCGGTTATGTTCGGCGTGTTGAATACCATCCAATCATCAGCAACGAAGACATTTTATCGCGTTAACGTTGTTGATCATTGACGGGGTTGTGTTTTCAATAGGCTAGTTGACTCATATCAAAAGTAATGAAAATAATGTTCAATTTACGAGGTATTTGGTACAAACAATAAATAAGGGATTGCTGTAGACATGCAATTTAAACATGTTTTTTTTACTTCTTTTTTCATCTGCCATAAACGCTATCCACCATGTTCGTGAAATTAGTGAGTAACGCGTCATGTAAACAATTACTACGAATGGTCAAAATTCGTCAGTCGCAACTAATCAAGCATGTCTGTCGTCTGTGTCAGCCTGTGTAACACATCGTATTGAATTGTTTACCAAAATCGTGACCTTACGGCACAGAAAATTCATAGACCATCATGGTCGAAGGCGTTTTTGACAGTTAGCAAAAACGTAATTTAAATTTTTTTGTTATATAGGCCTTAAAAAACTTTTTTTTCTGGGGCCCAATAAGCCTATCACTTTTTGAGTAATTCATTTTGAATTCGTTAAATAGCATAAGCGTAGGTAATAAACATCAAAAAATAATTCAATCTAAAACTAATACATCAATTTCAGTAGAATAAAGATAAAGAAACGACGTTTTCCTTATTTTACCTCAAAACGTGATTCTTGTCAGGCAATATCGGTTTCGGACGTAAAAACTAGTTTCGGTCGGACACTATAGGTATCTCACTCGCATGTTGCAATCAATTCGAATATAAATTCTGTAGTATACGTTTGCATACCATCTCATACCTTACACAGAATCGGCGCCTAAATGAACATTATAATTGCAGAGATAAAAATCTTACATAGAACATGTTATGCCTGATGTACAAATTGGCCCAAAGCGTTGCCCTCCGAAGACGCATCCCGTTTACACATTAGGCACTAAAAATGTTAAGTGCGTCACCAGCCCTCTCGGAATTCGGTTCGGTTGACTGGTAGAAAATGTTTTTGGCATAAAGTCCGCCATGTACACCAAATGTACTGAAGTTTTAAATAAATAAATAAATGCATTCTTTTAATAACCTGAAATAAATGCGTACCTATCTTATTAATAAAAATGTGTTTTTTATTTTTATGTATTGTATTTTGTGAATATAATTAAATTGGTTTATTACGGTACAATTCTATAAATTGTAAAACCTCATTGCTAGACCATGCGGCCATTGGTATCGTTTCTTAAAATGAAAATTTCACTCAACAAATTACAGGTAGTATTTGACTCCGCTGACTCAATGAGCAAGACCCAAATGCTCCAAAAACATTGGCCCAACGCGTTGGGCCAATCTGTACATCGGGTATTATTATTACATGGTAATATTAAATTTTAAGAGGAAATCTGAACGTTTCTTAAAACCGATCAAAATTTTTTTTGACATTATATAAAATGACAATTTAACAATTATCGATCATTTGTATTATAACCGTCTGTTTATCCCTATATATCTATATTTATCTGTATTAAGTTACTTAAAACTACTATAAAAAATTGCCGTAATGGCGAATGGAAAGCTGAGAAACTGGGTGGCGCAGTGCTTAGTAAGCTTTGGCTTTCGATCCAAAACAAAGCTACCATCGCCATGGTCAGGCCGTGAATGGGTGATCATGACTTTGTGATTTCTAGCTCCTCCGTGCTTCGGAAGGCCTGTAAAGGCGATGGTCTTGTTTGCTATTGCAACCGTTTCTACCCACCAACCCGCATTGGGCCAGCATGTTGGTGTTACGGCCCATACGCCTCATGTATTTCTCCATGAGGAAGACCTGTGCCCAGCAGTGGGACGTATAAAGGCTGAAGACGAATGGTGACTGGAAAACACTACGTAAATTAGGATAATTCCTTAGGAATCAAACAGTATTGCAAAAGATTAAAAATGCACTCTCCTAAAGCATACATTACATATGCCTATTTAAAAGCCATCACCGAAATCTTGAAAGAAAATCTAGCAGTGTAACTGTACATTACAGATTCATTTAACATCAAGCCTGCGCGCTACATCTCTACTGCAATGAAGGCACATTTGCAAGCAGCAGTCCATGTTATGAACATTTAAAGAAGTGGTGGATGAATTTTCTTCTTCTCTTCTTCCTCGAGGCGGCCAAGATCGATAGACGAAGGAGATGGCAAGCCGCATGGCCACTCCATCATGTCGGCTTCGTGTGTCATTATATGCTCAGCTTCCACTGAAGAACCATAAATTACAATTAAAAAAAAAATTTAAATGTTTTTTTTGTTTTGTTACTTGTGCACCCGTAAAATCTATCTGTCACAAGTTGTCTGGAAGACATCGCTGCCGAGCGATAAGACGCGATAAGCGATAAGATCTAATCTTAAGTTATCTATTGTAATTTCTGTTTAAATGGTGTTATCAATAAAGAATTAACTATCTATCATAAAACCAAATGTGAACTTAAGTCTTATAATGTTACTATTATTTAACTTTTTTAGCAGAGCAGTGTTTTTAGAGCATGTAACATTTTGAATTTGCATTATAATTATTATTGTCTCTAGTATTTGAAACAAAAATTGTTTTTATTACCACAGCAGCAATTAACAATGTTGATTGGTATACCAAATTAACCAAGATAAGGGAATTACTAACCACAATTATTATTATAATAACATGCATTCAAGCGAAATTAGTTGGTCATAGAAATAATTAAAATCTTAACATTGAATAAAACTAAATGTAAATTTATAAGACTTATAGTAGGTATGCAAAGTTTTTAAAGGCCTAATTATTTTGACTAGTACTTACTTCGAATTCTGTGGATTTTGTTCCCATAAGCAAGATCCCAATAGTAGAGAGTAACAAATGTAAGTGGCACCAATGGTACCAGAAAATAAGCACGCTTAGTCCTCCTGAAACTATTGATTTTTCATTAATAATATGGACTATTGGATTTAATTTATGGTTTAGCCTTATGAGTATTAAAAGCAGATTTACGAATATTAATATAAGACAACATATCATCATTCATCTTGGAAGAGGTTGGAGAAGTTCCTATTTTCTCTTCACCTCTTTAAGAGGAAGAATTTCAGTATAAAATAATATTAATATAGAAAACTTACCCGGTAAATAAAGCGGCAGATGATGAAAAATAAAATGCAGTAAGCCAAAGACATGTATCTCTGTTTTTAGCAATTTGCATTGCCATTTGTCTCTCTTGTATTTGGTATTGCAGTTGAATTTGCCTCTCCATCTAAAAAATATTGAATTAGATACATATAAAATTAACTGGAACTAACTTATTTGATGAATAGGGATAATTTCTTTACTATATTTATAAAAAATAGACAATATGTTTTACCTTTATTTTGTTTATCGATTGTATGAATTCTTGATTTTTCATAAAGTTTTCTTCCATATTTACGGTAAAATAGTTACCCATTTTGATAATTAATACAACTGTAAGATTAAATACAGTTTTTTGTTGTTCTTTACCAATTTGTTGATAGTTTAATTTATGTTCTTTCCTTCTTTCACTCATACAGAGTCTATCATAGCATTACAATTTACAACATCGACTTCTGTCTTTGACAAATCAGCTGTTTACTGTCAAATGTTCGTTTTATTACTACTAAGTTACCTACATCTACGTTACAGAAAAAAAATTAAAATCGTAAAATGAAAATAATATTTTGTAAATAAATAACCAATATTACTTTGCATTGCAATATTAATGCTACAAACAATTCGTAGTTCTATGGAATAAATATCCGTAATCGAGAATTTCGTAATCGATTGTTGACTATTCTGTCACATATGGCACAGCGGCACAGCGCTACAAAATCCTTGCGGTCCGATAAGCTAACAAATTGACCAAATAAATTGTTGTTGTTGCTGTCCATATTCTTTGAAACGGTTTAATGCTGTAAGTCCATGTAAAAGAAAAAGTGGAGGAGTTTTTGGCGGCATTCAACTATGGCGGACGTGATTTTTATTTCGATAATTGTAATATTGCACGGAGTGGATATTGTTACGTAAAATCAGTGTAGTTTTGTGTAATAAGTGTCTGTGATGATGTGCAATGTTGAGGATTATCGAAATAAGCGTCAAGTGGTGTGAAAAGTGATGAGTTTTTTATCGTGGTAATCCACCTCATCCAAGTAGCACCACAGTGTCTGCCATCGATCGTTTAACGCCAAACTCTCCTAAGATGCATTGAAATGCATTACACTAGCATTTCAATGCAAACTATTGAAGATATATATATTGCAGACATGGCTGTATGGGCTTCGTTCCCTTTGCCTTCCCTACGGGAGAATTTTACAAAAAAAAAGAAAAAGTGGATAATAACTATTATTTTATACCACAAACTACTATAGTTCAAATTGGACATTTGATCAAATCATGATCAAATTAACAGTGAACTCCTAATATTACATCCAATGATTCTTCCCTCTGGATTAACTATTTTGCTGACAAACTAGCCCCTCCCTTCGTCCCTCCGTCGGAATTCTTCTTTCCCAGCAATAGATTCTCCCCTCCAAATAACTTAGATAACCCATTCTCTTTTGACGAGCTCCTTTCAGCCCTAAGTGGCTTATCTGATTCGTCCCCTGGTATAGACGGTATTCCGTACTCGTTTTTAATCAAATCACCAGACAAGGCTAAATTATATTTTCTCAATTTAATAAATAACTTTTTCGAACAAGGAACTATTCCGGATGTGTGGAAACAACAGTTAGTGATTCCAATCCTTAAACCAGGCAAAGACCCCCTCGACCACAACTCATATCGCCCCATTGCACTTTCTTCTACCCTTCTTAAAGTCATGGAACATATGATGAGGAACCGACTTGAATGGTTTGTGGAATCTCAAGACATCCTTTCAAAATCCCAATTCGGTTTTCGCAAGGGCCTAGGTACTCTAGACAGTTTGGGTATCCTGACAACTGATATAAGATTGGCCTTTAAAAACAAAGAATTTCTCGTTGGTGTCTTCCTTGACATAGCCTCGGCTTATGATAACGTCCAACTTCCAGTACTCAGGCAAAAATTGCTTCATCTGAATGTCTCGGAAAAGTTGGTTCGGTTCATTTGCAACTCTCTTATGTCTAGGTCGATTTTAATTAGATACCAGGATGTGTTGCTCTCTCCACGACTTATCTGGAAAGGCCTCCCGCAAGGATCGGTACTAAGCCCATTGCTATATAGTATTTATACCTACGACCTCGACAGAACAGTAAACTCTTTTTGCAACATCCTTCAATACGCCGATGATATCGCTCTTTATGTCTCATCAAAATCTTTGCCCGAAGCGACGTCTCGACTAAATTCTGCCCTCAATTACCTAGGAGACTGGCTGTCAAACCACGGACTCTCAATTTCTGTCTCAAAATGTTGTTGTGTAACTTTTACCCGTAAACGATTAGCTGCGGATGTTAACATTTTATTCGATGGGGAATCTATCCCCAACAATAGCAAGGTTAAGTTTCTGGGTCTTATTCTGGATTCCAGATTATCGGGCGTTGCTCATTTTAACTTTATTGCACAAAAGGCGGAGAGGGGGGTCAACGTCCTTCGAGCTCTTTCCGGAGTCAGATGGGGTGCCCACCCTTATTCACAAAAACTCTTATATAATGCAATTATTCGCAGCCACTTTGACTATGCGTCTTTTCTGTTAGATCCGTGCAACAAATCTGCCCTTGATAAGTTAAATAAAGTACAGTCAAAGTGTCTGCGTATTATCCTGGGCGCTATGAAATCCAGTCCCATTAATGCACTACAAATCGAATGCGTTGATCCCCCTCTCTTTCTCCGTAGACAGTATCTCAGTGACCGATTCTACGCCAAAGTTGTTCAAAACTCTTCTCATGCTCTTTTGGAAAAACTTGAGCTCCTCTCTTCTCTAAACACCCCCGCAGACACTTCTCAAAATATCCCTTGTATCCTACTTAGCCACCAAAAATTTTACCGCTTACCCTCCCTTATTGAAAAATTCCCCCGGAACCCACTTTTTTCTAACAGCTTTGAGTCATTAATCTTTCGTCCTCCTATTGCCCTTAATTTTGGTATTTCAAAGGACTCGCCATCCGCACCAGTAGAGTTTCGTTCCATTCTGTCGCAACATTGGCAAGGCTGGCTCCCAGTATACACAGACGCATCCAAACTCTCCGACGGAGGTTGTGTTGGGGCCGCGGTGTGGATTCCCCGGTTCAGAATATCCTTAACTTTTAAATGTCCTCCAGGTTCTTCAGTTTTTACAGGTGAATCAATTGCTATACTAGAAGCGGTTTTGTATGCAAAATCCCATTCCATTAGTAACTGTCTAATCTTTACCGACTCTCTAAGCTGTCTCCAGTCTATTACCTCTAACCCATTCAAATCTAAAACAAAGTTCCCTACTATCCTTAAGATCAGAGAAGCTCTTCTTGAATGCCAAAAAAATAATATCAACGTAGTGCTGACCTGGATCCCCAGCCACAAAGAGATCCCTGGGAATGAGACAGCTGACGCATGTGCCAAGGTCGCAGTTTATACTGGTTCACTGGATTACTGTAAACTCTTCCCTCATGATGTTTCCTCACTTGCTCGTGTCCACCTATACAAATCCTGGAACACTCACTGGGACAACACAAAAAGAAAAGTTGGAAGATATTATGCAGAGATCCAAGAATCCATCCCGCCAAGACCATGGTTCTTCAAACACATAGACTTACCTAAGAAAATCGTCTCAATTATTTGCCGGTTACGTATAGGTCATGCATGCACTCCGGTTCATCTGCAGAAACTTCACATTAAAGACAGTTCTATTTGTGAGTGCGGCCTCGATGAAGGAACAGCCAACCATATCTTTTTCAACTGTCCTAATATTGGCTCCTCTCTTTTTGAGTTCCTTCCCAAAAGTTTCCCCCGCCCCTCTAACATTAAATGTGTACTAAGATCTTTGAATCCTCCCCTTCTTAAATGTATAACAAAATTTATTAACTCTAAAAATATTGCTCTCTAAGTTCCTATTTGTTACAATCAAAAATTTACTCTCCTTTCCACTTTTGTATAACCCCATTATCTCCTTCTCACCCTTGTCCCGCATACATGTTGAAGCATACTAACCTTTGTGTTTGGTCTAATCTGTGTTGTGTTGTCCTTGTGTTTTAGATGGATCAGTAAAAATAAAAGTATCATAATATCTTTAATATCCTGTTTGCCGTGTGAAAGCTATACACGTGACATTGGCGGAACAGTGTATCCTAAGTGGTAAAACACTCCGTTCGGACGCCATTAATTGAAGAAGAAGAAGAAGAAGAAATTAACAGTGCATTTCGCATAAATTTCACTACGTTAAGTCAGCAATGCTCATCGCTCTTTTCGGCTGTTTCGACATACAAATTACAAGTGCTCAATATAGCACCATATTGGCTCTTTTGAGTTTTTTTATATAGTGTAAATGCGCACCGCATATTGTTAAGACACCAATGGTATAAAAGCGCATCGCGGACCGATAGACGATCGTAAATTTCGTTAGTTGTCACTGTCACTGTCAAAAAACGCGCCACTTCCATTCTCAGTTCGGTTTTACTTGCAATTTAAATTTAATATTTGATAAATTTGAGCAAACTCCTAAATTAAAATGGGTATTTTGGGCTTATCAAAATTAATTGCTGATATAGCTCCACATGCTGTCAAAGAAATGGAGATAAAAAACTATTTCGGTTCGTATTTATTGTGTACTAACTTAACCTAATATTACCAGATTAATGGTGATAAGTGATAAAAGATTAAGTGATAAATATATTGTTATACTTTTTTACAGGTAGAAAAATTGCCATTGACGCGTCTATGAGCTTGTATCAATTTTTAATAGCTGTGCGTAGTGAAGGTTAGTACACTTTTTTAAACCATTTGTTTGTTTACTTTCCCATAATTATTTCCTGCTTATACTTAGGCATAAAGATCATGAAGAAGGTATTACTATGATAATGTACTGAAAATGTTTTCTGTAACAACACTCTGAAACCATTAATTTGCCTAGCAGAATTAATTCCAAATTTATCATATTATCATTTAAAAGAAGTAAAAAGTAGTAAGAGAGACAAAGAAGTAGTAGTGGGAAGTAGTAATAGAGAAAAAAAAGCCTTTTGCAACAAAGACTTTCACACATTTCTCAAATCGGCCAGTAGTTGTATCTAATAAGTTCAAAGGCCCTTTCATTCCTTTGGTACTTTGTAATTGGTACAACAAGGAGGTGGGAAGAGAATTCCATGACATAACTGGTGTCACTGAAGTTATTTTTCTTCTTCTTCTAGCGATCTTTATTTTTTTTCATTTTGAGCCAGTTCATTTCCTGGTTGGTGTAAGCTTCTCTAAAAAAACTGAGAATACAACAACGTTTCTTTTAAAAATAATAGTTAGTTTCTTTTAAGTATTTTTAATATTCCAGGGCCCACAAATAAGTGTAAAGGAGAAGGGTACTCCTAGACAAAAAATTAAATCAATTTTTTTTTTTTTTATAATTCAGGTGCCCAGCTAACTTCAGTAGATGGAGAGACCACCTCCCATCTCATGGGCACATTCTACAGGACAATTAGATTAGTAGAAAACGGCATAAAGCCTGTGTATGTGTTTGACGGGAAACCACCTGATCTAAAGTCGCACCAGCTGAACAAGAGGGCTGAACGAAGGGAGGAGGCTGAGAAGGAGCTGCAGAAAGCTACTGATGCTGGTAATATTTTTTTTTCCAAGAATGTATCCTCAGCCTATATACGTCCCACTGTTGGGCACAAATATACTGGGCCTAAATCCCGCTCCTTTCTCATGGAAAGGAATACATGAGGAGTATGGGCCGTAACATCACCGTTCTGGCCTGGATATATTATTTATAATATATATGAAAAAAATTACAATTAATCTACAAGCAACATAAAATAAATAAATCTAAAATTATTAAATTTTGCCCTGCATCCGATATGATCTTTTTAGGCGACCAAGCGTCTATAGAGAAGTTCAACAGACGCTTAGTGAAGGTGACGAAGCAGCACGGCGAGGAGGCGCGCGAACTGCTCAAGCTGATGGGCGTGCCCGTCGTCGAGGCGCCCTGCGAGGCCGAGGCGCAGTGTGCTGCGCTGGTGAATATTCCCAGTCTATTTTACACTTTATGCCTAGCATGTTAAGGTTGTTTTGACGACCTCCGTGGTCGAGTGGGCTGTATGCCGGTCTCAAGGCGACGCCATCTCAAAAGGTTCTGGTTTCGATCCCCGGTGGGGGCAATGAATACAGGCATTTGTTCTCCAGTCTTGGATGTATATATATCTATTGTTTTTTTCTGAGCAGATAATGTAAATGCGTAGGTATGTTAAGATGGATGTGTGGGTGACGAGGATTGATAGAGTGAGGTATGAGTATATCAGGGGATGCCTGAAAGTTGCTCCAGTGATAGAGAAGTTGAGAGAAAAGCGGCTGTCGTGGTGTGGACATGTTTTGAGTAGAGATAATGAGCATGTGACAAGAGTTATGAATATGAGACTGGATGGTAATGCAGGGAGAGGAAGACCGAAGAAGAGATGGATAGATTGTGTGAATGAGGACATGGCTAGAGTGGGAGTGAATGTTGATATGTCGCGTGATAGGGCAGAGTGGAGGAGAAAGACTCGTTAACCCCAAATGAAATTAAGAAAAGGGCAGGCTAGCAGGCTAATGATGATGATCTGGTATCCGTAACACAAGCAGCATTAGTTGCTTAAAATGGGGTTAGTTGATGTCTGAAAAAAAATATTTATTAATTTATTTACTAAAAACTAGAGCTGTTGAAAACATTTTTAGTATTTTTTGAGTCGGTAGGTCTAAATCTATCGAGAAAATGAAAATCTAAATCGATAATCTTCAAAAATAAGACTGGTCTATGCTAAAAACAAAAATGTTCGTTAGGTGAAAGCCGGTAAAGTGTACGCCACAGCAACCGAAGACATGGACGCGTTGACGTTCGGAGCGAACGTCCTCCTTCGACACATGACCTTCTCCGAAGCCCGCAAGATGCCAGTTCAAGAGTTCCACCTCGACAACGTGCTGAAGGGGTTGGAGCTTAAGCAGGACGAGGTGGGTGCTTTTATATATATATAACTCTTTATTGCACATAATCAAAAAGAAACAATGTAAAAAGCAGAAGTATACAAGGGAGGACTTATCTCTAATAGGGATATCTTCCAGTCAACCCGTTACAGTTTTGTGAGATCTCAGGATGTAAGAGAAGCGACACCAGTGCACAAGACAAAACAGAAATCTATGCAAACATATACATTACTAAACAAATAAAATGAGATATATAATTAAACAATATATAAACTCAATAAAATATAAATACAAATAATATAAATAAATAAAAATAAATACATAATACTATACTTCGACAAAAAGTCGAATGTAAAATGATAAAAAATACACTTAACTGGTCTTTGATACATTGTTGCTTTTGATTGTTACAAAGTTATATCAATAAGCCATTCGACCGCTGTAGGTTCGGGTTCTTGATTCGTGGTTACCCCACCCAATGGTTGTCTGGTAGAAAACGCTTCTGGCATTAAGTCCGCCATGTACACCAAATGCACTGAAGTTTTAAATAAATAATAATCCCCAGTTCATAGACCTATGCATTCTCCTCGGCTGCGACTACTGCGGCTCGATCCGCGGCATCGGGCCCAAACGCGCCATAGAACTGATCCGACAGCACCGCTCGCTCGAAGAGGTGCTCAAGAACATCGACACCAGCAAGTACGCGCCGCCCGAAGATTGGGACTACAAGAACGCGAGGAAGCTGTTCTTGGAGCCTGAGGTTAAGGATCCTAAGGATATCGAGGTGAGAATTACATACATACAATCACGCTTGTAAACCCCGAAGGGGTAGGCAGAGTCCAAGCACTGTGTTCCTTAAGACCACATTTAGCCATACAAAAGTTGGTTTGTCAGATGAAAGATCGTGAAAGAGTAGTGACAAGTGGCTAGCTCATCGCTTACACAATCACAGAGCCAGTACCCAATACGCTCTTAGTCGCCTTTTATGACATGCTGGGCAAGAAAAGCAGTTGGTACATTATTTTTGTCCCATCTTTTGTGTGACGTTTTTAAGTGTTTGTATATCAAGCCTATAAAATAAAGATATTTTTGATTTGATTTGATTTGATTTGACCAACACGGGTGAGAATTACTTATCCCTTTACTCACTGTCATATCTTTTGTAGCAAAGTTGGGACGGACGGGGTACTACCGGTTCGAGGCCGCGGGAAACGCGGGTTCGATCCCACCGCCTGTACCACTGAGATTAAATAAAACTTGTGTACAATCGACCAAATTGATTCATGACCCACTTTGACAATATTTCGATTACAACTGTGACAGTTACGACGTTTTTACGTACGTTTAAATGCTACGAAAAAATGACATTATGGTGGGTCAGGACTCTATTTCTTCGATAGTACAGTTCATTGTGAATATCGCTTGCTTTATAAATATAAAAAGTATGCATAACTCTGAACGGACTAAGATTTGGATTTTGGTGCCAAAGTAACTTGTATTTGTGAGTAAGGGTATTGTATAATACACGTAAATTTTAATTAACCGCCTCTCTGGTCTAGTGGTTCACACCACCGGGTGTTGATCGGGAGGTCCGGGTTCGATTCCCCATGGGGGCAGAAGTTTTTCTGCTCGCTTTGGTTGGTGGTAGGGCTTCTAAGCCCGCCTGGCTAGCTACCACCGTCTTACCTAAATTTGTCTCCATAATAACAATGCTTTAAGGATTGTTGTGTTCCGGCAATCAGAGGTAAGAAAGCCAGTTCCTCAGTTGTTGAGGATTACAGGTGAAGCTCGCTTCCACCTTCGACCTTATCGTCACTTATCATCAGGTGAGATGAAGGTCAAGAGCTTACCTCGTATGTAAAAAAAAAAAAAATTGGTTGTAGAACATATTGATGTAAAGAGAGGATGGAACCTTGCAGTTTTTGTTTCTCTGTTCGTTTGTACGGGCTAATCTCCGAAACGCCTGGACTGATTTATATAAAATGTTGCATAGCGATACCTTATATCCCTGGCCATCTTAGATACTTTTTTATTACGGAAAATTAAAAGGCTCCGTAAGATAATTAAAAAAATAGCAGCCGCGGTCGAAGTCGCGGGAAACAGTTAGTTTTATTTAAAATTGGTCTAAAATGGTCTTATAAAACCAAGCTTTTCCAAAAAATATCAATCCTAAAATGCACCTTATAAACAAACAAAGTATTTATTAATGTCTCATTTTACTCACAGGTCAAATGGTCAGATCCTGACGAGGAGGGTCTAGTGAAGTTCCTATGCGGAGACAAGCAGTTCAACGAGGATCGCGTGCGCAACGGAGCCAAGAAGTTATTGAAGGCACGCTCTGGCACCACGCAGGGAAGACTGGACGGGTTCTTCAAGGTAAATAGTAGAGATACGCCGAATAACCGAATACCGAATATTATTCGGTTTAACCTTTACCCAACCGGATATTCGGCCGACGACCTCCGTGGTCGAGTGGTCTGTACGCTGGTCTCAAGGCGTCGCCATCTCGAGAGGTCCTGGGTTCGATCCCCAGTGGAGGCAAGTGTTTGGGTGATGAATTTTCAGACATTTGTTCTCCAGTCTTGGATGTTTATATATATTTATATATATTCAGGATATTAATATGTATTTATCTATTAAATTGAATTTAAAATCAGCTAGGTTTTACAATGGAATATTAAGCCAACCCTAATTTGAAAGAAGGCTATTTGAATTGCCCATCAACTTAAAACTTTATGAAAAGCTTATTGTGTCCTACATACATTTGACGACCTCCGTGGTCGAGTGGTCTGTACGCCGGTCTCAAGGCGTCGCCATCTCGAGTGGTCCTGGGTTCGATCCCCAGTGGAGGCAAGTGTTTGGGTGATGAATTTTCAGACATTTGTTCTCCAGTCTTGGATATTCATTATATATGTATAATAATATACATATTCTGAATAATTATGTGTATTTATCTATTAAATATATTTGTCCGTCATCTAGTATCCGTAACACAAGCAGCATTAAGTTGCTTAAAATGGGACTAGTTGATAGGTGTGAATGTCTGAGGATATATTTATATTATATTATTTATATTATAATTATTCGGTTAACAATTTCTTTGCTTAGCCACGGAAACAACTTAGACAACATGTACGTTTCGTGTCACTACAGGCGATGTTAAAATAAAAGTTGACTATACTGAACTACTAATAGACTATGTAATCATTATGTTGACATGAGTAACATAAATCTTACAGAAGACGTTGTCTTTTTGTTCTAAAGACAAAGACTTTTTATTTCACATGAAATATGGTACATGATAAGGTGTTCACAATATATATTAATTTCCGTAATATTTCACCAATTAACATTAATAGGTACTAACTAAGAACTTAACAAAAAAAAAATCTAACATTATAACAAATTGGGATTAAATTACTCTTTTAGGGAATAGAAACATTTCTCAATCGACCGAATATATTGGGCACAAAAACCGAATATTTCGGCCGAATACAAATAGTGAAATGATGCCGAATACGCCGAATACCGAACACAAAATGAATATTCGGCGCATCTCTAGTAAATAGATATGTTCGGGCAACCCTCTCCAGCCCATGTACTACCCACTGCTGGGCATTGGTCTTCTTACATGGAGAAACACTTGAGGAGTATAGGCTGTTACACTGCACTATTCGGATTGGGTAGAAACGGTTGTAATAGCGACCGGAACCAACGGCTTAACGTTCCGAGGAACTCGAGATCTCAAAAGTTTGGTCACCCATCCAAGGACTGACCAAGGTGAAATTAGCTTTGTTTTCGATATCGAAAGCCAAAGCGTACACTACACCAACGAGCTCTTCTTTCGAGCTATCATTCAATAATCCAAGACTAATTATAGTTTAATTAAACAATACCTACCTTCGCCATGGTCAGGCCGTGGATGGGTGCCCAAAACTTTGTGATCTAGAGCTCCTCCGTGCTTCGGAAGGCACGTTTAGCCGTTGGTCCCGGTCGCTATTGCGACCGTTACTACCCACCGAGACGCATTGCCAGCGTGGTGGTGTTACGGCCCATACTCCTCATGTGTTTCTCCATGAGGAAGGCCTGTGCCCAGCAGACGTATATGGGTTGAGGACAAACAATACTAAAGAAAAATGTATTTTACTAATAATCTTGTTCATATTAAATCATGTAAACTTATAGTAGTTAATGTAACTGTCACAGTCACATAATATAGGTTATTAAAACACGAGCGCACGAGTGTGGTTTTAAAAAAGAGCCTTGGCGAGTTTTTTAATAGTATCACGCGAGTGTTTAAAACCGAGCTATGTGCAGTTACATACACTACTTTATCTACACTCATTATTCAAAGAAATAAAACAAAAGATGAATTAATTTTTTTTATTGTTGGCTGTCTGGAAAACATTTGCCATAGATTTGTGCGTTTTGAAAAAAAGTGTTGCATAATGAGTCCAACCTGTTGCATAATGGTCATTATGTTACAGTTCCATTTTAAAATTTTCGTTTTTATCATCTGTGTCAAAAAGTATGTCATTATGAGTTCGAGTCTGAGTACATAATTCGAGCATTACGAGTGTAGATAAATACTTTTTTTTAAATTTTGTTCTTTTATGATAAATCCCTCTTTAACTCTCAGGTACTGTCCACAACGCCAAACCCAAAACGGAAAGCAGAGGAAGAGAAGAAAAATGCAAATAAAAAAGTGAAGTCCGCTGGCAGAGGCAGGAAACCCAAATAAAATATTCCTTTCATGAGAATTCCGGGATGACTTTACGGATATTCAGATAGTTTTATATAATTTTACGAGTTTAATCATTACTATGCTTAATTCTTTGGGTCGTCGTCGTCAGCCTATATGCCCCACTGCTGAGCACAGGCCTCATGCAAACAATTGAGAAGAGTAGGCCGTAACACCACCACGCTGGCCCAATGCGGGTTGGTGTGTAGAAACGGTTGCCAAAGCGTTGGAGACCAACAGCTTTACGTGCCTTCCAAAGCACGAGTTCGAGATTACAAAGTTTTGGTGACCCATCCATGTCCAGACCATGGCGAAAGGAGCATTGCTTTCGCCACTGAGCATCATTCTTTGGGTACTAATTTGTTTTTTTAACGGGTCATCAAAGGCTAGTAGTTTTATGAATTAGGGACTACTCAGACTTATTCAGCGTTTCTTTTTCTTGTAAAACGACGATTGTATATGAGATGATTACGCGGCTGAACAGACGCGGAAAGCTGAACAAGCTCCATGCAGAACTGACGTTTTCTATGGACAAACGCTGAATTAAGCTGAATAAGTCTGAGTAGTCCCTTAGGTATTCGTTTGTAGTTGGTTGACATGTCAATCAATTTGTATGAACCGTTTTATAATCTTTGTTTTTTGCATTTATTTGTGTTAAAGTCTAAAATCATTGTAACCCATTGCTGAACATTATTCCCCCCATTATTATTACAACATTATTATTATTACTCCTTAAATGTGAAATTGCCTCTTTTTGGATACTACAATACTTTATAAAACGCCACGCGAACGCCGGCGCTCGCGAACAATGTATAATCTATTGTTTCCTTGTGTGGCCGTCGAGAGAAATGTTAAGAGTGGGAGAAATTAGTATAAGTGTAGGTTAAGTTTTTGATCTGATTTTGTTGTCTCGAATTAAGTTACTCGAATACCTGTATTCCATTTTTTTTTTGACATAAATTTTGTACTCTAGCATGACGAAAAAAACCCGACTTTTTAAACATGTGATATAGCCGCCATCTTGAATGTTTTAACGTATTGTGTTCGTTCATTAAAATTTATTAGACATCGTGGTTTACTAGGCCTTATGGTTATTTATGTAACAAATAATAATGTTGTATAAAAATTCTTTCATTAATAAATAACTATCTGCAGACGCCGATCTGCAATTATATACTTTCAAGATGTATCATATGACCGAATAAATGCGAATTAGATGATGTATATTTTTTTATCTACCTATACCTAATTTATAACAAAACAATGTGATTAGTTCAATAGGAAATATTATTGTTAATAATTATATACATAAATATCTTGAGACATTTTAAGCAACTAATGCTGCTTGTGTTAAGGATATTAGATGATGACGGATAATTATATTTAAAAGGTAAATACATATAAATATCCAGAATTTATACAATATATGAACATCCAAGACGAGAACAAATGCTTGAATTCATCACACAAACATTTGCCCCCACCAAGAATCGAACCAGAAGACCTCGAAACAGCGACGCTTTCGTCCGTGGTCGTCATAGAAAAGAAAATATTTTTTTTTTACGACAGGTAAGCTCTTGACCTTCATCTCACCTGATGGTAAGTGACGATAAGCCCGAAGGTGGAAGCGAGCTTCACCTGTAATCCTCAACAACTGAGGAACTGGCTATCTTACCTCTGATTGCCGGAACACAACAATGCTAACATTGTTATTATGGCAACAAATTTAGTTAAGACGGTGGTAGCTACCACCAACCAAACCGAGCAGAAAAACTTCTGCCCCCATGGGGAATCGAACCCGGACCTACCGATCAACACCCGGTGGTGCGAACCACTAGACCAGAGAGGCGGTTAAATATTGCCAGCAAAAAGAACAATAATAATTATAACAAAGATTGCAGTCCGTACAATACTTGAAACCATAAAATAAAGTTAACAACACAAATAACAAAAATGCGGGCCCCGTCCACTTGTCGGTTATGATCACAGGATCAAAGGATTATTTGAGTTCTTTGCCCAATATCAGTCCATGAGTGCATGAGTTATTTGGAATGTTATTTTTTATTTCAGCAAAAACGCAAACAACGAAAACGCTACGCGAATACGCTAAGTCAAGTGAAGTGCGCCATTATACTGAAGAAAGAGATAAAAACATTTGTGACGTTATTAGCGTACAGCGCCATCTATCGATAATCAAAATAATCAAGCAGTAGGCTTGTTGACCCTTTTTTTTATTGGGCCTCAAACGATTATTTACTGATAGCTAGCTAGCTGTAAGACAATAAATTATAAATAACGTTTTTGCTTAAATGTCAAAAACGCCCTATGAATTATCTGTGCCGTAGGGTCACCTTTATTGTAAACAATTCAATACGCATGCGTGACATAGCCGACAGTTATGCTTGATTGGTTGCGACTGACGTTTGACGGATTTTGACCATGCGTAGTAATCGTTTACATGAAGCATTACTCAACAAATTTCACAAATAAGGTGGTTAGCGTTTTTGGCAGATGAAAAAAGAAGTAAAAATAAAACATGTTTAAATTTAATTTCTACAGCAATCCCTTATTTATATTTATCGAACTTGGTATATTTCGGACCCTTGTACTAAATACTACGTGAATGACACATTATTTTTTTTCTTTTCATTACTTATTCATTACATTTTTTTCATTACTTTTGATATGAGTCAACTAGCCTATTGAGCTTCCTTCGACAAATATATCTCCTGCGAACTTCTGCAGGCCTAGTACTTTTCATAGGTTTGCTACATTTTGTCACATAATGTTTTTATTCATGCGACTAAGGGCGTATTGGGTACTGGGTCTGTGATTGTGTAGGCGATGAGCTAGCCTCTTGTTACTACTCTTTCACGATTTTTCATTTTATTTTATTTTATTTATTGGGATAAGCAAACAGTTAAATTATTAAATCTTAATATTAAAGTTACTCAATTATCATCTGACCAAACCCATTTTTTGTATGGCTAAATGTGGTCTTAAGGTGCTCCTTTGACTCTGCCTAATTACAGGCGTGATTGTATGTATGTATGTGTATTTTTATTCATGATTTTTTAATTTTTTTTTTCGCAATTTGCAGATGGAACTTTTTAGCCAGTGCTGTCGTGTTATATTTTTGTTGTAAAACTGAAGAACTAAAACTGTAGAAGTCGAATGTCTATAATAAAAAAAAAAAACAAAATACATTAAAATAAACTTAAAACCAAGTCAGGGGGATGTACAAAGTTAATATTGCTTTGTTTGATAATTATAGGTAGTTTTATCCTCACAATTTGGTAAATTAATAAGAAAATAATCGTTTTCAGTCATCAGTATTTCATAAAATTTTGATACAATTTATGGGAAATAATGCTAAACCTCACTAGTAGTGTATATTCGCTAGTAGTGCATATGCTCATGAAGTAAACATAAAAATGGTTTTTGTATGTTTTTCTTTAATAAAGTAAAAGCAGATAAATGTTTAGTATCAAGTGTGACACCCTCTAGCTAAAATCACAGCTTGAATTCGTCTGGGCATGCTAGCGAGTATATCCCGGATTCTTGCTTACGGAATACGTTCCCACTCCGCAGTAATCACATTCTTCAACTCAGATGGTCTGCGGAGCCGGTTGTACTGATCTCACACGCCGTTTCAGAACGTCCCAGACATGCATGTGGCTCGAACAGTTCCCATGGGATAGTTAAAAACCATAGTAACCGCGGATGAAGTCGTCCCACGACTTCATCTTAATCTAGTATAATTAATAAACTACAAATAATAATCGTCGATCTCGCTCCTGGACCGTGTTTAACACTAGGCTAGCATAGGTTATAGGAGCTTCCTGTCTAATCAAAGCGTGAGGCGCCATCTGTTGATAAGGTTTAACAAATCGACAGAAGAATGAAATCAATTGTTTTATATCGTAAGATGGCGCTGCAATGTACAAAACTCCTTCATGCCTCTGCAAGCCTGGTACTTTTTGACTCATTCTACCATTATCAATCAATCAACATTATCATAATTATACTCAATGATTTTTTGAAAGTACCTAGGCTTGCATATGATTCTAGGAGCTCGATTAAAGGCTTCAATAAAATTTTATTTTAAAAATTAAAACATGGTAAAAAATTAAACATCTTTTATAATAATAATTTATTGTATTTTTATGTAAACATAGAATATTCTAAAACATTTTCGAAACATTCTACATAATAATGATTGTTTTAATTTACTCTTACACAGAAAGCATACGGCGTATATAGTGCAAATCAATCAAATTAAATAATATTTGTGATATATTAGTTGATTAAAAATCTATAAAAGTTGAAAAGTATCAAATCGCACGCACCTACATTGCATTAATACAATATTTTATAAATAACAGTGTTTTATATATTTTTTTATCATTTAAATGGGATTGCTCTTGACTTCTATCTCAACTATTAGCTGAGATGAGGCCTATTATTGACTCCCAGGGGTCTATTTTAACATTAAACATTTCTACGGCAATTAACATGCGTACAACATATATTCAAAAGCAGATAATGTAACATATCATGATATATAATTTTATATACTTTTTTATATATTTGATCTTAAACAGAAATAAAATTAAATATAAATAACGTGTTTACGATCAATGCAAATGCTCGTGGTATACATGCAGACCACGCTCCCTCTATTAAGGGTCCGGCGAACAGTGAATTTTTCATACAAACGTAATACCAAAATCATTTTTAATTTGAGAATATCTGGACATATCATCGCTGTTATTATTAAGAATTTTTTTTTTCTTTTTCCGTTAAAAAAAATTTGTTCAAAATATTTATAAACTTATAAATATATGCGATTATATTTCGTAAAATTTTCGACGTTTTCGGACATAATTCCGCTTATTTGTTTCATATTAAAAACGCAATTAATCATTATGTAATTTTAACAGAAACATAGAAAAAGACTTTCTTAATCCGAATAACAGCGATGATTTGTCCAGATATTATCAAATTGAAAAGGTTTTTGGTATTACCTTTGTATGAAAAATTCACTGTTCGCCGGACCCTTAACCTTTCCCTGCTGCTTTATACCATTCACTGAGAGGAAAAAAGTAAAAGAAAACTGACAAAATATTGCTATTTGTTCCTCCTACCCACCGCAAGCGTACATGAAATTATCATGTATTATTTTAATATATTATTTCGTAATTCTATTAAAAAAATATTTTCTTTGCATAATACTCCAATAAATTCCTTTAAATAATTTGCTAAAAAATTTTAGTAAATGAAAAATAAATAGTTTTAGTAATTTTTGTACTCCAATTCAATCTTAAAACGACTAGATGTTTTCGGATGTGTCCCTTAACAATAAAGTGAATAAAATAGATAGTGATATGCTGACATCAGAGTGCGAAAAATTTATGAACTTTAATTAAACATTTCAATGTATTAACACAAACAAGAATCACTAATTTTATAAGCAAAAATATAAAATCAGCTTTTTGCAAAAGCTTTTGTTATTGTTTTGTTCTGGGCTCACCACCTGTTACGTTGAGCACATGTGTAGTCACTGCTTTCGCAGTGCCTTTGCCTAGTCTCTGACTAACCCTTAGGGGATAATAGTCGTGATTATATGTATGTATGTTTTGTTCAAAATAGGTACTAAATATTGCCAATAGATGGCGCTATTACCAATGCTATAAAATTTGATCTATATTCACGATAAAATTTGAAAATCCAAATGTTGCCAATAGATGGCGCTTTTATCAATGCTGTAAAATAATTTGATCTACCTTTACGAGAGCTTCGAAATGTTTAAAAGTTTTTCTTGAGGAAATTAATAAGACCGTTGGTTGAGGCGTCGTGGGAGGAGACGGGGGAGTTGTCCTGCAGCTCTGGCTCGATGGCCTTAGCTAGTTGCTTCCCGAGCTCGACGCCCCATTGGTCGAAAGAATTGATGTCCCAGATCACGCCTTGGGTGAAGATCTTGTGCTCGTACATAGCTAGATTGAGAAATGAAAGCATGTTTAGAATATAGATAGATAGATAAAATTCTTTATTGCAACTAATAATAAAAAACAGAAATATAGTAAAAAAATACAATGCAACACAGGCGGCCTTATAGCTAATAGCAATATCTTCCAGGCATCCTTTGGGCAGAGATAGAATATAGTATGTATATAATCAAATGCTGCGCATCTAATATTTTATATAGTTATATGACCTTGAGTCTGATTTTGTTATTGTGCGTTGTAATTTTATCACTTTATATTATTGTTTCTAGACATTAGTACCCAAAGTGGTCCAGGTGGACCCTTAAGGGTCCACGGGAAACTCGACGGGGGTCTTGTTGTCTTCACGTCTTCACATTTTTGTTGAGTTTTAGGAATATGGTAGAAACGTAGCAGCAGGGGTCCACCGGAACCAGATAAATTTTGAAAGTAGTCTATGAGAAAAATAAGTCTGGGAACCTCTGGTCTTTCCTAAAAAATACTATTTTTTACTCATGAACACGAATGTTGCTCACAAGAGTTTTATGTGACATTTGGTCCCATAGCTGAATTAAGTACTTCCCATGTTTCTTTGAAGTATACTTTCGTAACCATAATTAATACTCTTACTAAATGCAACATTAGGCTCAAAGAGACCTTATTTTCACTAGCCTTCGTGCAACAGGCATTGACAGCAGAATATAAAATGTTTCTTACCAATAAGCGCTCCCAAGGTGAACGGAGTGAATTTCTTGACGACGATAGAGTTGGTGGGGCGGTTGCCCAGGAACACCTTATGCGGCAGGATCTTGGCCACCGCCTCGGGCGCCATGCCGCTCTTTTCCAACTCTGCTTTAGCCTGATAAATAAGAAATATATATATTTATATATGTGTGTTTGTGTGTATATAATATAGTTATATATTATAATTATATATTGTATCGTAATATTAATATTTTGCATATATAATTTAATTGTTTTTGCTAGTGTAGTTAACTTTAATGATGCGGCCACTAACTTTCTGTTTAGCATAATGGTTGACTGGTAGAGAGCGATCTTAGTCGTTAAGTCCGCCATATGTTCATTCCTTTTGTAATGGACATTAAAGTTTAAATAAATAAAAATATACACACCTAAGAAATATATTTAAAAAAAATCCTCACACATTCACTTGTTGTCATTTATACTATTGTTTTTGTATAAGTTAGCAGTGGAGACTTTATATGTTATCGTACTATTCTTAATGAATTTCTTATATGTAAAATAAAAAAGCTGTGTTTCCTTAATAAATAAATATAGTCTCTAGGCTGATCTAATTTACATACATACATATAATCACGACTATTATCTCCTTATGGTTAGTCAGAGACTAAGCAAAAGCACCGCAAAAGCAGTCCACTGCCGTAGTCCGCGCTTCACCAAGCAGTGACTGCACTCAGCGTGACAGGTGGTGAGCCCGTCGCCGCTATCAGCTATTGGATGTTGATGATCTAATCCAGGTAACAAAAAACATGTTCTCCACCTCGTCCTCGGTCTTGCCCTTCATGAGCGCCTCGGTCTGCGCCAGGAAGTTGGCCAGCAGTATCTTGTGGTGCGCGCCGCCCGAGATCGGGTTGTGCGTCTGCGCAGCCGCGATGAAGTCGCACGGGATCAGTCTGTAACAATCACGAACGTTATCACGCCTGTCCCGAAGGGGTAGACAGTAGTGCAATACACCCACGCTGTCAGTAATTCCGTTGGTAACGTTTAGAGAGCAAGACTTGTAACGAGGTGCTATATCAGTATTAGCGATTGCTGTTATTGCTCTCTTCTCTGGCCATTTTCTCTTTGTTTCTGTTTTTAAACTAAACTTCTGTCTCCTTTTTCGTTGTTTTTGGTCTCCAATTTTATTCCTATCAGAGTCAGCGTCTGAAGCGGTTGTCTCGACGCCAATGAATAACAAAAATATAAATTTCGTACATTTCTTAGTTTGATAATCAATTTTCTTCAGCTTAACTAAAGCAATATAATGGAAATAGTGTCCCATTGATACAATTTTTAACATTTCGTGGTCTTAAAATTAATTTACTTTAAATTTCAAAATTGTAACTATTGACATACTATTGCCATTATATTGCATTAGTTGTAAATTAGCAGAATCGGGGCCCTGATGCCCTGAAAATAGATTGCATGTGGCCGAAATGCGTATGTAAATATGAATGTGTGGGGTGACGAAGATTGATAGTGTGAAGAATGAGTATATCAGGGGATCCCTGAAAGTTGCTCCAGTGATAGAGAAGTTGAGAGAAAAGCGGCTGTCGTGGTGTGATATTTTGAGAAGAGATAATGAGCATGTTACGAGAGTTATGAATATGAGAGTGGATGGGAGAGGAGAGGATGACTGAAGAAGAGATGGATAGATTGTGTGAATGAGGACATGGCTAGAGTGGGAGTGAAAACGCCATATCAATATGGCGTGTGATAGAAGATAATGGAAGAAAAAGACACGTTGGAAGGGGCAGGTTAATGATGATGACCTGGTGCCCTGGTGGATCAGCTGGTAGAAGGCGTGCTGCCCGTTGGTCCCGGGCTCGCCCCACACGACGGGGCCGGTGCTGTACTCGACCCGGCCTCCACTCCTGGTGACATATTTGCCGTTGCTCTCCATGTCTCCTTGTTGGAAGTACGCTGCGAATCTGCAAATAGCAAGTTCGTAAGAGTTAATTTCGTATTATTTGTTTTGGCGCTAAGGTTATTCTTATTTTATTTGTTTAGCGTTGAAATCGCCCACGAAAACTACAAATTCCACCTATCTACTACGAGGACTAAAGTTGAAAAACTGATTTTGTCACTTTTTTTGCTTAGAGAATGACAAGGACAACATGAATTTTAGTAAATTTTTTTCCAACAACCGTTTTATTTTCGGGTCCTTTCATAAGTTACCATGACAAATAGAAAAAATAAAATAAATAAATCTTCGGGGACCCTTATTTTTTTTTATCAGATAAATATGGTACAATAATTGGGAAATGTAACACTATTTTTGTTGCCTAAACCTGCTACATAATTATAATCAATGTGTCTCACCTGTGCAAGTACTGGTCGTAAGGCAGCAGTGCGTGAGTCTCCGCGCCGTAGAAGTTAGAGTACCACACGCCGAGCAGAGCGAGGATCACTGGCGCCTTTAGAAGACAACATCAAAACTAAAGATCGGATATATGCATATTCACCTAAAGTTAAGATGTTAGCTATTGTGGAATGCACTTTTTTATCGAAAATTAATAAATATTTTGTAATGGTTAAATAAGGAGAACCGAGTTTAATAAAATAAAAATATTTTAAGAAGCCGCTTTCATAATATGTTTGCCAAAAATGAGCTTTAGGTAAATATGCATCCGAATATCCAATCTCTAATCATAACATAACATATCATCACGCCTTTATCCCCGAAGGGGTAGGTAGAGGTGTAACATCCACATTTCGATGCACCGAGCTCAATGTGAGATAAGCGATAATAAACTACATATTTTTTATTCAAACTCAGTGGCACAGGGTTGCATCGAACCGGCGATTCCCGCGGCCTCTCGAACGAGTAGTGCCCCGTCCGTCCCGAAGAAAAGGAGAGGGTTAAATATTTTTCTCCTAGTTTTTGTTAAATCTTAAGGCTTATTTAGCTTATTCAGGCAAGACTTTTTGATCAATCATTTAAAATGGTCCACTAAAACAAGCATTAATCTTATATGGTAAAAGCTCCTATATTCCAAAACGATTTATTTTGTCTGTGAAAAGATAATGAAATAAATAACCTGATCATTTTGGAATTCACGAACCGCGCAATAGACAACAAGATCTAAACAAAGTATAGAATAACTACCATCAACTAACAACATTATCTTCACGCCTCTACTCCCGAAGCGGTAGGCACTACAAAGATTTCCTATCTATTTGCATACTTTTTTTAAAGCTTAATATGAATAATAAATAAATATCTTCAGACATTCACACCTATCAACTAGCCCCATTTTAAGCAACTAATGCTACTCTAAAGCGAAAGGTAAGGCAAATGACTTTGAGCGTTTGGCGTAATCGAAATTAAGCGACAGCGACATCTATTGAAAACTTGAGGTGCGTCGCAAAGCACATTGCACCGTAGCGCCATGTTTTGATAGCTATGACGGCTGGTGTTTATCACAGAGTGATTTCATCGACAGAGAAAACTAAAGGTTTGTAATAAATTAAAATGTACGATTGATAGTTCGTAAATGAAATAACCTGATTGTAACGGGATCGCCTCAGTTCATGTATACAGTTTGAAGCATGTCAGACGATCCAAAATCAAATCAAGTTTTCTCAATTGCTTTCCAACTCAATGTTTTGTGTAAGAATCGAGTTCATTATCTATCGATAAATTATTTTGTGGTAGTCTAATGTGCTCTTATCCGTACAAAAATTTGATTATACAACCAGAACTAGAAGAACATGTACAATTCCACGCGATGTTTTGTCCGAAATTGTTTTTATTTTTTGCCTCAAGTAAACATTTATTAATTAATATGTTGCTATTAATAATTACTAGTATGTTGGACCGTCACAAACAAGTTTATGATATATGTCATAACATAAATTTATCTGATCATCCCTTCTTCTTCTTCTTCTTGCCCTTTTCCCACTCTAGGTGGGGTCGGCACAACATGTCTTCTTCTTCCATTCTCCTCTGTCACTCGTCAGCTCAGCATCCACTACTTTTATCCTCATATCATTCTTCACGCATTCAATCCATCGCTTCTTTGGTCTTCCTCTAACTCTAGGTCCGTCCACATCCATGCTCAGCATCCTCCTCGTCTGATCATCCCTTGTGCTGTATTTTTGCCAGACTACTGTACCAAAAACACCTCATTTATGAATATTTGCCTATCCCTTCGCCTTAATAGATATATACATGAAAATATACAATACAATACATGTATAAAACACCCAAGACTGGAGAACAAATGCATGTATTCATCACACAAACATTTGCTCCCACTGGGGATCGAACCCAGAACCTCTCGAGATGGCGACGCCTTGAGACCGGTGTACAGATCACTCGGCCACGGTGGTTGTCATATTTGCACTGAATATTCTTACACATAATTGATTTGGCATAAATTATTTAGGGCAGATAGGCCGTATGACTGTTTGCCATTTAAGTGGTATAAACAATAGTGCTTACATTATTTTCAAGAGGCGCCGTAGAGAAGTGTTGGTCCATGAAACTGGCTCCTTCTAGCAGCTTCTCGAAGTTGTCAAAGCCCACGTACAGCGAGATGGACAGACCGATGGCGGACCATAGGGAGTACCTTAAAACAATCATTACATAATAATTATTGTGTAATTGACACTTTGGCTTTCGATATTGATAACAAAGTTATCTTCGCCATAGTCAGGTCTTAGATGGGTGATCAAAACTTTATGATACGAGCCATTAATCCCCGTCGCAATTGCAACCGTTTCCACCCACCAACCCGCATTGGGCCAGCCTGGTAGTGTTACAGAATACAGACCAAACTCCTCACGTGTTCCTCAATGTAAGAAGCAGTGCAGTGACGTAGGTAAGACGGTGGTAGCTAGCCAGGCGTGCTTAGAAGCCCTACCACCAACCAAACCTAGCAGAACAATCCCTGCCCCCTGGGGAATCGAACCCCGGACGCCGATCTACACCCGGTGGTTTCAAGCACTTGAACAGAGAGGCGGTTAACTCATAATAGAAGTGGCGGCATATAATTATAAATGCCCAGAATATAGATAGATATTATCCTGTAAGGCAGAATAACATAATCCAAGAAGATAAATAACTGATAAAATAACAACTATAATATTGTTTATTAAAAGATTACATTATGTTTCACTTGAAATCAGACTTATCTACTGCTTGCAATCTGGTGGTGGTTTTTTTACAAAGATTTTGATAAATAAATATTGGGTAATATTGGGTTGGTGTTTTTATTCTGTCTTAGCAATTTGTCCGTAACTATTAAGTTTCAGAACATTCTTATAAAATAATTGCCTCTTCTAAAAATAGACCATATATTTGAGCTCGTATTATTTAATTTGATAATTTTTTGTAAGTTTAATTGTGTTAAAATTAGACACAAAGACAATTATTTTAACTGCCTCCCGAATACATCATTTGATTTGCGTTAACATAAAAACGATGAATAATTTTTATCAAGCATGTTCACACACATATTGCTAAAGCTTGTCTAATGATACATGCCAAATATTATTATCTCTGGATTTGTCGTTGTGAAGAAAACTGATAAAATGTTAGTATGTAAAATGCAGACATCCCCAAAATCTCCATACAAAACACCAATTTCATAGGTAAGGACCTAATATAACAAGTCATCACAGGCCCACGCCTATATCTCTGAAGGGATAAACGGAGGTGATAGCACCCACGTTTCACCAGATATGTTAGGTCCCCGTATAACAGGTGGCCTGTTGCCATGCACCAGGCACAATGCGATATCCAAAGTGAACTGAACAGGCGGTGGGATCGAACCCGTGAGTCCCGCGGCCTCCCGAACGAGTAGTCTCTCGTCCCAACTCGGCTACCGCTGCCTTTTCAAACTCCATCTCTATTAAAAATGGCTGCTAGCCTACTCTTGAATGCAATACCGATCAATCGACATTGAGATTGTGATGTTTCTTACTCTTCAGTGGGACACTAGGGCCATAAATGGGTTCAAATTATGCGGATATTGAGTGGCCTAAATGACATTGAGCTTAGCTGAAATTAGTACTCTTGTACCGGCTCTCTAGTCTCAGCATTTTGAGATATTGGATTGTGTTATTATTGAGTTTTAATTGATATTTCGTTCGAGAGTAGGCTAGCTGACCTTGTTGCGATGTTCAAGGCTCAGTGTAAAGCTAACGATATTGTGTTGTCAATAGACTTTTATCTTGGATAGCGCTCTAGACGGAAGACAATTTGACTTTTAAATTCATCCCACTTTAATGGAACAAACTTTTACTCTCTTTATCGTCATTTTATTAAAAATCTCACTAGCTGAAAATAAATGGGACGAATTTCTTCTAATAGCAACACTA
This sequence comes from Parapoynx stratiotata, assembly GCA_910589355.1. Classification (NCBI taxonomy): domain Eukaryota; kingdom Metazoa; phylum Arthropoda; class Insecta; order Lepidoptera; family Crambidae; genus Parapoynx; species Parapoynx stratiotata. The sequence goes on from OU342482.1 coordinate 8,921,527, forward strand.
ATCTTATGCGTCATTTTCAACGGAAAAAGAATACGTAAGAAGTAAATTGGCCCTTTTTTTTAAAGTCACCTGGTTAGGCTAGGGTCTGGTTAGGCTAGGACTTGATTAAGTTCCTATTGGCACAAACCCCGACCTAGTACCTGGCTAGGTCTGGTAGCCCTGGGACCGACTCGGAGAATTGCTTCGGCAGACCCCGAGGCGCTCCTACGGAAGGGCAAGGAGGGTCGTTTTAGTGGGTATTCTCTTCCTGAGAGAGTCCCACACACGCCTACCGCCTAGCCAGCGGTTGGTCCGTAAATGGCGTTTTTCCTCGAGGAAAAAAAGACCTGGTAAGGCTACAGCCTGGCTAAGCCCAAAGGGTAGGGAGAGTTAACATCCACCTACCTTGCATGTCTAGATATTCCAATGAGTAAAGGCTTAAGAGTCAGGAATAAGACTAGGTGTTTTCCTCAAGTAAGCTGGCGAAGCTACGTTATTCACTGTGTATTTTTTAAAAATATTCAAGTAGCTGACCTGCCCCCGACCCAGTCCCAGAAGCCGAACATGTTCTTGGGGTCGATGCCGAACGCGGTCACCTTCTCGCCGTTGGTCGACAGCGCTACGAAGTGCTTCGCCACCGCCGACGCCTGATTCAACAAAACATAGCGATATATTGAATGTAAGATGACTATTAAATCTTTGAATTGTTCAGACTTCCAGTGGCCTTCCCAAACTCCCCAAATACCAAAAAGCACCAAAGATATCCTGCAGACTTTTGGAAAATTTACAACAACTCTGGTCCTCTTACTGATAATATGGCTTTAATTCCAGTGCATGGGATCTAGAACGACAATAGCTCCCTGTCTTTATTATCTAACCAGCCCTTAAAAGCTACGACGCAGCAGTGGAATAAGTAAGTATATATTTCAGAGTTATGCTTTTGGTTTTCTTAGGATCTAGTACAGTTTACATTTAAATAAATTAAAATCTAACAGAGTTAAATATCCACATGAATATCAAGCTGAGCGGTGCATTGAAACGCAGCAATCCTTTAGGTGGTCTACTTGTATATTTCCTCGCATACCTCTAAAATCGTACACTTTTTAAATTGCCAAAGAACCCTAACAGTGAAAAGTTGTTATTTCAGACTGAAGATACTGTATAGGGTTCGAAATTTTCTAGACGTTAATGTGAGATATGGCTCCGTGAACCCTTGATATTGTGTCTAAGCTTATTCATGCGGACATTGTTATTGGTGGATGTGTGATACAGCGCATTCAAAACTCCTGTACTTGATTTTGTTACAACTCACATAACTCCATTTCTTTATAAAGGAAATCTTTGTTTTTGATCTGATCACTGAATACATTATTTTTCTTTTTTTTCTAAAGCATGGGTTCCTTTAAAAGAGGCGTTTTATGAGCCAGCAAAGTGAAGGTGGCTAGAGTATGGTGGCTTAGGTACCATCAGGTGGTGTTGAAACATTTACTGAGCTGATTATAAAATAAAATGCACACTCACATCCTTAGCATGACCCAAGAACCAGTCCTTGGCGGAGGTGGCGTTGGTGATGGTCTCCTGCGTGGTGAAGGTCTTGGATGCGATGATGAAGAGCGCTGTCTCCGGGTCCAGCCGCTTCAGCGTCTCTGCCATGTGCGTGCCGTCGATGTTGGAGACGAAGTGGACCTGGCAGGTCAATAAATGCATTCTTAATTTTACATGGGGACCTTACATAACCTCTGCCTACCCTTGAAAACCCAGTTGAAAATTTAGGAAGTAATTTCTACTGATAAAGTTAACTAAACCTTTAATGGAGTTGCGCTTTAATGTCGATAGTTTTAAATGTTGGCTAAAATCATAAATTTTTCGGCTATTAAAAATATCCAGTTACGGTCCTCATATTTTGGCAATGAGTTATGTATAAGGGACCCTGCAACACCCTTTCGGCTTTTTTTGTTTTTAAAACACCTTGTACAACCAATACCTACTTATACCTAAGTGTAAAAATATATTCTGTTCTACGAAAGGTACCTACGTCGGAATGACTCATCTAGCGCATTCATAATTAGTTAGTATTCTATAAAATCACTCTCCCGGGAAAGGCAGAGATTGCTTTCACTCTCCTTCACATTCACACACACACACACACATTCCTTATCTCTCTACAGGTAGAAACCTCTACCCGCCAAACTACCACATGCTCTTCATAAGTTTATTCCAAGTAGGATACCCACCAGCCCCCATTGGGCCAGCGTGGTGGTGTTACGGCCCATACTTCTCATGTGTTCTCCAAGACCTGTACCTAGCAGTGGGACGTATATAGGCTGACGACGATAGTAAGGCGTAACACATCGAAGATGATGAAAAAGAGGATTTACCTACACCTCATTCTAGGGTTGCTGAGGATCCGCTTCCGCTTCCTCATAAAGCGGAAGTTCCGCAATATTTTGAATTCCTCAACCGTTACCGCATCCTCATAAATATAAATAAAAATTCCTCTTCCGCTATCGCTTCCTAAAATTTAAGAAGAATTTATGAGAAATTTCACTGAGCATGCGCGTATCCATGACAACGCACGCTCGCTGTAAGACGATGCGCCGAGGCCGAGCCGAACACATATTATTAGGTCCTTACCTATGAAATTGGTGTTTTGTATGGAGATTTTGGGGATGTCTGCATTTTACATACTAACATTTTATCAGTTTTCTTCACGACGACAAATCCAGAGATAATAATATTTGGCATGTATCATTAGACAAGCTTTAGCAATATGTGTGTGACCACGCTTGATAAAAATTATTCATCGTTTGTATATTTATTCGGGATAAAAATTATTCGGGAGGCAGTTAAAAATAATTGTCTTTGTGTCTAATTTTAACACAATTAAACTTACAAAAAATTATCAAATTAAATAATACGAGCTCAAATATATGGTCTATTTTTAGAAGAGGCAATTATTTTATAAGAATGTCCTGAAACTTAAGTTACGGACAAATTGCTGAGACAGAATAAAAACACCAATTTCATATTTCGTAATACTTTGGTTTTATCGAAAATCGCAACGATACCGAAGTGAAGTGCTATATGGGCGTATTTTAATGAAGTAGACGATGAGACTTAGGGTTGTTAGTTGTGCAATCAAGCATATTCAAGAAAAGGGCGCGGGACTTCTGGGCTACGAAGTCATCTCCAGTCACGTCATTAAAAGGAATTTACGGAGTATTAAAAATGTTATGCGAAAAACCTTTTTCTCTTTTCTTTCGCTTCAACTCTTAAATACAGTACAACTCATGCATGCTCGGCGATTTTGGGTACTTTTGACCTAACCTTTCTTCAGGACACTTACGGTGAAAAATGCTCAATGAAAAACTTTATCCTCGCCCCATGTCTCCGTTCACTCTCGATAATTAAATATCACACATACAATTATCATCATCCTCTTCCTCTTCCGTTTCCGCATCCTCTAAATTTGTGCTTGACACTTCCTCTTCTTCATAATCACTTCGTCGATAATCCTACCTCATTCCCTCGGCTTTAATCGGCCACACATTTCATCTCCTTTAGTTTCCAAATCAGATCAGTCATTCAACAACGTACCTTAAGGTGATTGGCGTAAGGTTTAAGTGCCTCTGTGACCATGAGCGGGCCGAGGTCGGAGCCGCCGATGCCGATGTTGATGACGTCAGTGATCGGCTTGCCAGTGTACCTGGGATTTAAATATAATACTCTTTATTGCACACAGAAAAAAACACAATACATAAAAGAAACAATAGTTGGCAAAGGCGAACTTATCTTAAGACCACATTTAGCCATACAAAAATTGGGTTTGGTCAGATGAAAAATCGTGAAAGAGTAGCTAGCCACTTGTTAAGTGGCTAGCTCATCGCCTACACAATCACAGACCCAGTACACACATTCATATACATTAAAAAATGCCGATTTAAAAGCCATCACCAAAATCTTGAAGAAAATCTAGCAGTAAGTGTACATTAAATAAGTAACTGTGCCCAGTAGTGGTTCGTATGTAGGCTGGTGATGATACCTTATTCGCCATGTACCAAGGGGTGGGCCGGTTCTCATGCATTGGACATATGTTATGCCTCGCAATTTCGATATTCAAAACAAAATGCACTTAGTTTTATCTATTATACAATTCCATGAAACTAGTATATGGTATACCTAATGAAAGAAAAAATATAATATGTGTTTGCTATACCCCTTCCATTGCCCACTGATGACTTCATGGGAGAAATCCTTCATGTGCGCGAGCACAGCATTCACATCTGGCGCGACGTCTTTGCCGTTCACAAGTATAGGTCGGTTCTGACGGTTACGGAGAGCAATGTGAAGTACTGCTCTGTCTTCAGTAAAGTTAATCTTCTCACCTGATCATGACGATAACAGACCCAATTAAAATTAAAATTACGAATATACAAATAGTACATTTACTTTCATACAACTCAATTGTATTCAGTTACAAGACACTACAAAATTTTATTCAATTATTTTATGTTTGATTGCAATACTTCTTATTATTTTGGTTTCCATTATTCTATTGTTGGTATTAAAGTTTTTCAATATTGTAAATTATACAAGGCAGGAACTAAGCCCGAAACATTTAATTATCTTTTAAATGTTTAAGTATTTTACCATTGGACATAGCGTAAAACATAACATATCACCACACCTCATTCCCCAAAGGGTTGGCAGAGGGGCTAACACCCACATTTCGCCGAATATGTTAAGTCCCCATGTGGCGAGCCTGTTGCCATGCACCAGGCACAATATGAGGCAAGCCATATTCACAATCAACGGTGCATAAGTTTTATTCAAACTGTTACAGGTGGTGGGATTGAATCCACAAGTACCGTTGAGTCTAAATATAGCTGTTCATAGCCAAAACAACTGGTTTTTTTTAATGGAAACCGAGCATTAGGATTCTTTACCACAAAAGACCATAAATATACTCACCATTGAACATAGCATCCCTAGCCTTGTCTACCCCACGGCTCCGTGCCAGGTCCAGCAGTAAAGAAAATGTTGCTTCATCGATGCGGTTCTTGGAGTAGTCCAAGAGGATGTCTCCATCATTTGGTGTAGCGATGTTAAGGCTGATGAAATGAAAAGGTTCATTAAATCATACTTTGTTGTGCAAATAAAATATCTGTTGTTCTTTATATGCTTAACAGCAATCAATGACAGTGCTAAACAATTAACGCCCATGGCATAATACTGTCAACACCAAAAATGCATCTCATTGATTTTATTCTCTATGAAATATGCAGTGAACCTGTTACCAAACAAGTGGCAAGTTAAATTTTATACAAACTAAGACAACATTCTGCTTAATTTTGATAACACCTACACCTCATATCTCAATATCATATAAGAATCATTTAATATTTTAATCTTAAATAGATTTTTTGTACAAACATTGCTTGTAATAGAATTACTAGTTACAACATGTCCTTTTTAGATAGTCTTAACTTAAATTGTCATAATAACAATGTTTTAAGCATTGTTGTGTTCCGGAAATCAGAGGTTAGATAGGCAGTTCCTCAGTTGTTGAGGATTACAGGTAAGATATATTTTCCACCTTCGGCCTTATCGTCACTTACCATCAGGTGAGATGAAGGTCAAGAGCTTACACATCATATTTGAAAAAAAAATATAATATTTATAAGAGGGTAATTTTAGTTTTTAAATGAAAAGATAAATTATAAAAAGTTGCAATTAAAAGAAATAAAATGCACAGCTTCACAAATATCAAGGTTCTAATTTCTAACAAAATGTATAACTCAGAGAAACAATAAAAACTTTTAATTTGAAGAATTGCTTTTTGGTTTCTGTAATAACTCAAAATGGTTTGCATCACAATTGATTAGATTTATAATTGTTGAAATATAAGTTTTAAATAACTTATACCTTTGTAATATTAAATCTAATAGTACTTTAAAGTCCTAAGTCACCCTCAGAGAATTTAAAGTCGTTGAACCGTGCGACCTTTTAAAGGACTCGCTCAAGTTAGATGATATGACTTGACAAAATACTTTTCAATTGATTTTCGATGGTCGCGCTATGTCAGACCACTCGCGCGTCTATCAGACAGACCAGTATTAGAATGTTTAAGAAATTGAATAAAACAGCTATTTACCACGTAGATAAATTTAAATATATAGGTATAAGTACCTGAAATTATTGAATCTTTCGGAATCTTGTTTGAACAACTGAAGAATGTTTATTTTATCGGCATTGGCGTTGTAAAACTCTTGGAGTTTCTGGAAAGCTGGGTCTTTCTTCAAGTCAACTTTCGACTCCATGGCGATATTGAAAAGTGAATGTATTCGAAAATTGCCCCGCAGCGGAGACCGGGTCAACACAACTGTAGCGGCTGTTATCAAATGTCGCACTGACATTTCAAAGGCACGTGAAGGTTACGAAGTGCGTTTTGTTGTTTCTTAGTCAGGGTTTACATTTTCAATTAATATTAAATATAACGCTGTCAGTTTTTAAGCAATATTTTACAGGCAAAAAGTGAGAAATTTTTATTATGTAGTAAACGTTTAAAATGTTAAGTAAACATTAGTAGAACATCGTTTTTCAAAGTTTTGACAAGTAGAGTGCGGGCCGGCTATCCTATTAGTTGGCTCCTCAGAGTAAACAGAACTGGAGTAGCCTTTGTCTAACATTCCCCTCTGCCAAATGCACAAGCATCGGATGCTTGCACGTTTAATAAAACTAGTTGAGCCGCCATTTTGACAGCCATAACATTGTAAACGTTGCGGCGAACAGAGCTCCCGCAAAAATGCCTGCCTGTGCTGTTTTTTGTTGTAAAAATAAATAGAAAACATCGAGTATGCTAAAAGATGGTGTCACCTTTTATTTGTAATTAAAATGTTTACGATTTCATGATTATTTACTTCATTATTTCATGTTTTAGAATTCTACGATTTCAAATTTCGAGCGCTAGTCTCGTGGGGAGTGCGGCTGTGACGTTGTCAAAACGCACACCCCACGTGACTATTTTAAGCGTGTGTGTGCGTGAAATTTAAATTTGTGTGTCGAATTATGCATGTGTGCATTTGTAAGAACGGCTGGCTTTGAGTGTAGTGGTAACCTCACCCCCCGCAAGAAATGGCAGAAAAAAATGTTTGAGAAATTGACTAATGGCTACTCCAGTTCTGTTTACTCTGAGGTTGGCTCGGATGTATTTTATTTTTCTGCCGATACTGTACAGTCGCGAGCAAAAGATGTGCACATTTTAGGACTTTAGCTTCCAAAGGTTTTAGTACAATATTTACTTTTGCACCACTGGACACTATTGATGTGAAACTGACAAAGCACTAAAATAGTAACTTGTTTTTGCTCGTGGCTGTAATAAGAACATACTTTTAAACAGTTTTAAGCTCACCACCTGTCACGCTGAGTGCAGTCACTGCTTGGTGAAGTGCGGACTATGGCAATGGACTGCTTTTGCGGTTCTACTGCCTAGTTGACTGATAGTGGTCGTGAATATATGTATGTATGTTTTAAGAAAACGATTACTAGCTGCGATATGAAAACAATGAAACAAAAATATTAATAATAACCATTTTATTAAGTGAAAATAAATAAACATGCAGATTATATTAGTACTAATACTAAAATATGCTATATTGTCTACTAATACAAATGAAAGTCTTAAGCCCAAGTGAAATCACGATTCTGTTGCAGTCTAATTGTTACGCAGCAATAAACTTTATACAAATAACAATAAGGTATGAAATGCAACGAACTTACTGTAATAAACAATAAATCACGGAATTTACTAGAATAGTGGTAAAAAAATATTACGTCGTCATATTCATTCATTTTATCGACATAATATTATTTTATATATGCAAACTGTTGCACTGCACTATTCTAAGGATGTCGATTGTATGCTCACTATAATCGATGATTTAAATTTTATTTGTTTCATAAAAAGTACACATTTAAATTTAAATTAGACTTCACTAATGTTATTAAAAAATAGGCAACTTTAGGCTGCATTTCCATGTACCAGAATCATGGGTCTAAGCATTGTAGCCAAGTGAAGTACGTGAAAAAAACCACCAAGATTGCTTCATTGTGACTGGGAAGACAATTTCACTGGTCTATAATAGTCTATATTTCTCCAATACAAATAATATGTGAAACTCTTTTCTGTGCGTAATTTACAATCGAGAAAATATGTTCAATTTCCATGTATTTAAGGATGCCAATAGTTTTTGAGTCCATGACTTTTCTAATCAAATTCAATAATTAATTACAATATCATTATAAAAATTATATTTGTTTATTAGTAACTAGAAAAAAAAGGACAAAATTATGCATATTATTGCCTGAGTCGATTGCGAATTTCCACTTTATCTTTTTGGCTAATGTGTACCAACCTGTACAGTTGGGTACAAAAATACACATACGCTTTTTTGAAGTAAATGACTATCAGACAAATGTGTAAACATATTTTCGCACTTGCCTCCACTTAGTTCCCTCTAAACCTTTATCAATAGTTTTAAGCTTCTGCCTGTATATAAACAATTAATATTTAATAACATAGGCATTGAATTTGTTAAACATTATCTGTTAAACAAACAAACAACAACAACAAGCAAACAAGAGAATAAACCTATCAAGCTTTTTACTTATTCAAATTATTTTTTTAATTGAATAATTTTTGATTTATTCCAGAATCTAATACCTCGCCAATCAATAGCATTTTTTTTATTACAAAATGACACTTGCTAATTATAATTTTGGAAGGAACAAAATTTTACAAATAATTTAGGTTTAGAATAGTATTCATTTAGAACAATGTCTTATTTTAATCAATATAGGCTTGTTCCACTTCAAAATATTACTTGAAAATAAAAAAATTACAATAACAAGAATTTCTATAAAAAGAAATTTAAATCCCACATGCAAACACTATCAATAAAACTGAATTAAAGTAATTCAAAATACCGATATGCAAAATTCTTCAGAAGAAAATTGAACGGAGGCACTGTAATTTGTTACTATTTTAACTAACCTCTACTGGGTTAGTTTCCATTACCAAATTTTTTACTGGGATATTAACATATTGTTTCTTCTTTTAAATTGGCATTCAGATCTTACATACATAATCTTTATTTATTTCAATTTAATGAACATTAAAGTATCCCTGAGAAACTCTCCCTGTAAAACATTCAAAAAAATCTGTATTTATTTTCAATACAGCAACCAAAACGTAATATGAACAAATTATACATAGCATCGCAGCCGCTGGCAACGAACAATACTCAAATAGGAAACAATAATGCTAATTAAATTTACCACCATTAAGGGGTGGTTTCACCACGTCCAGATAAGTCATCCATACAATTTGTTACATTTATTATTAGATATTAGCTATCTGGAGATGTTAAAACCGGCACTTAATCAGAAAGTTAATCAAAATCCCAAACAAACAGTTTTATCCTACAGTTAATCAGTATAATGCCACACATAAAACAGTATTATTGACAAGACTTAAATATTTGGCATACCAATTTGAATCCTATTTGTATCTATTGTAAGTTCTTTGTCAATTACAAGTATTCCAATGGCACTGTAACAACGTGAGTATAGTTGCGAGTCGTTAATTAAAATACTCTTAATTACCGACCAAATAAAACTTATAGTAGGCAAATGACAATATCAGAAATTACTTGTTGAGCTAAACCAGTCTTTATTTAGAGCGCGATAAAGACGCGTTTCTTGTACAGATATAACAGATCACGGGGACAATCAAATCATTGTTTAGACTCTATCTTAACGCATTAAGAGCGTTAGCAGTCGCTGTCATAAAATGTAACATCTGTATTAGAAAACTAAAAATGAGAATGCTTTGCTGAGCTAAATTGGTCTTTATTTTCAAGGTGATTAAGATGTGTTTCTGACCGACCAAACATGGCTTATAGTAGGCAAATAAGAACATGACAGTCAATGCCTTGCTTAGCAAAACCAGTCTTTTTTTACAAGACGATAAAGATCAGTTTTTAGTACTGGCAAATCATTTTGAGCTTACCCGATATCAAATGTTAGACAATTAGAAATGTTTCCTGTTTTGGAAAATTATTTATAGGTCAAAAATCGATGCCTTCCTGAGAAAACCACTCTTTATTACAAGGTGATAAAGATGCGTTTCTTGTACAGAGCGCCGCCGACAGCCAGCCACATGAGCATGGCGGCCGTATGCGTCGCTAGCAACTGCGCATGCGTCGGCGCTACTATGAACCAGTAGAGGGGGAAGTGACGTTGGAGGACGTGACTGCCTATGTACAGGAACAGGGCGTTTTGACCTGCGAAAAATAGTTATAATTGATGTACTAAGTAAAAAGGTAAAATATAAAGTTTTGGAAGTATAATATTTTTTTTCTACTTTATTTAGGGACTTTTGCCTTTTAGACATGTCAGTCCCATCGTACCCAAATGATAGGAAATAGAACAAATACTATACTAAATAATGTACCCAGAGCGGCAGTCATTGACGACGTAGTTTTTGAATCATTCGGCAGACCAAGGTAGCCGCATCAGGAAGTATAATAAGTTAATAACTAAAACACGTGAAGAAAATATAGGCATAAAAATAATAGTGCTGACGTAATCATCAGAAATAATACCAAAAATGTAACACCACAGTGTCTGCCATCGATCGTTTGACGCTAAACTCACCCGAGACGCATTACACTTGGATTTTCAATGCAAATACTGAAAATTTTTATACCGAAGACTTGGCCGTATGGGTTTCGTTCCCTTTGCCTTCCCTCCATGGAAGTATTTTATAACATAATACTAAAAATCTTACCTGCATAATACAAAGGTCGTCCTCCCCACTTAGTCTTGACATCCACTATGAAGTATAGTATAGCTTGTATGCCCATAGCTGCGCCAGAGGTGACGAGACAAAAAGACACAGACCATAGATTCTTGTTCATGGGAATAGGACCTCCGTTCTTGCTGAACAGGCAGAGGCCTCCGCCGGTGAGGCAGAAGACGATGGACCAGAATACCCAGCGCATTATACGGGCTCTGAGAAAAAAAAATACAGGTGATCAATCCAAAAGGGTCAGTGTAAATATATCCGAAACTATGAGAGAGAATTTCTTTGTTAGAAACCATAGCTCAGATTTTAGATTAAATTTGAATAGCATTCATTTTTTTATTTCAACTCTCACAATAAGTTACAAGGGACCTTTTTAATAAAATCCTGTGTAAATAATATATATGATTTTTTAATTCTGTAAATGCTCAAAATGATAGCCATTTCCCACATTTTTGAACGAATCCTGTCGAAATCATTTTAAAAAAATAGTGGTTCTGTTTAGAAATAGAATTAATTATTTTTTATAGCCTTTTTATACAGTGTATAACCGGCAAGTGAAGACAAAATGAAAAAATCAAAAGTGTATCTCGCCTGAACCCTATTTACAAAATATTAGAAAAATAAGTTAAATAGAAGTCGAGATATAAGACATCGAAATTAGAAGATTTTATCGATATTAAAGGTAAAGGAGTCACATCACTGGTGAATCAGATGTTAGACGGCAACGACCTGGCAGAACATATTATACCTCTTTTAGATCGTATGTTCCTAGTACACCTTTCTTTTATTTTTTTGTACCTACTAGACACGTGTTTATGATTGCAAAGTCTCAATGTTTGCGCTATTTTAACCTTTATTCTGAATGAATAACTAGAAAATCGAAAGTTTTCGTTTAACACTTCCCGTTCCTTTGACGCCGCCGCCGCCGCTTAGCCCGAGAGTGGCATTGAAATGCCATTTTCGCACTGCTCGGCGCTCCTAGATGTCTCCGCCTAAAGTGCGCGCGCGCCTTGTGTCGAAGCCTACGAGTACCAGGCACCCATGAGCAGGACTTAGCAAATTTGGAATAAAATAAATTCCCTTTTTTACCGTAGACAGAGAGCATTTCATTTAAATCAATTCAGTTTAGGTGTAAGACAGAGACAGATAATATTAGTAAGGAAGTAGTTCCCAAAAAACAACCAAAACTAATAAAAGTCTCTACTTATTTAGATATGAGGTACTAGGACAACAGAAACATTAACAAGCAAACGTGGTGGAAGTGGTATAGCGCGCAATCGAGCAACTCCTAATACAATTTTACGTACTAAGTTGACTATTTTTATCCCTTTCTTCCGATGGCATCCTTTTTCATCTAACATAAACATTAATTGGTTCAGTACAAATATTATTAAATTATTTTTTAATATTTCATTTTGGTTTAGTAAATTTTACCATGTTCGTAAATGTTTGAAAATATTTTTAATAGAAAACACTAGAAAATAAAAATTCGTGAGATTCGAACCTGCGAACTTCAATAATCCGTGCGACTAGGCTGACTACTGAGCTAAGTTCTTCTAGTCTTCATGTTTTTGCGTTACGATGAGCTAACGTTGAAGGTAGACGGTAATCCGTGTCCAACAGTTTTATCATGATTGTTTTAATCAAATAATACTCAAAAGTCAAAATATTCAAATAGGTAATTAAACAAAGTAAGAAGTTGTGTTGACTTATTTATTTAATTTCATAGGTTCCTACGTCATCCTCTATGTTCCTAGTTTTGAATATTTAAGTAGCACACTTATGAACGTTGCTTTTATTTTCTGCATTTTAAAAAATATTAGAACAGCAGAGCTATGAGTAATCAAACGCATAAGTGGTTTATTATTATGATACATCGAACCCTAAAAAAATCGTAAATCAAAATATTCCTGTAGCCTTGGTAGTCGAGCGTGCGGAATATTTCATCAGTCGCTTGCTATCCGTCGCGGTCGTAAGTTGCTATTAAGTAAAAGATACCGTTTTTAACAAATAATGAATATTTTGAAATGGTTTTAAGTGTTGGGGCAGCCAATGGCAGCCTTCTTGGAGCTCGCGATTTGTATCGCGAAAGGTTCATTGACGGTGCACTATGCCTTGAAAACCAGGGTCGGCATTTCGAACCATTTTTGTGATCTGTATTTTAAAATAACTCAATACAAGGAAGGATTTAATTTTGATTTGAAATCTTTCATAGAACAATGTCTAAATAACGTGTTCAGTGCTTTTGTAAATTATTGTGTGTTACGTACGATGTTATGTACACAGTACCTACGTAGTGTACCTACTAGACACGACACGTGTATTATGATTGCAAAGTGTGAGTGTTTGTGCTATTTTCACCTTTATTCTAAATGGATAAGAAGAGAATCGAAAGTTTTCGTTTAACAAACTCCCGTTCCTTTGAACCGACCGCCCGGCACGAGGCATTGTGGCATTGAAACGCCGCTATCGCGCCGCTGCTCCTTTGACGTCGCCGCCGCAGCCTAAAGAGCCGCGAGTACCAGGCGCCCATGAGCAGGTAAGGAGCATCATAATACGCATAATTCGAAGCTGTGAACTCGTGACCCCGCTAGTGTTGTAGTTCAAAAATGACGTAATAAATAAATTAATATAATTAAAATTGCACATTAAATTAAAGTTATTATTTAATTCTTACATTTTGTGTATGGAGTCCAGGTGGGATACTCTTTTGATTATTTCATTTTGTCTACACTCTTCTATTACACGCGGTATATATTTTAACTACCTCTCTGGTCTAGTGGTTCAAACCACCGGGTGTTGATCGGGAGGTCCGGGTTCGCTTCCCCATGGAGGCAGAAGTTTTTCTGCTCGGTTGGGTTGGTGGTGGGGCATCTCAGCCCGCCTGGCTAGCTACGACCGTCTTACCTAAATTTGTCACCATAATAACAATGTTTTGAGCATTGTTGTGTTCCGGCAATCAGAGGTGAGATAGCCAGTTCCTCAGTTGTTGAGGATTACAGGTGAAGCTCGCTTCCACCTTCGACCTTATCGTCACTTACCGTCAGTTACTCATTGCCTCTCGTTTCCGTGCGAACGAAGAAGCGATAGGCAATGACGATTTTTGTCTCTGGGGACTTTTCCTCTCCGGCCCGTGCTAGGCTTTCTGGTGTCGTTTCTCTCGCAACAAGAGATCTCACACACCTGTGACGGGTTGACTGGTAGATATCCCTATTAGAGACAAGGCCTCCTTTGTATACTTCTGTTTTTTGTTTTTTTTACGACAGGTAAGCTCTTAAGTTTTATCTCACCTGATGGTAAGTGACGATAAGGCCAAACGTGGAAGCGAGCGTCACCTGTAATCCTCAACAACTGAGGAACTGGCTATCTTACCTCTGATTGCCGGAACACAACAATGCTTATAACATTGTTATTATGGCGACAAATTTAGGTAAGACGGTGGTAGCTAGCCAGGCGGGCTTAGTAGCCCTACCACCAACCAAACCGAGCAGGAAAACCTCTGCCCCCATGGGGAATCGAACCCGGACCTCCCGATCTACACCCGGTGGTGTGAACCACTAGACCAGAGAGGCGGTTAAAGGCGGTTATGTACTGTTTTTTTGGTTTATGTGCAATAAAGAGTTAAAAGAGTTTAAAAATACACTTAAACACAAGTCCGTAAAGTCCAATTTAGCGTGACAACTCACCTAGCATGGTTATACGCCAGCATGATCCTAGTGACATGCGCGCCCGCCTGCACCACTAGCACGCCGCTGAACACTCCCAGTAGGCCTTCGGGGTCGTGCGGTAGGTGTGTACGGTATAACTTCTGGAAGGTGCCGTGCTGGAGCAAGTGAGATTCGCCGAATATTAACCTAGGAGGAAGTGAAAAAAAAATCACTATAAAATTCAAAATCTTGAATACATACATACAACTAGAATACATACATACATACATACAATCACGCCTGTAATCTCGGAAGAGGCAGAGTCCAAGGAGCACTGTGTTCCTTAAGACCACATTTAGCCATACAAAAATTGGGTTTGGTCAGATGAGATATCATGAAAGAGTAGTAACAAGTGGCTAGCTCATCGCCTACACAATCACAGACAGTACCCAATACGCCCTTAGTCGCCTTTACGACATGCTGGGCAAAAAAGCAGTTAGTACATTATTTTAGTGTCCCGGACCAACACGGGACAACAAAAGAAGATATAGTATAGATATTGCAATTCACGAAGGCGGCAAAATATTCGAAAAAGACTCTATCGTAAGGCTTTAAGAGCGAAGCTATTTTCCATCATAAAATGCAACACCTATACATGTTTTCCATAAAGAACCAAGAATGCTTTCTGATCTCGAGTTATGCCGTTCAGAGTGTGACCAGAATAATCGATTGAACGTCGATCGAAGGCATCGATCAATATCGATCGACGTTGTTCGACTGATCTTCTAGCTGTAAATGATCGACGGATACCATTCGCGACTAATCAATCGATCGACGGCAACCCCGGCTAAATTCCATCATCAGTTTCTTTCACTCATTATTACTAACACGAAAACGCAGAAGAGTCTACGCGACCGATTTTTAAGAATTTTAAAATAATAGGCTAGTTGACCCATTTTTATTGGGCCCCAAATGATTCATTACTGATACCCATCACCATAAAAAAATACAATATTTTTCTGAAGCCTATAACACAAAAAAAATTAAATTATAAATAACATTTTTGCTTATATGTCAAAAACGCCTTCGGTCCTGATGGTCTATGAATTATCTGTGCCGTCACGATTATTGTAAACAATTCAAAACGCACGCGTGACATAGCCGACAGTTATGCTTGATTGCTGGTTTGCGTCTGGCGTTTGACGGATTTTGACCATGCGTAGTAATTGTTTACATGAATCGTTACTCAACTAATTTCACGAACACGGTGGATAGCGTTTTTGCCATAGGTAAAAATAAAACATATTTAAATTGAATTTCTACAGCAATCCCTTATTTATATTTATCGAACTTGGTATATTTCGGACCCTTGTACTAAATACTATGTGAATGACACATTTTTTTTCATTACTTTTGATGAGTCAACTAGCCTATTATCCAATCTACCGTCGATAGACCATCGATCAATTGGTCTGGTAACACCCTAAAATAGCAAGTATAAACAAATAAATAATAGACCATGCCATACCTATCAATGTATCCGGCAATGCCTCCCGTACAGTTTGCCAGATTCTGACCTTGGGCCGAAAGATGTAGGCCTCCGGGGCCCATGTACCCGCGCGGGCAGCCGGGCGCCGGCAGTAAGAGAGTGATGCACAACTTAAAAGAAAAAAATAATATGAGTACGTACTTCTTTTTTAGACATAGAAATAATTAAAACAATTTCAGGGCTTTTGTTAACCAAAACTACCTACAACTTAATCCATACTAATATTATAAATGCGAAACTCTGTTTGTCTGTCTCGCTTTCACGTCAAAACTATTGAACCAATTGAACCGAAATTTGGTACACAGATAGTTTAGAGCCTGAAAAAGGACACAGGCTTTTATCCCGATATTCCCAAGGGAACGGGTGCTACGCGAGTGAATGTTAAAAAAATAAATAACGCCTCCCAGAAAAATGAAGGACAAATTTATGCTTCTATGAACTTTGCTTCTAAAAATAGAGTAGGAGTAAATTTTCAACTCCACCAATTGAGGCTGTTCCAATTTGAAAAAATCTTTCAGTGTTGAATAGCCTTATTGAGGAAGGCTATAAGCTACATACCATCACACTCAATGTAACTATTCTACGCGGACAAAGTCGCGGGCCAAAAGCTAATGTAAACTTAAGCTGAAGGGACATTTTACAATAAACAAACAAAAGTACTGAAACATATTTTATACATTGACAATCATAAATAATACATTATGTGAATTGGCGTTGGTTTGGTTATGTATTGACATAATCGAGGAAATGTAATGCTGTAACTGTCGTATGCGAGTATAAAACATCATTTAAATACAGCGACCTCATATCCTCCTATAGACGTGTCATACAAGACGACTCAACTCAAACCAACCATATGTTGTTTTCAACATATAAATTTTCATGACAGATTTTTCAGTGTCAGTGTCGACCAAAACCAAGAACCGAATCGAGGTTACGATTTATAACATAAATCATTTTTAATATACGGCATCATGACCTATTATGCCGTAAATTTGTGTAGAAACAATAGTTGAACTTGTAATCTATCAACAAACAATATTAGTTTTCATCGGTAAGTCTTGTTACACAATTTTTCCAAAATATTTTTAACATTCATTTTGATTTGGTTCATATAAAAATCCCAGCATCCTTTAAAATATAAAAATAATAACGTAGAAAAATCACCACTTTAATCTGTACGATTGACACGTTGTTAAATATCTATCATATTTTGCCTAACGCGCAGCTAACTTCAGTGTGTGCCTACAGTACTTCTTCGTAGTTCTAGAATGCTTTGCACTGCAAGACAAAGTATCACGTACATCTCTTATGTGGACTTTTTTCAATGAAAATATACCCGCTGAGGCTCAATTTATTAGTGTACAGTTTAAATATTTTTATTCGTCACCAGGTCATTTAATATTACATTTAAAATAAAAGTTACAGGCAAAAATAGTTAGTGATATAATTGAATTATTTATGAAACGCAAAATCATTTATCGATATCGATAGCTTGACGCATAAGGTCCTTACTACGCGCGCCGTTGCCATGGAGATCGAAATGTTTCGGAATCTATCGTATCACTTCCGAGCTTTTACCACTCCCCCCGCACCCCAGCTAGTTGTCTGAATTGTTTTCTTTCAAATTCATGATAATGGCGGGTCTAAAGGTTAAAGTCCATGTTTAAATATAATAAATTTGTTACGTCATGAACGCGGCTTTATCGATAGATGTCCGGAACGCTACCTTACTCTTTTACTCTATAACATTTGGGATCTATGGTGGATTACTTCTTGTACGAACAATGGCTACCTACTTTGTTAAACATTGATATAACTATAATATTGATTAATAAATAACCACAGTGAATACAACTCGTGCATTTTATTACACATACACCACAGAATTGGCGACGAGGATGAAAAATCAAAATGACGACGGAACAAGTGCTATTACAACTCGTCGAAACATTGAAGTCGATGCAAACTCAACAACAAGTGATTGCAAACACAATTGAAGCTTCGGTAGGCGGCATTACGCTACAGCCATACGATGAAAACAATGAATCGTTTGACTCATACATCGGTCGAGTAAGAAATTACATAAAATTGAAAAATGTGAACGATGCTCAGAAGTGTACACAAATTTTTATAAATTGCGTGGGACCTAAGCACTACCAACTACTTAAAAACCTAGTCTCACCTGATACTCCTGAAAATAAAGATTACGAAGAGTTAATCTCAGTGCTTAAAAATCACATAGCCCCGAAACCAAGTGAAATCTCGCAGCAACATAAATTTTGTACAAGACATCAACACGAAGGCGAGTCGATTTCGAATTACGTTGCGAATCTTAAAAATATTGGTGCAAAATGTAATTTTACATGCAAAAACTGCAAAACATCTACACTGGATACACACCTAAGAGTACAGTTCATTAGGGGTCTCCGTTGCAATGAAACGAAAGAAAGGTTATTACAAGAAATAAAATGTGATACATTTGATGAAGTTTTGAAAATTGCTACATCTATAGAAATATCAAAACTAGAATCAAAGCAGATGACAAGTAACATTACACAGGATTCAATAAATAAAATAAACATAAATAAAAATACATACAAGCCAAAGAATTACATACATAAACATAAATACGAGAACAAAAATAACTTACAGAAAAAGGAAATAAATGCTAACATTAAGTGCTACAGATGTGGAAGAGATAACCATAAAGCGAACAAATGTAAGGCTAAAAATTTATATTGTAAAAGCTGTAAAGTTAACACTCACAATACAGTTGTATGTTTCAAATCTCAAAAACAACTAGATATTTTAGAAGATGAGCAAATTGAACCATATGAAATTTGCAGTTTACATAACTTAAGAAGTGAAAAATTTAGAGTGATGGTACAAATTGAAAATAAATTACATAAATTAGAACTAGACACTGGGGCAGCAGTTACAACTAGCTCAGTTTCATTTTACAACTACTATTTAGCACATCTAAAACTACAGAAAACTGAAGTAAAATTGAAAACCTACACAGGTGAAATTATACAGCCAATAGGTACATGTTATGTTAATTTAAAATATAAAAATATACAAACTAAAGGATACATATACATAATAGACAAAAATGTAGATACTGTAGTAGGTAGAGAATGGATACGATTATTAAAACTACAAATTGAGGAAATTAACAAAATAAGTATAAATGATGAAGAAGAATACAAAGCTAAGTTACAAATGTTGATTACAGATTATAAAGATTTATTTACAGATGAAATTGGAACGATTAAAAATTACAAGTGTTCATTTAAATTAAAAGACAATGCCAAACCTGTATACCTCAAGGCAAGACCTGTTCCATTTTCAATTAAAGAAAAAGTTGAGAAGGAAATCGATCGTTTGGAAGAAAAAGGCATAATAGAGAAAATACAATATTCAGACTGGGGTACACCAGTAGTACCAGCAATCAAACAAGATGGTAGAATAAGATTGTGTGCCGACTACAGGGCAACGCTGAACAAAAACTTACGAGATGATAACTACCCGATACCACGTATTGAAGAAATTTTTACAAAGTTAAGTGGAGGAAAATATTTTTGTACATTAGATGAAGCTACAGCAGAAATGCAAGCAATAAGTACATCAAAAGGCACTTACAAGGTTAAAAGACTAATGTTTGGGGTTAAAATAGCTCCAAATCAATGGCAACGCTACATGGACCAGACGTTACAAGGCATTCCAGGAACCGCATGTTTCTATGATGACATTGCTGTACAAGGGTCTACCTATGATGAATTGTTACAGAGACTACAAGCAGTATTTAAGAAACTAAGGGAATGTGGCTTAAAAATTAACAAGAAGAAATGCCAATTTTTACAAAAATCTATTAATTACTTAGGACATACAATTGACAGGGAAGGTTTACACCCTATACAGGACAAAATTAAAGATATTCTAAATACACCAAGACCACAGGATATTCATGCATTAAGACAATTTTTAGGTATTGTCAATTATTATCAGCAGTTTATACCAAATTTAGCTATGAAAGTACATCCATTATACAAGCTGCTACAAAAAAACACTAAATTTGTGTGGAACCAATCATGTGAAGAATCTTTTATTAATTTGAAGAAAGAAATCTGTAGTGAAAAAGTACTAATACCCTTTCACCCAGATCTTCCGGTAACGCTAGCAACAGATGCATCACCTACAGGATTTGGTGCAGTCCTGTCCAATGTAATGCAGGATGGGAAGGAAAGACCAGTTGCTTTCGCATCAAAGTCACTGACAAAAGCAGAACAAGGGTACAGCCAACTGGACAAGGAAGCAGCAGCCCTAATATGGGGGTTGAAAAAGTTTTTTCAATTTTGTTATGGAAGAAAAATTACACTTATCATTGACAATCAACCTCTGGCTAGAATACTTAATCCAGAAAAAGCATTACCAGCTACAGCAGCTTTACGATTAGTACATTACGCAAATTTTCTGGCAGGATTTAAATATGAAATAAAGGTAAAGAAAAGTCATGAAAATGCAAATGCTGATTATTTGTCAAGAAATATAAAAAATAACAATAATACAATACAAAAAGAAGATTATACAGACGATGATCGATTCTATTTAAATCAAATTGAAGTAATGCCAGTAACAAATTTTGAAATTAGGAAAGCTACAGCGAAAGATGAAGAATGCATAAAATTATTAAATGAACTACAAGCAGGAAAAGGAAATACAAATACACTACAAGAATATTCATTACAAGATGGTTGCATATTTAAAGGGATAAGAGTTGTTATACCTAAAAGCTTACAGAAAAGAATATTAGATGAACTACATATAGCACATACAGGAGTAGTAAAGATGAAAGCTATAGCAAGAAGTTACGTTTGGTGGAAGAATATAGATAGAGATATTGAGAATATGGTTAACTCATGCAGAAATTGTTGTATACATAGAAAGAATCCTACAAAATTACCTGTTCATCCATGGGAATATCCTACAGAACCGTGGACAAGACTGCATATAGATTATGCAGGTCCATTTTGCAATACTTACTTTCTCATTGTTGTGGACGCCTATACAAAATGGTTCGAAGCAATACCCACAAATAGGATTACTACACAGTCTACAATAAAGATACTCAAGAATTTATTTACACAATTTGGGTTACCATTGACTATAGTCTCTGATAATGGAACGCAGTTTAACAGTTATGAGATGAGAGAATATTTGAGAACCAATGGTATAGTACAGAAATTTACAGCACCATATCATCCAGCTACAAACGGACAAGCAGAAAGATATGTGCACATTTTGAAAGACAAATTAAGGAAAATGATGGAAGAAGAAGGATCTTTACAAGATAAATTGAGTAAACTGCTAATGCAGCACAGGAAAACACCACATAATACTACAGGGGTAAGTCCATCAGAGCTTATGTTCAAAAGATGTTACAGAACGAGGATTGATTTAGTAAAAAGGAATTTAGCCACCTATATAAACGAAAATAAAGAAACTAAGAAGACTATTATTGAGAGAGAATTTAAAGAAGGAGAAACAGTACAAATAAGAAAATACAAAAATGATGATACAAAATGGAATTTTGGAATAGTAAACAATAGAACTGGAACATTAAATTATGATATTGAAGTAGATGGAATTATACATAGAAGACACGCAAACCAAATGTTGAAAACGAATTGTCCAGGACCAAACTATAATAAACCAAGGTACAGTTACAATAATAAAGAGGAGGAAGAAAAGACAGATATACAAGAAGAGAACTTGCCTATAAGACAAGATACAGAGTTAAATATAGAAGGACCAAAAGAAGTTACGCCAGCACCTCTTTCAACTGAATTGCGACGATCTGCAAGAATTAGACGCAAACCAGATAAACTGGATTTATAAATGTTCAAATACTTTTGATTTACGACAAGGGGGAGTGTTACGTCATGAACGCGGCTTTATCGATAGATGTCCGGAACGCTACCTTACTCTTTTACTCTATAACATTTGGGATCTATGGTGGATTACTTCTTGTACGAACAATGGCTACCTACTTTGTTAAACATTGATATAACTATAATATTGATTAATAAATAACCACAGTGAATACAACTCGTGCATTTTATTACACATACACCACAAAATTCAAATAACATTCTTTTTTTTTACATATGACAGGTAAGTCTTGGCCTTCATCTCACCTGATGGTAAGTGACGATAAGGCCGAAGGAGGAAGCGAGCATCACCTGTAATCTTCAACAACTGAGGAACTGCCTTTCTTACCTCTGATTGCCGGAACACAACAATGCTTATAACATTGTTATTATGGCGACAAATTTAGGTAAGACGGTGGTAGCTAGCCAGGCGGGCTCCGTTAAATCGACTATTTTTAGATTTTTTTTACTTCTAAAACTTCAATGACATTGTAATGTATGATATTTTTTTTATAACCAAGTTGATGTAAAGTGGGGGTCATAACTTGCTGAGTTTCTGATGGCGTAGTTTTTCTCTTTCACGAAATTGTAAAATGCTTTTGACATTCATAAGCATGCGATAAGACGCATCTAAACTGAATAAACGATTTTTAATTTTGAATTATTCTACTCATGATGTTTAAAGTTGAGTCCAGATCTTTGCATCTGGAGCTGGTGCGACAATTTAAATCATACATCGATATAATCACGCCTATTATCCCCTAAGGGTCAGAGACTAGGCAAAAGCACCGCAAAAGCAGTCCATTGCCACAGTCTGCGCTTCACCAAGCAGTGACTGCACTCAGCCTCACAGGTGGTGAGCCCGTCGCCGCTATAAGCTATTGGATGTTGTGCAGTTCTAAGTCCATTAGTCGCCTTTTACGACACCCAAGGGAAGAGATGGGTTGGTAGTATTCTTTGAATGAGCTGCATATTGCGTTCTTCGGCCATTTTAAAAGCTCTCAGTATTGTAGGAAGGAGCGACAAAGTGGGTATGAAACTATTGAGATTGATCGCATTTACCTGTATAGCTACTAGCACCAAGGTAGCGAGCCACTGTTGCCAGCCGGCAGCGATATCTCTGAACAAGGAGTGACCTGTGAAAGAGTATCTTAATATTAGGTCTTTACCTATGAAATTGGTGTTTTGTATGGAGATTTTGGGGAATTCTGCATTTTCCATACTAACATTTTATCAGTTTTCTTCACAACGACAAATCCAGAGATAATAATATTTGGCATGTATCATTAGACAAGCTTTAGCAATATGTGTGTGAACACGCTTGATAAAAATTATTCATCGTTTTATGTTAATGCAAATCAAATGATGTATTCGGGAGGCAGTTAAAAATAATTGTCTTTGTGTCTAATTTTAACACAATTAAACTTACAAAAAATTATCAAATTAAATAATACGAGCTCAAATATATGGTCTATTTTAGAAGAGGCAATTATTTTATAATAATGTTCTGAAACTTAGTAGTTACGGACAAATTGCTAAGACAGAATAAAAACACCAATTTCATAGGTAAGGACTCAATATAATAAAACTGTAGAGGTCGAACGTCTGTACATAGAAAAAAAGATGGTATTTTTTTTGGGTCGGTCTGTTCGTCTGTTTGTACGGGATAATCTCCGAAATGGCTGAATATTACCAATAAAATTTTGCATGGTTTGCCTTATATGGCTACCTATGTTGTTAATATCCAACCTGGCGTAATATTCTGGCTGGTCCGCATGAAGGTGCACTCCAAGGCGCCCACTATCAGGTACATAGCGGCGAGCCGTTGCAGTACACCGGGAAGGCGCACATATTCCCAGGACACGTTCACAGACGAGAGGAATATTCCAATGAGGGCGAGAAGGAACGAGCGGCGAGCCACCTGTGTGGAGAATAAATAGTCAAACACTATTGATAACTCATTTGATACGTTAGTAGACACAATAGGAAATCAATTGTCTCGTCCTTAACTGGATTAGTGTCAGTCCAGGGTTTAAGTAAATGGATGATATTTATAACTCTTTATTGCACATAAACAAAAAAAAAACAATGTAAAAAGCAGAAGTATGCAAGGGAGGACTTATCTCAAATAGGGATATCTTCCAGTCAACCCGTATATTCGAGGACCCACTTCAAGCCCCCAATAATAAAGTATGGTTTCACCTGAAATATAAAAACCCCGCAAAATGGCGGAACATACATACATAAAAAAACACCTATAATCCCCGACGGGGAAGGCAGAGTCCATTGAGTCCAAGGGGCACTGTGTTCCTTAAGACCACATTTAGCCATACAAAAAATGGGTTTGGTTTGGTTGATTTTGATTAATTTGTACTTTTCTCGTACAGTTGTGTCTCTAGCAAACGTAGTGCCAATTTTTGCATATAAAGCGATTTTAGATAATGACGTACAAACATTTATCTTTTAATTGTTCAATGCACACACTCCTTCATACAAGTGGCGGCATTTAACATTGGTGTTGACCGTTAGCCAATCGGCGCTCAGCATCTCATCTTATCCGTAATCGGCGGCCGCCAATTGGCTCTCCATTTGCATAGGTGTCTACGACAACACCGCTCAGGCAGGGGAAGCGGGGAACGAAGGAGGCGGGGGAGAAGAGGCTGCGCGCGCGGGAGGGGACATTCGCCGCCGCGCGCCCGCATCGCCGCCATCTTTAGAACATTAACGTTAGCCTTGAAGAGCGCATACACGCGCGAGAAAACAGTCATAAATATTGTAATACTTACATAAAATAAATAACCTTAAACTACATCATTCTTGTGCCTTAATCGCCCACAAGAAATTGGCGACCGTGACAGGACTCTTGCTGCTGGCGTGGCGTGGTCAACTCATCAACTGGTCTGGTCACAAGGCGTGTGGCACATAACAGTGAAAGTGTAACTGTGAGGTGTGAGGCGAACCAAGGGGAGTGCTCGTTTTCCTTTCTTTTCCTTCCACCAATTCCATAATTTAATTTGGTTACAAAGTGCAGTGCTACTAGTGCCTAAAACCGGCATCAGGTTTAGTCCAACTCGGTAATGTTATCTTTAGTAGGTACTTTTGCTTAAACATAAAAGTAACGTCGTAACAACATTACCTATTTTCTTTACTCAATTTTCATTGTTTGCCTAAGAAGGTTTTAATTTCATTATAAAAAATAACCTAAATTTCATAAGCGTAACTGACCTAATAATTTATAAAACCTTGCATACTTACTTTGTCATTTCACATTATTCAAACGTATGGGCCGACTATTTACAGGGGTCGTCGACCTGTAACGCTAAGCTAAGCGCCTACAGCTGATTGTTGTATGCTGGAAACTGCACTCATCTGCTTCTGCTTCGATTGCTGCCTCGAACTGGATGGCTGTATGGGTTCGATGCATAACTTTCTTATCTATTTATAGTGAAACATACTCTATTTGATTCGTGAATTGTCGAATAATTTAAGTACTATGTTAGTACTCTCGTTACAACAAACAGTTGTATCTATCGAGTGTAAGGTATAAGTTTAATATTTTAATAGTGCATAAAATATACTTACAAGGCACACGAATCTTAAGTTTTTCGATACCTCATAAGTAGCTACATTATTTTAACTACAAAATCTATTCTTGCCTCAACCGATTATTACTTAGTACGTTCCTTTTAGCTATTGGTATACATAACAATATAAAATTTAAGTAAAATACCTATAGATTTCAATACGTTATTAATAACCTAAATTTAAATTTATGAAAACAAACTTACTTCTAGTAGAATTTAAATTATATTTTACGTAAAATTCATAATATCTGGGTACTTAGACCTACCTACCATTATTCTATAAGGTACTTATTAAACAGTTAGGTTATTAACTTACGCAATTCCCTTTTTATTTGAAACGTATTATTGTCTGTGCTTTTTTCAGTTGTGAATGTATGCTGAAATAAGTTTTATTCTTAAAAAAGAACCTACGTAATTTGTTGGCTCATTTGTTATTTTAATAATTAGATTTTAAATTGTTTAACCGACATTGTTAAAATGGCTACTCATGCTTCGCCTGAAGATACGAAGGAATTTAAAGATCTTGTTAAGCAACGTGGTTCCATCAAGGGTCGTTTGACTAGTTTTTATAATTTCTTTACACTATTGAAACAAAGGGATAGTGATAGCATCACTGAAAGCCAGATTAAGGAGTTAACATTACGCGTTGAGAAATTAGAAGCTTTATTTTCAGATTATGAAAAATGTCAAAATAAAATTGAACTTCTTTGTTCTGTGCTTGACGATCAAATTAAAGAGCGTGAATCAACAGAGAATACTTTTTATGCTAGCATTGTCGAAGCACAGTGCTTAATCAATTCTCACCCTTGTACTAAGCAACATAAAAAGGAAGGTTGTGGAAGTATGGCTTCCTCTAGCCCGGCAGACTTAAATGTAAAACTGCCTATAATTAAACTTCCCAGTTTTGATGGAAATTATTTTATGTGGTTGGAGTTCCGCGATACGTTTGAATCGCTGATACATAATAATGATTCTGTGCCCGATATTAATAAATTTCATTACCTTCGCTCCTCTTTAGAAGGCAGCGCAGCGCTTGTTATTAAGTCCATTGAATTCACCTCCCAGAATTATAAAGTAGCATGGGATCTTCTAATTCAGAGGTATAATAATAAGAAAATTTTGATAAATAACCATCTAAAGGCTTTATGTAAAATCGAACCAATCACAAAGGAATCTCACAGATCATTACGTTACCTTATAGATATAGTGACAAAAAACTTAAGGGCTCTAGCTACCCTCGGTCAGCCTGTCGATAGTTGGGATACCCTCATTATTTATATGGTATCAACTAAGCTAGACCCTAGTACTAATATTAAATGGGAAGAATTTCGGAATAATTTAAGTGATCTACCTCTTTTAACAGAATTTATTGAGTTTTTGCGTAACAGAGCGGACATATTGGAGACTACGCATGCTAACAGAAATGAAAAAAGTGAATATAAACCACGTTTTCCTAATAATGATAAAAATGATCATAAGAATTCATTACAAAATAGCCATAAATTTACAAAAAGTTTTGTTATTTCCGATTCAAAACATGCTAAGCCTTTGTCATGTCCTCTCTGTAGTAAGTCACATAGGATAATCGACTGTGATTCATTTAGGTCATTGACAGTAGAACAGAGAAAAACTGAGGCTCAAAGGTTGAACCTATGCATAAACTGCTTAAGGCGGGGTCATAATGCGCCCAAGTGTCAGTTAGGTCCATGTCGTTTATGTAGAGAAAAACATAACACAATGTTACATAAAAGTGAAAATCTTACCTTAAACTCACCTGTTGTAATGTCCTTGCGCTCATCAGGTCAAGTCTTATTAGGCACTGCATTAGTTAACGTCACTAATCCTGAAAATAATTTTACTTACCATGCTCGCGCCTTGCTGGATGCAGGGAGTCAGTCTTTTTTTATGACTGAAAACTTAAAACATAAACTTAATGTTATTAGTCGTGATTCTGATTCCATAATAATATCAGGCATTAATAATGTTAAGGTACCTATTTCAAATAAATGTAAAATCCATATAAATTCATTAACATCTTCATTTAATTCAAGCATAAATTGTTTAATTGTGCCAAAAATTACAGGCCAATTACCTAATATTTCTTTTAATGTATCTGATCTCAATTTACCAAAAAATATTCAATATGCAGATCCTTATTTCTTTAAATCCGACGACATAGATATTTTGCTGGGCGCTGAAATATTTTTTAATATCTTAAGTCCGGATAAGATACCTTTAGGTGACTCTATGCCGGTTCTCCAAAGTACAAAATTAGGATGGGTTGTAGCTGGACCTTTGGCTATGGTAGCAGAACAGTCTCCACAGCGCACCCATTGTTATTTTACTCAACAAATAAAAGAAGACCTTACTAAGTTTTGGAACCTTGAGGAGATTTCCAATAATAAAAAAATCATGAGTGTTGATGAAGAATTTTGTGAAGATCATTTTTGTAAAAATACATCAAGGAACCCGGATGGTAGATTCGTGGTTTCGATGCCCATTAAGGAGACACCTGAAACAGCCCTTGGTGATTCATATAAAATGGCAGCTAGGAGATTTTACAACTTAGAAAAAAGATTAAACAAAAATCCTGAATTAAAACGTCAATACCAAAACTTTATTCATGAATATGAAGCTTTAGGACATCTTACTACAATTAGTAAACCAAACTTTGGATATTATTTACCACACCATGCTGTCATCCGTGAGACTAGTGAAACAACAAAATTGAGGGTGGTTTTTGACGCATCAGCCAAAACTACAACAAAAATCTCTTTAAATGATATACAGTGTATTGGTCCAGTCGTTCAAAATGAACTGTTTGACATTCTTATTAGATTTAGACAGCATAGATACGTTATCACTGGGGATATTTTAAAAATGTATCGTCAAGTCCTTATTCATGAAAATCAACGACATTTACAATTAATATTGTGGAGAGATAATGAATTTAAGCCATTACAAGTCATGCAGTTAAATACCATTACTTACGGTACCTCTTCTGCTCCTTTTCTCAGCACTCGTTGTCTTCTTCAGTTGGCCCTTGATTGTCGTGATCCTCAATTATCCGAAGTAATAAAAAACGATATTTATATGGATGATTTATTATCAGGTAGTGACAGTCAAGAGAGTTTAAATCATTTATATGAAGGAGTTAAGACAGTACTGGAATCTGGATGTTTCCCTCTTCATAAAATTAGGACAAACTGTCCTCAAATATTTAAAAATCCAATTTCAATGGATTCCTTAGATTTAAGCAAGCAATCTAGTGTTTTAGGAGTCTTATGGACACCTAAAACGGATACATTAATGTTTTCTATCAATTTAGATAACTCGGTAGACAAAATAACTAAAAGAATTATACTATCAAATACATGTAAGATTTTCGATCCTTTGGGTCTTCTTAGTGCCTGTACTGTAACGCTTAAAATATTGTTGCAAAAATTATGGCAACTAAAGCTAGGCTGGGACGACCCAGTACCTAGCGACATTAAGAAAATTTGGACAAAAACAGTATTTAATCTTAAAACCTTACAGTCCGTGTCAGTGCCGAGGTACGTTCAGTGTGCGTCTGCGATGAATTGCGAGATACATTGTTTCGTTGATGCCTCGCAACAGGCGTATTCTGCATGCGTATACATGCGCATTATCGATGTTTCCAACAACGTAACTGTTAAATTATTGTGTGCTAAGACACGGGTTGCACCACTTAAATCGGTTACTATACCGCGCTTAGAATTATGCGCGGCTTTATTAGGTGCTCGTCTAGTGGCTAAGGTCAGCGAAGCCCTTCGGTGTACTGTTAACAAAAAACTGTTTTGGTCAGATTCAACCATTACCCTTGCTTGGATTAAAACGCAACCAAGAACATTACATGCATTTGTATGTAATAGAATCACTGAAATTCAAGAGCTTACAACTAGAGATTCTTGGAGGCACGTGCCTACAGATCAAAATCCAGCTGACATGGGGTCGCGTGGGATAGACCCGCATTCCCTCCAGAACGCTAGGCTGTGGTGGGAAGGTCCTAGTTTCTTGGTAGAAGATGAATCTCAATGGCCGCATCTGCAAACCCCTGAAATAAAAATACCTGAAACAAAAAGTTTACATATTAATATATCTCAACACAATAAACCTATTGTATGTTTTGAAAAATATTCTAGTTCATCAAAATTAAAAAGAATTTTTGGCTATGTTAGTCGCTTCATTCATAACTGTAAAAATAGTACAGACAAGCATAATGGTCCCTTAAATAAAAATGAATTAGACAAGTCTCTTACTTACCTTGTAGTGATTGCACAATCGGAGATGTTTTCAAATGAAATCCCATTGATAAAAAATAAAAAAACGCTAAAATCTAAATTAGCACAGCTATCACCATTTTTTGATGAACACAATGCGCTCAGAGTAGGCGGTCGACTCAATAACACTGATTTCAATTTTGAAAGAAAGCATCCCATTTTACTTGAGGGAAGGCATCATTTTACTAAATTGTTAATGCGAAACGAACATTTGCGATTGTTTCATGCTGGTCCGCAGTTGATGTTGTCAACATTTAGAATCCAGTTTTGGCCACTCGGGGGGAGAACGCTGGCGCGCAAAATTTTCCGCCAGTGCGTCACTTGTACGCGTTTTCGTGGCAAAACTATGGAGCCAATGATGGGTAGCTTACCGTCTAGTAGAGTAACTCAAGGTTTTCCTTTTCAAATTTGTGGAACAGACTTTGCAGGTCCGTTCCTAATATCTAGTAAGAAAGGTCGAGGCAATAGATTTTCAAAATGCTACTTATGTATATTTATTTGCTTTAGTACAAAAGCAGTACATTTAGAGATCGTAAGTGATTTAAGTAGTAACGCATTTATTTCATGTCTTAGACGCTTTATTTCACGACGTGGAAAACCGTCCCAGATTTGTTGTGATAATGGCAAGAATTTTGTAGGGGCATGCAACGAATTAAATAGAGTACTGCAATCTAGCTTAAAGTCTATAACCAGTTTCACAGCAGATGAGGGCATTCAATTTACTTTTAATCCCCCATATTCTCCATCATTCGGTGGGTTGTGGGAAGCTGGCGTAAAGAGCACGAAGTACCACCTAAAACGTGTGGTAGGAGATACTAGCCTGACATTTGAGGAACTAAGCACACTTTGTACACAGGTTGAAGCGATCCTCAATTCCCGACCTTTAACTCCATTATCAACCGACCCACATGACCTCTCTCCCTTAACCCCGGGGCATTTCCTCATTGGCCGGCCTCTAACATCGCTTCCGGAACCACTAACCCAACTTGAAGTCAGTCAATCAAGATCAAAGATCAAGTCGAGATACCAGTTGATCCAAACGATACGGGATTTATTTTGGAGAAGGTGGCAAAATGAATACTTGTCCGAACTTCAGAACCGCTCAAAATGGCGAAATACTCAGAAAAACCTTAAGGAAGGTGATTTGGTTATCTTAAAAGACAATAACGCACCACCACTAAAATGGAAATTAGCAAGGGCACATCGTTTGTATCCTGGCAAGGATGGTGTCTGCAGAGTCGCAGATTTTAGGACCTCCAGAGGAGTCGAGCGTCGCGCCATCAACAGGGTGTGTCCACTCTTAGATGAAGATGATCCGCCCCGGCCCTTGGCCCCCCAGGATGTCTACGACAACACCGCTCAGGCAGGGGAAGCGGGGAACGAAGGAGGCGGGGGAGAAGAGGCTGCGCGCGCGGGAGGGGACATTCGCCGCCGCGCGCCCGCATCGCCGCCATCTTTAGAACATTAACGTTAGCCTTGAAGAGCGCATACACGCGCGAGAAAACAGTCATAAATATTGTAATACTTACATAAAATAAATAACCTTAAACTACATCATTCTTGTGCCTTAATCGCCCACAATAGGTCTTCCTTATTGGTGCCACGTAAGTACCCCATGCGCAGCTATTTGCAGCTTTCACCTCCGCGTAACGGTCACACCCACTCAACAACAAAGCTATATACCGCTTTTTATACCTTATAACACTCGACAGTATAAACTACACAAACCTGATAAAACGCCGTGGTCCTCGGCAGCGTCTTGAGCCTGGCGTTGAGGGATAGCACTAAAGCCTCGCCCATCGCGAAGGCAAACCAAGGCAACACCACGTCAGAAACAGTGATGCCGTTCCAGACGCAGTGGGAAAACACTCCGTAGCCGCCGCCGCCGGCGTTCACGAAAATCTAAGAAATTAACAAAGAAATTGAAGCATGGAAAATGAAGAGGAAGGATGAATATGTTACATTCATCCGCTAGAAGAATGCCTAGTATGGATGGATGTGGATGGACCATGGATAGATTGAAAAGAATACTAAGGAACCTGGTTATTCAGTGCGTAAGGAAAGAAATGAATGCTGAGTTGATGAGTGGCAGGAAGACATCATATGCTGACCTTATCTAAAGTTGGATGGGGCAGGGAGAAGATGGAGGACCATAATATCTTTACCATAAAGTTTGCAGATACAAAACTTTTTACTGGTTTAAGTTTAGGCTGACTAAACTTGAACTTTTTGAGTCATCTAAGGTTTAAATCACACCGAAATGGCAGCGGCCGGCAGCGCAGTGGCGAGTGTGAAAACACATATGCTTTTAAACTTTATCTTCAATATTGTAATATATAGTATCGCTTGAGAATCTTGGAAAAACTCGCGGCGTTGGCGCGCAACTGATAGAGCAGTCGCGGGCGGCCGCTGGCAGTGTCTTGCACCCAAAAATAAGAAATTTTCTTCTTAGTAATTAAATCCAAAACACTAATTTTCACTGACAAGTACACGCAAGATTCCTTGTTAAATGTTGAATGTAAACTGCGCATAGAAATAGCACGTGGCAAGTCGCGGTCGGGTGCGAGCAGTCGCGCCGCTGCCTTGCGCTGCCAGCCGCTACCATTTCGGTGTGATTTGAACCTTAAACTCACCATAAGCGCAATAGCGAAGCCCCTGAATATGTCCAGGGATCGTAGTCGTGAGCGAGTAGGAGAGCGGTGTACGCTCGCTTCTGCAGTCACGCGCGTCTCTGATCCGAGCTCGTTGTCTTCTTTGTCTTCTCTGTGGAAAGGAATTTACAAATTAGGAGACACGGCAGTCAATCTTCATAGAACGAAATGCTAGAGGTAGCGCCATATTGTTATAATAGAAACTGACGTTTATAATGCGCTGTGATTGGCTAAGGAGTCGGCCAATAACGATGAAGTTAGTTATATTTATCTTAACTGTCTGGCGGTGCGGTGGCCATATTTATTTCTTTAGACGTATTCTCTCTAATCTGTGATTTATTTGTATACCGTGAACAATCTTTTTGTTTTTAAAATATCTTTTATTTCGTCAATAAAAATATAAAAGTACGCACTTAGATGGCGAATCATGAAAATGAAGAGACATCGTAAATTTTTCTGAAGCCGACTAATAATCATGTGGTTCCGGAGAAAATAAAAAAGATGGAGGTTGGTTATTGCTTTAACAGAATTATTTAAGTTCATAATTCAACTGATTCGTCTATACAACGGTTTATTAATAGAAACTTATAAATTTGAACTGAATTTCATTTCTATCATTTTCTAATTTCATTTTTGTGCTTATATTATATTTTTGTGCTTATGGCATAGGATTAATAATAATAAGTGCTTTTTTATTTTCAGGTGTAAAAGTTTTCAACAAAACTGTCGCTGCCACTGTTCTACACTGTTTAAGTTTAGTAAGTAATACAATAGTCCTCAAATAAAGTTAAATAATTATGCTTCTAATTTCAATTGTTCATTATTACCATATTTTTTTAACCATCAGTGTAATTAATTAATGAACATTATAATTTCAGCTAACTATGCAGATGGCAGAACCATAAGTAACACATTAAAAATACTAAGGAGAAAGTGCTGTTCTCCGATGAACTTTTTGATAGTATGAATGCGGATGCAACCCATGGAAACAAAATAACCAAAATAGGAAAAATTTTATTTACAGCAGTGACCCAAACATCACATCATCATTGGTTTTGGAAAGATGCCTTTAAAAAATTAAGGAAAATAAAGGGCATTCAGTAGTTACGGAAAAAATTTATAGTGTCTGTAAAGTTATATGAGGCTGTGGCAGTTCTTTGAAAGTCAGAATATAAAAATGTTAAAAATCCAATCATAAACTTTTCTGTTCAAGTTAGAACCTATAATTATAGAAGCAATGAACCCATACTGCCACAGCTTTGATTGCCCATTTAATTCATACTTGATCACCAGAATCATTAAATTCTACAATGAGACTTAATTGTAAGGATGATCCTGCTGAATAAGCAATAAATTTAGTTATATTGTTTGTACACAGAAATGAAGATTCAATGAAGATTAAGATTAGCCGAGTTATCCCAAAAATAGTATTCAAATGATCGTGCACTAGAAAAAATTTATGTACCTACATTCCCAGGTCTGCGCTGCTGGATAAAAAAAATGAAAATGAATAGTTGCATGCAATGGATGCATAAGAAGCCTCGCAAGTGGGAGAACAAATATTTATGAATGGATAAGTAAGGAAAAATAACAATAATAATAATTATTATTAATTAACAAGCTGACAGTTGAAACAACTGATAGTCGCCTGTATCCTGTTATTCTTTTGCCTGTCTGTTTTTAAATTGGTTGACAGTTTCTGCTGATATTATATCTGCTGGCAATTCAGTCCATGCCTCGTCAACTCGATTGCCAAAAAAGAATTCGGAGAAAAATCGACTGTAATAATAATGGTGCAGTAGCAGTTTTGGTACAGTAGAAACTGAAACAAACGTACTAGGAACTAAATCCGTATCATGAATCCGTGTCATCTCATAACAGATATGATTTTGTCCATGTATGCATTTGACTCCATCAAGTACTGGACATAAAAACATAAACTTCGATTATTTCATTACTCCGATTGTGTGATTTCCTATTATAAACTGGTGCATTATATGTAATAACTGTAATAAGCTAAATTGTGGTAGGCATTTATATTTTCTGCCTACAAAAAAAAGAAAAGATTTGCCTATGATGTAAAAAAAGCATATGAGAAATTCACAAACAAATTGAAAATAAATGCTATAATAATAATAAATAATCTATACGTGTTTAATTTTATACCTTTACCATTTATGTCTTACCTTTCTTTTAGTAAAAAAAATAAAGTATAAACGGTATAAGCCATTCCACAGGTAACGCCGGCACATTATCGAGTATTCCTTTGCGTAATTATTATGACACCCGATTAAAAAAAAAGAACTGGGAGTTTTTGGCGGCATTCAACTATGGCGGACGTGATTTTTATTTCGATTATTGTAATATTGTACGGAGTGGATATTGTTACGCAAAATCAGTGTAGTTTTGTGTAATAAGTGTCTGTGATGATGTGCAATGTGGAGGATAATCGAAATAAACGTCAAGTGGTGTGAAAAGTGATGAGTTTTTTATCGTGGTAATCCACCTCATCCAAGTAGCACCACAGTGTCTGCCATCGATCGTTTGACGCCTAACTCCCCCAAGATGCATTGAAATGCATTACACTAGCATTTCAATGCAAACTACTGAAGATATATATATTGCAGACATGGCTGTATGGGCTTCGTTCCCTTTGCCTTCCCTATGGGAGAATTTTACAACAAAAAAAAAAACTGTCATATGAGACTAAAAACCGATCACAGAGCAGCGAGAATTTTTGTTCTGTAGTTCTGATACGTAGTATCTCTTCTTAGTCTGTGTTAGGAGTGAAAACAGTGGGCCAAGAAGGTAAACACATTACACTGGAGATTGCACGGCGTTAAACACTTAAAAATATTTAAGCTTTCAATGAACTTCAAATGTGCTTTTTGTCTCTCTTTTTAGCGAAAAAAATTATAAGTTTGACACTCGTCTAAAAGAAAGCGACAAAAATAACAAGTATCCAAGGCGTCGCCATCTTAGGAGGTTTGATTCCCAATGGGTGCAAAAGATGAATACAGGTATTTCCGTATTTGTTCTTGATACAGTAACATAAGGAGCTCGGGGGCGTAGTGGTCAGTGCGTTTTGGCTTCGATCGAAAACAAAGCTACCTTCGCCATGATCAGGCCGTGGATGGGTGACCAAGACTTTGTGATCTCGAGCTCCTCCGTGAATCGGAAGACACCCGTTGGTCCCGGTCGCATTTGTGACCGTTACTACCCACCAACCCGCATTGGGGCAGGGTGGTGGTGTTACGGCCCATACTCTTCATGTATATAGCCTGATAACGACGACGACAGTGAAATAATAATGCTGTTTTATTGGGGCTAGTAGATATTGTGTAATTGTAGAAATTATCTATTTTGCTTATCTTACCTAGCAAAATATCTAGCATAGAACCTCCCGGCAATGAACCTCTTGCTGATACCCTTTACAATGTACCAGAGTGTAGCCATGAACAGTAAAATGACGACTGCTGTCAGGATGGGCAGCGGCACCGCATCAGGCTCTGCGGTCATCCGGGGCAGGCACTCATCTTTTATCACCGATGTGACGTTCAAAGTATATTGGCCGTATTCCCCAAATAGATATGTGCCTGAAAATATTATTATACTGGTGAAACAACACCTCTTCCAATTCATCGATAATTATTTGCTCCTTCGAGTCGGATATGAACAATTTAGTTGTACTCAGTTGTCAAAGAGTCTGTGAAAATAAAATGCAATACAGTATGTAAAGATTTAACTTTAAAGTAAGTTAACTTAAAATCGAAAATTCGAAAGTCATTTATATATTTAGGTATAGATATGTAATTATGAAAGGAAAATCAATGTGAAGAAGACTGAAAAAGACATAAAAACTCATGTGTTATTTGCATGCATGTTTTTCAGCAAAATTTACTCCAATTTCAAGTCTACATAACATTTTGTTTAGAAAGGTGATACTTATGATTCACAATAACAAATATTATGTTGTTAGTCTCATTCATAACTAGCACAAATTAATCAGTATTGTTAGTTATCACCCACCAGCATTCAAATAATAGTTTTATTTTACTGTGATCAACTATAAATTAAGATTAAACCAAGACAAGATATATTTAAAAATATATTCAATTCAGGGATATTTTATAGGTGTATGTTTAAAGGTAATATAATAATTATACAAGAAAAAAAAATTAAACGTACAAGAGTTAACTCTTAAGAGTAAAATATTAATTGGCTGTTAGATAAAAAAAACTCTTCGTCCTGTACTTTTACCTAGTCTAGATTGGGTCAGCACAACATCCCTGCCTTTTCTAATCCAGATAAAAATTTGAAATGTGCACAAAAACATAGTTGTTAGTAATGAAACAACATAATAATAATAGCAACAAGTGAATAAATATCAGATATGTACTCAGTAATTTTATGCATACCATAATCATAATTAGTTATTATAAGTATAATACAGTGGACCCCCAGTAATTAGGCCCCTGTCTAATCAGGCACCCCCTGTAATCCAACATGGTCTACATATATTTTGTTGACAATCTTTGCTAATGTATGATTGAACAACTTATAATTGGTACGCATGTTTTGATTCTGATCTGATTGCTTAGTTTGAAGAATTGTAAAGCCCCACTGTATTTCTTTATAAAATATAGAAAATTATCATTGGATCTGTAATTTGTCTGCTTAGAAGGTACATTTTTGTAAAAAAATCAGGACTATAGGGAGTCTCAGGCAGTACTCCTCAATCAGACAAATTCAATAGTCCAACACTGCCCTGTAAAACGCAGATCATGATGCAAATCCTAGGGTGACAACTATGACCAGCAGTGAATGTCCCCCAATTGAAATGGTGAATAGTATAGTGATTAAAGTGTAAGAAAGTAACATAGGCTCTTTTTGCACTCAATTTGATGACCAAAGTGCTACTATTCAATCAAATGCAAATCTACAGAAATATTTTCCAAACTATTTACCACATTACTTGACCAATGGTCACGGTATTGATAAAATGTCACGCATGTAGTTGTTCATATTAGATTATAAGATTAGTGTGTCAACATTCTACTGAGTCATAATAGATTTTGATAATTACATTAGGTATGATAAAATTTTAGAAACATGTCATATTTACATTGAATATAACGTGCATTTGTCAACAAAGAAAAGCGAGTGAATACATTAATGAATACACAAAGAATACGTGTCAAATTGAAATACAAACCACTGCATATCTCGCCGTTCCCGCTTTGTATGGCGTAGTGTACTGGGCTGTGTGTATCAAGCACAATGGCTCCAGTAGAAGGCAGCTTCGCTGTCTCCAGCAGTTTACAGCCCTCACACTCATCATATTGACTCCAGAAACTTATTCTTTCATTAGTCACAACTTCCAAACAAGCTTGATCGTACCGCAGCGTCGTTCCATTGCAATTTCTTATAAACGCTCCCACGTTTTCAAACTTGACGAAATACATGGTGCACGAGTATAAAAAGTTACATTAGTGAAAAGTTAATCTTTAAAATGTTGGTTAAACCTCCTCCTCCCCCTCCTCCGTTTGGTTATTTTGGTTATACCTCCGTAAATTACAAGCAAAGCAGTTCTAGGATTATTTTTAGACATGAGTAACTCAATCTGATCCGGTTCAAATATTCAGATCACTATGCATGATCTGTTTGAGCTGCGACTCAACGTGAAAACAAACGGCTCGCGGCTCCGTGTCTCAGGCACGGCTAGTCGGGGGCGTTCGGGCTCATTCGTTCTGAGATATTTCTGCTATCTGCAGCTCCGGCTCAATTCCAGCTCCGGCTATGAATTGGACTAGATAGTATGTAAACAATCGCAATGAAGTCTTTTTAATTAAATAAAAAATTACCGGACCACCAGGTAGAAAAGCTTTTTGCCTGTAATAACGATTTATTAATAATATAAAAAATAAAATAATAATATAAAAGTTATTTACATTTACAACTTTTATATTATTATTTTATTTTTAATTCGTTATTTATTAAACACGTTTATTCTAATAAATATGTATTACCAGTATTTTTCTGTGTAATCTGTGTAGTTGTTGTAACGTTTTGTTTAGTTTGTTTAGGTAGAATAGAATAAAATAATAACAACTTTAAATAAATTAATTTATTACAATTTTATAAAAACTTTAAGTAGGTAGCTAGGTAAGAATCGACAGAGTCGTGAATTTATTTTGGGCTGTGCACACTATGAACCACCTATGGGGTACCACTTAACTGGCTGCACACGATCTTGACGGCACGACGAGTGGGTAGTGGGTAGTCACGTGGTCAAAATTGGAGGACACTCCAGAGTGGCGTGGACTAGAGCTGGTAGCAGCGAAGCCAGTACTTGATCCCTGAAATTCGTCAGTGATTGGACGTTTTAGTAATTGTCCGATTTT
This sequence comes from Parapoynx stratiotata, assembly GCA_910589355.1. Classification (NCBI taxonomy): domain Eukaryota; kingdom Metazoa; phylum Arthropoda; class Insecta; order Lepidoptera; family Crambidae; genus Parapoynx; species Parapoynx stratiotata. The sequence goes on from OU342482.1 coordinate 8,960,442, forward strand.
CCCATAGTGACTGCAACATCATTGACGCGAAAAGTGCAAAGCGGATAAGCAGTATAAGATGGTACATTATTATTTAGCAATCAATGATGTCGCAATCTCATTAAAAGTGAAAGATAACAATTAAGATGATTAAGCTTTTATATAAATGAATTTTTGTAATGCATAAAATATTTAAGATTAGGAATAAATATTAGTATCGCACATTAAATATTTACTATTGCGATACAATTAAACTAATTTCTATGATTAAAAGATATACTAAGAAAGAAAGCTTGATTTAGTGCATTAAATAAAGTAAATTAATATTTATTATTATAATGGAGGTAGAATTGAACAGATCCGCCACCATTATTAACAGTGGAGAATTTCAACGACAAAAGCAGTTACTACGATGAATATGGCTTAGAATTAATTACCTACATACATTAACCACAATACTATACCGTATTAATATAAAATGATTTACAACTAACTACAGCTAAGCAGTAAATAAAATAATTTGCAACACTCACCCAATCGGGGATTTGGCACACTAATAATTATTTAATTAACTTTTATTTAAAAAAATTCTCGATGAAAAAATAACATTAACGTGAAAATTATATAAAATATCGATAGCAATAATTTAGTAACTCCAGCAAGTAAGTAGCAAACGTCTTGACGTATGGCCGGCGAAAGTTAGCAAATTCGCTCATACGATCTCAGGTACATCATCGTTCGGTCGGCCCGTAATGAGTCATGTATCGATGTATAACAATTCTAGCTATACTCGTATGAATAACATCGCTCGCGCGCATGATATTTCTTAGCATTTTTACTTTTGTAAATAGTAGGTTTAGTTTGTATTTTTTTTAATATATTAGATTAAGATTATTTTAAGTGTAAATAGATATTGTATTTATAATTTTAATTTAAAATTTAATTTTCTAAAATCTAAGTATTGAAATTAAGCACCGTTACATACCCCCCTCAAAAGCGCAGGATTTTTCCTAGTAAAATCCGCTGACTACTGCTGTCATCAATCTATCAGCTATCAAAACTTTTCAATCTTTCCTTTTTCTCATCCTTCATCTTTCATTACATCCTCGTTCATATTAGCAGTAACACTTGAAATCAGTGCTTTTGCGACCTTTTATTCAGAGTATTTTGTATCTAACTTACTAAAATACTCAAGTTTTGATTAGTAGATGGTGTTTAATAATAATTCATAATCTAAAGTGTATGAGTAACTTAGCTGTCCAACATATAACTAATTATTATGTGTAATGTGAAGGTGTAATATTTTAAATTGGTAATTTTGGAGAACATTTAGTGTGTTTCTTCCAATATAAAAGGCCTATCGTTCAGCTACGAAGATCCTTTTCAGTAACCAATTTATAAGTATTTTGAATAATTGAAAATACGTAGATAATTTTTTATTGATTATGAAAATAAAGTTTCAGCAGTGGAAAACGCTATTTTAAATTTGATAACTTAATATCTTTAACATGCCAGGAACCGATATCGTTACCTTGCATGTCTTGTAGTTCATAGACTAAAGGAGATTTCTTAGATACTATACGACACTTTAAATATTTAGGAGCTAGCTTTTTTGAAAACTTGTTATCCTTGCTACTTTGATAGTAAGTTCGCTTCCACACAATATCACCAACATTGAATTCAACGTTCCTTCGGCGTAAATTATAATGATTTGAATTCCTAGAATGTGCTTTAATTAAACTAGATTGAACTTTATCAAATATGGAACGCAGATGACCTAAGTTTTCCGCGTACTCATCCCTAGGTGTAAATATGATATCCGACCTCTGGTCAACATCAAGAAAATACGAACCACACGAAATCAACTCCCTACCGAATACTAGAAATGAAGGTGTATATCCAGTAACTTCATCACAGATGAGTTAATAGCAAACCGGATTATAGGTATGTGCGAATCCCAAGATCGATGATCGTTTTCTATGAAAGTTGAAACAGTAGTCATGATGGTCTTGTTGTATCGCTCAACTGTATTAATTTGAGGCGTGTATTTTGGAGTATAGTAAAATCTTATATTTTGCAAAAAGTTGTTTCATAATATGACTAATAAATTGTTTACCATTGTCCATTAGAATGGTACTCGGAATACCGTGAACAAGAAATACCTGCTGTTCTAGAATATGAGCTATAATTTCTGAAGTAGCACGTCTAATAGGGAATAGCATACAATATTTGGAGAAGCAGCACGTTACGACTAGTAGAAATGTATTCTGTTTTTTTGACGGTGGTAGGGGACCAACTAAGTCCATACTCAGCATTTGGAAGGGAACGGAGCAGTCTTTAGGACGACCCATAGTACCTAAAGGCGAGTGGTTAGGACTTTTGTGAGCATTGCAAATATCATATTTAGCTACGTACTTGGTGACGTCTCGATGTATGTCAGGCCAAAAATAGCTCAAAGCTAAACGTTTGTACGTTTTAAAAACCCCTAGATGACCAGAAGTTGGAGTTGAATGGTTATTTGCCATAACATCAGTCCTATTTTCTAAGGGAATAACCTCCTTCCACTCGAAGTTTCTCGATAAAGGGTTTAGGCTCTTTTTAAAACGAAACAGCTTTTTATTGGCAACTCGATAGTCCACAAAAGAAGTTGGGGAGTTTTGGCAACCATTGTAGATGTTAAGGTACCAAGTATCAGATGTTGAATTGACAAAACTAGTATTAGCGTCTATAGCAAGAATTAGAACAGCACGAGACAAACTATCGGGAACTACGTTTTCGGAACCTCTTCGATGCTTAATCTCGAAATTGTAAGCAGAAAGTCTCACACCCCAGCGTGCTAAGCGTCCAGTTGGGTTATTAAGATTTAGGAACCACTTAAGAGCAGCATGGTCAGTGTAGACGAAAATTTTTTGCCCATTCTCGAGATAGCATCGCCAGTGTTCAATAGAGGTTAGTACAGCCAATGCTTCACGCTCCGTAGCACTATAGTTTTGTTCTTGCTTACTCAAGGATTTACTCATATAAGCAATAACCCTATCAGCACCATCCAAGTTTTGGGTAAGTACAGCACCAATATCCACATCACTCGCATCAGTATGCACTTGGAATGGCTCAGAGTAGTTAGGACACGATAGAACAGGCGTAGACACAAGGCATTCCTTTAGGGATTTGAAAGCGTTCTCTGCTTCAGAAGACCAAATGAATGGAGGAGCTTTTTTTCCTTGAGATGTTAATTTATTAAGTGGACTAGCAACGGAACTGAAATTGGGAATGAAACGGCAGTACCAAGAGGCGGTTCCCAGAAAACGACTCACTTCCTTTCGACTAGAAGGTGTAGGGTAATTTACAATAGCTTCCACTTTCTCAGGGTCAGCTTGTAATCCGTTTGAGTCAACAACATATCCCAAATACTTTAACTTCACTCGGAAAAACTGATTTTTCTCGAAATTTATTGTTAAATTTGCAGTTCTTAATTTCTCATAAACTCGTACAAGTAATGAGATATGCTGTTCAAACGTAGGAGAAACAATAATAATATCGTCGACGAAGACAAAGACCTTGTGCTCAAATTCAGGTCAGTAAAATAATAAATCGACTAATCTGTGCTGAGTTGCCGGCGCATTAGTGAGACCGAAGGGCATTGACTTGAATTGGAAGGTACCGCGCGTAGGAATGTAAAAAGCAGTTTTACAACGATCTTCCTCCCTAATCAAAATCTGCCAGAAGCTCTTAGACAAGTCTAGACTCGATAGGTATTTGGCATCTCGCAAATTGTCCAGGATTTCGGCAATATAGGGCAAACTATAAGCGTCCTTTTTAGTTACGGCGTTAAGTTTACGGCTATCCAAACAAAATCTGAGATCGCCATTCTTTTTAGGTGTGAGTAAAACCGGTGAAAACCAAGGACTTTCACAACTTTCTACGACGTCTTCTAGCATTTCGTCTAACTGTTGGACCAATATTTTTTGTTTTTCGGGTGACATCCTATAGTACCGTTGGCGAATGGGGGCAGCATCTCCAGTGTCAATGGTATGTGTAATTAGTTTGGTACGGCCTAAGCCTCGTTTCTCATAAGATATGTCATGAAATTGAGAGGTCATATGGTCCGCAGTTACCTTTTGTTCGTCGGTCAAATGATCGTAGCTCAGAAGATGGCTATCATAGTTTACAGTTAGATTGTGTAGAACAGGTTCCGATTCCTTTTGAAGTATGACGGTGTCTAATTTAGAAGGAAATAAACCAAATTTCTCCAAAAGTCCATCCCTAATATAAGATTATTACGAATGTCAGGAACAACGTAAGCATTTAGGATATGTAATTGATCTTGAAATTTTATTGGTAAATAAATAAAACCATCACAATGTAATTTCTGACCACCAGCAGCTGTAAAATTTATAGATGTACATGTGTGTAAAGTAAAACCAATATTTAAAAAATAATTGTGACTATCATTCCCTAAAATTGTTAGACTAGTATCAAGTAAGCCAGTAAAATTTATTCCATTAATTCCAATATTAAAATAAGGTCGTAGACTATAATTTTCAGTGTTGTGGATTGTAGTGACTTTGTAACATGAGAAAAATGTACTTATAAATTTTAACCAACTTTTCCATTCTTCTTGATTAAATTTTAATTTCTTATTACTGTCGCTACAATCCATCGTTTTTAGTTTTTTGATTTAGTAGATGTTGTTTTGCAAATGGGGCATTCCGGATAGCGGAAGCCTTTTTTGCCACATTTAAAACAAATAGGAAAATGTGGTTGTTCACATTGACCAAGTGAATGTGTATTTACTCTGCAACGTGGGCAATACTTTTCTTTAAGAGAAAAGTTGTTGTTCTCAACTTGTACAGAATTCACGTGTGTGTTTTGATGTGTATTAGTTTTATTATAGATTTTAGTATTAGTTGGGTAAGATTTGTAATTTGTAGTTGTAGTTTTTTATTTTTATTGTACTTATAATTATTATTGTATCCATATGAATTAAAATTTCTATTAGCGTTACTAGTAGATTGAAAATTGTTTGACCTCTTAGTATATGCAAACTCAGGAGCAAGAGTTTCTGTCGTAACTGAAGGTGGTTCGTGGAATTTTACTGAACGAGATTGTATAGCTTCATAGTTACGACAAATGTCTCTTAAACAATCAATGCTAGTTACATTAGAAGCCGCTAGGGTACTAGCATAGCACGGTCGAATATTATGTAAGAGGATTTCCAGCTTATCTTCATCAGACATACTCTTTGATAGCCTTGAGAACATACCATGCATAACAGAAAAATAAATAGCTATGTTTTCCCTTTCTCCCTGAGTACGACTACGAATCTCAGCCAAAAGACGGTAGTCATGATCGGTAGGACTAAAATCTTGTTTCAATAAAGAAGCTACATCATCCCACGAGTTTACTTTTTCCTTTATACAGCGATACCAATGCAGTGCATCGTCTGTGAAGATTTCGTAACAGTATGATAATATTAAATCTTTATCTATACCCTTTGAGATGAGTCTCCTCTACTCGCTGTATAAAAGACCGTACGCAAGATTTGCCAGAAAACTTTAATTTAGAGATCACATCAGATACAAATTTCCTATCGCAGCTTGTTGGAGTGGCTATAGCGTCTGAATTAGGTTCCGATGTAATAGATTTCGTCTGAGGTGTTTGAGGACGTAAACTATTTATTTCCTTATATTGAGCGTCAAAATTTGCACAACATTCTTTATAACTGTCAGCAACTTCAGAGATTCGGTTTATTCGATTAACCCTATGATACACATGATTTAAAGTTGTTTCAGTACGAGAGAAAAGGTTTTTATCGAATCGTTGTTTTAAGCAGTCTAAGTTAATTCTAGTTTTTAATAGGGTATCTTTCACCTGAATTAAGTCATCTTTAGGTTCAAGATGTGACTCGAGAACATCTTCTGAAGGTAATATCTGAGACAATTTAACTATTTGCTTGCGGAGTTCTTGAACTGAATCACCAGTGCTGCCTCTTACAGCCACTTCGTATTCAAGTTCAGCTTTTTGTAGTGATAGAAATTTAATTTGGTAAGACATTATTTTAAAATAAGAATGGATGTGTGTTGCAAATGTACAATAAATAGGCAGAAAGATATATAATTTACACTTGCAAACTTAAAATAATAAAATCCGTCAGCCAACTCAAGGTACAATTTTATTTATTTTTTAATTTGTAAATAAAAATATAAATAATTTTAATAAATAAATAATTTATTTGTAAATGTAAAAAAAATTTGTAGTGTAAATAAAATAAAATTTCCGATTTTATTAATGTTCCGTAAGTTCGCTAAACAAGACAACTTAAAATCTAAGCGAAAGCGAAGAGAAAGCCTACACCAGAGATAACCAAAAAATAACCAAAGCCATAAATAGTGCACATAGCTCACAAAATACCAGTATTGGGCGCCATTGTAACGTTTTGTTTAGTTTGTTTAGGTAGAATAGAATAAAATAATAACAACTTTAAATTAATTAATTTATTACAATTTTATAAAAACGTTAAGTAGGTAGCTAGGTAAGAATCGACAGGGTCGTGAATTTATTTTGGGCTGTGCACACTATTGGAGGACACTCCAGAGTGGCGTGGACTAGAGCTGGTAGCAGCGAAGCCAGTACTTGATCCCTGAAATTCGTCAGTGATTGGACGTTTAAGTAATTGTCCGATTTTCCCATAGTGACTGCAACATCATTGACGCGAAGTAGTGCAAAGCGGATAAGCAGTATAAGATGGTACATTATTATTTAGCAATCAATGATGTCGCAATCTCATTAAAAATGAATGATAACAATTAAGATGATTAAGCTTTTATATAAATGAATTTTTGTAATGCATATGACCAGGTTTGGCTAGGGCCTGGTTAAGCTAGGACTTGATTAAGTTCCTATTGGCACAAACCCCGACCTAGTGCCTGGCTAGGTCGGGTAGCCCTGGGACCGGCTCGGAGAATTGCTTCAGCAGACCCCGAGGCGCTCCTACGGAAGGGCAAGGAGGGTATATCGGGGAGTTATAGTAGGTTTTCTCTTCCTGAGAGAGTCCCACACACGCCTACCGCCTAGCCAGCGGTTGGTCCGTAAATGGAGTTTTTCCTCGAGGAAAAAAGGACCTGGTAAGGCTACAGCCTGGCTAAGCCCAAAGGGTAGGGAGAGTTAACATCCACCTACCTTCATGTCTTTTCCACCTACCTTCATTCCAATGAGTGAAAAGGCTTAAGAGTCAGGACTAAGACTAGGTGTTTTCCTCAAGTAAGCTGGCGAAGCTACGTTATTCACTGTATTTTATAAAAATATTCAAGTATAGTATAGTATAGTATAGTATGAAATAAATGTGTAAATTTAAATATAATATAATAAATGTGTAAAAGTAATTTTTCATACCTCCGACGATTGTTTCTACTATTTTACTATTATTTTATGAATCACTTTTGTACTATTTAAATTGGACTCGATATAATGTTAAGAATGTGAATGTGCTCATAATTTTCTTTTAATTATTGTACGCCTGAAAATGGTAATCTGTTTTGATCTGTAAATTTTTTGTAAGACCTTTTGTACACAGAATAACAATAAATGATATCTTATCTTATCTTATCTTATCTTATCTTAAGTAGCTGACCTGCCCCCGACCCAGTCCCAGAAGCCGAACATGTTCTTGGGGTCGATGCCGAACGCGGTCACCTTCTCGCCGTTGGTCGACAGCGCTACGAAGTGCTTCGCCACCGCCGACGCCTGATTCAACAAAACATAGCGATATATTGAATGTAAGATGACTATTAAATCTTTGAATTGTTCAGACTTCCAGTGGCCTAAATACCAAAAAGCACCAAAGATATCCTGCAGACTTTTGGAAAATTTACAACAACTCTGGTCCTCTTACTGATAATATGGCTTTAATTCCAGTCCGAACTAGACGACAATAGTTCCCTGTCTTTATTATCTAACCAGCCCTTAAAAGCTACGACGCAGCAGTGGAATAAGTAAGTATATATTTCAGAGTTATGCTTTTGGTTTTTCTTAGGATCTAGTACAGTTTACATTTAAATAAATGAAAATCTAACAGAGTTCAATATCCACATGAATATCAAGCTGAGCGGTGCATTGAAACGCAGCAATCCTTTAGGTGGTCTACTCGTACACTTTTTTAAATTGCCAAAGAACCCTAAATGTGAGATGTTGTTATTTCAGACTGAAGATACTGTATAGGGTTCGAAATTTTCTAGACGTTAATGTGAGATATGGCTCCGTGAACCCTTGATATTGTGTCTCAAGCTTATTCATGCGGACATTGTTATTGGTGGATGTGTGATACAGCGCATTCAAAACTCCTGTGCTTGATTTTGTTCTTTGTTTTTGATCTGATCACTTAATACATTATTTTTCTTTTTTTTCTAAAGCATGGGTTCCTTTAAAAGAGGCGTGAAAAGGCATTTTATGAGCCAGAAAGGTGAAGGTGGCTAGAGTATGGTGGTTTAGGTACCATCAGGTGGTGTTGAAACATTTACTGAGCTGCTTATAAAATAAAATGCACACTCACATCCTTAGCATGCCCCAAGAACCAGTCCTTGGCGGAGGTGGCGTTGGTGATGGTCTCCTGCTTGGTGAAGGTCTTGGATGCGATGATGAAGAGTGCTGTCTCCGGGTCCAGCCGCTTCAGCGTCTCTGCCATGTGCGTGACGTCGATGTTGGAGACGAAGTGGACCTGGCAGGTCAATAAATGCATTCTTAATTTTACATGGGGACCGTACATAACCTCTGCCTAACCTTCGGGAAAAGAGGCGTGATGATAATTATGTTATGTAATTTTACTTGATTTTATTTGACTGCTTTACAACGTCGCGATCAGAATTGTGGTTTCAAAAATTTAAAAAATACAAAATCAAAATTTTCGTAGGCCAAACTTGGAACTTAAAATCGTTAACATTTAACATTAACGAAGTAGACAGTCTGAAAGGAAGTTTTTAGTCGCAAGTGGTCAATGGTAGACCCGAAATGGCGGAACATTTTTGTGAACTGAAATATAGTAAATGCAAAAAAATTAAAAAATATGCAAAGATATAAAAATATATTTGCATTTTATTTGTATTTGATTTAGGTACTTTGGTAACCGAACAGTTTTCAATGAAGCGGACATTAACGATTGTCTTTTTTCCTTGTTTGTCTCTATCACCAATAATGTTATTATCATTATAGTTTAAAATTATTTAGTCTCAAAAAGACAAAAGCCTCACTTACATGAGAACAATACACGGTGTTCCAAACTCACCCCTAAAAATCAATTTTAAGTACCGCCTAGTACCTACTAGCTACCAGGAGTAGGAACAGAGTTGAAAATTTAGGAAGTAATTTCTACTGATAAACTTAACTAAACCGCTAATGGAGTTGCGCTTTAATGTCCTATAAGGGACCCTGCAACACCCTTTCGGCTTTTTTTTGTTTTTGAAACACCTTGTACAAACAATACCTACTTATACCTAACTGTAAAAATATATTCTGTTCTACGAAAGGTACCTACGTCGGAATGACTCATCTAGCGCATTCATAATTATTTAGTATTCTATAAAATCACTCTCCGGGGAAAGGCAGAGATTGCTTTTTCACACTCCTTCACATTCACACACACATATTCCTTATCTCTTTACAGGTAGAAACCTCTATCCGCCAAACTACCACATGCTCTTCATAAGTTTATTCCAAGTAGAATACCCACCAGCCCCCATTGGGCCAGCGTGGTGGTGTTACGGCCCATACTTCTCATGTGTTCTCCAAGACCTGTACCTAGCAGTGGGACGTATATAGGCTGACGACGATAGTAAGGCGTATAACACATCGAAAATGATGAAAAAGAAGATTTACCTACTACCTCATTCTAGGGTTGTCTAGGGTTAGTCTAGGGTTGTTGTCCTCAACCGCTACCGCATCCTCATAAATATAAATAAAAAATTCCTCTTCCGCTATCGCTTCCTTAAAATTTAAGAGGAATTTATGAGGAACTTCACTGAGCATGCGCGTATCCATGACAACGCACGCTCGCTGTAAGACGATGCGCCGAGGCCGAGCCGAACACAATATTAGGTCCTTACCTATGAAATTGGTGTTTTGTATGGAGATTTTGGGGATGTCTGCATTTTACATACTAACATTTTATCAGTTTTCTTCACAACGACAAATCCAGAGATAATAATATTTGGCATGTATCATTAGACAAGCTTTAGCAATATGTGTGTGACCACGCTTGATAAAAATTATTCATCGTTTTTATGTTAATGCAAATCAAATTATGTATTCGGGAGGCAGTTAAAAATAATTGTCTTTGTGTCTAATTTTACACAATTAAACTTACAAAAAATTATCAAATTAAATAATACGAGCTCAAATATTTGGTCTATTTTTAGTAGAGGTAATTATTTTATAAGAATGTTCTGAAACTTAATGGTTACGAACAAAATTGCTGAGACAGAATAAAAACACCAATTTCATATTTCGTAATACTTTGGTTTTATCGAAAATCACAACGATACCGAAGTGAAGTGCTATATGGGCGTATTTTAATGAAGTAGACGATGAGACTTTGGGTTGTTAGTTGTGCAATCAAGCATATTCAAGAAAAGGGCGCGGGACTTCTGGGCTACGAAGTCATCTCCAATCACGTCATTAAAAGGAATTTAGGGAGTATTAAAAATGCTATGCGAAAAACCTTTTTCTCTTTTCTTTCGCTTCAACTCTCATTACAGTACAACTCATGCATGCTCGGCGATTTTGGGTACTTTTGACCTAACCTTTCTTCAGGACACTTACGGTGAAAAATGCTCAATGAAAAACTTTATCCTTGCCCCATGTCTCCGTTCACTCTCGATAATTAAATATCACACATACAATTATCATCTTCTTCTTCCTCTTCCGTTTCCTCATCCTCTAAATTTGTGCTTGACACTTCCTCTTCTTCATAATCACTTCCTCAAGAATCCTACCTCATTCCATCGGCTTTAATCGGCCACACATTTCATCTCCTTTAGTTTCAAAATCAGATCAGTCATTCAACAACGTACCTTAAGGTGATTGGCGTAAGGTTTAAGTGCCTCTGTGACCATGAGCGGGCCGAGGTCGGAGCCGCCGATGCCGATGTTGATGACGTCAGTAATCGGCTTGCCAGTATACCTGGAATTTAAATATAATACTCTTTATTGCACACAGAAAAAAAACAATACATAAAAGAAACAATAGTTGGCAAAGGCGAACTTTATCCCCTAGAGAGATATCTTCCAGTCAACCCAACAACCAGTCCAAGAGTAAGTGTTAGTGGGATAAAACCAGAAGTGCACAAACACAAAGATCTTTTGACAAAATACAATTTAAATTAAACTAACAAGGAAAAAAATTGGAAGGAACATAAAACTAAAATACATTTAAAATACAATAATATAGACATATATAGATAGTTTGCATATAATACATAAATCAATAAATAACATAATAAGATATATAAATATTAGGTTGGGGAAAAAGTCGTTTCGCATTATAGTATGTATAAACTTGTAATAAAATCTCTGTGGCTATACTATTTGTATCTGGCTGGTTTTGGTATCATTGAAAGTTTAAATTTTAAAGAACATAATTCCAAATTCAAATTAGGAAAATGTGTGATTTTCATTTGTTTTTCGTACCGCCAAGATGAGTGAATCTAATGAAGAAATTCGCTACATTTTAAAATTTTACTACAAAAAAGGTAAAAATGCAACGCAAGCCGCGAAAAAAATTTGCGATGTTTATGGACCTAGTGCAGTGTCTGTGAGAGTAGCACAAATTGTGTTAAGCGTTTTCAATCCGGAAATTTTGATCAAAGATGCACGTCGCTCTAGTCGCCCTATTACAGATAAAATGGATGCCATTTTTGAAAAAGTGGAGCAAGATCGGCATGTCAGTAGTTACGACGTAGCTGAAGAACTGGGAATTGACCACAAAACAGTTTTGGCGCATTTGAAAAAAACTGGGTACACAAAAAAAATTCGACATTTGGGTACCTCACGAGCTCACTGAAAGAAACCGAATGAACCGTGTACTCATTTGTGATTCTTTATTACGACGTAATGAAACCGAACCATTTTTGAAGAAGCTGATAACTGGTGATGAAAAGTGGATCACGTACGACAAAAACGTGCGAAAAAGGTCGTGGTCAAAGGCCGGTCAGGCTTCACAGACTGTGGCGAAACCCGGGTTAACTCGCAACAAGGTGATGCTGTGTGTGTGGTGAGATTGGAAGGGCATTATTCATTATGAGCTGTTACCACCAGGCAGGACCATCGATTCTGAACTCTACTGCGAACAACTGATGAGATTAAAGCAAGAAGTTGAGAGAAAGCGGCCGGAATTAATCAACAGAAGGGGTGTGGTTTTTCATCATGATGACGCTAGACCTCACACATCTTTAGCCACTCAGCAAAAATTAAGAGAGTTTGGTTGGGAGGTGTTAATGCATCCGCCGTATAGTCCTGACCTTGCACCTTCAGATTTCCACCTTTCGGTCTCTTCAGAATTCTTTAGGCAGTGTCAGGTTAACATCACGAGAGAACTGCCAAAACCACTTGTCGCGGTATTTTGACCAGAAGTCCCAAAATTTCTATAGCAATGGGATCATGTCCCTACCTACAAGATGGCAAAAAGTTATCGAACAAAATGGTACCTACATACTTTAGTTAAATGTAAATAAACTATATTAAAAAATATTTTGAATTTTCTTAAAAAATGCGAAGAAACTTTTTCCCCAACCTATTATATATAAAAATAAATAAACTACGAGAATCTAAACTAACACGATGAATAAGAATTTAAGTAGTGCTTCATTATTTTGAATTTGAAAGACCCGATGAAAGGACTCTTCTGGAAGTATATAAAGAAGTTTTTAATACACAACCCACATTTACTCACGTCATCAAGCCCCTATCCCTAAGGGTTCTTAGACAGAGGTATTAAAACCCATATTTCGCCCAGATATATCATATAATTATATTTAATAATTAATAAAATATAGCCAATCATATGGCTATTTTTAAAAGTGGCTCATGAGTTTCTTGCTCAGAGTAAACAGAACTGGAGTAGCCTTTGTCTAACATTCCCCTCTGCCAAAGTACAAGCATCGGATGCTTGCACGTTTAATAAGACTAGTTGAGCCGCCATTTTGACAGCCATAACATTGTAAACGTTGCGGCGAACAGAGCTCCCGCAAAAATGCCTGCCTGTGCTGTTTTTTGTTGTAAAAATAAATAGAAAACATCGAGTATGCTAAAAGATGGTGTCACCTTTTATTTGTAATTATAATTTTTAAGATTTCATGATTATTTACTTCATTATTTCATGTTATAGAATTCTACGATTTCAAATTTCGAGCGCTAGTCTCGTGGGGAGTGCGGCTGTGACGTTGTCAAAACGCACACCCCACGTGACTATTTTAAGCGTGTGTGTGCGTGAAATTTAAATTTGTGTGTCGAACTATGCATGTGTGCATTTGTAAAAACGTTGTGCGTTGTGCTGGCTTTGAGTGTAGTGGTAACCTCACCCCCCGCAAGAAATGGCAGAATAAAATGTTTGAGAAATTGACTAATGGCTACTCCAGTTCTGTTTACTCTGAGGTTTCTTGCCTGGTTCATCTCATGAAAATCCTTACTCTCGGAACCACAGTCAGAGCTCTGTGGTTGTACTTGCTACAAGCGCTCGCGGTATTGAACCCTAATTTAGAATATACTTTTTATTTACACATAGGAAGAAACATTGCCTGGTTCTCAAAATCAATACCTATTTGGCTAACCTGTTACCAAAACTGTAAAATTGTGTACTTTCGTGATGATCTGATCTGATTTCTACATTGTCGCGAAACCTCTGTGGTTTATTTCAATGTATTATTTTCAACTTTATGTATTATTTTGTAAACTATAATAAATGAAAAAAAAAAATTAATTTCTGAATTTCAAAATTGCAAAATATTGACTTTTTAGTTCCAGATTTGGCCTATGAAATAAAGTTATTTTTGTTTGTTTTTTTGAGATATGTAATGAAGAGCGCGTAGGTGTAAACGTTTGTACAAGTGGCGACATATAACTTTGGTGTTGACCGTTAGCCAATCGGCACTCAGCATCTCAGCATCCGTGATTAGCGGCCGCCCATTGGCTTTCCAGTCGCATTCCGTCTTCCTCATTGGTGCTACGTAAGTACCCCATGCGCAGCTATTGGCAGGTATCACCTTCACGTAACGGTCACGGACACTCAACACCAAAGTTAAATGCCGCTACTTATACGCTTTGGCTTTCGATATTGAAAACAAAGCTTCTTTCCTCATGGTCAGTCCTTGGATTGCGATCTGGAGTTCCTCCGTGCTTCGGAAGGCACATTAAGCCTTTGCCTTTGGTCTCCGTCACTATTACAGCCGTTTCTACCCACCAATTCACATTGGACCAGCGTGGTGGTGTTACACCCATACCTACTCCTGATATTTCCCCATGAAGGAAGGCCTGTGACTAGTAGTGGGACGTATATAGGCTGAAGACGAATGGCGACTGGAAAACACTACGTAATTTAGGATAATTCCTTAGGAATCAAACAGTATTGAAAAAGATTAAAAGTGCACCCTCCTAAAACATACATTAAATATACAAATACATACAATCACGCCTGTAATCAGAGTCCAAGGAGCACTGTGTTCCTTAAGACCACATTTAGCCATACAAAAATTGGGTTTGGTCAGATGAAAAATCGTGAAAGAGTTGTAACAAGTGGCTAGCTCATCGCCTACACAATCACAGACCCTGTACCCAATACACACACATTCATATACATTAAATAAATGCCAATTTAAAAGCCATCACCAAAATCTTGAAAGAAAACCTAGCAGGAACTGTACATTAAATAAGTAACTGTGACCAGTAGTGGTTCGTATATAGGCTGGTGATGATACCTTATTCGCCATGTACCAAGGGGTGGGCCGGTTCTCATGCATTGGACATATGTTATGCCTCGCAATTTCGATATTCAAAACAAACTGCACTTAGTTTTATCTATTATACAATTCCATGAAACTAGTATATGGTATACCTAATGAAAGAAAAAATATAATATGTGTTTGCTATACCCCTTCGATTGCCCACTGATGACTTCATTCACATCTGGCATTCACATCTGGCGCGACGTCTTTGCCGTTCACAAGTATAGGCCTGTTCTGACGGTTACGGAGAGCAATGTGAAGTACTGCTCTGTCTTCAGTAAAGTTAACCTTCTCACTTGATCATGACGATAACATACCCAATTAAAATTAAATAGTACATTTACTTTCATACAACTAAATTGTATTCAGTTACAAGACACTACAAAATTTTATTCAATTATTTTATGTTTGATTGCAATACTTCTTATTATTTTGGTTTCCATTATTCTATTGTTGGTATTAAAGTTTTGCAATATTGTAAATTATACAAGGCAGGAACTAAGCCCGAAACTGTTAATTATCTTTTAAATGTTTAAGTATTTTACCATTGGACATAGCGTAAAACATAACATATCACCACACCTTATTCCCCAAAGGGGTAGGCAGAGGTGCTAACACCCAAATTTCGCCAGATATGTTAAGTCCCCATGTGGCGAGCCTGTTGCCATGCACGAGGCACAATAAGAGGCAAGCCATATTCACAATCAACGGTGCATAAGTTTTATTCAAACTGTTACAGGTGGTGGGATTGAATCCACAAGTACCATTGAGTCTAAATATAGCTGTTCATAGCCAAAACAACTGGTTTTTTTTTAATGGAAACCGAGCATTAGGATTCTTTACCACAAAAGACCATAAATATACTCACCATTGAACATAGCATCCCTAGCCTTGTCTACCCCACGGCTCCGTGCCAGGTCCAGCAGTAAAGAGAATGTTGCTTCATTGATTCGGTTCTTGGAGTAGTCCAAGAGGATGTCTCCATCATTTGGTGTAGCGATGTTAGGGCTGATGAAAAGAAAAGGTTCATTTAATCATACTTTGTTGTGCCAATAAAATATCTGTAGTTCTTTATATGCTTAAAGATAAAGATAGCCTTTATTTCTAAGAATAATATTACATGCTACATTTATAATCATTTCTAATAATTTCTAATTATCCCTAGATTGTCCTTTGACATAGGCCTCCTCTAAGATTTTCCACGCTACTCTGTTTTGTGCTTTTTTGTCCATGTTCCTCCTGCTGCTTTCTTTATGACATCCTCCCATCTGCAAATCTGCCTTCCTCTATTTCGCTTATCTCCCCTGGGATACCAATATGTTACTTTTTGTGACCATTTGGGTGGGCCTCGGGCCATGTGGCCTGTCCATCTCCATTTAAGTTTTTTAATGGTAATATTTATTGGTGTTACTTTTGTTTCGTGTCTTATGTCGACTAATCTTACTTTATCTGTCTTTTTTATATCCATTATGCTTCTCTGCATCGAGTTTTGACACACTTCTAGTTTTCTTCGATTATGGTTTGTAAGGGCCCATGTTTGACTTCCATATGACAGGCAGGGGGTAATGCACACATTCAAAATTTTCCCTTTCACTGATATTGGTATTGACCTATTTTTCATTAATTCTTTCAATGACCAAAAGCGTTTCCAAGCGTTACAGGTTCGTTTATTTATTTCCTTATCCATCTGATCTGTGGGAGATATTGTCTGACCTAAGTATTCGTACTCATCCACGTATTCTACTACTGTACCCTTTAATTTAATTTCTGCTTTTGTTCCGTTTGTCATTACATTAGTCTTAGTTGTGTTCATTGTCAGTCCTACTTTGCTACTTTCCTCGTCTAGTTGGTTTAGCATATCTTGTAGCTCTTCGTGTCTTTCGCTCAGTAGGACGATGTCGTCTGCGAATCGTAAATGGTGTAGATGCTCTCCATTTATAATTAGGCCTCTTTCTTCCCAGTTAAGTTCTCTAAATATTTGCTCGAGTACAGCAGTGAATAATTTTGGGGACAAGGGGTCTCCTTGTCTAACTCCTTTTTGAACTTTGAACTCTTCTCTAATAGATTCTAGCTTTATTTTTGCCCTACTATTCTTATAGATTTGTTTGATAATATTGGTATACTTTTCTTCTATGCCTTGTTTTTGTAGAGCATCCCAGATTTTGTCGTGTTTTAAAGAATCGAAGGCTTTATTATAATCAATAAATGCTATGTAGTATGTCTTTTTGAATTCCTTGTATTTTTCTGTCAACTGCTTTAATGTATGTATATTTACATTAAAGCAGTTGATTCTTTATATGCTTAACAGCAATCAATGACAGTGCAAAACAATTAACGCCCATGGCATGATATTGTCAACACCAACAATGCATCTCATTGATTTTATTCTCTATGAAATATGCGGTGAACCTGTTACCAAACAAGTGGCAAGTTAATTTTGAACAAACTAAGACAACATTCTGCTTAATTTTGATTACACCTACACCTCATATCTCAATATCGTATAAGAATTATTTAATATTTTAATCTTAAATACATTTTTTGTACAAACATTGCTTGTAATAGAATTACTAGTTACAACATGTCCTCCTTTTTAGATAGTCTTAACTTAAATTGTCATAATAACAATGTTTTAAGCATTGTTGTGTTCCGTAAATCAGAGGTAAGATAGCCAGTTCCGCAGTTGTTGAGGATTACAGGTAAAATATCTTTTCCACCTTCGGCCTTATCGTCACTTACCATCAGGTGAGATGAAGGCCAAGAGCTTACACATAATATATGTAAGCTCTTGGTAATTTAAGTTTTTAAATGAAAAGATAAATTATAAAAAGTTGCAATTAATAGAAATAAAACACACAGCTTCACAAATATCAAGGTTCTAATTTCTAACAAAATGTATAACTCAGAGAAACAATAAAAACTTTTAATTTGAAGAAGAATTGCTTTTTGGTTTCTGTAATAACTCAAAATTGTTTGCATCACAATTAATTAGATTTATAATTGTTAAAATATAAGTTTTAAATAACTTATACCTTTGTAATATTAAATCTAATAGTACTTTAAAGTCCTAAGTCACCCTCAGAGAATTTAAAGTCGTTGAACCGTGCGACCTTTTAAAGGACTAGCTCAAGTTAGATGATATAACTTGACGAAATACTTTTCAATTGATTTTCGATGGTCGCGCTATGTCAGACCACTCGCGCGTCTATCAGACAGACCAATATTAGAAAGTTTAAGAAATTGAATAAAAAAGCTATTTACCACGTAGATAAATTTAAATATATAGGTAGAAGTACCTGAATTTATTGATACTTTCGGGATCTTGTTTGAACAACTGAAGAATGTTTATTTTATCGGCATTGGCGTTGTAAAACTCTTGGAGTTTCTGGAAAGCTGGGTCTTTCTTCAAGTCAACTTTCGACTCCATGGCGATATTAGAAAGTGAATGTATTCGAAAATTGCCCCGCAGCGGAGACCGGGTCAACACAACTGGAGCGGCTGTTATCAAATGTCGCACTGACATTTCAAAGGCACCTGAAGGTTACGGAGTGCGTTTTGTTGTTAAAAACAACAGGATTTACATTTCTCGATTAAACTGATGTTTAATCGAGATTTTCAATTAATATTAAATATAACGCTGTCAGTTTTTAAGCAATATTTTACAGGCAAAAAATGAGAAATGTTTATTATGTAGTAAACGTTTAAAATGTTAAGTAAACATTAGTAGAACATCGTTTTTCAAAGTTTTGACAAATAGAGTGAGGATCGGCTATCCGTTCTTATTAGTTGACTCGGATGTATTTTATTTTTCTGCCGATACTGTACAGTCGCGAGAAAAAGATGTGCATATTTTAGGACTTTAGCTTCCAAAGGTTTTAGTACAATATTTACTTTTGCAGCACCGGACACTATTGATGCGAAACTGACAAAGTACTAAAATAGTAAATTGTTTTTGCTCGTGGCTGTAATAAGAACATACTTTTAAACAGTTTTAAGCTCACCACGGCAGGCTCACCACCTGTCACGCTGAGTGCAGTCTCTGCTTGGTGAAGTGCGGACTATGGCAATGGACTGCTTTTGCGGTTCTACTGCCTAGTTGACTGATAGTGGTCGTGAATATATGTATGTATGTTTTACAAAAACGATTACTAGCTTCCTGCGATATGAAAAGAATGAAACAAAAATATTAATAATAACCATTTTATTAAGTGAAAATAAATTCTGTTTACATGCAGATTATATTAGTACTAATACTAAAATATGCTATTTTGTCTACTAATACAAATGAAAGTCTTATGCCCAAGTGAAATCAAGATTCTGTTGCAGTCTAATTGTTACGCAGCAATAAACTTTATAAAAAATAACAATAAGGTATGAAATGCAACGAACTTATTGTAATAAACAATAAATCACGGAATTTACTAGAATAGTGGTAAAAAAATATTACGTCGTCATATTCATTCGTATTATCAACATAATATTATTCATATATGCAAACTGTTGCACTGCACTATTCTAAGGATGTCGATTGTATGCTCACTATAATCGATGATTTAAATTTTATTTGTTTCATAAAAAGTACACATTTAAATTTAAATTAGACTTCACTAATGTTATTAAAAAATAGGCAACTTTAGGCTGCATTTCCATGTACCAGAATCATGGGTCTAAGCATTGTAGCCAAGTGAAGTACGTGAAAAAAACCACCAAGATTGCTTCATTGTGACTGGGAAGACAATTTCACTGGTCTATATTTCTCCAATACAAATAATATGTGAAACTCTTTTCTGTGCGTAATTTACAATCGAGAAAATATGTTCAATTTCCATGTATTTAAGGATGCCAATAGTTTTTGAGTCCATGACTTTTCTAATCAAATTCAATAATGAATTACAATAACATTATCACAATATCGGCATCGCGCCGTAGACTTTATAGTACAATAAATCTATAATATTATAAAAATTATATTTGTTTATTAGTAACTAGAAAAAAAAGGACAAAATTATGCATATTATTGCCTGAGTCGATTGCGAATTTCCACTTTATCTTTTTGGCTAATGTGTACCAACCTGTACAGTTGGGTACAAAAATACACATACGCTTTTTTGAAGTAAAATGTGTAAACAAATGTGTAAACATATTTTCGCACTTGCCTCTACTTATTTCCCTCTAAACCTTTATCAATAGTTTTAAGCTTCTGCCTGTATATAAACAATTAATATTTAATAACATAGGCATTGAATTTGTTAAACATTATCTGTTAAACACATTTGGTGCAAAGAAGAGAATAAACCTATGTAGCTTTTTACTTATTCAAATTATTTTTTTAATTGAATAATTTTTGATTTATTACAGAATCTAATACCTCGCCAATCAATAGCATTTTTTTTATTACAAAATGACACTTGCGAATTATAACTTTGGAAGGAAGAAAATTTTACAAATAATTTAGGTATAGAATAGTATTCATTTAGAACAATGTCTTTTTTAATCAATATAAGCTTGTTCCACTTCAAAATATTACTTGAAAAATAAAAAAAAATTACAATAACAAGAATTTCTATAAAAAGAAATTTAAATCCCCTATGCAAACACTATGAACAAAACTGAATTAAAGTAATTCAAAATACCCATATGCAAAATTCTTCAGAAGCAAATTGAACGAAGGCACTGTAATTTGTTACTTTTGTAACTAACCTCTACTGGGTTAGTTTCCATTACCAAATTTTTTACTGGGATATCAACATATTGTTTCTTCTTTAAAATTGGCATTCAGATCTTACATACATAATCTTTATTTATTTCAATTTAATGAACATTAAAGTATCCCTGAGAAACTCTGCCTGTAAAACATTCAAAAAAATCTGTATTTATTTTCAATACAGCAACCAAAACGTTATATGAACAAATTATACACAGCATCGCAGCCGCTGGCAACGAAGAATACACGATTAGGAAACAATAATGCTAATTAAATTTACAACCATTAAGGGGTGGTTTCACCACGTCCAGATAAGTCATCCATACAATTTGTTACATTTGCTATCTGGAGATGTAAAACCGACACTTAATCAGAATGTAATTAAAATCGCAAGCAAACAGTTTTATCCTACAGTTAATCAGTATAATGCCACACATAAAACAGTATTTATGACAAGACTTTTAAATATTTGGCATTTGGCCAATTTGAATCCTATTTGTATATTTTGTAAGTTCTTTGTCAATTACAAGTATTCCAATGACACTAAAACAACGTGAGTATAGTTGCGAATCGTTTATTAAAATACTCTTAATTACCGACCAAATAAAACTTATAGTAGGCAAATGACAATATCAGAAATTACTTGTTGAGCCAAACCAGTCTTTATTTAGAGCGCGATAAAGACGCGTTTCTTGTACAGATATAACAGATCACGGGGACAATAAAATCATTGTTTAGACTCTATCTTAACGCATTAAGAGCGTTAGCAGTCGCTGTCATAAAATGTAACATCTGTATTGGAAAACTAAAAATGAGAATGCTTTGCTGAGCTAAATTGGTCTTTATTTCCAAGGTGATTAAGATGTGTTTCCGACCGACCAAACATGGCTTATAGTAGGCAAATAAGAACATGACAGTCAATGCCTTGCTTAGCAAAACCAGTCTTTTTTTACAAGATGATAAAGATCAGTTTTTAGTACTGGCAAATCATTTTGAGCTTAACCGATATCAAAAGTTAGACAATTAGATATGCTTCCTGTTTTGGAAAATTATTTATAGGTTAAAATTGCCTTGCTGAGAAAACCACTCTTTATTACAAGGTGATAAAGATGCGTTTCTAGGCGAGCAAGGCGGCCGCGTGCTTCTATAGCAACTTCTAAATATTTGACATTCCTAAATACTTTTTATTACGGAACAAATAAGACTTATATTCGCAAATAAGAACATGACAGATAATATCAAAACATAGACATTCCATTGGTGAGCCAAACCAGTCTTTATTTACAAGGGTACAAAGATGAGTTTCTAGCGTTGACATTCGCCGTCATTAAATTTAACATCTGTATTGGCAAATTATTTAGTTAAAAATTGCCTTGCTGAGCCAAACCAGTCATTATTACAAGGTGATAAAGATGCGTTTCTTATACAGAGCGACGCCGACAGCCAGCCACATGAGCATGGCGGCCGCATGCGTCGCTAGCAACTGCGCATGCGTCGGCGCTACTACGAACCAGTAGAAGGGGAAGTGACGTTTGAGGAGTTGACTGCCTATGTACAGGAACAGGGCGTTTTGACCTGCGAAAAATAGTTATAATTGATGTACTAAGTAAAAAGGTAAAATATAAAGTTTTGGAAGTATAATATTTTTTTTCTACTTTATTTAGGGACTTTTGCCTTTTAGACATGTCAGTCCCATCGTACCCTAATGATAGAAAATAGAACAAATACTATACTAAATAATGTACCCAGAGCGGCAGTCACTGACGACGTAGTTTTTGAACCATTCGGCAGACCAAGGTAGCCGCAACAGGAAGTATAATAAGTTAATAACTAAAACACGTGAAGAAAATATAGGCATAATAATAATAGTGCTGACGTAATCATCAGAAATAATACCAAAAATGTAACACCACAGTGTCTGCCATCGATCGTTTGACGCTAAACTCACCCGAGACGCATTGAAGTGTATTACACTTGCATTTTCAATGCAAATACTGAAAAATTTATACCGAAATCTTGGCCGTATGGGTTTCGTTCCCTTTGCCTTCCCTACATGGGAGTATTTTATAACATAATACTAAAAATCTTACCTGCATAATACAAAGGTCGTCCTCCCCACTTAGTCTTGAGATCCACTATGAAGTATAGTATAGCTTGTATGCCCATAGCTGCTCCAGAAGTGACGAGACAAAAAGACACAGACCATAGATTCTTGTTCATGGGAATAGGACCTCCATTCTTGCTGAACAGGCAGAGGCCTCCGCCGGTGAGGCAGAAGACGATGGACCAGAATACCCAGCGCATAATACGGGCTCTGAGAAAAAAAATATACAAAATGATCAATTCAAAAGGGTCAGTGTAAAGATATCCGAAACTATGAGAGAGAATTTTTTTGTTAGAAACCATAGCTCAGATTTTAGATTAAATTTGAATAGCATTCATTTTTAAGCTATTGCATAGCTTCTATCGCGAGCCTTGAGCGCGGGGACCGAATCCAGAAATTCCGTAACGAAAAAACCTCACGCTCCCCACTCCGATGCGCAAGGAGGTGTGGCTTGAAGGCCGTGCATGTTAAAACCCAAGGTGGTTACCAAATTGAAACACCGTGTCCAAGGCGAATACAAATTTTAATTAACATCGGTTTGACCTATATGACTGATATAAGTCTATGAGAGTAAACAATAGTGCGTTTTAAAGGATAGGTGGCGCCATCTAGTGATACAACAAAGGACTAATTTTAACAAAGACGCCACTTTGGTTTTATTTATATATATTACACATTGTTTATTATGAGTTTTGTTATTTTATTAATTAGTTTATTAACATTTATTTTAGATAATTATTTTATAATTTAATTTACTTATAAGTGATCCGAACGAAATAATGTATATGCAAACTACCAACAGTTTATGTAATTTGTTTTCTTATCGGTCACCACGCTCAAAAAGTGTAACTTGAATTAATATCAAAGAAAAAGAAATACTGCATGAATAAAATAAATAAATAAAATTATAATTGCATAAGTTGATACAAAATGCTATGCAATAGCTTTACCGCGGCAGTCCCCGAGTGCCACACGTCTTTTTTTTTATTTCAACTCTCACAATAAGTTACAAGGGACCTTTTTAATAAAATCCTGTGTAAATAATATATATGTTTTTTTAATTCTGTAAATGCTCAAAAAAATAGTTGTTATGTTTAGAAATAGAATTAGTTTTTTTTTTATTGTCTTTTTATATATATTTTAACCGCCTCTCTGGTCTAGTGGTTCAAACCACCGGGTGTTGATCGGGAGGTCCGGGTTCGATTCCCCATGGAGGCAGAAGTTTTTCTGCTCGGTTTGATTGGTGGTAGGGCTTCTCAGCCCGCCTGGCTAGCTACCTCCGTCTTACCTAAATTTGTCGCAATAATAACAATGTTTTAAGCATTGTTGTGTTCCGGCAATCAGAGGTAAGATAGCCAGATCCTCAGTCGTTGAAGATTACAGGTAAAGCTCGCTTCCACCTTCGGCCTTATCGTCACTTACCATTAGTTGAGATGAAGTTTAAGAGCTTACTTGTCATATGTAAAAAAAATATATATATTTCTGTTTCGTCTTGTGCAGTGTAGACCTAGCACGGACCGGAGAGAAAAAGTATCCGGAGACAAAATTAAGAGGCAATGACGATTTTTGTCTCTGGGGACTTTTTCTCTCCGGCCCATGCTAGGCCTTCTGGTGTTGTTTCTCTCGCAACAAGAGGTCCCACACACCTGTGACGGGTTGACTAGAAGATATCCCTATTAGAGACTTAGAGACAAGGCCTCCCTTGTATACTTGTTTTTTTTTACATACGACAGGTAACCTCTTGACCTTTATCTCACCTGATGGTAAGTGACGATAAGGCCGAATGTAGAAGAGAGCTTCATTTGAAATCCTCAACAACTGAGGAACTGGCTATCTTACCTCTGATTGCTGGAACACAAAAATGCTTAAAACATTGTTATTATGGCGACAAATTTAGGTAAGACGGTGGTAGCTAGCCAGGCGGGCTTAGTAGCCCTACCACCAACCAAACCGAGCAGGAAAACCTCTGCCCCCATGGGGAATCGAACCCGGACCTCCCGATCTACACCCGGTGGTGTGAACCACTAGACCAGAGAGGAGGTTATGTACTGTTTTTTTGGTTTATGTGCAAAAAGAGTTTAAAGAGTTTAAAAATACACTTAAACACAAGTTCGTAAAGTCCAAATTAGCGTGCCAACTCACCTAGCATGGTTATACGCCAGCATGATCCTAGTGGCATGCGCGCCCGCCTGCACCACTAGCACGCCGCTGAACACTCCCAGTAGGCCTTCGGGGTCGTGCGGTAGGTGTGTACGGTATAACTTCTGGAAGGTGCCGTGCTGGTGCAAGTGAGATTCGCCGAATATTAACCTAGGAGGAAGTGAAAAAAAAAATCACTGTAAAATTCAAAATCTTGCTTTACGGCGCTGCGGCGCGGCGTAGTGGTCCGTACTACCAGAATACATACATACAATCACGCCTGTAATCTCGGAAGAGGCAGAGTCCAAGGAGCACTGTGTTCCTTAAGACCACATTTAGCCATACAAAAATTGGGTTTGGTCAGATGAGATATCATGAAAGAGTAGCTAGCTCATCGCCTACACAATCACAGAGCCAGTACCCAATACGCCCTTAGGCGCCTTTTACGACATGCTAGATAAGAAAAGCAGTTGGTACGTTCTTCTCGTGTCCCGGACCAACACGGGACACCAAAAGAAGATATATTGGGTCCTTACCTATGAAATTGGTGTTTTTATTCTGTCTTAGTATTTTGTCTGTAACTATTAAGATTCAGAGTATTCCTAATAAATAATTACCTCGTCTAAAAATAGACTATATTTTTGAGCTCTTTTGATTTGTTTTGATAATTTGTTGTAAGTTTAATTGTGTTAAAAATGGACACGGAGACAACTCTTTTTAAGTCCCGAATACATCATTAATTTATTTGCATTCACTTAAAAACGATAAATAATTTTTATGAAGTGTGATATTACACATATTACTAAAGCTTGTCTAATGATACATGCCAAATATTATTATCTCTGGATTTGTCGTTGTGAAGAAAACTGATAAAATGTTAGTATGGAAAATGCAGAATTCCCCAAAATCTCCATACAACACACCAATTTCATAGGTAAGGATCTAATAGTATAGATATTGCAATTCACGAAGGCGGCAAAATATTCGAATTTAGACTCTATCGTAAGGCTTTAACAGCGAAGCTACTTTCCATCATAAAATGCAACACCTATACATGTTTTACATAAAGAACCAAGAATGCATTCTGATCTCGAGTTATGCCGTTCAGAGTGTGACCAGAATAATCGATTGAACGTCGATCGAAGGCATCGATCAATATCGATCGACGTTGTTCGACTGATCTTCTAGCTGTAAATAATCGACGGATACCATTCGCGACTAATCAATCAATCGACGGCAACCCCGGCTAAATTCCATCATCAGTTTCTTTCACTCATTATTACTCACACGAAAACGCAGAAGAGTCTACGCAGCCCATTTTAAAAGCCTCCGCATAATAGGCTAGTTGACCCATTTTTTTATTGGACCCCAAATGATTCATTACTGATACCCATCACCATAAAAAAAATACAATATTTTACTGAAGCCTATAACACAAAAAAAAAAAATTATTAATAACATTTTTGCTTATATGTCAAAAACGCCTTCGGTCCTGATGGTCTATGAATTATCTGTGCCGTCACGATTATTGTAAACAATTCAATACGCACGCGTGACATAGCCGACAGTTACGCTTGATTGGTTTGCGTCTGGCGTTTGACGGATTTTGACCATGCGTAGTAATTGTTTACATGAATCGTTACTCAACTAATTTCACGAACACGGTGGATAGCGTTTTTGGCATAGGTAAAAATAAAACATATTTAAATTGAATTTCTACAGCAATCCCTTATTTATATTTATCGAACTTGGTATATTTCGGACCCTTGTACTAAATACTATGTGAATGACACATTATTTTCATTACTTTTGATGAGTCAACTAGCCTATTATCCAATCTACCGTCGATAGACCATCGATCAATTGGTCTGGTAACACCCTAAAATAGCAAGTATAAACAAATAAATAATAGACCATGCCATACCTATCAATGTATCCGGCAATGCCTCCAGTACAGTTTGCCAGATTCTGACCTTGGGCTGAAAGATGTAGGCCTCCGGGGCCCATGTACCCGCGCGGGCAGCCGGGCGCCGGCAGTAAGAGAGTGATGCACAACTTAAAAAAAAAAAAATATGAGTACTCACTTCTTTTTTAGGCATAGAAATAATTAAAACAATTACAGGCCTTTTGTTAACCAAAACTACCTACAACTTAATCCATACTAATATTATAAATGCGAAACTCTGTTTGTCTGTCTCGCTTTCACGTCAAAACTATTAAACCAATTTAATCGAAATTTGGTACACAGATAGTTTAGAGCCTGAAAAAGGACACAGGCTTTTATCCCGATATTCCCAAGGGAACGGGTGCTACGCGGGTGAATGTTAAAAAAATTAAATAACGCCTCCCAGAAAAATGAAGGACAAATTTACGCTACTATGAACTTTGCTTCTAAAAATAGAGTAGGAGTAAATTTTCAACTCCACCAATTGAGGCTGTTCCAATTTGAAAAAATCTTTCAGTGTTGAATAGCCTTATTGAGGAAGGCTAAAAGCTACATACCATCACACTCAATGTAACTATTCTACGCAGACAAAGTCGCGGGCCAAAAGCTAATGTAAACTTAAGCTGAAGGGACATTTTACAATAAACAAACAAAAGTACTGAAACATATTTTATACATTGACACTCATAAATAATACATTATGTGAATTGGCGTTTGTTTGGTTATGTATTAACATAATCGAGGAAATGTTATGCTATAACTGTCGTATGCGAGTATAAAACATCATTTAAATGTAATAAATTCAAAAAACATTTTTTTTTTACAAATGACAGGTAAGTCTTGGCCTTCATCTCACCTGATGGTAAGTGACGATAAGGCCGAAGGAGGAAGCGAGCTTCACCTGTAATCCTCAACAGCTGAGGAACTGGCTATCTTACCTCTGATTGCCGGAACACAACAATGCTAACATTGTTATTATGGCGACAAATTTAGGTCAGACTTTTAGATTTTTTTTACTTCTAAAACTTCAATGACATTGTAAAGTATGACTTTTTTTTTAAAACCAAGTTGATGTAAAGTGGCGGTCATAACTTGCTGAGCTTCTTGCCCGTTCTTCTCAGAACAAGGCCTCCTGGCAGTTTTGTGAACGGATGGCGTAGTTTTTCTCTTTCACGAAATTGTAAAATGCTTTTGACATTCATAAGCATGCGATAAGACGCATCTAAACTGAATAAACGATTTTTAATTTTGAATTATTCTACTCATGATGTTTAAAGTTGAGTCCAGATCTTTGCATCTGGAGCTGGTGCGACAATTTAAATCATACATCGATATAATCACGACTATTATCCCCTAAGGGTCAGAGACTAGGCAAAAGCACCGCAAAAGCAGTCCATTGCCACAGTCTGCGCTTCACCAAGCAGTGACTGCACTCAGCGTGACAGGTGGTGAGCCCGTCGCCGTTATAAGCTATTGGATGTTGTGCAGTTCTAAATCCATTAGTCCCAAGGGAAGAGGTGGGTTGGTAGTATTCTTTGAATGAGCTGCATATTGCGTTCTCCGGCCATTTCAAAAGCTCTCAGTATTGTAGGAAGGAGCGACAAAGGGGGTATGAAACTATTGAGATTGATCGCATTTACCTGTATAGCTACTAGCACCAAGGTAGCGAGCCACTGTTGCCAGCCGGCAGCGATATCTCTGAACAAGGAGTGACCTGTGAAAGAGTATCTTAATATTAGGTCCTTACCTATGAAATTGGTGTTTTGTGTGGAGATTTTAGGGAATTCTGCATTTTCCATACTGACATTTTATCAGTTTTCTTCACAACGACAAATCCAGAGATAATAATATTTGGCATTAGACAAGCTTTAGCAATATGTGTGTGAACACGCTTGATAAAAATTATTCATCGTTTTTATGTTAATGCAAATCAAATGATGTATTCGGGAGGCAGTTAAAAATAATTGTCTTTGTGTCTAATTTTAACACAATTAAACTTACAAAAAATTATCAAATTAAATAATACGAGCTCAAATATATGGTCTATTTTTAGAAGAGGCAATTATTTTATAAGAATGTTTTGAAACTTAATAGTTACGGACAAATTGCTAAGACAGAATAAAGACACCAATTTCATAGGTAAAGACCCAATATAATAAAACTATAGAGGTCGAACGTCTGTACATAGAAAAAAAGATGGTATTTTTTTATATTTTTTGGGTCTGTCTGTTCGTCTGTTTGTACGGGGTAATCTCCGAAATGGCTGAATATTTTCAATAAAATTTTGCATGGTTTGCCTTATAAAATTTTAAAATGGAACTGTAACATAATGACCATTATGCAACAGGTTGGACTCATTATGCAACACTTTTTTTTAAAACGCACAATACTATGGCTGATGAGTAATGTTTTCCAGACAGCCAACAATAAAAAAATTAATACATCTTTTGTTTTATTTCTTTGAATAATGAGTGTAGATAAAGTAGTGTATGTAACTGCACATCGCTCGGTATTAAAACACTCGCGTGATACTATTAAAAAACTCGCCAAGGCTCGTTTTTCCAAACCACGCTCGTGCGCTCGTGTTTTAATAACCTATATTATGTGACAGTTTCATAAACTACTATAAGTTTACATGATTAAATATGAACAAGATTATTAGTAAAATACATTTTTTCTTAAGTATTGCTTGTCCTCAGCCTATATAATAGGTTGGGGAAAAAGTTTCTTCGCATTTTTTAAGAAAATTCAAAACATTTTTTAATATAGTTTATTTACATTTAACTAAAGTATGTAGGTACCATTTTGTTCGATAACTTTTTGCCATCTTGTAGGTAGGGACATGATCCCATTGCTATAGAAATTTTGGGACTTCTGGTCAAAATACCGCGACAAGTGGTTTTGGCAGTCCTCTCGTGATGTTAACCTGACACTGCCTAAAGAATTCTGAAGAGACCGAAACAGGTGGAAATCTGAACGTGCAAGGTCAGGACTATACGGCGGATGCATTAACACCTCCCAGCCAAACTCTCTTAATTTTTGCTGAGTGGCTAAAGATGTGTGAGGTCTAGCGTTATCATGATGAAAATCCACACCCCTTCTGTTGATTAATTCCGGCCGCTTTCTCTCAACTTCTTGCTTTAATCTCATCAGTTGTTCGCAGTAGAGTTCAGAATCGATGGTCCTGCCTGGTGGTAACAGCCCTTCCAATCCCACCACACACACAGCATCACCTTGTTGCGAGTTAACCCGGGTTTCGCCACAGTCTGTGAAGCCTGACCGGCCTTTGACCACGACCTTTTTCGCACGTTCTTGTCGTACGTGATCCACTTTTCATCACCAGTTATCAGCTTCTTCAAAAATGGTTCGGTTTCATTACGTCGTAATAAAGAATCACAAATGAGTACACGGTTCATTAGGTTTCTTTCAGTGAGCTCGTGAGGTACCCAAATGTCGAGCTTTTTTGTGTACCCAGTTTTTTTCAAATGCGCCAAAACTGTTTTGTGGTCAATTCCCAGTTCTTCAGCTACGTCGTAACTACTGACATGCCGATCTTGCTCCACTTTTTCAAAAATGGCACCCATTTTATCTGTAATAGGGCGACCAGAGCGATGTGCATCTTTGACATCAAAATTTCCGGATTGAAAACGCTTAAACCAAATTTGTGCTACTCTCACAGACACTGCACTAGGTCCATAAACATTTTACGTTTTTTGTAGTAAAATTTTAAAATGTATCGAATTTCTTCATTAGATTCACTCATCTTGGCGGTACGAAAAACAAATGAAAATCACACATTTTCCTAATTTGAATTTAGAATTATGTTCTTTAAAATTTAAACTTTCAATGATACCAAAACCAGCCAGATACAAATAGTATAGCCAAAGAGATTTTATTACAAGTTTATACATACTATAATGCGAAAAGACTTTTTCCCCAACCTAATATGTTGTAAATATCCAACCTGGCGTAATATTCTGGCTGGTCCGCATGAAGGTGCACTCCAAGGCGCCCACTATCAGGTACATAGCGGCGAGCCGTTGTAGGACACCGGGAAGGCGCACATATTCCCAGGACACGTTCACAGACGAGAGAATTATTCCAACAAGGGCGAGAAGGAACGAGCGGCGAGCCACCTGTGTGGAGAATAAATAGTCAAACACTATTGATAACTCATTTGATACGTTAGTAGACACAATAGGAAATCAATTGTCTCGTCCTTAACTGGATTAGTGTCAGTCCAGGGTTTAAGTAAATGGATGATATATATAACTCTTTATTGCACATAAACAAAAAGAAACAATGTAAAAAGCAGAAGTATACAAGGGAGGACTATTCTCTAATAGGGATATCTTCCAGTCAACCCGTATATTCGATGACCCACTTCAAGCCCCTAATAATAAAGTATTGTTTCACCTGAAATATAAAAACCCCGCAAAATGGCGGAACATACAGGGGCAGGCAGAGTCCAAGGGGCACTGTGTTCCTTAAGACCACATTTAGCCTTACAAAAATCGGGTTTGGTCAGATGAAAAATCGTGAAAGAGTAGTAACTACACAATCACAGACCCAGTACCCAATACGCCCTTAGTCGCCTCTTACGACATGCTAGGCAAGAAAAGCAGTTGGCACATTCTTTTTGTGTCCCGGACCAACACGGGAAAAATGGTGGAAACTTGGAAATAGGCAGTAGGCAGTGTTAATGCCTACGTTTCGCTGATATGGTCGGTCATATTATTATGGAACATGATGCCATTCACCGGGCACATAGTAAATAGTTGTTCCCATTACGTGAGCAGACGAGTTAGCGGCGGCCAACTCCGACGTTTTTAATTTCGCGCTGTACGTGCATTTGCGTCATCTTTGTAAATGTATATCTATGAGTACCTAATTCAAAAGTTATTTTGATTACATACATACATACATAAAATCACGGCTGTAATCCCCGAAGGGGTAGGTAGTGTCCAAGGAGCACTGTGTTCCTTAGTACCTACCACATTTAGCCATACAATAATTGGGTTTGGTTTGGTTGATTTTGATTAATTTGTACTATTCTCGTACAATTGTATCTCTGGCAAACGTAGTGCCAATTTTTGCATATAAAGCGATTTTGGATAATTACGTACAAACATTTGTCTATTAATTGTTCAATGCACACACTTCTTTCATACAAGTGGCGGCATTTAACTTTGGTGTTGACCGTAAGCCAATCGGCGCTCAGCATCTCATCTCATCCGTATTCGGCGGCCGCCAATTGGCTCTCCATTTGCATAGGTCTTCCTTATTGGTGCCACGTAGGTACCCCATGCGCAGCTATTGGCAGCTTTCACGGTCACGCCCACTCAACAACAAAGCTAAATACCGCTTTTTATACCTTAAAACACTCGACAGTATAAACTACACAAACCTGATAAAACGCCGTGGTCCTCGGCAGCGAAGTCCTGAGCCTGGCGTTGAGGGATAGCACTAAAGCCTCGCCCATCGCGAAGGCAAACCAAGGGAACACCACGTCAGCCACAGTGATGCCGTTCCAGACGCTGTGGGAGAACACTGCGTAGCCGCCGCCGCCGGCGTTCACGAAAATCTAAGAAATTAACAAAGAAATTGAAGCATGGAAAATGAAGAGGAAGGATGAATGTGTTACATTCATCCGCTAGAAGAATGCTTAGTATGGATATATTTTTGAGTCATCAAGGTTTAAATCACACCGAAATGGCAGCGGCCGGCAGCGCAGTAGCGAGTGTTTTCAGTGTCATATGATTTTAAACTTTATCTTCATGATTGTAATACATCGTATCGCTTGAGAAACTTAGAACGTCTCGCGACTTATCAAGCAGTCGCGGGCGGCCGCTGGCAGTGTCTTGCACCCAAAAATAAGAAATTTTCTTCTTAGTTATTAAATCTAAAACACTAATTTTCACTGACTTCCTTGTTAAATGTTGAATGTAAACTGCGCATAGAAATAGCACGTGGCAAGTCGCGGTCGGGTGCGAGCAGTCGCGCCGCTGCCTTGCGCTACCAGCCGCTGCCATTTCGGTGTGATTTGAACCTTAGACTCACCATAAGCGCAATAGCGAAGCCCCTGAATATGTCCAGGGATCGTAGTCTTGAGCGAGTAGGAGAGCGGTGTACGCTCGCTTCTGCAGTCAGCACGCGCGTCTCTGATCCGAGCTCGTTGTCTTCTCTGTGGAAAGGAATTTACAAATTAGGAGTGGGCCAAGAAGGTAAACACATTACACTGGAGATTGCAAGGCGTTAAATACTTAAAAATATTTAATCTTTTAATGAACCTTAAATGTGCTTTTTGTCTCTCTTTTTAGCGCAAAACATTATAAGTTTAACACTCGTCTAAAAGAAAGCGACAAAAAATAACAAGTATCCAAGGCGTCGCCATCATAGGAGGTTTGATTCCCAATGGGTGCAAAAGATGAATACAGGTATTTGTTCTTGATACAGTGACATGAGGAGCTCGGGGGCGTAGTGGTCAGTGCGTTTTGGCTTCGATCGAAAACAAAGCTACCTTCGCCATGATCAGGCCGTGGATGGGTGACCAAGACTTTGTGATCTCGAGCTCCTCCGTGAATCGGAAGACACCCGTTGGTCCCGGTCGCATTTGTGACCGTTACTACCCACCAACCCGCATTGGGGCAGCGTGGTGGTGTTACGGCCCATACTCTTCATGTGTTTCTCCATGAGGAAGGCCTGCCCCAGCGGTGGGACGTATATAGCCTGATGACGACGACGACAGTGAAATAATAATGCTGTTTTATTGGGGCTAGTAGATATTGTGTAATTGTAGAAATTATCTATTTTGCTTATCTTACCTAGCAAAATATCTAGCATAGAACCTCCCGGCAATGAACCTCTTGCTGATACCCTTTACAATGTACCAGAGTGTAGCCATGAACAGTAAAATGACGACTGCTGTCAGGATGGGCAGCGGCGCCGCATCAGGCTCAGCGGTCATCCGGGGCAGGCACTCATCTTTCATCACCGATGTGACATTCAAGGTATATTGACCGTATTCCCCAAATTGATATGTGCCTGAAAATAATATTATACTCTTCCAATTAATCGTTAATTATTTGGCCCTTCCGAGTCGGAAATAAACAATGCAGTTGTACTCAGTTAGTCAAAGAGTCTGTGAAAATAAAATGCAATACAGTATGTAAAGATTTAACTTTAAAGTAAGTTAACTTAAAATCGAAAATTCGAAAGTCATTTATTCATTTAGGTATAGATATGTAATTATGAAATGAAAATCAATGTGAAGAAGACTATGAAAAATACATAAAAACTCATGTGTTATTTGCATGCATGTTTTTCGGCAAAATTTGCTCCAATTTCAAGTCTACATAACATTTTGTTTAGAAAGGTGATACTTATGATTCACAATAACAAGTATTATGTTGTTAGTCTCATTCATAACTAGCACAAATTAATCAGTATTGTTAGTTATCACCCACCAGCATTCAAATAATAGTTTTATTTTACTGTGATCAACAATAAATTAAGATTAAACCAAGACAAGATATTTTAAAAATATATTCAATTCAAGGATATTTTATAGGTGTATGTTTAAAGGTAATATAATAATTATACAAGAAAAAAAAATTAAAGGTACAAGAGTTAACTCTTAAGAGTAAAATATTAATTGGCTGTTAGATAAAAAAAACTCTTCGTCCTGTACTTTTACCTAGTCTAGATTGGGTCAGCACAACATCCCTGCCTTTTCTAATCCAGATAAAAATTTGAAATGTGCACAAAAACATAGTTGTTAGTAATGAAACAACATAATAATAATAGCAACAAGAGAATGAATATCAGATATGTACTCAGTAATTTTATGCATACCACAATCATAATTAGTTATTATAAGTATAATACAGTGGACCCCCAGTAATTAGGCCCCTGTCTAATCAGGCACCCCCTGTAATCCGACATGGTCTACATATATTTTGTTGACAATCTTTGCTAATGTATGATTGAACAACTTATAATTGGTACGCATGTTTTGATTTTGATCTGATTGCTTAGTTTGAATAATTGTAAAGCCCCACTGTATTAATTTATAAAATATAGAAAATTATCATTGGATCTGTAATTTGTCTGCTTAGAAGGTACATTTTTGTAAAAAAATCAGGACTATAGGGAGTCTCAGGCAGTACTCTACAATCAGACAAGTTCAATAGTCCAACACTGCCCTGTAAAACGCAGATCATGATGCAAATCCTAGGGTGACTATGACCAGCAGTGGATGTCCCCCAATTGAAATGGTGAATAGTATAGTGATTAAAGTGTAAGAAAGTAACATAGGCTCTTTTTGCACTCAATTTGAAGACCAAAGTGCTACTATTCAATCAAATGCAAATCTACAGAAATATTTTTCAAACTATTTACCACATTAAACCTTACTAGCCAAAGCAGATGAAAATTTAATAACCACAAGGATTATGACATAAATAATAAATATAAAATAAACTATCCATTTATATAAAATATCAGTCTAACCATAAACCAAATAGGTAACATATCAGTGTTTCTGAAGTACCTATTGAAAGAGCATATTTTCATATGCTTTGCAAGAATTATTTCATACAAAGTCTGGAAATCTTCCTAGTTTTTGTAAACATACATAATTACTTGACCAATGGTCACGGTATTGATAAAATGTCACGCATGTAGTTGTTCATATTAGATTATAAGATTAGTGTGTCAACATTCTACTGAGTCATAATAGATTTTGATAATTACATTAGGTATGATAAAATTTTAGAAACATGTCATATTTACATTGAATATAACGTGCATTTGTCAACAAAGAAAAGCGAGTGAATACATTAATGAATACACAAAGAATACGTGTCAAATTGAAATACAAACCACTGCAGATCTCGCCGTTCCCGCTTTGTATGGCGTAGTGTACTGGGCTGTGTGTATCAAGCACAATGGCTCCAGTAGAAGGCAGCTTCGCTGTCTCCAGCAGTTTACAGCCCTCACACTCATCATATTGACTCCAGAAACTTATTCTTTCATTAGTCACAACTTCCAAACAAGCTTGATCGTACCGCAGCGTCGTTCCATTGCAATTTCTTATAAACGCTCCCACGTTTTCGAACTTGACGAAATACATGGTGCACGGGTATAAAAAGCTACATTAGTGAAAAGTTAATCATTAATATTTTGTTATACCTCCGAAAATTGCTAGCAAAGCAGTTCTTGGATTATTTTTCTGACATGAGAAATGTCAACATGAATCACTCCACTGATTTGACTTTTATGACATTTGCCACAGATTGAAAAATATTAAAGTCCGAAAAGATTATTTTCTACAATGTTTTAAAAATATGGCACATCATCATAGAATCATCTAAAGCATTAGAAATATCTCAAAAAATAGCCATCATTTTCAGTCTTGCAACTTCATACAAAAAAAACGATTAAATGAAACGGGGTGAATTTTAAAGGCGACTATATCTGCCTCATTCTATTCTTCAACCTTTCTCATTCTTTTATGAAAAGAAAGTCATTCATCTGTGTTTTTTGGCGTCATTCAACTATACCGGATATGATTTTTATTTCAGTGATTGTAATATCTCGTTGCCTATACTGATTTTAATCAGTGTCGTTTTGTGTAGTGTCAATAATGATGAGCAATATGGAGTAGCACCACAGTGTCTGCCATCGATTGTTTGACGCCAAACTCTCGCCAAAACTAGTATTTCAATGTATCTTGGGAGAGTTTGGCGGCAAACGATCGATGGCAGACACTGTGGTGCTACTTCGATGAGGAGGATTACCACGATAAAAATCTCATCGTTTTTCACACCACTTGACGCTTATTTCTAAATACTGAAGACATTAAAATACCGAAGACTTGGCTGTATGGGTTTCGTTTCCTTTGCCTTCCCTACATGGTTTTTTTTTGTAAAATTCTCCCGTAGGGAAGGCAAAGGGAACGAAGCCCATACAGCCATGTCTGCAATATATATATCTTCAGTAGTTTGCATTGAAATGCTAGTGTAATGCATTTCAATGCATCTTGGGAGAGTTTGGCGTCAAACGATCGATGGCAGACACTGTGGTGCTACTTGGATGAGGTGGATTACCACGATAAAAAACTCATCACTTTTCACACCACTTGACGTTTATTTCGATAATCTTCCACATTGCACATCATCACAGACACTTATTACACAAAACTATACTGATTTTACGTAACAATATCCACTCCGTACAATATTACAATAATCGAAATAAAAATCACGTCCGCCATAGTTGAATGCCGCCAAAAACTCTGTATTTTTTTAATTCTCCCATGTTGAGAAGGAAAAGGGAACAAAGCCCATACAGCCAAGTCTTCAGTATTTTATTTCTTCAGTAGTTTGCATTGAAATGCTAGTGTAATGCATTTCAATGCATCTTGGGAGAGTTTGGCAGCAAACGATCGATGGTAGACACTGTGGTGCTACTTCGATGAGGTGGATTATCACGATAAAAATCTCATCGTTTTTCACACCACTTGACGATTATTTCAATGATCCTCCACATTGGTCATCATAATTGACACTTATTACACAACACTACACTGATTTTGCGTAACAAGATCCACTCTGAAACAATATTACAAACACTGAAATAAAAATCACGTCCGCCACAGTTGAATGCCGCCAAAAACTCCCCTTCCCTACATGGGAGAATTTAAGAAAAAAAAAAAAAAAAAAAAGAAAAAAAGGAGTTTGGCGGCATTTGACTAATGGCGGACGTGATTTTTATTTCGATAATTGTAAAATTGTTTTGGAGTGGATATTGTTAAGTAAAATCAGTGTAGTTTTGTGTAATAAGTGTCTGTGATGATGTGCAATGTGGAGGATTATCGAAATAAGCGTCAAGTGGTGTGAAAAGTGATGAGTTTTTTATCGTGGTAATCCACCTCATCCAAGTAGCACCACATTGTCTGCCATAGACTTTTTGACGCTAAACTCTCCCAAGATGCATTGAAATGCATTACACTAGCATTTCAATGCAAACTACTGAAGAAATAAAATACTGAAGACTTGGCTGTATGGGCTTTGTTCCCTTTTCCTTCTCAACATGGGAGAATTAAAAAAATACAGAGTTTTTGGCGGCATTCAACTATGGCGGACGTGATTTTTATTTCGATTATTGTAATATTGTACGGAGTGGATATTGTTACGTAAAATCAGTATAGTTTTGTGTAATAAGTGTCTGTGATGATGTGCAATGTGGAAGATTATCGAAATAAACGTCAAGTGGTGTGAAAAGTGATGAGTTTTTTATCGTGGTAATCCACCTCATCCAAGTAGCACCACAGTGTCTGCCATCGATCGTTTGACGCCAAACTCTCCCAAGATGCATTGAAATGCATTACACTAGCATTTCAATGCAAACTACTGAAGATATATATATTGCAGACATGGCTGTATGGGCTTCGTTCCCTTTGCCTTCCCTACGGGAGAATTTTACAAAAAAAAAAAAAAAACATCTTTATTTTGCTTAGAACTTAGAAAATGGTTAGAAAAAGAATTACATTATTTTGTGTTGATCGGTTTTTTAAGTTGTTGCAAACTGACTTCTGAAAGTGTGTTTCATAAACTTCTGTATAGGTGAATCATAATCTACAGCATGAAGTTTAAAAAATGTGAAATTTGTGGTTTAAAATCCGCACGAATAGACGACACAAAGCGGTTTTTTATGGCTCGCTTTCCTCTGGATGAGCATCGGTATGATGAGCATGAGTATAGTACCTACGTCTCAATTCAAGTTGCCAAAAAGGTAAACAAAACAAAGGCTATGTTTCATCTCTAAAATGTTTTGTGATGTCTGTAGGTAGATAAGATTCTTTATTGCAACTAATAAAAACACAAAAATATAGTAAAGAAAAAATACAATGCAACACAGGTGGCCTTATAGCTAATAGCAATATCTTCTAGGTAACCTTTGTGTAGAGATAGAATTAAAGAAAAGCTAGGTGTAATATACTTACATATATAAGGTGCATATAAAAACTGCTATATATAAATTTCATAATATATTATATACATATATTTACATATATAAAATTACATACTATATCATAAATGCTATTAATATTTTATTTAGCAATATAATCTTACATTAAAAGCAACACAGAAAAGTCGAAAACCGTAATGTTTGTTTGAGGGCGGGGTTATAGATGAAGGAAATGGGTATGGACCAAATTATTAAAGGATTTTAAGGATTGGGATTTTTTGATTGGTAATGGAAGGTTGTTCCAGAGACAAATAGCTTGAACAGTAAAGGAATTGTTGTAGAGGTGGGAATAATGTGGAGGACAAGTAAGGAGGAGGGATTGATAGGATTGAATGAAGGAAGTGGAAGAGCTTGTTGAGATAGGAGGAGGGGAGGGAGTTTGGGGATTAAACAGCACGCTATACAGTAGCGAGAGAATATGTGCATCACAACGAAGACAGATAGGCAGCCACCCGAGACAACGACAATACTCGGAGACATGGTCGTATTTACGTAGAAAGAAAAATAAGTTTATCCAAATACACCTCCGTCAGGTCACAATTACTGATGTCTGCATAGTCCAAGATTGGAAAAAGGATGGCCTGAACCAGGACAATCTTGGTGGGTATGGGAAGGAAAAATCAACAAATAAATCATTAAAATGAATTAATAAATAAAAGTAAGTTATTGAAATCAATGGAAACGGACAACAATTTAATTATATTTACGTGCCAATGTCCATGTAAAAAGTGTGATTAGTTAATAACAAATTCGGTAAGTCTGCTTTTTTGTTTACCTTTGTGGCAACTAGGATTATCAATTTAATATTTGTATATACTTTTTATGATGCATTTGGATGTAATATTATTAATTTAATTCAAAACAACAAATTGTACAAAAATAGTGGTGATTTGATCACATGAAAAAACGATATCGATGCTTTTAATTTTAGTTGTAAAGAATGGGTGAAGATGACAGGAAAAGAAGATCTAGCGT
Source organism: Parapoynx stratiotata (assembly GCA_910589355.1). NCBI lineage: Eukaryota > Metazoa > Arthropoda > Insecta > Lepidoptera > Crambidae > Parapoynx > Parapoynx stratiotata. The sequence goes on from OU342482.1 coordinate 9,000,304, forward strand.
ATATACCCGTTGAGAAACTCCACCAGTTAAAATTTGTTTGTGGAAAGCATTTCACTGACAAGGATTTTAAAAAAAAAAGAACTCAGCTAAAGAAAAGTGCTGTTCCATCAATACAACTCACTGCTAAACCACTTCCAGATGAGAAATTAGAAGGATTTCCTTATCACCTTTTTAGAGATCAACAGGCAGCAATAGAAGGCAAGTAAAGATCTTTTTATGTAAAACAGGTTTTGGGTTTGGCATATTATTTCAATGTATTGTTTTAAGCTAATGTGGTCACTAACATTTAAATTAGATAAAACGGAATTTATACCATGTGCCTTTGTTTTTATATTTTCTATACATCAATGTTTTCCCGATATTTCGGCACAATTGCATGTGCCATGGTCAGCACAGTGGGGACAAAATATCGGGAAAATATGAAATCATAAGTACATAGTATAGATCCTGTTATAATTATCTAATTTAAATCTTATTTCAACTAATGTACTGTGTTGCGCTCCTTGGTGGTTCACTTTATTAAATAGATTGTTTATGTGAAGGTGCATAACTTAAATTTAATTTCTTCCCTTTAGAGGTGCCATCAGAAAATTCTACTAATATTACAAATGAAACTTCAATGGATTTTGATATTGAGTGTGATAATCCAGTAGTAGAATATAGTATAGATGTCTGTACCAGCCAACAACCCATTTTTGTGAAAGGTATTTACATACATAATGACTTGTTCATTTTATTTCTTCAAGGCAATACTTTATACAAAAAAAAATTATACAAATTTATACATTATACAAAAGCAAAACTGCATGAGACATCTGTGATGAAACAAGACAATTTATTTTTTATATCAGGTATAAAAAATAAATTGTCTTGTTTCATCACAGATGTCTCATGCAGTTTTGCTTTTTCTGAAGCTGAATCAAAAAAAATCGAGATGAGAAAGCAGAGTAAAGAGATACAAGGTTAGTTATAAACTTTAGCAAAGTATTGGTAATTTTACATAATTACTTTTTCATTCTATGTCATCAAAGCAATACTTAACAATATGATTTAAGTAAATAAATAAAAATTGTTTCATTACAGATTTTTCAAGCATTATTTCTGTTAAAGATGAATCAAAACAAGTTGAGGCGAGAAAAGAGTGTAAGGCTTTGCAAGGTTAGTTAACATCTTAAATAGAATATTCATGATTGGTAATTAATAAAGTTATTAAATCATATAAATTTATTACATTTCAGTTGTAAGAAAGCGAAGACCCAAGCCTAATTCTACAAGTTGTAACATGCAGTTAAGTCCTAGAAAAAAGAAACTAATTAATAAAAGAACAAAATACAAACATAGGTTAAAAACAGTGCAACTGAAACTTAAAACATTTGACAATATTAACTCTAAGGCACTGAAAACCATGTTATTGTCAGCAAAAAAAAATCAGAACCGTTGTGCTCAGGGTAAACATTGGACAGATAGTGATAAATCTCTAGCTATAGCAATGTATAAAAAGTCTCCTAAACTGTACAGATATTTAAGACAAATGATACCTTTGCCCAGTATAAGGACTCTACAGAATATCCTTAGTAAAATGCCCATAACTCCTGGATTCAATAAAGTTATTATGAATCATCTTAGCAGAAAAGCAAGTGAATTGTCTCCTAAAGATAAAACATGCGTACTGTTATTTGATGAGATGTCACTAAAGAAGAGACTTATATATAATTGTGCTAATGATACTGTTGAGGGCTATCAAGATCTAGGTGAACACGGCCGATTTGGAGAAATAGCTGACAAAACTTTAGTTTTATTATTGCAAGGTATTCATAAGAAATTTAAACAGCCTCTTGCTTACTATTTTGTAAAAGGAACAGTTTCTTCTGAAAAACTAGCAGTGATTATTAAAGATGCTATAAAAATGGTTTCTTCTCTTGGGTTTAAGATAATTGCCACAGTGTGTGACCAGGGACCGACTAATGTTGGTGCCCTGAATTTGTTAAAGAAGTTCACTGGCCAGCCTTCAGATAGTATTTTTTTTTTAGTGGATGATATAAAAGTTTATATTATCTATGACATACCACACTTATTTAAGTCGATAAGAAATAATTTCCTGGAAGGAGGGCAAATGATTTTTGATGGCAAAAAAGCAGATTGGTCGCACTTAGTTGAGCTACAAGAAAAGAATAAGGAAACTCTTCATTTCAAAAAAATTACTGCCCTTCATGTAAATCCGAAGTTTCGCGCTAAAATGAAAGTGAAACTAGCCGCACAAATGCTTAGTAATGATGTAGCAGGAATTTTAAAATTATTTGCGCAAACATTCAGAAACGAGCGGCAATTTGACGGAAAGTTAAAACGTGATGCGATTACGCAGACAGCAGATGTGATCGAGCAATTAGATAAAATATTTGACGTTACAAACGGGCCTGCGTCCAAGAAAGATGTAAAAAAAGGAATAAGAGTAAACGTGTCCAAAAACAGTGTTCATCATAAATTGTGGCCAGAATTTAAAAAGAAAATAAAAAAGATGTACTTTTTAAAGTCGAGTAGTCAACTGAGATTAAGAAATGTTCGCTGTGTAAATGGATACTGTATATCCATATCATCTCTCCAAGATATTTGGAGGTATGTCCAATCAATTGGATTTACACATCTTAATTTGCGACAGTTTAACCAGGACGCATTGGAAAACTTGTTCAGCTTAATTCGGCAACATTCCCCTACAAATCAAAATCCTACATGTCACCACTTCACTGCCGCCCTTAAAACATCGATTTTAACAAAACTAAGCACTCCTATTAGGGGCGCTAATTGTGAAGTTGATGATAACCAATTGATGTTGGACTTTCATGATTTGGTGTTCTCCAAATCCGAAGCTGAGGATATGATCAACAATGATCACGCTTACATAGAGACTAACGATGTACATGACATTAATAATGCAGTCTTGCACTTACCATATACTGAAATTGATGACATAGAAGAGACTTTATTTGAAACTTTCGATAAACCACCAGTTGTTTATGTCAGCGGTTATCTGGCTTCGGTCTTAGTAAAAGGTTTAAAATGTGATACTTGTTGTGACAGTTTAAGAACCAACACGCCAGAAAACAACCAAATTTACAATTATATAGCTCTAAAAGAATGGTGGAAAGACAAATTATCTCTCACATATCCGACTGTAGAACTCTGTCAAACAGTAGAAAGATGTGTTTCTATATTCGAGCGTGATGTTAAACCTTATCTCCATAACAACGATATACGTAAATATTGCCGTTTAATGATGTTAAAAGAAGTTAATTTACTGTGGTTATGTAAAGACCACAATAAAAATGTCATGGACGCGTTGCTACTTCGTTTGACGATTTTATTGATTCGGAATGAATGTAAAAGAATAAATTCATCCATTAATGAAGAAGAGCAGTCTAAATCAGACCGAAACAAAATTGCTCAATTAAGTAGTTCAGCAAAATAATCCAAGTAAGCATGTATCTATCTAAAGGTGCAATCAGACAGTTCACTCAAATGAATGTACTCTCCAGAGAATGATCAAATTTCATTCAGTATTTGTATATCATTTTGTGTTCAGTTCAGACCCTTCATTTCAAGTGAAAAGTGCGGAGTGAACGAAATAAATGAACGAAAAATGATCATTCTGATAGCACCTTAAGTAAACTACATATACAGTTTACATAATAAGATTTTTTAATTTCATTTCATTTTTATTTTAGATCGCCATGAGCTGCCGGATGACTGGATGAACAGAACAGTATTAGAAGTGTTAAAGAATGGAAAAAGTACAGAAAAATGTGGAATATATATTTTTTAATAGAAATAAATATTTTTTATATATAAATATTTGTGAGACCGATTGCAAACAGTGGTTATAAATAAAGCAAAGTCTTCTGGAGCTCCTATTATTATGGGCGTGCCACAAGGTTCGATATTAGGACCGTTACTTTTTTGATTTATATTAATATAATTCTTGTATGTCCACAAAAACATACATACCTTTTTGAGGAATAGTGATTATCACAATGTTAATACAAGAGGTAAAAATAGACTCGCTGTTACGACTCTCAGACTTCATAAATCTAGTCACTCATTCATGGGGAAATGTATACAAATATATAATAAACTCCCACTTAATGTAACTGAACTTCCATTACATAAATTTAAACTTCATGATAATGAAAAGGCATATTATAAAGTTCAGCAATATTTAGGTGACAAAAAGGTGTGGATGGATACATTTCAATGTGCTCGATTCTCCATTGTAATCTAGTGAGATATCATTATGCGTATAATTTCAATTCTAAATTGACAATATTGCAAGACGTCATGGATCTATATAAATTCCTTTTTATTTCTTAGTAACTTCTGGTCTTTTGGTGCATTATATTTTTAAAATTAATTAAATTATTTAAAACCTGGGGCCTAGACAAGATGACTATCGGTACTCGCTCTTGCTATCGCTAGAAGAAAACATGTACGGGATTGACATAAACAGTCACGTGATTTTTCCATTACATAATTATGTCAATCCCATAAATTTTTTCTTCGAGCGATATAAGAGCGAGTGTCGAAAGGCATCTTGTCTAGAGGGTCTGATATTGATTATGACTCTTTCCAAATACAAATAGAAAATGTAAAGGGAGGGCAAATCTTGTCGAGTTTCTTGCTGGTTCTTCTCATCTGGTAGACTCTTGAACCGATGGCGTCAAATTTGACTTTTATAAGTGTGCAAATTGTACAAATGAATAAAGAAATTTTGACTTCATTTTATGATTTTTTTATCAAATATCAAAGTGAACGCATATTCCGTTTTTTTTAATAAGTACTGCCCATAGAATTTGAATATATTTGGTCTTGATAATTTATTTATAAAAACTAATTGTTTGATTCAGTACTTTAAAGTTAAAAAACGAGGTTTAGTGTATCAATATAAAAATTAAAATTATTGTTTTATATTAAATAGAGCGCAGTTCGATGCGTTCATCGATATCGATAAAATTGAATAGCTGGTGGCACATGTCTATTTTTCTCTTTAGGTTGGCAGAACTCTGCTTTACATTTTTTTGGTAGGCTACTTTGCGGTAACCCCGTTTTGTCATTTCTTCGGATTAATTTCGCCCTATGGAAGTCCCGACTCTTCTTACGTAGATATTCTTGGCAAAATAGCAATACCTAACTGTTGTTTAAATTATTATAAACTATCATTTGGACTGAAAGAGCAGCAACAAAGTATAAGATTAAAGATTTATTTGAGGAACCTAAAGTAAATAACTATTATGGCGATAGAACATTAAAGAAACAGGGACCTTACCTGTTGAATAGTTTGCCCAAGGACATACGCCGCCATACAAGAAAAAAATGAAAAATCTTAAAAAGTATTATTTTGAGTTTTTTCTTATGTAAGCTTGAGTTTTTAGATCCCACAGCCAAACTGTGTAAATTGTTTTGTGGGAATTCTGTATATATTTTGTAAACCAATGTTTGTTTAATAAATAAATAATAAGGCGCTGGACAAACACAAGCGGCGAGACGCGGGCGTGACACCTCTTGTTTCGTGTTTTCATACGTGTATAGAAGCATAGAACATGCTACGCCCGCGCTTGTATTTGTATTTCGCCCAAAAAATATTTTGTCCGAGATGGTAATTATTGGGTCCTTACCTATGAAATTGGTGTTTTTTTTTCTCTCTTAGTATTTTGTCTGTAACTATTAAGATTCAGAGTATTCCTAAAAAATAATTACCTCGTCTAAAAATAGACTATATTTTTGAGCTCTTTTGATTTGTTTTGTTTGTTGTAAGTTTAATTGTGTTAAAATTGGACACGGAGACAACTCTTTTTAAGTGCCTCCCGAATACATCATTTTATTTGCATCCACTTAAAAACGTTAAATAATTTTTATGAAGTGTGATATTACACATATTACTAAAGCTTGTCTAATGATACATGCCAAATATTATTATCTCTGGATTTTCGTTGTGAAGAAAACTGATAAAATGTTAGTATGGAAAATGCAGAATTCCCCAAAATCTCCATAAAAAACACCAATTTCATAGGTAAGGACCTAATATTATAACTACTCGTCGATTGGCAACGATTTAGGTACCTATATGACTAATATTGAACCATTGCAGATAGATACTGAATAACTAAGGCCAAACTAATTGATTATTTAAATAACACAAAATATTGTAGGTACATACATATAATCAAAACTATTATTCCCTATGGGTTTGTCAGAGACTAGGCTAAAGCAGTCCATTGCCATAGTCCGCGCTTAACCAAGCAGTGACTGCACTCAGCGTGACGGGTGATGAGAACGTCGCCGCTATAAGCTATTGGATGGTTGTGCAGTTCTAAGTCCATTAGTGGCCTTGTATAACACCTAAGGGAAGAGATGGGTTGGTAGTATTCTTTTAATGAGCCGCTACCACACGAAATATTGTAACGAATGTTAGGTGTATCATTATCATCCACTGTAATAAAAAGGTTTTAAATTATGTTTTATCACAGTGGCCAATGGTTGCCAGTAGATCCCGTCGAGTTATCACAGTAAATCACCATAAAATTAGACACTGAAGAAACAATATTTTTAAGTACTCTTCATGATATCAACACAGATTCTCTTACCACATAACAAATGTTGTTAGAAACATGTTTCTCGATTACACTGAATGAACACTGATGAAGAGAATTGATGATATGTATGAAATTTATTAAAAACTTATCAGCTTGATTCGGGATTACTAGTTTGATATTATTATACACTTCACAGATAGGGCACTTGCATTAACGTTTATCTATACAGCAAATTATCGAAAGGCTACAAAAGCAGAGAAAAAAAATACTGCCGACCTCCGTGGCAGAGTGGTAAGTTAGTATCATCTCTAGAGGTTCGGGTTCAATTCCTAGTTGGGGCCAATGTTTGTGTGATGAATAATATAATTATATATTACCTATGGATGGTCTCGGCCCCAATTTTTTATGACTTATGGGCTATTATCGATTATAATGGACATTATTGTACCTTAGAATGAGAGGAAAATCGAAGAAGTGGTGGATAGAGTGTGAGATACGAAGAAAAGAAGTGATTGCTGAACTAACGCGTGAGAGAGTGGAAAAGAGACGTGATGTGCCGACTCTACTTAGGAAGGCCAGGCCACCCACGAACCCAGAACGAGGGAGCGTAGAATTTAAGCGATGCTATTGGTTCATCGAAAGTATCGGAAATATTGGTTAAAAAGGCAGCGGTAACCGAGCTGGGACGGACGGGGCACTACTGAAGCGAGAGGCGCGGGAATCGCGGGTTCAATCCCATCGTCTGTACCACTGAGTTTGAATAAAATTACAGTTCATTGTGAGTATCGCTTGCCTCACATTGTGCCCGGTGCATCGCCACCTGTTACATGGGGATCCAACTTATCTGGCGATAAGTGGGTGTATAACACCTCTGCCTACCCCTTCAGGGAAAGAGGCGTGCTGATATGTAATGTTATGTTATGCTATTGGTTAATTTTGACACATCTGAAGCTCCGATTCCGGACAGGCAGTTTTAGACACAAAACAAACAAGATGTTTAATATCAATATAAATATATTACTATTATGATTTGATCATGGAATGTCTTATTTATGTAGTAGCAAACAAATACAAAAGCGCTTTCGCGAACTGAAATATTTCAGAGCCTCCCAGTTTAGATTCGCCATAAACGCGATCCACAAATGTAATCGGTACTTCCCCTATTGTATAATCCAACTGCCTGGCCCTGGAAAACAACAGCATAGACAAGATTACAAATAAAATAAAAATTAATATACGTAAAAATTAAAATAAACAGTTATAATTTAAATCTACAGAAGGATTTAACAAATTGTCATTTTTTAACTGGATTTTACTCTATCGTACATTCAATCGCAAAGTTCAATGTCGTTTTTATATCTTCGTTTTTGCCATACCTACACACATACTAGATTAAACTAAAAATGTCTTCTGATCAAATAATATAAAAATACCTATTGGTATTCAAGACTAGGCTGTATGGACTATAGTTTCCCTTGCCTTCAATACTATGCTAATGCAAAGAGAAAATTAGATAAAAGAACAGAAGCACACATGCAATTTCTTATCCATATAACATTAACATAATTGAATAATAATAGTAGAGATGAAAAAGATTATTGTTGATTATTAAAAATACCAAATTATTTACCTGATAATCATCTCCATCTGGAAGACATATCCTTTAGATACACAGCTGTCTATCAAATTTTCCAATACATCCTTCTTGTATAATCTGTAAAGGAATATTATACAACGTGAAAAAAAATTATGCACTAAATCTTGAACGACATACTCGTTGGGTGATACCTACCTAATATTTTTGCCAAAAAAAAGATTATAACATTAGATTAGATTTAACATTTTCTTGCGATTGGTGCCAACCAGAACCATTAGCACGTAGCATATAAGTGTATTTTTTATAATTTTACATTATCGACCTTTTGTTCTCATCTGTATTAATTTCTCAGTTTAGGCATAGTATTATGTATTTATTTTTATCATTTGTATTTATATTTTATTGAGTTTTATATATTTTTTAATTATATATATCATTTTATTTGTTTAGTAATGTATATGTTTGCATAGATTTCTGTTTTGTCTTGTGCACTGGTGTCGCTTCTCTTACATCTACACTTAGATAGACCTGTAACGGGTTGACTGGAAGATATCCCTACTAGAGATAAGTCGTCCCTTGTATACTTCTGCTTTTTACATTGTTTCTTTTTGTTTATGTGCAATAAAGAGTTATAACAGTGAAGTGATAATCGATTTTTATACTAAAGCTTTATTGAGATGTTTTTAAAAAAATGTTAGTTTGTTGATTATTGCTTGTTTATTATTTTTGTTATTTTTTTGGGTTCTAATAGCAGAAAGCTAGTTATATGACAATTTTTTATAAATAATTACATGTACAGACGCTAAACAGATATTGGTTGCATAATGCATTCAAACTTTTAATTCATCATGCATGCTAATATCTGTTTGAATTTCAAACATTATTATGTAAAGGTTATTTTATATTTTTACCTAAAAGAGCCTGTGAGATCTGAAGCCCCTGGCCTCAGAAGTAGTTGTGTAACAAAATTTGCACCACGAGATATGAGTTTCCTTTTAAAATCCCATCCGTGAACTCCTCCGTTCCCTTGATACCTTGTCCCAGACACCAGATCATAATCATGCTCGCGCTGTAGCTCAATAAATTTGGGGATGAATTTTGGCTATAAAGACAAACAAAATAATGTTTAAGGAAATTAGTCCTTCTTTCTTATTTGATAAGGTCTTAAAGATTTATTATTATGGTTGTTAGATACTAGTTCCACAGTTATGCTATCTTATTATAAAGTAAACTGTAATAGACAATGATAACACCTTTGCAACAAAGTTTTCTAGGAGATAACTATAGGTATAATTTTAACTATTTTAGGGACATTAGTAAAAAACTGCAAGACACAAAAAAAGAATATTATGTGATCAATCAATGTTAATATATTAAATTTATTGCAGAAACAAATCAAAAGTGGTATATCATTTAGAAAAACTTATTTTGACCAGTGGTTTATCTAAGAATATAAAAAACAATTTTTGAATTTAACAATCTCATATTAGCCTTATCAAAGAGACAGTATTAGGGATTCAACAATAGACTAAGTGAAGAAAAGGTATGTCCACACTGTGCATCAACATTTGTCTTCATCTTACTATGAAGTTTTCGTTCAATGAGTTTAATAACTGCGTATTCCTGTTGATAGCTATTGAAATGCTTTGTGGCACAGAAATCTGGTTGATGTGGATATGGCATCACATCCATTCACAGCACAAGCTATGCTTTCAACAGTTATGATGTTAGATACATATGCGCAATACACAATTATTATATTTGTTAAAAGAAAATTTCATACAAAGATAAAGACAAAAGTTGAAGATAAAAATCCACAGTGTGGACATATCTAAAGGTGGTGATGCAACATAATAATCAATTGCTCAATTAATGTTCTCCTTAAGATTAGGTCTACATTTTAGGTCTACAAACATATCTATGATAACATTAGATGTCCTAAGATCAAGAATAAACAATTATGATTAGGAGCTGATCAATGTAAAGAGCCACTCAATGAAGGTAATCAACGGAAGTTACACATGGCTATTTTAATTCCCAGATTTTGCTGCAAAAGGTTATAACATATCACATTTGTATCCCTGAAGATATAGGCAGAGGTTTAAATATCACATATTGGCTAATTTTATATTTACCTACTGTCTATAACACAGAGTGCCTTGCACCAGACATAATGTAGGAAAAACTTATTCATGATATACTGTACTATTTAAACTCTATTGTAGAGGAGGGGTTTAAATGGGTGAATTATTCACATGAATATGAATATGAACAGAGAGACATTAAACAATTAAAACTCTTTTCATGAAAAATTTACTCACATGATGACTTAAATCAGCATCCATGATTATTATAAAGTTACCAGTGGCATGTTTGATTCCATGAACGTAAGCTGTGCCTAATCCTAGCTTCTTTTCCCTAGGCCGAAGCAGTATCTTCGAGGATCCATATATGTTTTGCAACTGTTTTGCAACCTCTAAAGTGCCATCGGGACTTCCATCGTCAATTATAATCACTTCGAAGTCGTAACGACTAAAATAACAATTAAATAATGTACAATTTGGTAAAAATATCTAAAGAACAAAGTGCCGATTGCAAGGAATTTTGTAGCACGTACGTGTTGTCTAAATATTTCATTATCAGCCATATTATGATTGGTAAGTTCTCCTTTTCATTGTAAGTTGGTAGTAATATGGAATATTTATCAATTTTTCTGATTTCAGAATCTTCTTCTCGCAGTGCCATGGTGTTAATTAGTAAAATAAAACCAATTTATCACACAGAGAAATAAACAAAAATCTTGAAGTTCTGAAAAAAAAACTGTCATGTTAGGGATGGCCGATGACCATCGAAAATCATCGATAGCATGGCATCCCTTACATGACTTATCTTATCTTGTTAAAAGATTAAGGCCCGATTTTTCAATCCTCAGATATAACTATCTGTCAGTCAAATGTTAGCTCTGTCCCTTTTCTTTTCATGACTTTAGAAAGTGACAGTGATAGTTTTAAATGGCGGATAATTTTATCTGAGGATTGAAGAAATCGGGCCTAAGCATCATAAGATTTTGCATTTTATAAAACGTAACATCTATGTCAGGAACTCATTATTGAAATTTGTTCCAGCACATCATCGATCGATTTCTATAATCACACAAACACACACACACACGCACACGCACATACACACGCATATGCACACAAACACACACACACTTTTGTGAAGGTATAATATGCTAGACAATAGAATGCCAATATGATAGCATAAAAAAATTACAATAAGTGATAGACTTGTAAATGTCTATGTTAAACAGAGCATGAGGCCGTCATCCGTTTGACTTCTTCAATTGAGTATGGTAAGTTCTTTGTATGGATCCAATGTGCCATTCACAAAGTCTTGTGCAATTCGAAAAGTTTGTCAGATGTTGCATTTATGTTCGGTATAGCCGCACAGTTCTGCTTCTCAGGTCTATAAACGATATCGTAGCGTGGTACCACGGTACCAGGTACCCGACCCAGAAGCAGCCTCCGTGACTCCAGCGCCATCTGTTGTCGAGCCGGACCAACAACAACGTTCTGCACTGCTTTGGCCACGGTATCCGCGCTGTGTGGGTCGAGCTCCGGTTTCCGTCGAGTTCCCCGCGCGCCGGATTCGCCCCCCGCCGAACGTGCAGCAACGTTTTGATACTTCGCCAGCACAAGCCGCCGTCGCAAGAGACGCGCGCGCGCTCCGGTACGCCGTCGAGTGTGCGCTGCGCCTTGCACCGCCGCGAAGTGCTGTGTGATCACACCGCGACAGAGACGCTATACCGCGAAAGGACGCCTTACTTTTGTGTTGTGTGTGTGTTGTGCAGTCCAGCCCCCTATTTATAATAAATAGGAGGTGGATGCACCCTAGTGCAGAGACCTACCATCCAGGAATCCTACAGACAATAAGGCACCACCCAGTGCGCCCAAAAAATGCAGGGAGATCGTCCCCCACAGCCCCAACCGCGAACTAGGTTCGGGGCGAACCTAGATCGTTCCCAGGTCGCCGCCGCCGAGACGCTCGCGCCCCCGCAGGGGTCCGCTGAGTTCCCGACGGTCGCCGAGATACTCGCGCCCCCACTAGGGCTCGCTGAGTACTCGCCGCTGGTTGAGACGCCCGCGCCCCCGCTGGGGCCTGCAGGGCACTCGACCGCCGAGTCACTCGCGCCCTTACGAGGGCTTGCTGGGTTCTCGCCGCTGACCGACGCGCTCGCGCCCCCGCTGGGGCCTGCCGAGCGCCCGACGGTCGCCGCGACCACCCATGGGCTACGGGCCGTCACCACAGCTGCAACCGGCGGGGGTTTTATTGAAAACCATCCTGCCGCTTCAGCCAGCGACGGCTCCCGACCCGCACGTCGCAACCGCTCATCCGAAGAGGAGGACGGCGAGGACAAGCGCCCTCGCATTGGCCCCTCTCCACCCAGCCTAGCCAGGCAGGTAAGCGCGCAGGTGTACCACCATGCGCCACCCGCCTCGCCATCACCACCACCGCCGCCAGAAGATGAAGCGTACGCAGCTGCAGCAGACGCAGGGTCCCACGACTCGCCGCCCAGCAGCTACACGCCTCATCCCGCAACCATGACGTCACACACAACGACGTCATATGCCTCCATTGCGCGCCCCGAGGAAGCGCAGCGATCACTGCAGTGGCCGGCAGATAACACTGCCGCAGCCGCTGTCCCCGACCGACCACGCCCAGAAGCCACGCCCCTACCGACACCCCCCCCCACCCGCGCCGCCTCCTGCCGCGCCTGGTAGTGGGGGCAAGCACCCGCCCATCGTAGCGCAGCGCCTCCCGGAGTGGACCAAACACTTCCGGGTGTTGACGCAAGCGCTCGGACGGGCACCGAACGCTCGACCCTTCGGCACCGGAATAAGGTTTCTTCCGCAGTCGCCTGAAGAATATGAGGTGATCAGAAACCACCTCACTGCCGCCTCACTTCAAAACCCCTCCGTCGAGTGGTACAGTTACACGCCGGCAAGCGAGCTACCCAACAAAGTAGCGGTCCGCGGATTGCCGGCCTTCACCACGACGGAGGAAGTAATAGGCGCCCTCACAGAGCTGGGGTTCGAACCCCAGTACGTCCGCCGCATACAACCGCGAAGAAACAGACCAGGCTGTATCTTCTTCGCCCAATTTCCGCATCTCAGCCGCGATGAGCTCTCCCGCCTTTATGCGGTGACCGAGCTCTTGCACATGCCGGGCATAATCCTGGAGGGGTGGATGGGCAGAAGAGGCCCCGCGCAGTGTCACCGATGCCAGGCGTTTGGGCACGCCTCGGTGAACTGCCACCGGCCAGCGCGCTGTGTACGCTGCGCAGGCAACCACGCCGCAGCCTCCTGCCCCCGCCCACGTGACCAGCCGGCGACGTGCGCCAACTGCGCACGCCCGCACCCAGCAAACGACCGCCGCTGCACGGCATTTCGGCGCGAGGCACGACGACGAGGGCAAGTCGTCCCGTCCCAGATCCCCAACATGCCGCGCGCAGCCGAGCCGTATGCTCCTAGCGCCCCCCGAGCCCACGGAGCCCCACGCACGCAGCGCGCGCCCCGCGCGCCCCGCGCGCCTCGCGCGCCCCGCGCGCCTAGCGCGCCTAGCGCGCCACGCGCGCCTCATGCCTCCCGCGCGCCACGCGCACCACGCGCGACAGACGTGCCCGGTGACAGGCGTGGGACCACCGCGCCACGTGCGCCTCGCGCACCTGGCGCCCCCCGCGCCGCGCGAGGGCCTGTCGCGCGCCAAACATACCGCACGCCCGGCGCGCCGGACGCGGGCGACGCCGCCCCACAGGGTGCAGGCGCGCCCTGCGCCGCGCGCACGGCCGCAGTGCGAGGCGCACCACGCGCATTCCGCGCCAGTCTTGCGCCAAGGGCGCCTGGCGCGCACATCGCCGCCCCCCGCGCGCCACCAGCGCCACCTGTGAGGGGCGCCGACAACAACCCGCCTGCACAAGGCGAAACAAGACGCGCCGAAGCGAGGCGCCGCAAGCGTCGCGGTCGCAACAGGCGCGGCAGAGCCGCCCCACCGACCGAGCGACCTGTGGCGACTTCTACGCCTTCCCGCCGCCACCCGCACTACCGCCAGAACCGCCAGAGGCCCCACCCAACTACCGCCACGCACTATCGGCCTGCAGTCCCCGCCGAAGAAGAGCGTTTGTGGACGCAGTCGCCCACCTACCCGCAGCAGCTGCTGACCGGCCATACGCCCGCCTACTGGCCGCCCGCCCATCAGGCCGCGCCGCCCGCCCAATGGCCATATTGGCCTATGGAGCAGGAGCAGGCGCAGTTGCCTATGGACCGGCCGACCCGAGAGGCGGACTACCCGCCCAACTATTGGCCACAAGGCCAATACGGATGGACGTGGAACGACCGACAATAATGGGACGAACAGAAACAAATCACCCGAGACTCCGTACGGTACCCTCCCCTCGCCACTTACTCCTCCGGTAACGGTATAAGCCGTGGCCTGCTCGCGTGTCGCTCACTGGGCTTCCCCGAACGGGGTTCCACCTGGGGGGCTGACCGCGCCGAGGGCCGCGCCTCACGAGCCGGAGTCGAGCCAAAGGGGCGAAGAGGTACCCACCGCCCCTAACGGGGCGGTGCCCAGATGACCGGGGGGGCTGAGTCCCCCCTCGAGAAGAAGCTCGGGTGAAGAGCAGAATGCTCGCAGACCCGCACCTCATCCCCAAACGTGAGGGAGGAGAAGACCGCGCTAGCTAGATATCGTAGCGATAGCAAGAAAGTTTTAGGCGCCAACGTTCTATTTTCTCATTTTTAATTTTGCTGGCATGCGTCTGATTGAACATCAATGCAACAGCAGTGCGAGCATAGAACTTCGATAGCCGCCATATTTGATCGACAAAAGCATCTGTCCTTTTCACTCCTTTGGGTTATCTGTCAAATTTATCGAATTTATTGTCGATTGTCGACAATTGTCGATCTTAGACGTCAAATTGGGCTTATCGAATGTTCATGCCCGTAGCGCAGGATCGTTGGTCCGTTCCGTACTGAGCAAAAAGTGACGCCATTTGCGTAAAGATTCGAGTATTGCACCCTTTTCAATAGAAGATTGTCGTCGCTCCGAGTCGTTCAGTGTGCGTGAGAAGAAAGTTACTGGTCGTCCTTTTTGAGATAAAGTACCTGTAATGGCGAACTCTGAGGCATCTGTTTCAACGTTCAATACCTCCTTTTCATCGAAAGCAGTCAGGACTGATTTAGTGATATCCAACTTTTTGCTCGATTTACCAATTACGCGTTACCATTTTTTCCATTATGTATAAAACACAAGATAAAACAGTATAAAACATCGTAACATCGATGTCAAGAACTTGAGTAAGAACTGCATACAGATATCGATGTTGGCTGACATAAATGTTATCTATTCAATGTATATCGAGCATTGATGTTTTAGCTTCGATGTTGACAACCATGTCAACGTTACTCATCCCATACTCAGAACAATACTAGTTATTTTTTATGTGATAAACATACCTAGGAAATACAAGTCGTTAAATGTTAAAATTGTAATTGTTGCGACAATGTGCATGATAAATTTAATTGATAATTGTGATTAAAAAAAAAAAAAAATTTGTACACCTTCAAAAGGTATTATTATTGTTCTGAGTTCCCATAGAAGAAGTAATATTTGTCAATGTGTTATGAATAGTCAAGAATTTTGCTTGGAATAGTAATATTTAGGGAACAACTTTTTGAAAAATAAATTTGTATAAATTCTACCTTTTTCTGATTCTATTTTAAAAACTATTAATGTCAATGTCACTGTCAGAAAGTCACAAATGTTCAAAATATTGATGATGTGAAACTGAAATGGAAGTCGAAAATAAAACAAAAGTAGTAAATAACCAAGGAAAAAAATAATAAAACTAGAAAGCATGATATAATGTACAGTAGACCGCTTCGAAAAATGTATTTCTAGCTGTAAATGTGGTAGAAATCACATTTACAACTGTTTTTTTTTTCCGAAGAACAAAATTGTTAACACGTCTACGCGTAATGGGTAAATCTAGCAAAGTTGTGATCTGCGGAATGAAAGGAGTCGGGAAGACAGCAGTTTTAGAGCAACTGATCTACGGAAATGTGACGTTAAAGTCGTTATTTTACCCCACAATCGAGGACATTTACGTGGCTAACATAGAGACAGATAGAGGCACAAAGGAGAGAGTTTGCTTCTATGACACAGCTGGCTTGGAACCACCGCTTACAGGCGAGTTGAAAGGTTTACTTCTTTACTATTATATTGGCTTTCATGGTCTTCAGCGTAATTCATCAATTAACAGTTATTAACTTCCTTGCAAAGATGTTTATCATAATTTTATTTAGTTTAAAAATACAATAATTATAAAAAAATCTATTAAACTTAATACTTATCGTCTTTTATGTAAATTTAAGTTTCGAAATTTTAATTGATAAAAAAAATGTCAGTGGAATTTTAATCTAAATATAAATTACTAAACAAAATATAATTTTAATACTAATATTTAATACTTATGCCTAACTATTATCTTATCTGTTACATCATGTGACATTTTTGTCTAAAATGAAGTCAACACCTGGAACTAACTGCATAACATTCCTTGTGAAGCATGAATAAAATCATGATCACTGTTTGGTGAACCACTATGCCACCACCACAGCTTCTCAAACATTGCCCTGCAGAAACAAATGATTGTCACAAGTCCCGGATGCCAAGGCAATAGATTTTGCTATTATGAATAAATGAATGAATAAAGATTCTGTATTTTAAAATGTCTCACTTTTTACACTAATATGAAATACTTTTCAATAAGACTAACATTTTTCTGTCCATTTTGTTAATAGGATTGGTACAATATTTATCCTGTTTCTACAGTTATCAACCAGGTTACTCACAGGTGACCTTGCTTCTCATTACACATTTTATTGCTAATTTGGTCTTTTTCTAATTCAATGCTGATACAACAACAATACATAAATATTGATGATAATATATGTTTTTGGTAAAACTCTCCCAAATTGGGAAGGCAAGGGCAAACTGATGATAATAATTTATGAATTACTTTTTTTATTAATCTTCTTTTGAAGACTAACTTTCTCAAGGGAGTTTGTGCTGTTTATTGTGCTTCTTAGTTCAGTAATTAATATTTATTTTAACATCAGAAATCGTAACAAAACCACAAGTATATACATATAGTATTTACATGTATTTATAGTGTACACGCGACAATTATGTTTCATGCCATAGTATTTCCTATCGCAGGTATAGATTTCTTAAGGAATAAGCCAGTTAAGCCACACCCTTTGTACTTTCTATTTAATTTATGTGTCCTGTATAATTGTTCTGTGTACAATAATATATATAATAATATATATAATAAATATTATATAAAATAAATAAATAAAATAAGTACTTATAGAGAAAATCTTCTGATTTTACAAAATATGGAGCAGTGAATTTTTAGAAACCTTTTAACCCCTTGAGAGTGAGTCAGCCACCAGTGTTAACAAACAATAGATGTTCTTATTGTGTGTAGTTTTCGAAACATTGAGAGTTTAAAGGTACAAATACATAGTGGACGACACGCAGCAGCAGCAGACGACGTGTCGTCGCGACACTGTTGGTTTCTATATATTCTATGGGTGTTGCTAGCTACGGACGGAATATCATAGAAGTGCTTAAAAACCAGTAGTGTCGCGACGATACGTCGTCAGCTGCTGCTTGGTGACATCTGCTACCAACTTTTCCCTTAAGCCTTAAGACAAATCAAAAGCCTACCAACTCTTGATACATACTACTTACTAAAATAGCCAATCAGGTTTCGGTGTGGAGTGCCATTGTTTTAGTGAAGACAGATACGAGTGTTAGCGCGGGCGCAGGTAGATCAGGAGCAGTGTCGGCCTAAACTATTCGATTCGTAGTCGAAGAGCGAGTTCTGTTTTCAAAGTCCTCCTTTCGAGTGTGACAGATGATGTGGGGAAATGTTAATTTTTCACATGTCGTCACACCGTCTGTCACACTGTGATATTCTCCTTGTGATATTCGCCATTCGAAGTCTTAGTCTGCTCGGGTGCTCGGGTAGTCGCGTATTTATTCAACCGTAGCGTTTGGCGTGTTCTAACTGCGCCTATATATAATATATCTTAGACCATTTTGAATAACTTGCCGAGCAATCGTGGATATGGAATTATTTATATCCGTGGTACCATGCAGTGCTATAATTATGTTATACGTCAAAACCGCTAAATCTAAAATACTCACAACTCACTGTAATTACCAAGTCATGTGCTTTAAAACACTAACAACTATTCACTTTTTATGGTCACGTGTTAACCAGTTTCTATTAAAATCAAACGTCATCAGTCAACAAATTTAGCATAAACAAATACCTTCGTTCAGGTCCACCCCAGTCTCCGACGATGCAGCTGACAGCCAACCAGGTGCTCCAGCGCCACTATCTCGGGTTCGCCGAGGGCTTCGTGATGGTGTACGACACCACCAGGCCGGAGTCGCTCGACGTTCTGATGTACTTGAAGAAGGACATTGATAGGAATAAGGATAAGAAGGAAGTAAGTCCTTGAATATTTTTTTATAAAAGCTCAGAAAAGACTCGACACTACCTGATGGTAAGCAGTAGACGAGTCCAGCAAGTAGATAGGACAGCAGAATAACAAGTAGGCCTAGCTACCTCAGTTGGTTTCATGTATTTTCCTGCCCTCGTTTTCTAATGTATATATAAAAAATGAGCTTGTCAGAGGATGCTTGAATTTTGCTCCAGGGAAAGAAATGATGTATAGTGCTAGATTACGAGACTACCTACATTTATTCAGCTCCTTTCAGCGTTTTTCTATGTTAAACGGCTGAACAGACGCGGAAAACTGACGTTTTTTATGGACAAACGCGGAATGGAGCTGAACAAGTGTGAGTAGAAACTAATGTAGCAGGAACATGAGAAGTGGAGGGGTGAATGTTTACATAACAAAAGTGTAATAGAGTAAATATAAATGTCGATGGACTTAGAATGAGTCTTCCGTTTTTCCATTCTTATGGAGTCGACTCATCTGCTAATAGAGAAAAGGACAGGAAACAAGAGAGGAGAACCTATGTATTTTAGAAAAAATCAATGTAAACATGACTTGTCATATTTTATTCATAAATCAATATGTAAACAAAAAAAACATCACTCCTCTATCTCTCTGTATCCGTAGGGGTAAGCAGAGGTTATGTACAAACATCCATAAATATTGCAATTACAATTTTCAGGTGGTAATGCTAGTACTCGGCAACCGGACCGGGCCTGACGATCTCAATAGTCTAGAAAACACATGTTCCAAAGCGGCCAACTGGTGTTCCCGGGAAAAAATTCGCCATTTTGAAGTGTCCGCCATGGACAGACCTTCGCTTTACGAGTCGTTTATTTACTTGACCACTAGACTCAACCCAGTGCAGAACAAGACAGCGTTCCCCCAACTCAGCACACTCAGCAAACTGACTCAAAAGAACAACAAAAGCGACGCGATGTAACGGTACGTTTTTAGTCTATGCCCTTTTTGCTACCAACCTTAGTGTTGCCTGTTCGAAAAAAATATTGGAATGGTAGAAATTGTAAGTGAAAATAATTTGTATTTTTAAAATTATAGTGTGATTTTGATGTCACTTACTATGAGCCTTCCTACAATTTTAACGACAGGAAACAAGTTAGCTGGGAGCTGATTCACGCGCAATAGACATGCCAATTCTGACCTTACGTCTATTGTGCGAGAATCGCTTCCTAAACATTGCTCATCTCAAGTCTGCCATCACATTTTTGGTTGATTTTATTCCTATTACATGAACATTAACTTATTGCTTTATAAATTATGAATTCAATATTGGCTAATGCGAAATTAGAATGGCTAATTTGTTTTTAGAATGGCTCAGATGATAATATGTCGTAAGTTTAGTAAATTTTAGAGAATTTATTTATTTAAATTTTAATTTAATATTAACTTTAAGTATGAATTTATTTAAATTTTGACAAAATACTTCATCTACTGTCAAAATTGTTTACTGTTTGCTGTATACCAGCACACAGTGTGTGTATGGCATGTTATGTATGATAGAGGTCCGGTTTGTATGAATTCTAAGGCTTTAATTTTAATCTGACATTTTTCCTACAGTATTGTTTCTTTTCTGACTTTATATCGAATATTATCGTCTTAAATCGAATGTTATATTTATATTACAAGTTTAAATGCCTCCTGATGGTTTTATCTATATTCTATACTAAGCTTAAAAAGGAGAGAATTTTTTTTTTTTACTCATGCATACCCTGCCGCTGGGGGCGAAAGGGTTATGTGGGACTAGCGAGGTTGCTGCTAGCCCACTAACCCTCAACCCCAGACTTACACGTCTCGTCCAAAGAGCGGGAATTATTATATCAACTTATTTCAAATCTTAGGTTGTAGACTTTAGATCTATTATTTGATGGAAATATACTTCTAGTTCTAAAAATGATTTTAAAAATTTAACAATTTATTTTGTGGTTATGTAAAGTCTCTCCTTGTTAGGATTATATTTCTCTCTTTTTCTTTTTATAAATGAAATTTTGTTTTTATTTGTTTTTGGAATGCGCGATATAAATATAGGTAACATATGTAGACTGTTGATCTATTATTTGATGGAAATATACTTCTGGTTCTAAAAATAATTTTAAATATTTACCAATTTATTTTGTGGTTATTTAAAGTCTCTCCTTGTTAAGATTATATTTCTCTCTTTTTCTTTTTAGAAATGAAGTTTTGTTTTTGAAATGCGCGATAAAAATATAGGTAATATAAACTTAAACATAACTGTTAACTTTTTTAAGATAAATAACAAATTTTTCTGAAGTCATGAATTGAGATTTTGCTCTTTTTACTGTTACTCGGTGCTTTGTGTTAACAGAATGTACTTAATGTAAAAGACAATTATTTTGTCATGTCCTAGTTATATATTTATTTGCTTTAATGTCTTACTGCTGTGCGTAACATTTTGTGTATTTCTATGAATTTTTCATATTATTATACTCAAGATGGAAAAAATTCGT
Source organism: Parapoynx stratiotata (assembly GCA_910589355.1). Taxonomy (NCBI): domain Eukaryota; kingdom Metazoa; phylum Arthropoda; class Insecta; order Lepidoptera; family Crambidae; genus Parapoynx; species Parapoynx stratiotata. The sequence goes on from OU342482.1 coordinate 9,021,569, forward strand.
GAGCCCTTGAGAGGAAGTACCCTAAATATTTAAAATAGCTTAATTTACATAAAGGTAACACTCGTTTATTTTTAAAAAGAAACACAACTGCATCCTACTTTTTTCTCAAAAAGGCTTACCCAAACCGGGTATTTAATAAGTGAAAAAGAAAAAAAGAAAATAAAGTTCGGGATTTTATTCCACTAATCGATTAAAGCATTGTTAAAAATAAAATTTCTATATGTTGTTACATTAGGTCTTAAACATGTAAAACGTAATGAAATCTAATTTTTTTTTTTTTCCAAACCCAAACCTTGGGTAAGTATTTAAAAAAACTGAGAATGAAGTTGTGTTTATTTTTAAAAATAAAATTTAGTTTCTTTTTAGTAAATATAAACAATTTTAAATATATATGGTACTTCCCCTCCAGGGCCCATGAAAAATTCCAAAAGGCCATGAAAAACAACGTCGTTTGACTCATATGGTCTAAATAACATTTACTTAAAATTTTTATCAAATAACCGTAAAATTGTTTTATTATTCACAAACATCTCATAAAATGAAATAATATGGGGCATAGATTTATGAAAATTTTCATAAATATTTTATCATCTTCATAGAGTAAGATGAATTTGATAAGTACTTACAGTCAGACTTAACAAAACTGTCAAAATCCTCGATATATTTTCAACCATATTTCGTTCGATATAAAAAACATAATGGATTTGACAGTTTTTGTTAACCTGAAGAGCTGTTGTGCGTGTCTTTAGTGCAATATATTTAAAAATAATAAGTTTAAATGTGACTCTTCTTGTATAATCTTTTTATAGTTAAGTTATTGGTGTTTCTATTTTTTGACGACCTCCGTGGTCGAGTGGTTGGTACGCTGGTCTCAAGGCGTCGCCATCTCGAGAGGTTCTGGGTTGGATCCCCGGTGGGGGCAAATGTTTGGGTGATGAATTTTCAGGCATTTGTTCTCCAGTCTTAGATGTTTAAATATATATTTATATATAATCAGGATATTTATATATATATATTTATCTATTAAATATTTATCCGTCATCTATTGTCCGTAACACAAGCAGCATTAGTTGCTTAAAATGGGGCTAGTTGATAGGTGTGAATGTCTGAAGATATTTATTCTATGTCCATTCTAAAATTTTCATCAAATTAAGTAGTGTTTTGGTATTCAATTAATTTAGATAAAAAGTATCATAGATGTATAATTATGATTTATATTTTAAATAGAATCATGAATTAAAAAAACCCCTATTAACGTAAAAAAATTTCATTCTTGTTATCTTTTTTTTTCAACATTTTTACTCTTCATAGAATATGTTATTGTCAGTAATTTAAAACAGTGCTTTGTTACTTAACTATGTAAGTATATTATTACTGTCTCTCTAGGTAGGAAATGCTTTAAAATTTCTTAAATAGGTAGGTAGGAAAAGCGTTTAAATTGCTTTTTTCTCTCAAAGTGCGTACTCGCGAGTTTTCTTATGAAAGTAATCGGGTATAACTGGCCCCTTATTCTCATGTGTCGTTCTAATTCACCGCAATAAAAAGTGTCAGGAACTGTGATTCGTTTAGCTTCCGACAGAGGGCGGTGGTCGACAATCTTCTGTAGGCCATTGTACAATTACCTACTAGTGAAATTAAAAATAAACTTCATGGCAGTGTAATGTAAACCTACTGTACTGTTATTGCATTTTTAAAATCGTAGTTTTAAATGTATTGGTACATAAATTTTAGTAATTTAACTTAGTTTCGAGAACCAGCTTCTTTTGCTCTCGTTAGTTACATGTCAAGACATTATTTATTATTAAAAAAAAGGGAAAATGGGTTTAATCTGTACGGCTAAGGAAATAAAATACATTCAATGCTCCCTATTTATTTTATTTCATTGTTTATTGTACTGACACAAATATTTATACGAAGTAAAAGACTATAAAATGATTGCCTCCTTTTATATAACGCGAAATCATTGGATCATGGGCACTTATGTATGGGTTCTGGGCCTAAAACCAACAGAAATAAAATTGTTGTAATTCAATCTGTTGTACTTCCTAATAACCCCTAAAATTTTTTAATCATATTATTTACGGATTACTAGAAAGTACAGTAATACTACTTTATCTACACTCATTATTCAAATAAATAAAACAAAAAATTTAATTTAATTTTTTTATTGTTGGCTGTCTGGAATACATTTGCCATAGTTTTGTGCGTTTTTAAGAAAAATAAGTGTTGCATAATGAGTCCAACCTGTTGCATAATGGTCATTATGTTACAGTTTCCATTTTAACATTTTTGTTTTGTCATCTGTGTTAAAAACTATGTCATTATGACTTAGAGTCTGAGTTCACAATTCGAACATTATAACATGAGTGTTGATAAAGTAAATTACAACACATTTTATTTCTGTTAGTTCCATGCCCATTTTGCCCATGATCCTTTACTGTCGATATGTGATAAGAGAGTATAAGCAAGCGAAGATAAATAAGCAAGAGAGTAAAAGTCCTATGTAATTCTCAATTTACTATCGAATACTGTTTAATTATATTATTGTTAAGTATAAATAAATCTGTACTGTAGCTTTAATCGTTATTTAGTAAAATTCCTATTTATTTTATGCTCATACTAATTTTAGTGTATATTTTGAAATTGTGAATTTTTTAAACCGATTTCACTAGCGAATATTAAAAGAGGTAAAATGAATTTTTGTTACACTTTGGTGTTTTGTTATTTTCGCGTTGTTTATTTGATTATTTATATTTGATGGGTACAAGACCGGAAACTTGCAAATTATTAAAAAAATATTTGATGCATTATATACGGCGCCACAGACGAATAAATTTTTTTGAAATAGGCAATTGATTGAGAATCAAACTTAATACCTAGTTTATCATTAATTATAAGTAAATAAATGACTTTATTGAAGTTTCGTTTTTGTTCTTATAGATTTCCCCTAAATCTTTCATGTATTCCTGTGCAATGGATGCAAATAAAATAAACCAACGTACATCGAAACACAGCAGAGAAAATAAGTTTCCAGCCCACAGCTGGGCACAGGTCTTCCTCATGGAGAAACATATGAGAAGTATGGGCCGTAACACCACCACGCTTTGGTGGTCCAATGCGGGTTGGTGAGTAGAAACGGTTGCAATAGCGACCGGGACCAACGGCGTAATGACCTTCCGAAGTGATCTCCTCCGTGAGATCATAAAGTTTTTGGTCACCCATCCAAGGCCTAATCATGGCGAAGGTAGTTTTCGACATCGAAAGCCAAAGCGTAAGTACACTATGCCACCAAGCTCCACAGTTACCTATAGGTATATTTATAAAACGGACAGTTTGTTGGGGCAATAAAAAATACAGTCCGCTTTGTAATTAAATGATACTATTGGTAGAAATGTAGAAATAAATATACTAGCTCCTTGCAAATAGATGCGGACGTACCAAGTGGCTTGACGATTCATTTCGAACGCAATACAATGCGCGCAAACAGATTTAGCGAGGGCCGCCTCTCAACTGAAGTAGCAATGTATAAATTTTTTCAATACTTGCAATCGGTTATTTAAGTTTTATAGTAAGAGCAAAATCGTGGAATTTTTTCAAGATATAATAAATAGGCATTGTGTAAATAAAACAATTATATAACTTAGCAATTTTATTTTTGCGTTTCGATACGTAATTACAATTCGACTTAAGTTTTACATAATTTCCGTCTACGTCTAGAGGGATGTAATCCCTGTGTCTACTCAGACGAGTAACTTAGCTCAGTTTTGAGCACTCGTTATATTACTAATTTATTCTAAGTGATTAACTGAATTGTATGTGTTTCAAAGGAAATTTGATAATATATCATTGAAGTGTGATTTGCGCTTATTCCTCCAACGCTGATGTGTCGTCGTTGGTAGTGTGTAGCACCATCCCGTTTAACATATCTGCAGATCTGAGTTAACTGGAGATTGAGAAAATGCGACTGGCTGAATCCTGCTTCATAGACTTTCATAACACCAAATATAAAAAATACAGACAATAACAACAATAGGTATTGATGGAGTTTAGGTACAGGTAGTTGTGTACTTTGGTATTTTTTTGGATGTGACACAAAATGTCATTTTGTGTATGGATTGTCGTCATTATGTCAGGTCTGCAGACATTTCCAAAGGATTGTATGGGTAGGTACGCTACAGCCGACTCCACGTCATGGTGCGTTACGCTAAACGTCATGTGTACCCCATTTCGTACGAGCAACTGTTAAAGTTTTAAAATCCGCGTAATAGCCCCATTCAAGTTTGCTCCTTTTTAAAGCGCAATTTCCAAAATGTATGTCTGGAAGATAGTTTTTGGAGGCTTTGGGTAGACATTTGGACTAAATATTTTTGAAGATATGTCAATATTTCAATAATAATATTTAAACGGAGGCTCAATTGTGATTTTTAAATTTGATATTTTGCCCCAATGATATTAAAATAACTTCTTCTTCTTCTTCTTTGGTTTGCTCAAAAAAGTGTAAAATATGAACATAAAAGCGTTAAAAATTAAAACAAACACAAAAAAAGTTAAATGTGATCAAAAATATCAACTATCACAAATTATCACTATTTATGTTTTTCTGATATAAAAGTAAGTACACAGCAATGTATTTCATACGGACAAACGTTATAAAACGTAAAAAATATAAATCAATCTAAATTGAGACAATTTTTACATGACACCAAGGTAGCGTCATGCTACAATACAACGGTTTTACCTTTTAAGAGTCCTACAAGCGATCTATAAACTACTTTGGCGACGTTAACCTACCCTACGTAATTTAAAGTCATGGTAAAGGCCGCCATATTACACCCGTTTACTGAGAAAGGCTACAAACAAAAAAATGTGTCATAAACACACAACCACAGGTACTGATTTTGCTTGTATATGTAGCCCCTTTTGATCGCTACAGTCGTAGGTACATAATATTGGGTACGTAAAAATTAGACGAACATGGAATCACAAAACAAAAGATAAAATACGTAGGTATTTTAAATTAATCATACTTATCTTCTTTGGTTGATTGTATGGCATTTTTGTTTACTAACTAAATCACAAATTACAATGAATAAATTAAAATATGTATACTCTTAATTCTTGTGAATCATACAAGGTGAGAAAATAATACTTATTTACTACGATAGTTAGTTAAATAACTCTACTATTTTATTAGCTACGTACTTATAGTCAATAATAAGATCTTTTTTTCTCTGAAATTAAAGACATTAAAATTTATAGACAAGTATCATGTCATTAATTCTGACTGATTTCATTTCTGAAAGCAGCGATCAAAAGTATTGTTTAAAGTTTTTAAACTTTATAGACAAAGACGAAAAGAGAAAATGGTAGGAGTAAAGTACAAGTAGTTTGTTTTGTAGGTAATGTAATTTCGCTTCTATACAATGTAGAACTTCAATAGTATTATAGCTTTGTCTTCTAAGTTTGGCTTTTTCTAGAAAAAGCGATTTCATCTATGGCCTAAATGCATTGGTAGATTTCATGGTAGATTGCATGTAAGTTGAAGAAACGGCCGTTCAAGTGAAGTTAAAGTGTATGAGAGTGGCTATAGATACTGTATTTACCGGACCAGATACTCTAGCAGTAATATATTTGACTCAAAAAGGTGCGAAGTGGATATATGGTACTGTCACATAATTTCATCTTGTCTTTTCGTCAGTCATGTGATTTTTTTCTGTAGTCCTAGACATTAGACCAAAATAATTTTTAATTTAGTAGTCTGCACGCAAGTTAACAATTTGTTTTTTTTTTTAAATAAATTTTATTTAGTGTTACAAGCGTCACATCATAACCCTGTTGGTACTGACAGCATTTAAATTTTTACGGATTAATCTAGTTTACACTTTTAATTGATGTATTTACCTATTTGATAACAATTTTGATTCTAATTTTATGATATTATGTGCCCGCCACCAAATTCTAATTCAATTCTGATTTTGATTGATTGTCATTGCAGTGTTATTAGTTGATCCTTCAAGCATGATATGAATCGACAATCTATGGAAGAGTGGCTTACAAAGGTTTTTGCATAAGATGCCTGAAACCACGAAAACGTTTTCACGAGGGTTATACTCATATCATACGTATGAGTAATATGGAATTACTTTGATGGGAGGCACATCCTTTTCAGTGACACAATGGATTTATCAATATTACTATTACATAATTATTGTAAACAAGATATCACCTTTACCTTAACACGCTAACTCCACTCGTAATAAGATCCGCATCAGCGCAACAAGTACATTTTCGGCGATTCTGTGCTGGTACTACTGAATGGTTGGACCTTAAAGTTTTCAACTGTGATTTTCGTTTAATATATATGTTCTTAGTTAGCGCGATCGGGGACCTGGTCTGTGCGTTGAACGCAAGCTACACTACGACTAGCCTCAAACGCACCAGCATAAACAATAATCAACCATCTGTCACACAGTCACAAACGTGTTTAATTTTATTAAACGTAATTTCACTATTTAGTACTTTAAACTACGTTTTGAAGAAGCTCCTTATGTTAAATTATAAATGGAATAAAGGTTACAGTCAAAACTCTTTTCCTGACAAAAATATATTGTAGAGATAAAAATGCATTTGAAATTATTCGGCGTAGAGTCTAGTTCGATTAAACATAGATATTTCATGTTTGATTCAAAGTAATTATTAGTAATTCATATAGTAATTTAATTAAAGAAGTTTTCGCCGAGAATGTGTTGGTATGGACTGTAACGCATATTTGTTGCCGTTATATGGCGATAACAGAACGTTTTGGAATAAATTCGATACATTTGAAATAAATAAAATTTTAACGCTTTAAAAGCGGTAACTAAGCATGATATAACATTTGTTTGACAAAATAGATTAAATCATTCAATCACACACTCACTTACAGTGTAGACATAGCGTTATATTAAACTTTTAACAATGTGACTTCAATAATCAACAGTTTGTTTTCAAACAGCATCTTTTGTACCTTAAAATATTAGGTCTGTTTTGATATTTCTTTTTTCATGTTTAACACATAAGTATAATATTATTAACTCTGTTGGTTCGTAGACATATTTTTGTTTCTCTACATACAATCACGCTATTTTCGAGATAGAGTGACTTTCCACATTCCTGCATAGTACAAAAAGGAGTCTTCATGGAACAATCATATATTTTTAAAATGTTCAGCTTCTTTAAATGTTATAGTAATTAATTTTCAAACATACCTGAAATATGTAGACGAGAGATATCAAAAAGTCCTGATATTTTGTGACGTCATATAATTATCATTACTTATTTGTGAGTACTTGGAAGTCTTGGAACGATGTGACTGCTAACACCTTCTGCCACAGTCTACTCGTGACGGCATTGGTGAATATTCTCTAGTATTCTATTCTTAAAGTCGATAATTGCGTCAACAAAGATGCATTTTTGATTATTTACGTGTTTTAGAACATGCTACAGTAAAATAGAGGGGAGGTTTAGATTTAAATAGTATTTTTATACTTATGAAAAAATACTAACTTAAAATGCGCATGGCGTCTACCGACATCACATTTAGATGTTTTTTCATTAGATCTGACTGGAAAAATATGTCTATAAATATTGTTTTTTTAAGCCAAGAAGCTGACTATCCGCTTGTAGACCTAGAATAAGTAATATATTATACCTACAAGAGCTGGCTTTCGCTTTTTTCACCGTTGAGTATTTTATGAAAAAGAAATGTTTTTGACAATAATTTACAGTGATCTTTAAATATTAATGATAATAATCGTTTTATAAATAGAGATTTTTAATTAATCTTAATTTTTGACTATACAAATGTCGGTAGGTCACATAGCGCACGATTCCCAACAATTGTAATAAATATCAACAAACTTAGACTAAGTAATGCTTACCTTCATACCGTTGGCTGACCATCTTACATCCTTACATAATATCATATATACATTTATTTATTAGCGTAAGAAAAAACTAAGTTTGCGTCAAAATTAAGTAAAGTTGGAATATTTTCTTAAGTTTTTCTATATATTCGCCAACGTAAATTATTAAATTACGTAGACTTTTCTATAACTAATTTATTAATTTACACTCGACAGCAAATAAATAGGGCCACCCGCTATCTTGGAACTTTAATTCGATTCTGTTATAAAGTATAAAACTTACAAATATTAAAGTTATACTTACAGGAAGTGCATTTCATGATTTTCATGATGATTAAAATGATATGAAACTTATTAAGATCAATTAATTTCATAGGTGTTTATTTAAATTTTTACAATGAAGAGTCGTTATTAGTCTTGCAAATCGTTGGTGATTTTTTTAAAACAGTAATAAAGTTTCCGAAGAATCGCGTAGAAAATATAATCTACTTGAGAAAACGACGTGTGCAACTAGAAACTAAGATATTGTATGATATTTGCCATAATAAGTATGATTGCATTCCTATTGTTAATAGGTTGTGTTATAAAGTACCCACCAGAACTCACTGTCGTAACATAAATAAACTATTTGCCATAAAACGTCATCGTACTAAGGCTGGTCAGAGATCGCCATTATACAAAATTATGAACTCGTACAATAATTTTTTTAATCCCATTGATATCATTGCTTTGAGTCCTGTACAGTTCAAAAATCGAGTCTTGGAGATCCTTCATAGTAAAACTTCGTTTATGTAAAACTTTTGTTTTCTTGGTTATGTTAAAATCGTTTTTACAATATATTTACATAGTACGCAATGTATCAACGCAAGCTAGAAAAATGTGTGTCTAGTAATATGTGGTAAATGTAGTTGGTGGCTATACTAGCCATACTTAAAATTATTTTTGTTATTCAAAACATGTATAGTTGTTGTTTATTTACCCCAATAAAGAGAAAAAAAAAAAGTCAAGTAAACTTTGTACAATAACTAAAGTAATCTCCGACTACTCTCATTGTATAAAAAAAAACGCTAGTCGCGAACTCAAGTCGAAACAGAGCAAATTGTTAATTTCGTGTTTGTTGCTTGATTATTATATGAATTGACGGTACTTTCGAATAAATTTGCGGTCATTTCAATCAATGTGAAAAGATTTTTGCAGGTATAAATTTGATAGTTGTAAGTTTTATACTTTGTGAGATAATCGAATCAGAGTTCCAAGAGCTGGTGTCCCGGTTAATTTGCCGTCATGTGTATTTTTAACATCAGAAATTAAATTATAAAAAGTTAAACATAATAAAAAGTATCAAAATACGTTAAACGAGTACCAAGAAATTCGAAAGAACCGTTTGAAATTTGAAAAAAGAACCAGCAGTTAGTCGACGACGTCCATTTTGAAAGCGGTCGGCTTCCGACCAATGGGCTTCATCGCCAGCCGACGCCCGGCGCTCGTGTTCATGATATCTTCGTCGCTGCTGCTTGATTCGTCGAAGCGTCCGGACGGTCGGATCTCATCCTCTGAATCTGACGACTGTTAGAAAAAAAGAAAAGTCTATTATATTTTCCTTGTTACTACTAAATCTATTGTGGCAACCTTTGGACGCTTGCAATTCCAAAGCTACTCCATGCACCTTCACTTTTGTGACGACTTCATTTCATTTTACTAGATAGACCTTCTTATACTGACGTCATGAGCCAGTCTTGCTTGACACCACATGATATTCCTATTGTATCAATTTCCCACTGAGATATTCGCAAAGTGGTTTCCCAGGGAAAAATTAAAAACAAACACTAACAATAATATAAATTAAAGCATTCGTATTACATTAGATAAATTAATATTCGACTAGGTACTAAAAATAAAATAATATTAAAACCTGAAATAGGAAAACTACTCGTGTTAAGAAAAAAATATCTATCTAGTTAACTTTAAAAACTATTTACAAAAAATAACATGCCAAAAGCGTGACAAGGATAACATGCTTAAGCTGTAAGAATTAGTAAGGGTGCGTGCAAAACAAACATTTATTTCTTCGGTCGGCTGCGAGCGATGCTGGCGGGCGGGCGTTTGTTGGGCCGCTCGTCGCTGCTGTCCACTCCCTACGTTGGGAAGACATACTCGAATATACAATAGACATTTAGCGAGTGAGCGAAGTAGAGCGGCCAAACACTCTTGATACTTTTACTTAGAAAAAATCGATTGACAAAAAGTTGATCGAAAAGTTTATTTGTTTGGAAGCTTTGTCTACATAATAAATAACTTACTCATATATTTTGCAGTGGCTGCTAGTTATGCCGAATGCATTTCACATTTTGAGTGCACTTTCTCTCCATAAATCTAGTTTAAGTCGAAATATTTTTTCTATCAAATGGAATTACGATATAATTATGATTATATTTATTATGTTTGGCTAGTAAGTGAGTGACGAAACTTGTTACCTAGATTGTCAATTTGTGCACTTACTTTTATTGTTACTAATATTGTCATTTATTTGCGTCTTTTTTTGTAATTTTTTAGACGAAACTATGTTAACAATTGTGAGGAACTTTTTACTTACATTTTATCGAAACATCAAATACACATAGATCCATAATAATATCAAAATATACCAATATTTTTCTAAAGTCAAGGTGTTTGGCCAGGACTATACGAAATAGCTTACATCGAAGTCTCCGATAGTGAACTTAGTTCCGGCAGCCTCCGCTACGAGCTGCGCAGGGGCCGGCGGCGCGCTTTCCGGCGAGAGGACCTTTGACGAACAGTTAGCTTAGCTTAGCTTACTTGTTATACGAGGTAAGGTAGCACAATAACTTGTTTATTTGGCTAGAAGTAAAAGGGTTTTTAAAAGATGCCGCATTTTTCGTTAGCAATTATCAAGAAATTTGGTTTTTCAGAGTGTTTTGTTATTGTGCTATACCCTCTAGCGACGATACACAATAAATATTACGATAGCTTTGTACACAAGAAAAAATTAGCAGATACTTATTGTTAGTACTTATTAAAGAAACAAGAGCTTTATTCACACTTAAATTCACGGCAAAAGATAACTAGACGAATATTGTTTCACGAGTGGAGAGGCGTCGATGCGTCGAATGCACAAACTCATAGACAATATATTCGTATAATTAGCTATGTCAAAAACATTCTTAAAAGAGAGAAGAGTAAATGAAAACAGCTAAAAAATTTATTTAAGTGATTCTCTGCCATTTAAAAATGTAATTCTATAATAATTTTCATTTCTAATAATTTTATTTTTATTTTATTTAATTGTCGTACATGCAGTAAGAATCAAAAACACTGAAGCTAACCATGTAGTTATAGTGAATTTGATTCTTAAATTCTATGATTTCTATGATCTTTACTTTTTTAAAGATCTAGCTTAAGTGTATAGAAGTTTTAATGTAGCTAGCAATAAGATATGGAATCTTATCAGAAGCAGGACATACTTCTGAAATTCCATAGTAGGCATAAATACTTTTACCAACTGTCTTCTATCACCAAAACATACTTGCATTTTTCGGAAATGTGCACAAACGTAATGTAATACTCACATCCTGATCACTCATCATCTCCTTCGTCGACACGGTAGTCTCAATCCTCCTGATGGAGCCTTGGTGGATGTCCACGTCGAGCGCCAGGCACTGGAAGCGACGCAGCAGCAGCACTACTGGTATCGGCAGTATTCCGGCCAGGATCATAGCCAGGGCTATGCCGAGGACCCAGTCTGGGTAACCCTTCTTTACTGTGTGGCCCTGGGATAAATTTAGGAAAAGATTAAAAAACAGTGTATCGAAATTTGCCAAAGTGCATGTACTCGTAATTTTATTGATGCTAAGTATTTAGACAGTGACATTACCTACTTAGTTTTAGAGAGAAATACTTACATACGTAAAAACATGTAGTTGTAGGTATAGGTACCTACTTTTATTTTTGACTAATTTAAACGTTCGAATATTAATTTTTTACGTGCAACCATCGACCTTTTACATTTTTTAGATGACATCGATGAAATTTTTAATAATGATCGAAGACGATAATAGAGTTTAAAACTTAAAAGAAACAAAATGCTATTAGGTTACAGATAGACAGTAGATAACAAATAAAAGCAACCAATCACGAATGAACGAAAACGGAGTAATACTAAGTGTGTCTACGTTATTTTAAATGTCTTCTCAGTTCATTACCTGCAACAGGAAAATACTGGCCAGTATATATTGGCAAAATATTATTAGCATGCACAGTATCATCCCCGGTGTCGTACAGACATGTTGTTTACGCTACTGGTTACAACCACGCTAGTATATAGCGGTGGTGCCGTTCTGGTTACAACACCAAGAGGACCCATCAGAGGTCAAGATGAAGGGAACTATACTACGTTTTTCGGAGTTCCATTTGCTTTGGTCGACGAGAAGAATCCATTTGGGGTAAGTCCTTTAATGTCGTATCATCATTTACCGCTGGACAAAGATATTTTTCAAATATTTTATTTTGATGTTTTTTTGAGATATTTCGTTGAATAAATAGTTAATTTATTGTTTCCACTTTCGGACGTAAACAACGTGAATAAAAAGTACCTAAAATGGTTATTTTTATATAGGCCTGTTCCATTTAGTGGTTTTTTTTTTTTAAACTTCTATTGATCAAATAACCGTTTTTTATATTTTTGTTGTAAAATTCTCCCATGTAGGGAAGGCAAAGGGAACGGAGCCCATACAGCCAAGTCTTCAGTATATATTTCTTCAGTAGTTTGCATTGAAATGCTAGTGTAATGCATTTCAATGCATCTTGGGAGAGTTTGGCGTCAAACGGTCGATGGAAGACACTGTGGTGCTACTTGGATGAGGTGGATTACCACGATAAAAAACTTATCACTTTTCACACCACTTGACGTTTATTTCGATAATCCTCCATATTGCACATCATCACAGACACTTATTACACAAAACTACACTGATTTTACGTAACAATATCCACTCCGTACAATATTACAATCATCGAAATAAAAATCACGTCCGCCATAGTCGAATGCCGCCAAAAACTCTCTTTTTATATTTTTTTTTCAAGTTCTATACTTAGGTATAAACTCAGAGTAAACAGAACTGGAGTAGCCATTAGTCAATTTCTCAAACATTTTTTTCTGCCATTTCTTGCGGGGGGGGAGGTTACCACTACACTCAAAGCCAGCCGTTTTTACAAATGCACACATGCATAATTCGACACACAAATTAAAATTTTACGCACACACACGCTTAAAATAGTCACGTGGGGTGTGCGTTTTGAGAACGTCACAGCCGCACTCCCCACGAGACTAGCGTTCGAAATTTGAAATCGTAGAATTCTAAAACATGAAATAATGAAGTAAATAATCATGAAATCTTAAAAATTATAATTACAAATAAAAGGTGACACCATCTTTTAGCATACTCGATGTTTTCTATTTATTTTTACAACAAAAAACAGCACAGGCAGGCATTTTTGCGGGAGCTCTGTTCGCCGCAACGTTTACAATGTTATGGCTGACAAAATGGCGGCTCAACTAGTTTTATTAAACGTGCAAGCATCCGATGCTTCCGAGGGGAATGTTAGACAAAGGCTACTCCAGTTCTGTTTACTCTGAGGGTATAAATGATGTTGGAATATTTTTTTTTGTGACGAAGACTTCTTTTTCAAAATCGTATTCCCTAACTGTAACCTAAGGAAATTTTTCTATAACATGGAACGCAATCATTTCTTTACAATATTCGTACCACATTCACAAACAAACCACATTATGTGTCAGTGTATGTTTTATAATCAGCAAAATTCCCCGTACAATGTTTATTTACCTACTTATTAGCAAAAAGGTGATTGTGCATTAGATTTTGCAATAGCTTTTCCTTGCAGGAAAATGCATTAACTAATCTTAAACATTTATATCGGTAATCCCGGAAAGATTATTATCATGACGTTCTAACAAATAGCAGTGAAGTACCTTCTTTGATAAGACTTTGAATACATAAAGTTGAAATAAACTTTAATGAAATAGTTATTCCAATTAATTTCAACAATTAAGAATATGTTGGAGCGATCTTTGAACAGCGTTTTTATTTACTGTTTAAGTAGTTGGAGAATAATTTTAATAACAACAATTGCCTAGAAGCATTTAAATTACATACACAAACAAAGCGACTGAAGAAAAACCAGCAAGATCTAGAATAATATACTTATAGAATATAAAAAAAAAATGTTTCACATTTCAGGTATCTCTTCCCTACCCGCAATTCGAATCGCCGTTTGAAGCTTCCGACTCAACTGTGAAATGTCCGCAAGCGGTGTTCACTGCGACTGGAATTCTCCAATGCCTTCGCCTAAACATCTACGTCCCTAAAACTACAACAAAAAATCTCCCAGTGCTTGTCTGGTTCCACGGTGGTGGATTTGTATTCGGTAGTGCTGGGGACTATGATGGCCAATACTTATCTAAACGAAATATCATCGTAGTCACAGCTAATTATAGATTAGGACCGTATGGCTTCTTCTGTCTGAATACAGAAGAGATACCAGGTAATCAAGGGTTGAAAGACCAAGTAGACGCTCTGAAATGGGTCAGGAATAACATAGAAGCGTTTGGAGGAGATCCTAGTAAAGTGACGATTGCAGGCGAAAGCTACGGTGGAGGTTCTGTGGAACTGCACTTTTATTCAGGATTCGAGAAGCTATTTGACAAAGCAATTATACAGAGCGGTGCTATTAATGAAAACGGGATGCTTGTGAAGCCAGATAAGAGAGCTGCTTGGAATCTAGCAAGGATTTTAAAGCCTGATATAAGCAGACGAGACGCATTAACATTTTTGGCTCAAGCTGACCCTATTGAAGTTGTCAAGGCGTTCAATTCATCCGGCAAATTGCTAAGAGTGTGTAAGGAGAAGAAATTTCTAAATAAGGAAGTACAGAACTTTTTCTCTGAAGAATCTGCTATTCTTTACGCACCAGAAAGAATTGCGAACACTCCAATAATGATTGGCTACAACAGTAAAGAAACGTTTGCTGATTTTATGTCGGTGCCAGATGAATATTATAATACAGTTGCCCCGAATTTGTTTGAAAAGTGGATTGGAGATAACTTCAAATTGAACAAGAGAGAGTTACAGAAAGCAGCAGATTCAGTCAAGAAATTTTATCTGGGTAACCAACCCATAAACCAAGATGCTATGTTGGGTTTGGTGGATTTTACAAGTGATTTTATGGTGAATCATGCAGAAGAAAGAGCTGTGACGAGGTTTTTGAATCAGACTGGAATTGTTTACAAATATTTGTTCTCGTATATTGGTAATAGTCCGTACAAGAATGTGACTGGTGTTGGCGCATACCATACTGAAGAGTTACAGTATCTGTTTGACTGGGTCGATGTGCCTCTTCTGTCTGGAGACGATAACTTATTGATGAGACAAAGAATGACTACGTTGTGGGCAAATTTCGTCAAATAACTAACTTTAATTTTTAGTTGAACGTGATTTCTGATACTTTCCGCTAGGGGCGCTTTTCACGTTTCCCATAGAAATTGAGCTTCTTAATACAAAAAAAAATAAGTTTCTTTACAATGCTAGGTTACACGGGGGGGGGGGGGGGGGAATTGACTTTCATATGTAAGCGCGTGACGCACAATAGTTTTGTTATAGAACGAGAGCAATTAGCCGCTATAGGCTATTGGGCTATTGGTGGCTGTGGTTCGATGGTTGTATCTATATTTTTGTATGTGCAGTATTATTTTTTTCCTTCGTATATTAATATTCTCAGTAATATTTTATAATATTTCAGCAACCCAACACCGAAAAGTACGACCCTATTGCCCGTGCCGTGGCAGTTCACGGTACAGAGCACCCGGGACTACTTAAACATAGATTTGGAGATGCAGATGAAACAGAATGTGTACCCTCAACGTATAAGTTTCTGGGACAACTTTTGGGAAGAATACGGCAAGAAACATAAGCTCAGGGTATAGGGGTTTTTTGCACTCTTTGTAGGATCCTTAAGATTTTTATAAATTCAATGTATATTTATTAGATCTAAGCAAATACATTAAACATAAATAAAGGGTAATATTATCTTCTATTTATACCTGTCCATAATGCTTCTGTGATGTCACAGGATGCAAAATTATAAAAATGTAACAATATCGCCCCAACGACGGTGAGTTCTATGAACAATGTCAGACTCACCTCTAGCCACTGAAGACTCAAAACACAATTCCTTGGAATATCCAAATGTTAGTTATTGAGTGTTCTAAGCGAGAGTTAAAATTCAATCTCAGTTTCCACAATGTTTTTAAGGTATTTTTAGTAAATTATAGAGCACATAAGAAGAGAAGTCCTCATCTCTTAAACTCAATTATAAAACAAAAAGCTTCTAAAACAAGTTACCTTTAATCTAGTGATAAATGAGCGTTATCGATGAAGAAACCCATTTAGTATCGTATTTATCTGACCTGTGCGGCGTCCCAGGCGCTGTACTCCGGCGGCGAGATGAGCATGGACACGATGGACGACACCAGGATGCCCGTCACGATGAAGGGGCCCACGTACCGCCACGTCACCTGCCAGTACACGCCCGGTCGGTAGCCCGTCATCTCGAAGATGTCATTGGTGAACCTGAAAGTCGCAAGCGCAGAATCATATTATCTTAGCTTAAACTTAGTATATTCCACTAATCGAAAGGAAGATTCCTTAATATTAGGTCTTTACTTATGAAATTGGTGTTTTGTATGGAGATTTTGGGGATGTCTGCATTTTACATACTAACATTTTATCAGTTTTCTTCAAAACGACAAACCCAGAGATAATAATATTTGGCATGTATCACTAGACAAGCTTTAGCAATATGTGTGTGAACACGCTTGATAAAAATTATTCATTGTTTTTATGTTAATGCAAATCAAATGATGTATTCGGGAGGCAGTTAAAAATAATTGTCTTTGTGTCTAATTTTAACACAATTAAACTTACAAAAAATTATCAAATTAAATAATACGAGCTCAAATATATGGTCTATTTTTAGAAGAGGCAATTATTTTATAAGAATGTTCTGAAACTTAATAGTTACGGACAAATTGCTAAGACAGAATAAAAACACCAATTTCATAGGTAAGGACCCAATATTTTGTTCAAGAAAACGCTCGCCACTGGAGTATAAGTCTCAATCACCAACAAGATGTTGAACTGCTATATTGAAAAGAAGTTACATCCGTAGCTCAATAGTATGCGGCACGGAAAGGAAAGTTTTCGCTACGAAAATAGCGTGATTACTATACAACACGTACGTATACATTTCTTAGCTTCAATACGGTACAAATTCATAAAATTTTATATACCGTAGAGTTAAAAATATCTACTCGTACAGTTTAGTTACTATAACATACGCGCCAGGACCACGGTCTATTTTTGTTGGATGAAAAAATTGTAAATTTAATGTATTTCTTTCTACCGTATATTCAAACAATGTCATTATTACATTACTTTTTCGAAAAATGGTAAACTAAATTCTGTATGATATGACTTATGATATATTTAACTTTATGGATTATATATTGGATTTTATTGTGTAAGAAAAGGAATGGTGTATAATTTAGTTTAAGAAAATACTAAAAAAATTACGAGGAATTACAAATTTAATTCAATATATTAGGTCGGTAGGTAATATACATTATATTGGGTTTAACAGATTGTAAATACTAAATAATTTTAAAAACAATCAACGGTTCCTTAACCTATACATACTTCATCAGTGATTTCACACTTACTTCTCGTGACCATACACGTAGATGACGGCGATCATCTCCATGAGCGCGACGACCACAAGGCCGACGGTTCCAGCGAAAGAGTCGAACATCTTCAACCAGTACTCGCCCGCGCCCGTCGTGAAGATCAGGCCCACCAGGAAACAAAACGCGCACACCACACCTGCAACATTCCAAAGGAATTTGTGATCGGGAATTGAGAGATAAATTAACAGAAAAAAAGAAACAGTTGTGGTGTGAAAGAGGAACGTCAAATCGATAACGTTGAGAGGAGTCAATGTAAACAACTGGGCTTTTGTTATAACAAGTACAGCAACTGACTCAATACTACCTGATGGTAAGCAGCAGGAGAGCCCATTTGCGGAGATAGCTAGGGCCCCCGAGAACAGCAACCCTAGCCATCCCCACGTTGCCCATTAGGTTGAGTAAAAAGTTGATGAAAGTAGATAAACCGATGAAGTTATATGCCATGGATAAGTCTATCCAAGTCTATACTCGTACTATTTATAATTTAACACGATTACATAGACACACTAACGAGTAGGTTCGTAAAACTGTCGTTATAAATTTATTACATATAATAAAACTGTAGAAGTCGAATGTCTGCACAAAAAAATGCTTAAAATCAAGTCAGGGGAATGCAAAAAGAGAGAAAATACCAAAAAACAAATTTTATTTTTTTTCTCTGTCGGTTCGTCTGTTTGTCTGTTTGTACGGGCTAATCTCAGAAATGGTTAGACCGATTTCAATCAAAAATTGCATGGTGATACCTTATATCCCTGGTCAACGTCTTAGATACGTTTTATTCCGGAAAATTAAAGCGTTCCCGTGGGAGAGTTAAAAACCAGTATCCGCGGACTAAGTCGCGGGCAACAACAAGTATATACATAATATATAATATCTAAATATAACATTTCCTTTTACCTTTTGATTTAATCTACTACAATTTACGGATCTCCTATTTTAATACAAATGTCTCAACAACTGTTATTTCTCTACATTTTTTCAAAGCTAATGCTTAAATACAAATTAGAGATCAACACTCACCAGTAATAATAGGCTTGCTGAGCCTCTTAAAGAAGTCGATATCGAACATGGTGCACAGCATGCCCTCCATGATGCCGATCTGGCTGCCGAGCCCCAGCGACAGCAGCATGAGGAAGAAGGTGACGGACCAGAACGGGGCCGGCGTTAGCTTGAGGATGGCTTGCGTGAAGACTATGAAGGCGAGGCCTGTGCCTTCTGCTGCCTGGAATGTGGAGAAATTATATAGACTTAGAAACCTGTCTTGTTCATTTGTCTGAAATCCTTTTAGCACAAATTACATACAAACCCGTGTTGGTCCGGGACACAAAAGAATGTACCAACTGCTTTTCTTGCCTAGCATGTCGTAAAAGGCTACTAAGGGCGAATTGGGTACTAGGCCTGTGATTGTGTAGGCGATGAGCTAGCCACTTGCTACTACTCTTTCACGATTTTTCATCTGACCAAACCCAATTTTTGTATGGCTTAATGTGGTCTTAAGGAACACAGTGCTCCTTGCCTACCCCTTCGAGAATTACAATCGTGATTTTATGTATGTATCTATGTATGTACATACATACAGTCAAGCCGTTTTGCCGACAGGGTAGTTAGAGATTACTAACCTCCACTTACTACGATCCCGGCACACATCTTTCGCTTATCTAGTCAAGGGGACAGAACGAGGCACAATAGAAACATCTATTGTTCGCGAACACCGGTGATCGCGTTGCCCGCCAAGGGGTTATTCTACTTTCATTGCTAACTTGCTCTAAAGTTCTTAATATTGAAACGCTACGACGTAGCCCCTACATGGTGCTCCGCCGTGGAGTTGCTCAACCTTCGCTGTTCTCATTTCTAATTTTAGATATTCAATCCATCCATGGTCGAGTAGTCTGTATGCCGGTCTCAAGGCATCGCCATCTCGAGAGGTTCTGGGTTCGATCCCCGGTGGGGGCAAATGTTTGGGTGATGAATTTTCAGACATTTGTTCTCCAGCCTTGGATGTTTATATATATTCAGGATATTTATATGTATTTATCTATTAAATATATTTATCCGTCATCTAGTGTCCGTAACACAAGCAGCGTTAGTTGCTCAAAATGGGGCTAGTTGATAGATGTGAAAGTTTCAAGATATTTATTTTTATTTTATTTATTTTGATCTTCCTCTCATTTAAGACCACATACAAACTTAACTAACATTTATATCACCCCTATAATCCGTAATGGGTAAACTCAGGCAACTCTCTCGGACTCGATATCCTCTAAGAGGCAGTGTGTCCTCTAAGAAACCACTGAGACAGTGATCATTCTCGTCTGGAGATCTCCGGAATTTCCTTCGATCTAGTGTCTTGATTGGAACATCCAGGGAACAACTCGACGAATGACCAAAGGGCGAGCTTTCTTCGCGAGTGCAGTTTTGTCTTCCATCTTAATTGAACACAAAAAGACAGGAACGAAAGCTAGTATATGTAACGAGGCGCTATATCAGTATTAGTGACTCTTTGCTGTTATTGCGCTATTCTTTGGCCATTTTCTCTTTGTTTCTGTCTTTAAACTTACCGTCTGTCTTTTTTTTTCATTGTTTTGTTCTCGAATGTTATTCCTATCGGAGTCAGCGTCTGGGGCGGTTGGCTCGACGTAAATTATTATAAATATTATAATAACTATAAAAGTGATAATAATAGAACTATAAAACTAGTAATTATAAACTGGAACGTTAATTCAAATATTGATGTTCAAGTTTATAATTTTACCATGCACTTTTGTATGCAGTAAGTAACGTCAGAAAGTCTTTTCATTTATCCACGCCACATATATACCTCCTCCAGCTGGCGGGCGATGGTACACTCGGTGATGTTGAGACTGCTGAGGACGGTCGCGTTGATGTGCTGGAAGTTCTCCTTGTAGTACTCCTCCGTCGAGTTGAGCGTGAACCCGCCCACGTGGTTCAGAGCCAGCAGCTTTATTTGCCTGGGGACAGCAAGAAAATATAAATAAATGTACCTACTTATGTAAATTGATAGTAGCAACCCGCTGGGGGAGCGTGGTGGACTTATGGCCTTTACTCCTTATGTGTTTCCCCATGAGTATGACCTGTGCCCAGCAGTGGGACGTATATAGGCTGAGGTATATAGATAGTTTAGAAGTGGAAGACGTTATCAAGCTTTCTAGTGTGCCCTTGTACACTTATATTAGTAAGTGTACGTTCACAGGTAGACAGACAGTCATTAGTTTACAACATTTATTGAAAAAAAATTACGCCACCCATTTTTTAAGTTTTCTTTTGAAACAAACCGTGTTATTCCTGAATTTCTACGATTACCTAATCAAATATTTGGTGACCGATTAGGATAAATCCGTTATTTATCCGTAGATTATCATTATCGCGGAACATTTTAGAAGGTCCACTCAAAACGTAGGTACCTATTAATATTTTACGACTTAATGTACCAAAACAAAGTCAACGTCAAATATTGCCCTAAGATACGTGATATCTATTTAAATTTATTGCAGTTGAAAATTGTATGACAATTAGCTGCTGTAGCTAGTTAATCTGGCTACATAGAGTGTAGTAAGTAACGACCAGCTTACACTGACCTGTCTACATTAACATGGCATACATAGATCGCGGATCTGTCGTAAAACTCTTTATTAGAGCTATATTGTGACCATAGTTTTACGGGCAGTTGTAAAAGATTGCTTTATTGTTGGTTGTAGAAAAGAATGCGAATCAAATATCTGGAATCTATTATTGCTAGACACTACATTCTTCAAAAGATTGCGATTAGCAATGTAGGTGGTTATGCTCATCTTACTAATACATGAATACATTTCTAAAATGTCAGGAATGTTAGAAATGTATCCCCCAATGGAGATGTTATCACCCATATGATTTGCTTATAATAATAATAATATATTTATTTGCAAGAAACATGAGTATGCATAATGAGGGTAATGCAGGTCTAATTAGCTATACATAGTCCTTACATGTTACTGCCGTCACAAACAGCATGCAAAAAATTTTTATTTATAAAATTAAACATTAACAACATTTATAGTCAATGAATTAGTCCATGTAAGTAAAAAAATTAGAGCATTAATTAAATTATACATCATCTATGTCATTTTATATTTAATAATAATCTCTCAAATCAAATTGTCGAAGTTATCTTATTACATGTACTCATTAACATATTAAACTATTTATTTACTTATTTGTATAATTACTATCAATTAAATTGATTTGTCATTTAAAAATTCTGATACAGAGTAATAACATTTTTTAAGCAGTAATTCCATAAATTTCCTTTTAAATCTTTCCAAAGGTTGTTCTATTATACTCTTTGGTACATGGTTATAAATGAGTGGAGCCATACACATAACACTCTTTCTCAATAGTGCAGTTTTATATCCACATATGCGCAACTTGTACTTATATTGAGATCTCAAACAAGCAGTCCTGTTACTAGTACTCTCCACAGTCGGGAACAAGTGATCATTTGTTTTAACAAAAATGGCTATTTCCAGTATATAAAGGCACGGAAAAGTTAAAAGTTTATATTTTTTAAAGAACTGAGCTTAAATCCCTATGTAACAAGGAGGCCCCTTGTATATAGGTGACCGACAGGTGACAGTTATATCATGCTCAACGGGGATTGAGGAGCTCGGTGGCGTAGTGGTCAGTGCGCTTTGGGTTCGATCGAAAACCAAGCTACCTTCGCCATGGTCAGGCCGTGGATGGGTGACCAAGACTTTGTGATCTCGAGCTCCTCCGTGCTTCGGAAGGCACGTTAAGCCGTTGGTCCCGGTCGCATTTGTGACCATTTCTACCCACCAACCCGCATTGGGCCAGCGTGGTGGTTTTTGGCTCATACTCCTCATGTGTTTCTCCATGAGGAAGGCCTGTCCCAGCAGTGGGACGTATATAGGCTGATGGCAACGGGGATCTCCCGAATGTACTCAGGAAATCCCCCATTGGCGCATCCCCCAACATAGTGTAGTAGGTAGGGACTCCCTAGGTATGGCCACGAAAATTGCTTCAGTAGAACCATTTCCCATGTAACCAGGTAGGTAAAAGGTGGAAAAGACCGAGAAGACGGGATTAGGGTTCAAGTAGTTTAAACTTAAATCGTATAGTAGCGGCCCAATAAAAAAATACTACCAACCCATCTCTTCCCTTGGGTGTCGTAAAAGGCGACTAATGGACTTAGAACTTCACAACATCCAATAGCTTGTAGCGGCGACGGGCTCACCACCTGTCAAACTGAGCACATGTCCATGTGTAGTTGGTGAAGCGCGGACTATGGCAATGGACTGCTTTGGCAGGTGCTTTCCCCTAGTCTCTGACTTACCCTTAGGGGATAACAGTCGTAGTTTTGTGCACTTACTTGGCAATAACAGTCGTGGTTTTGTGCACTTACTTGGCAATACAATGCTCCGTCATAGTGAACGCCTTGAAGCCGAGGATGCTGAATATGACGACGGAGGCGTAGATGGCGGTGAGCGCGTTGCAGATGGACACGAGCAGCACGTCGCGCACGCAGTTGTTGTTCGGCGGGTTGTACGAGCCGAACGCGATCAGCGAGCCGAACGCGAGCCCGAACGAATAGAAGACCTGGGTGGCCGCGTCGAGCCACACCGTGGGACGGAGGAGCATTTCCAGCTGGAAAAAATACATAGGTAGTCATTCCTTTCTACCATAGAGGTTGGCAAATATTTAATATAAATTCTTTCGCTTTAGCCATTCATTACAGTCCTGTCCTCTTAGCATAAACACCGCATTCAAATATATATCGGGTTTCTATCACGTTCAACTGTCAAAGCACCATGAAATTGGGCGTGATAAAAACGTAATAACTACCATATCGCGCTGCTCATGCTACTTAGTTTGACGTTTAAGAATAGCGAAAATTTATTAAAATTTCATTGTTACAGAACTTCAGAAGCTCGCTGTTGCCCAGGACAATATTTTTGGGAAGCGTTATCCAGATAAGTAAAAAAAAACATAATTTCTATTTTAAATACTACCTCTAGAAATAGCGACGAAACCTTGGAACCGGCATCCATAATTATTTTATGATAAATACTTATAAAACGGCAAATAAAAACATTTTTAAAATCTCGCCTGATCGGCCTCAAAACTTACTCGTATTTTTATTTGGTTAACATTTACTTATATGAACTACCGAATTAGCCACAAAAAAATTTGCGCCTTATTCAGCGATCGTCCACATTATAAGGGTTGTCAGTTCAGCGAGAAATATTCTGCCCAATGTGCACCCAGACCCTTGTGTGCAAAATCAAATACAACGACAAATTACCTTAGGCTTATACATGTGTATGATGCCGTCGTAGGATCCTGGTAGAGTGATGCCGCGGATGAAGAAGATGGTCAGCACAGCATACGGGAACAGGGATGTGAAGTATACCACCTGAAATCAGTAAACCCATTTTCGTCACCCAGTAACGCTGCCCTGCTAATTGCACATGCAGTAATCGACACTTTAACGATTTTCACTTTTTTGCAAAAATGACATCTCATGGGCCTAAGCTATATATAAAAAAATAATTTCAATGTTTTTTTTTATCGTAACTATGTTTTTTATCTAACAAAAAATGCAGTACTTACACAAAACTATTATATAAACTATCAAGAACTGCAGTATTCAGCATATACTAAAGCAATGTGCAGTAATTGATACGTTTACTGCAAAATTATTTAACATAATAATTAATTGTAGCGAATAGTAACTAAAGGCAAACGCAGTATTCGACAGTACTGGATTTGAGTGTTTGGAATATAACGAAAACTTACTATTGTTCTGCTAAGAATAAATGCAGTATTCTACAGTGCTGCGTTTGAGAGAAGCAAGAACCTTACACACACTTTGCTACTGTCTTACACACACCTTAGCCGCAATGTCCAGTGCTGCGTTTCTCGCTAGCAAATCAGTACACGTCATTCAAAGACTAAACGGCCAGGCCGTGGTGCTTATAAATTATTTATTCATTGTTCCTGTGGTATTGATGAGTGTTATTATTTTCTCTATTGAAGTATCTAGTTCTGGTGTAGGTCGCGGCGACCTACTTATGCTTTTTGGCTGTTTTTTATGGTAAATACGGAAGTTATCATACTACGCATGCGCGGGACGTATTTTGCGTGCTCAAGCGCGGCGTGTTAGCGCAAGATTTCAGTATTTGCCATTACACTTTAATTTATCATCGCAATTGCTATCTGATTGCACATCACATATGTTTTAATTTATGGTGTTTTCACTATTAAGCATTGTGCATATTTGTCAACAATGCAAGTACGTATGTAACTCTAAAAAGTCATAGTCAAAGATTGATAATATTTAGTATAATATTCAATACATCAAACGAAATTATAAATTTATATCAATCAATATTGAAAATTCTGGCTATAAAACTACCACTATTTCTATTTAGATATCAATTTTGCAGTATATGTTACTATGAAACATTACATATGCAGTTTTTCTAATTACCTTCTAAAATCGATGACGTATTTGGAACAGATCTTTCTGAAAATTTGGAAATTCTGGCTATAAGACAGCCAGAATTTCCAAATTTACATATACTGAAATTTTTTTATCTAAATAGAAAAAGTGATAGTTTTAGTTTTCAAAACATCCGGGTTCAACGCCAGAGCTAAGTACAAGTCTTTTTATATGCATGAATAGAATTTCTCTTGTTCCTAGAATCAATGACATGGTTCTTTCGAACAGTCTCGTACTTATTTTTAAGGTGTACTTTACCTTAAAAATAAATTTGGATATCTAATGAAAAAAGTAGCATCGCCAAATTGTGAAACTTGAGGAGTCATAGAGGATGTCCATCACTTGTTGATGGAGTGTGTCTGTTACCAAGCGCAAAGACGGGCACTTATCAGCTCGTGGAACATTAATGAAATAGATGTAGAAATATTTCACTCCATCCTGGCTAATTCTGGTTCGGGATAAGCGAGGATGGTGTTTCATTTACTACATCCGCCATGTTTGCCTAGTACTTAATCATTGTGATTCTGTTATTTATAATAGGTTACGATAGAACTGGCATATCTTGGATAAAAGTCCTTTGAAAATAAAGAAAAAAAAATAATTTCTTTCAGCTCATTATGTCAAAAATGCCTGCAAATACCCGTGGCAGAAATATGGTAGATATGGTGTATTTACCGTACCGTGCATGAAATAAGTACATAATTGCTAAATAGAAACGCAGTATTAAACACGTGCTAGGTGATATTGTAGTAATAAAGACAGTTACTGCATTTGGCCTTAGTAATAGTATATTGCTAGAAATCTCAAAACGGTAAATGGAATCGCAGTATTCCACATTTTGTATAGATGCTGTAGATAAAGTAAATAATAAAATATGTCATTAGAAATATAGATTTTTTTATTACTTTTTTGGTACATATAAAATGTTATATAATAAAATCTAGTTGCTTAGATTTCAAAAAATATGTTTACCGCGTTTATCTTCGAACCGCCATTTTGCAAGTACTGCGTTTGCAATAAGGAGGGCAGAACGGTACACTTGCTTTTCATCTTTTTAACATGTAAGTAGTTAACATAACATATTGGGTCCTTACCTATGAAATTGGTGTTTTTATTCTATCTTAGCAATTTGTCCGTAACTATTAAGTTTCAGAACATTCTTATAAAATAATTGCCGCTTCTAAAAATAGACCACATATTTGAGCTCGTATTATTTAATTTGATAATTTTTTGTAGGTTTAATTGTGTTAAAGTTAGACACAAAGACAATTATTTTTAACTGCCTCCCGAATACATCATTTGATTTGCATTAACATAAAAACGATGAATAATTTTTATCAAGCGTGTTCACACACATATTGCTAAAGCTTGTCTAATGATACATGCCAAATATTATTATCTCTGGATTTGTCGTTGTGAAGAAAACTGATAAAATGTTAGTATGTAAAATGCAGACATCCCCAAAATCTCCATACAAAACACCAATTTCATAGGTAAGGACCTAATATCATACCAAATGTGTTAACGTAGTGTTAGCACCTGTCCTCAGTCTATATACGTCCCACTGCTGGGCACAGGTCTTCCCCATGGAGAAACACATGAGGAGTAAGGGCCGAAATACCACCACGCTGGCCCAATGCGGCTTGGTGGGTAGAAACAGTCGCAATAGCGACCGGGACCAATGGCTTAACGTGCCGTCCGAAGCATGGAGAAGCTCGAGATCACAAAGTTTTGTTCACCCATCCACGGCCTGTCCATGGCGTAGGTAGCTTTGTTTTCAATCGAAAGCCAAAGCGTACTAACCACTACGCCACCGAGCTCCTCATGAGCGAGCTCCGGTGTTAGCTCATATGATACTATTACAACATTGGGTAAGAGGAGTTTTCGGATTCGATATTGAAAGCAAAGATACTATCGCCTTGATCAGTCTTTAGATGGGTGACAAAATCTTTGTGATTTCCAGTAACTCAAGATCACAAAGCTTCCTCCGATCACTGTCGAGTTCCTCCATGCTTCCGATGACAATGAAACCGTTGGATCCGTTATTGCAATATTCAAGATTTTTTAACAAACATACCTTTCCACTGCTCTGTATTCCCTTCATGACGATGAAGAACACGATGACCCAGGCCAGCAGCAGGTACAGCACGATCCACCAGCGCGGCACGCCGGGCTCGTCGATGCTGGGTGCCGCGTCCAGCGCCTCGCGGTACCAAAAGTACACGGTCGCCGTCGCCTTGTTGCACTCCGCCTCGGCTGTGCCGTTGTCTTGGGGGCAGTGGGACCAGGGCAGCTGGTCTGCTGTCAGCTGTAGATTACAATAGGTTTTATTATAATAAAAATACGATTAGATCGGACTCTGGCTTAAATGACCCCCCTTTCTTCAGGATAGCAGAGCCTTGCTGTGTTCTCTTAGGGACTGTTGAACCTGGAAAAATAGATTTTATCGCAACTACCGGGATGAAAAATATCTTCTCCACATTAAACTCAATAGCATCGAAATCTGAATGAAGCTTTTTTTATGTTTTGTATGGATATAAAACCTGTTTATGTTACCTTTAATTACTTAATTAATATGAGACAGGATTTCCGTGCTTTGGAAGGCACGTCAAGCCCGGTTGGTCCCGGTTGCTATTACAACGTTTCTACCCACCAACCCACATTGGGCCAGCTTTGTGGTGTTACGGCCCATAATCCTGATGTGTTCTCCATGCGGAAGGCCCGCGCCCAGCAGTGGGACGTATATAGGTTAAGGACGACAAGGATGTTGAAGGTGACGGTGTAAATGAAAGTGAATGACAAAGGAAGACAATCCTTGTATGGCGAGAAATTTAAGATTAGGTCTTCCTCTTGATGCCTGGAACTGATAGGGACATGAAGACATTTAATTAATGCTCTAAATAATGCTGTAATCCTAGATTTAAGTGGAGTGAATAAATGAATTCTATTCTATTCTATTCTAATTTTCTGCTATTAACTAAGGTTCTAAATGATATTTATCTTAAATTACTAAAAAAGGTATCACTGAAAATTTTATTACAAAAGCTAAAGAAGATAATATTCAAATTAAGTTGCTATTGACATAACACTAAAAGACTCACTCTTATGCTGTTAAACAGATAGAAGAAGACCCAAGTGATGATGACGTTGTAGTAAAGTGCCACGAAGAGGGTGACGACGCAGCTGGAGATGCCAATGCCGCCAAGCCACGGGTGGATGGTATTCCACACGCCGAGCGAGCCCAGCCGCATCTTCTGCCCGATGGCCATCTCGATCAGGAAGAGCGGGATGCCCTCCAGAATCAGCATTATCATAAAGGGGATGAGGAAGGCACCTGAGGAAAAAAATTGGAATAGTTTTTGGTTTGGCTTTTGATCTTGTAACAAATTAATATTACAGATACAGTGACAGTGAGGTGATTTATTTTGTATTGGGACCAATTTGGACCGCTATCTCATAGTCTGTCCAAAATAAAGTAAGTGATTTCATGTTAAAATTTCAAATAAAAATCTTTTTACCCTTCAGGCTGCTCTAATTCGGATTCTACTGCAAGCGTTATTTCTTTAAAGAATTTTTACATCCGTGGTAAATCTAATACGGGATATAAGCTGCCCTAGAAAACTTAAGAGTTATTGTAATTCAAAAACACGCGGTTTAAACGCGCGGTTAAGGCAGAAGATCTAAGAGAAAAAAACGCGACACAGATGCGCCTTTTCGCGCGAAATGGCAAGAGTGTATTGTGTACCAGCTGTTTAGTATGTTCAACTCTCTTCTATCACTTGTTAGCTCAACACTTTGACACATAATTGGCTAGTTGACCCTTTTTTATTAGCCCCAAATGATTCATTCATTACTGTTAGCCATCACCATAAAAATAATAGAAAAAAATTTTGAAGCCTACAAGTATAACACTTTTAAATTATAAATTACGTTTTTGCATAATAAATGTCAAAAACGCCTTCGGTCATGATGGTCTATGAATTATCTGTGCCGTACAGTCACGATTTTGGAAAACTATTCAATACGCATGCGTGACACAGTTTGACACAGTCGACAGACATGCGTGATTGGTTGCGACTTGCGTTTGACAGATTTTAACCATGCGTAGAAATTGTTTACATGAAGCGTTACTCAACTAATTTCACGAACATGGTGCATAGCGTTTTTGGCAGATGAAAATAAAGCAAAAACAAAAGATGTTAATATTGAATTTCTACAGTAATCCCTTTTTTTATATTTATTGAAGGTATATTTCTGACCCTTGTACTAAATCGTATGTGAATTAAACATTGTTTCATTACTTTGGATATGAATCAACTAGACGTTTACACAAGGTAAGTATCAAAAATTAAGTGAATGGTGGTTATAGAAGCAGAATCTTGTATTTAGACTTATTTAATCATAGTAAAGCTAAGGTTAAGCACCAAGCGGTAAACATTCTTAATAAGAGAATAAGAAAATAAAAAATATATATTAAAAAAAAAGTAATTTGATAATTGTTCAGGTATTTAATATTTAATATTATTTATTATTATTATTAATTTATTTATATATACTTATTATTCATAATTTATAGTTTATATTAAACAGTATAATATATATTTAAGTACATTTACTTATTTATTGTGTATTCATGTATGTTTTAATAGGTTTGTATTTATTTAAGTACTATGTTTATGTATGTGTATAATGTTGCAAATAGTTTGAAGTCCTATACTTGTAGTGAAATCAAGGGAAACCTGTCATTAGCTGCACTCATAGTAATAAGCATTAGATAAGAAAAATTGTCAATTACGCTGTTGGTTTTCTTAATAAATAAATACAAATTCAGTTACTTTAATAACATGCAAATATTTTCTTCGGTAGGATGCATACCGCTTTTATATTAAATACATTTTCCTACTCGTATAATACGCTCAAAGTGCCGCAGGTATTCCCTAGATAATATTCTACTGCAAAATAAAACCTTACAAATAATGTAGGACCAAAAAGCTACCAAGAGCCGTATGAAACATTAATGTTCAATTTCCATTTAAGAGCAACTGGTATTCGTTTGTCTCATATTTATGAATAAGCAACTGTCTCTCTTTGGTATTCCTTTGAGAAAAGTGTATCTGTGACCTTTTCTTAAATAAAACTCTGTAAAAGATAAATAAATTATACATTTAAGTTGCTTTTCCATCTGAAAGTACTTTATGTTTTTGACTGACTTAAATTCCAGAGGGAACATCACGCCACACCTTCTTTCCGTTTCCGTTAGTAGTGATAAATACTAAAGGGGTGTTATTTAAACGGTCAGCAAAATATTAGAATTATGGACAGCAAAAAAACACAACTTGTCAGTTAAAATAACTAACTGGTCAGCAACTTATGGGCAGCAAATATTGGGTCCTTTCCTATGAAATTGGTGTTTATTTCTCTCTTAGTATTTTGTCTGTGACTATTAAGATTCAGAGTATTCCTAAAGAATAATTACCTCTTCTAAAAATAGACTATATTTTTGAGATCTTTTGATTTGTTTTGATAATTTGTTGTAAGTTTAATTGTGTTAAAATTGGACACGGAGACAACTCTTTTTAAGTGCCTCCCGAATACATCATTTTATTTGCATTCACTTATAAACGATAATCAATTTTTATGAAGTGTGATATTACACAGATTACTAAAGTTTGTCTAATGATAGATACCAAATATTATTATCTTTGGATTTGTCGTTGTGAAGAAAACTGAAAAAAAATTAGTATGGAAAATGCAAAATTCCCCAAAATCTCCATACAAAACACCAATTTCATAGGTAAGGACCCAATAGCCGCGGCCGGCTGAATGACAGACGGGGAAAGCAAATAATTTTTGAGTAAATATAGTTTAATCTATCATGGAGTTTTATTAACATTTCAGCTTAATTATCTATAAAAAGTTAACGTTTCTTTTGTATTCTGAACCGCATTAGTTGGGTCCCGCTTTTTAAGCCCTTGTCATTTTAAACATTATTTCCCGCCAATTCGTATTTTGAAGTTGGCAAGCTTAGTCGTAAATCCTTCCGATGGCATTTCAAAATATACATTATGATTAACGGCAACCTCCATCTTGAAATTATGGCTCAGTATACAGCGAGACTAATGGAAAAACGATCAAGGATTCGAAGATTTATTTCTTAGTCAATTTATTTGGTTAGTGGTTGTCTGAGTTGCTGATATCAGGTCAGATTTTAAAAGTAAGTTTTGTTTAAATAATATGTTATCAGAATTTATCTTCAAACATTCACACCTATCAACTAGCCCCATTAAATATATGGAGATGAGTCACTTACGAATAAATAAAAAAGAGAAGATACCCACCCATCCATCCATCGCCCAACCAGCATGATAAATTGCTTTGTTTTCAAAATTGAACTCCTAAACTACCAAACCATAGTTTTTGTAAAATTAATTAAAACATTTTAGATTAGTTTAACTGAAAATTAAGTTTTTAAAAGTAATGATCCAAATAAGAACCTTTTCCAGTGAATTTAAATGAAATTAAGTCAAACTGTACTTTAACAATCCTATATTGAAGGTCCATTCTTCAAAGACAAATTATTTTTCTTTTATGCCAAAGCTACGTAGCAGGAGATCCGTAGCCGCCTACGTTACGGGTGCTACGGCTCGTAGTCTCGTAGTCGTAGGCGGAAAATCAATACGCTCCTAAACAATGCGCTTATAAATAGCAAGAGTTACGCAACGTGTTACCATTCCAGTTGGCTTATTTGGTGTTTTAAAAAACAATAAACAGTTTTTTTTGTATACAGAAGCAAACCTTTTTAGACACATTTAAATTTGAAAGAGGTTCTATATAAAAAATTACACCTTTATAATTTTCGTCTCAAAAATGGATTGGCAGGTATATTTTTTAAAATGTTTTACTTTTTTTTAATTACATATGACAGGTAAGCTCTTGGCCTTCAACTCACCTGATGGTAAGTGACTATAAGGCCGAAGGTGGAAGCGAGCTTCCCCTGTAAATCCTCAATAACTGAGGAACTGGCTATCTTACTCTGATTGCCAGAATACAACAATTGCTTATAACATTGTAATTATGGCGACAAATTTAGTTAACACGGTGCTAGCTAGCCAGATGAGCTTAAAACCCTACCACCAACCATACCATAGCAGGAAAACCTCTGCCCCCATAGGGAATCGAACCTTGACCTCCTGATCAACACCTGCGGCGATCAACCAGGCGGTCAAAATATTGGTTTGCTTCCATAAACAGAGTTCTAAATATTTTTTTTTATTTAATTTCTTTCCTTGACTAATTATTTTAAACCAAAGGAGAACGAACGGAGAAAGATGTCTGTCTACGCTAAGGATTTCCTTTTTCATAACAATCCGTCCATCGACTTCTCGGGTCCTTTAAATTATCATCAGGGTCGCTGCCTACGCACTTACCTATTTATTTTTATTTACCTTACGGATGCCTTTAATTTCCCTTTTTCTTGTTATTTTTTGTTCGATAAGTAACTAAAAGTACTTTA
This sequence comes from Parapoynx stratiotata, assembly GCA_910589355.1. NCBI lineage: Eukaryota > Metazoa > Arthropoda > Insecta > Lepidoptera > Crambidae > Parapoynx > Parapoynx stratiotata. Next base: position 9,054,340 of record OU342482.1, read on the forward strand.
CGTGCACTTTTGTGAAAGTGATCATGTCACCAGGAAAGTTATGTATGTACATGAAAGTGGGAGAGAAAAAACGAAGAAAAGATGGATGGATTATGTGAATGTTAATATGATGAGGAAGGGAGTGAGTGGTGATCTGGAGAGCGTGGATTAGGAGGATATGTAGAGCCGATCCCAGATCGAATTGGAAGCAGGACTTTCCTCAAAGAAGAACTTTTTTGTTCCTTATTTTTCTTAAAACTTCAACGATATTATTGAATACTGCGTGTATCTTTTACAAGCCATGTGAGCGTAAGAAATGTTTGCCTATTAATATCTCAGGTAATTACGGACCTCTTGATCAACCGAGTGTCTCCAACCTTATGCCTTATTTTCAAAGCACCATCGTAATTATTTATTTATTTAAACGACCTTCGAAGGGGTGGTTGAACGCTGGATTAAGGCTATAACCTCTGTGGTTTTGGGTCTGAGTTTCGGATAAGACAGACAATTACTGCAAGGATTTGTAGATAACTAAGTAATTTACTCTACGTCTCAAACATAAGTGTGCCGTCCTTTTTTTAACACAGTCGGCAAACAATCGGTCTGCCCGCTTTTATTTTTGTTGACGGGGTATAAAACGCGCAACGTTACTTTCTTTACTAAATTAGTTCTTATGTATTAAACTAGATGGCGCTAGTAGTCGATTAAAACGCGTTGTCGAGTTCACATAGGTCGTACTTTTACTCTTACTAAACAATTTAAACAGTTACTGATTTAGAAAATTAAATATAGAACCTTTTTAAACCTTATGATTTTATGGTAATTAATTGGTTGCAATCGCCCATGTTTTATCAATGTATTAGGAATTAATTAATTAGGCAGCACCCATTTCATTTATTTATTTGATCAGGAAAAAATATCAGCCGAAAAATCATTTGGGCAGCAAACAAACACTTTGTTTTTCAGCAATATAACTATTTGTGCCAATTAGTTATTTTAGCTGACCAATTTGTTTTTTTTGCTGACCAAAATTCTAATATTTTGCTATGTTTTAATATGTATAAGACTCGGCTGATTGATAGTTATAAGGTATATCTATTTATTTCTACTCTTAAATAGCCACCGTGACCGCCACTAAGGTTGGAGTAATTGGCTTTGCCGCAAAGCCGCCCGCCCTCGTTATTGTGTACGATTGCGTAATATCACATTTCTGCAAGCTACGGTTTGTATTTAACATTATTTCCTGTCGATTTATTTTCCTTGTCAATTTGTTAACACTATGCCTACCTCTTCGGAGAAAGAAGTGTGCTGATATATTATATGTTTTTGTTTTTTCTTTAGTAGTGAGAGCGAGAAATTAATTATTAGTAACCTCCTGTTTTACTAAAGAATTGTAATATTGTTAACTTTGCTCTCTCTCTGTTACTCTCTCTGTTAACAAATATGTCAACTTTTGACATATTTGTTAACAGAGAGTTTAACAAATATGTCAAAAGTTGACATATTTGTTACGACAATCCGACAATTGCAAGGATGAAACTGAATATGGTTTTGTTGTTGTAGGGATGAAACGCGATTGGTCGGTTTTTTACATATGTGTCACCTTTATTGAACAGCATTTGTACGACAAAGTGACAATTTCGTCACTTTTTGACATTTTTGTCGCGTTTTCAGCTTTATAGGCTATATCTTGAAGACCTCAATTTGATCGAGAACTCCCGATGCATATTATACTGTCTAAAAATATAAAAAAGTTAAGCCTTACCTCCGCCATTTTGCTGGCACAGATACGGGAAACGCCAGATGTTGCCAAGGCCGACGGAGTATCCGATGATAGAGAGGAAGAACTGGAGCTTCCCCGACCACGCCGCTCTGTCCTCCTCTGGCAGCTCCCTCTGCAGAGACCCCCTGGACCCTTGCAACACTATAGTCACCCCATGAGGCCTCTCCGACCCGTCAGACCGGGTGTTTAACGGGGCCAACTCATGTCCGTTACGTGGCCCGATTGGCTCTGGTTTCGACATCTTGAATTTGCGCTCAAACTCGTAGCTATCAAACGTCCTTTTTATTTTAAATCTATGAGTTTCTCGAACTTGATTCTATATCGCTTGATTCTCTAATTACTTACAAAGCGATCTCTAAATTATTGTCAATAATCAGAAGCGATATTTTAGCTTGACGAGGTTCTTCGAATGATAACTGTTGCCTATAAATATGTTCATAATAAATACTAGGTTTGGTGAATCTCGTAATCATACGTGAAGAATCGTATAGCGTCTTTTTTAACGAACTCTGCCACTTTAAAGTATGTTGTTGTCCGTTGCAACAGTTTCTGTCGTAGTTTTAGGGAATCTCTGAACACGTGGGTTGCGTTCCTGTGCATATGAGTAAGTTATAATGGTACTCTTACTAAAGAAATTGCATGGCTCGAATTGGGTGAAAGAGATTTTGAAACTAATTGCCTTCGCCTCTATCCATCTTGAGATGACACTGAAACAAAAGAAAACTTATTTTTAATAATTATTTACATCGTCACCAAGCTAAGTCAAATCTGGCAACATGGATCGATTAGGTTATTTGGTCAATCGAACGACGCACATTTTTATTCAAATCATTAGATGTATTAGAACTAAGAAAATATAAATTGCTTCTGTGATTGTTGTTGGAATCATTAGTCAAACCAATAAAACAAACTTTTTTTCGAAACATCTCTTGCTTTGTTATGGTATGGGGGAGCAATAAATAGCCCTTCTTCGGCCATTGGTAGATTCATCGGAATTTTATTAAATATTTTGATTGCTATACAATTAACGCTTCTAGAATGTAAAGTCAAAATCTGAATTGGAACACACAGTCTATGTCCATATCTACCTCTGTATAACGAACACGTAATTTGCTTATAAATAATATAATAATAAATAAATAATAAATATCCTCGGACCTATTAACTAGTCCCATTTGAAGCAACTAAATGCTGTTTGTGTTACGGATACTAGATGACGGACAAATATATTTAATAGATAAATACATTATAAATTTCCTGAATATATATAAACATTCAAGACTGGAGAACAAATGTCTGAAAATTCATCACCCAAACACGTGCCTCCACTGGGGATCGAACCCAGGACCTCTCGAGATGGCGACGCCTTGAGACCGGGGTACAGACCACTCGACCACGGAGGTCGTCAATCTCTCTATCAAGTATGATTTACAGTTATTGTTGAAACTGTTGGTAAAATTTTCATTGACTTGAAATGGTAAAGTATATTTCGATAAAAACAAATTACCTGTAAAAGGTAAATTGTCAGGCTGGTGCTCTTTCCTTAATAGCCCCGCATTGCTACATCGGAGCGAAGCATCTATTGAATGTTTTGGTCATGTGCCAAGCCGAGCTTGCGTGGTATAATTCGCGGATCAATACCAACTTATACTAGTTAACGTCTTCATGGCTATGTTCCAAGAAGATACGAAAGTATGTATTATCTTTTTGTACTAGCAAGTTAGTACAAGTCGAGAAAGTTCACGGTCAACCAGCAGATTTTTTAAGAAGCATAAAAGTAAAGGGAAGTTATTAATTGGACAGCCATTTAATTACTTAGTCAGCAAAAAAAAAGTCAGCCAAAAAATTATTTGGGCAGCAAACAAATCTTTTGTCAGCAATAAAATTATTTGGGCGTTTTTTTACGCCCTTTAAAAACAATATTACACTTGGTCTTGAGTAGACATTATAAATATAATTTTTTTAGGGTCATAAAAAATCCGTAACATAATATCTCTCAAGTAATAAATTTCCTTGGAATTGTGTACAATGACAGATTATTTACGTTGCGGTAGTGCATATATTATACAATTTAGTTATGTTGCTGACCAATTTAGAAATATTAGCTGCCCATAATTTGCTGCCCTATTAGTTATTTTAGCTGACCAATTGTAATTTTTATTTGATCATAATTTAAAAATATTTGTGCTACCTGTTTAAATAACACCCAAAAGTGAATAGAGTTATGAGTCGTCACTCATAATTTGAATGGCATATCTTTTTACTTTTGATCTTAGGTTTATGATTTATAGTAAGTACCAGTACAATATTGAATATTTTTTGTAATAACGCTATTAATTGGCTCTTGGCTTTTCTCTATTTATAATAGAGAGACTCGGTACTGAGTTGATTAAGTTAATATCAATTTGTAAGTCTATCCATGATTTGCAGTAATAGGAACATAAATAATACAAGATCACAGTCGTCCAATCATTGCAAGCGCTGTGCACAGCGGGGTATGATGCGACCAATCATAAGAGTTCGTCAATATATACTGTAAGATCAAGGCTTTGAAGAAAAATAATGAAGAATTTTTCATTTTAATCAATTAAAACCAATTGGAATTTATTTCTGATGGTATAAGGAGTCTCTGTTTTAATTTATTGCTCTTATTACAGGCAATATAACGCATAAACAAAAACACAATATAACGCATAGTCTTATTAAAATATATAAATAGTCTTATTAATATTCATATTCTTAGTTGTAACCCATTTTTGTGTGGCTAAATGTGGTCTTAAGGAACACAGTGCTCCTTGTACTATGCCGACCCTTTCGGGGATTCGGGGATTACAGTCGTGATTGTATGTATGTATGTTCTTAGTTGCCTTGTCCGTTAAATTCCTAACCTGCAAAAAACCAAAATGGGAGAGTTTGGCGGCATTTGACTAATGGCGGACGTGATTTTTATTTCGATAATTGTAATATTGTTTCAGAGTGGATAATGTTACGGAAAATCAGTGTAGTTTTGTGTAATAAGTGTCTGTGATGATGTGCAATGTGGAGGATTATCGAAATAAACGTCAAGTGGTGTGAAAAGTGATGAGTTTTTTATCGTGGTAATCCACCTCATCCAAGTAGCACCACGGTGTCTGCCATCGATCGTTTGACGCCAAACTCTCCCAAGAATGCATTGAAATGTATTACACTTGCATTTCAATGCAAATACTGAAGAAATGTATACCGAAGACTTGGCTGTATGGGCTTTGTTCCTTTTGCCTTCCCTACATGGGAGAATTTTACAACAACAACCTAACCTGCAAAAAACCAAAATGTCCAAATATAGTAACTACTTATATATTGATAAAAACTACCTCATTCCCTATAAGTATACTCAATCTATCTATAATCTCTACAACACACTGCGCGCGGAATATCGATGTAATGTAAACGTACGTTCACTAAAACAGGGCCAGCCTTGAGGGGCCAGAATGGTGTCAAGGCCGGGACCCATTGTGGGCCGAACTGGGGAGTTGAGAAAGGCCTTTGGTAAGCTTTTTAAATTGAAATCAAAGGTACAGAAGGGTGGCCGCGAAATTTTATCCGCAATTGCGTACAGGGGAAAAGTTGTCTGATCGTCGACCGAACTACGTGGGCTGTACAGTTACAATAAACTTACGATACAAGAAGAGAGGGACAAATGAATTACTTATTGGGATTTAACAAGCATGAAAGGGAAAGCGAATGACCTGTCACTTATATCATTTGTCATTGTGATGCGGTTGAGTTCTCACTTTAAACGGGAAGATACTTTAATTGTATCTTTTCAAGGTACTGGTAAGGTCTCAGGAGTATGCGACTGTTATATGGAATCCCTTTTACAATAAATATATTCACCAAATTGAAAGTGTACAGCGTAAATTTCTTCGGTCTCTTAACTACAAAATATATTCCCGGATATCTTATGAGGTTTTCTTGAGTAAGTTTAATTGTTCCACACTTACTACACGCAGACATTTATTCGATGCAACTTTCTTATATGACATTTTAAACAATAAAGATTGCAATATTTTAACATAGTATATAAGGTACAAAATCCCCAACAGTTCCCTTCGGATCCGTAATAATTACCCTCATAAATTATTCTTCCCTGATACAATAAGATCGAATGCTGGTTATAGACTGACAAAGTTCTATAATGATCATCTAAACGAGCTTGACTTATTTACACTCACTAGGAATAAATTAAGATTAGAGGTGTCCGCAATTTTGTCCCAAATAATAGAAACTTGAGGTAGTTAAAAAGCATGATCATTTATGTTCTGTCTTGCATTCTGTTGTATGCCTGTTGCTTGATTTCTTATTTGTGTATTTGAAGAGATTATGTGTGTGCATATTTTTAAATTGTATTGTGTACCAATATAACTAAATGAAAAGGTTACCCACTTTGATATTGAAAGAACAATGTAATAAATAAATACATTATACAACCACACTTACAATTACATATACTCTGAAAATACATTTTCTTTAATTTAGTTTTTACTTAAGTTCATATATTTTTTAACCATTCAATCTTGTTACAAATTTTTGGTACCATATATGTGTCATGAAAATTTCTGTCTACAGTCTATATAATTCTGTTTTCGTTAGAAAGTAATAAGGCATAAATAAAACAAAGACCGAAGGCAATTTTTTGCGTTTTTCGGATTTTACTTGTCCAAGTAACTGGCCCTTCTGACTGCTGATGGCAAATTGTTCCTTTAAAATTTACTGAAGATTTGTCACTCTTCGGTTATATTTAAGCTCTTCTTGTTTTATTCGGAGGTCCTCAAAAATAATGTCTGTTTTTGCCAATAATAATAATAAGTACTATTTAATTATTTTGCTGTTTTATAGTATCAACTTTATTATAATTTTGATACACAATCTAGATGACGTGGCTTGAAACCTCTAAGTCAAGTGACGCCATTATCAAAAAATAATAAATTATTAATTTACTCTCGATTTCGTAGACTAGTTCGGGTAACACAGGCTTGTTCACTCACTATGGTCATCGATACACCCAGACAGATTTATAGGTAGATAGGTATAACAATAATAAGTTATGTTGCGCTTACACATAGACAACAAAGCGATTAATGTTTATTCATTGTAATAATATCTAATTATTGAGAACTACGGAATTTGCTAAATTACGCAACTAAATTCCTCCACTAATTACTAACCTCTATTTGACATCTTAGGTCAATTGTGGGATAATTATGTGTGACGCATAGGTAGGGCACTGGGTCAATGCCAGAGGTCTCAATTTAGGGTAACTAGTGTGGAATCGTCTATAGTCCGTAATTTATAAATACATTTAGGTCATAGCGCCGCGATTATGGAAAATTTGACATAATTAAAACTACATAGAACATTAAGCTAGAATTCCCAACCGAAGCAATTCATTGCAGTCCCTCAAAATAACTGTCCCCAGAAGGACTTCAAGCCGAGACCCCAGAGGTGGAGATAGTTTGAAACCGGCGGTAATAAGTCACCTAAGTCACGGAGGTGGATAAGAGTCTTAACTAGCGCCGCCGCCTTCGATGGCATATCGATTAAAATTAGGCAGAGATTTCTCCTTTCCACTTGCTACGATCCTTTTATATTTCTTTTGCATTATCAACTCTCATCACATTGTGGAGCATACGCCCTTGCACCTCACCAGAACACCTCCAACTACGCTAGCGCGTCGAAGTCCTAGGGTGTAGTCCGCGCAAGAACTCACACGGCCTAGTATAAGATATTCTATAGCCTATGTTAATCTGGAATGATGCAGCATTCCAATGGCAAAAGGATTTTTAAATTCGAAGTAGCAGTTTTTGAGTACTTTCAAAACTTTTCTCTTGAAAATACACCTTTTAGTACTTCTACATTTTTAAACTCGAGATATCTTTCAAATGGAATGTCCTAATTAAATAATTAAAAACAGTTTCATTAAGGCATTCAACCAGTCTTAAACGGGAAGTAGATAATTTTGATAAGGGTTAATACCAATATGCAAATACTTAAACCTTTTCTAGCAGCGAAATTTCAATATTTTTTTAATAAAAAAACACTTATTGTGGCTAATTTATCCTTATAATAGTTATGCTGTAACGCCATTTTTTGTATATAATGATGCGTTCTACAATGTCGTAGTACATCATTTTATTCTATCATCAATAGTTTTAGCAGCGCACGCGATGAAAAGAATATTTTTGGTAATTTCCTTACACCCTTATTGGAATTTTGGTAAGGATCTCTAATTTTCTCGACAATAAAATACAGTCGTCATGCTGTGATTAAAATTTGGATTATGATTTTATTAATGTTCATTCTGACCCTGTTTCATTCGGAGCCGTGAGGTAGCGGCTCATTAAAAAAATACTACCAACCCGTCTCTTCCTTTGGGTGTCACTCCTAGTGAGAGCGAACTATGGACGTGGCCTGCTTCTGCAGTGCTTTTGCCTAGTCTCTGTCTAACCCTTGGGGGATAATAGTCGTCATTATGTATGTCATTCTAACCTAAGATCCTACTAAAGCAGTTTTGATAACAAAAATGGCACAAATGTGCAGTAAAAATGTACATAATTTATTCATACGATTATAAATCGATGAAACCGAAACATCAATTGAAAAAATAACGACAAGAATAAAGAGGTCGTTGTTTAAGAGCAAGTGCATGTAAAATGGTGTATTACAAAGTTAGTTCCGAACGTCGCCAAAAGATGGCGCTGCACGGTGTTGCATCGCGCTTACGTTTGCCCGCGATGCAACGCATATATTATTTGAGGTCAATATTAAAGTTGTTACTGATTTAGAACAATTTCTTTGGTTTTATTTTGAACCTTATGAAACCCCATTAGTACAGAGTAACCACCCAGTACATTGGTCCATACATTCATTGGTCCAAGCATTAGTCCAATCATTGGTCCTTAGTTCGAGCACGGATAGGAAAGCAGGGCAATATAGGGCATATTAGGTCAAATTTTTTGAGACGAAAGTAGTCCTTGTGGACTACGGCTCGTACTCACAGTGGGTCGCTGTGGGTAAGGTACGAGCTTTTACTGCCAGCAAGTGGGCAGTTAACCTTACAGCAGCAGTCAGCAGCCCAAGGAGGGGGTAAGGAGGAGAGGTCAGCGGAGCCTGGTGACAGCCGGAGAGCCGTTTTAAGAGAGCAGCCAGTACAAGTCACAAGTACCCAGGAGAGCCGGGAAAGTGTACCTATCTTTCAAACAGAGAGTGAATGAAAAGTGTCAAGTGTGAGTAGCAAATTAAATTTATAAACATATTAAGCGAAATTGAACCTTATTTTCAAATATATTATTATCAAGTGCACCAAGCGAAATTGAACTTTATTTAGAGCATTGAAAAAACTTTGAAGATTTTATACTTGTATTTCTGTGTTAGTTAAGGACTTAGAATAATTTGCATGTTAGTTCATAAGTGCATGTTAGGACTTAGAATAGCTTTATAAAAAACGAGGGAACGGGGAATCCATGCCCGATTTTTCTCAGATTGCCCAGTTCAAACACTTGTAAAATTTTCACCAAAAATATTTGAAATTTTGTTAAGTACATTTTGTTGTTGTAGTTTAATTGTGATTTTAAAATGGAAGGTCTAATTAAAGTGCAAGTGAATTTACTTAATTTAATAAAGAAAGGTTTAACTAAATTTGAGATAAGACCAAAAGATAGTTTATCAAAGGAATATTTAGAAGTTACTTTAGAAAATTTAGAGAGCAACTGGCAGTTGTTTAGGTCAAATCACATCAAGTTACATGAAACATCTAAAGCAGAAATATTAGAAAAAACTAGTTATGTCACCGAAGATATTCGTGAGATCACTGAAGAGACTTATTTAATGTTTAAGTCTATATTAAAAGTTTCCATAAAGCAATCCTTGTCTGAAGAGAGTGAGCTGCAGTTTAATTCATTTACTTTAGAACATCAACCTATAACAAAATCTTTAATTACACAAAAAGAACAATCATATAGTACAGAGCATTTATTTAATTTAGAACAACAATTATTTAGTACAAATCCTTTATTAGAACGACATATACATAAAGACATTTTTACAAGTACTGTTAAAAGATCATCTAACGATAGTAAAGTTGTTATTCTTCCCTTCCGTAACGTTGTGCCGCGTTGCTTAAATAATGACTCAGGACGCGCACCTGTAACAAAAATTAAGGCATTAGAACAAAGTTCAACGAAAAATATAGAACTCAAAAGTAGTTATAGGGATGAAATAAAAGAAAACTTAGAATTAGTTGACTTTAGGTCATTAGATAAAAGTAATGTAAATAGCGTGTTATATTTACCTTACCATGCTACATCATGGCAGAATAAGCTTAGTAATGAGGTCAATGTATATAAATATAAAGGTCAATGTAACACAAAAGTTAAGGACATAAAAGAAAATGGCATGCAAGGACAAACACAGGACATACAGTTCAACAGCAATTATACGAATATAAAAGCTATTATATTAGATCTTACCTGGAGTAGAAGCGCAGATCAAGTTCAGTACACGGTAAACCTCTCGATGGTGACGCCTGTATCTGAAACAAAAAGAACAATTAGATCGTTAATAACTAAATTATACGGACAAGTTGTATATGCACAAAGTATAATAATAAAATTATTGATCCAAAAGTTATGGTTGTACGGGGTAACTTGGGATGATCCTATATCATCTGACTAAAATAGAGAATAGAATACTCACCGTAATGATCAGTTGGAACTTCTTGAGTTCTTGTTCCACTTTGAAAGGAATATTATTAGGTTAGGGTTATTATTAGGTTAGGTAATATTATTAGTTCAAACATTTATTGCGTTTTGAATAGTTTTTTTTACAAAGATTTATTTATTATTATCAAATAAAATTATTACAACACGGTCAGGGTGGCAATTCATTCAAATAAGCTTGTATAACAATTTATAGATAGCTATTAATAGCTTTTAAAGATAGATAGTCTAACATAGGCAATATAGTTCTCGTCTTCTCGTTAGAAACATCACGATAAGTTTATAGTCCAAATAAGTTCAAAAAGGTCAACCTCAAAAATATGTGTTTGGTTATTGAGTACAATTGTTTTATTGTTAGGTCATTATAATTTTATTTTACATTTCATTTATAGTTCATTTATATTAAGTTTAAGTTCATAGTTCATATCAACAATTTTATTGTGTCAAAGTTCATACTTAGTTCATATAAATAATTATAATATGTTATGTTATGATAGTACATTGTGTAGCATTTAGCTCAAATTGTTTAAGATAACGTGTAATTTATAAAGGTACCTAAAAAGTTATTTATTGTGTTCCTACTAGTTTTTATAAATAAGGCTTGTTTTGTTCAGAATATTGTGTTTCAGGATTTTTTAGATCAGTCCACATAGAATATTGATGCTTTCACTCTCTCATGGTGGGCGGTTCCATATAAAATATATATTTTACTTATAAAATTGTAAATTAGATATACATTATAATGTGGTTTATTAAATTTATGTTGTATGATATTGTTAAGTTCATTAAATTTAAGTTCACCAAATCCATTAAGTTCATTGTGTAGTTCAGTAAATTTTTAAATTCACAAAGTCCACTATATTTAGTTTATTAAGTTCGTTGTTTATAAGTTCACAAGTTCATTCTTTTAGGTCACTAAGAAGAAGTTCATAGTTCATTTTTATGTATAAATGTATTAAAGGTTAAAGTTCATTCAAATTATTAAATTATAGTTCATGGCATATGTTGTTCATTAGTTCAAAGGGTGTTTATTTAAGTTCATTGTGAATGTTTAGTTTTATTATTTTAAAGGCCATTTTGCCACTAAATGTCCTTGGTGGGCGGTATGTTTAAGAGCAAGTGCATGTAAAATGGTGTATTACAAAGTTAGTTCCGAACGTCGCCAAAAGATGGCGCTGCACGGTGTTGCATCGCGCTTACGTTTGCCCGCGATGCAACGCATATATTATTTGAGGTCAATATTAAAGTTGTTACTGATTTAGAACAATTTCTTTGGTTTTATTTTGAACCTTATGAAACCCCATTAGTACAGAGTAACCACCCAGTACATTGGTCCATACATTCATTGGTCCAAGCATTAGTCCAATCAGTCGTAGATTGCCAACAGAAGCCATTGTTTATTCAAATCACTTTAGGATTTGTACCAAAATTGCTATGCTGATGTTTTTTCATTTCGCTTTAAGATCCCGATATAAATTCTGTCCAATAACAACGTAGGTTACAATTTCAATTCCACGGGCTTCCACGAGTGATGTGAAAAGTTATTTCAGCTTTCCTACTCTATATTCGATATTGATAGGAGATTGCAATTTTCACTTTTAAATAGAATTTGTGAAGGCAAAGCATGATATTACAAATTATTTTAAACGCTCTCAAAGTAGGTTTAATAACACCGAGAGTTATAGAAGTATGACATTGTGGCATTTACATTGAGTCTTGAGCGCCGACTAATGTACGCACGGATCTTTCGGTACAAATAGGGTACAAACGAAAACAACAAAACGATGAACGATTTACATTTTGGAGTAGTTAAGTAGCCCTTCTGATAACAATAACGCTATTGCAGCATTGAAACTATATATATAAATAAAAGCGAAATACCACTAAATCATGAAAGCTCAGAAACTAGGTATACCACTTACAAACTTGAAAAATAGGTTTCCTTTAAGGTGTAGACATCCGCTAAGAACGGATTTTACGAAGGTCCCCTAAGGAGGTAAAAAGGGGGTTGGAAATTTGTATGAAGAAATAAGTAACTCCACTAGTTATGTATAACTATGATAGTTCACATTGAATCAACCTAGATTATGACCATGTCAGGTTAATTTAAAGTGTATTTACCACAGAGTGTAGAATATTTGTTCCGCTTTATTATTTTATCTGTTGGGGTAAAATGACATAATATATGGAAAACGGTTCAATTGACATGGGTATGTTATTCAATCTTGCTAGTGCAGATAACCAAATATGCCTCGTAATTATAAGCGGACTACGGACTTGCAAACTATGTGTCTAATTTTTATTTCTTTCTGTATATGACATAATTAGTTTTGTGTTTAATCCAATATTCTTATATTAATAATTTACCTAATTAATAATTTATGCAGCAAAAACCAATTTTCGTCGACCGGTGTCCGGTCAGAAATAAAACATCAAAATACAAGTAGAATTCGATACCTTAATCATGGTCTATTTATGAGCTATGTCATTTTACCCATACGGTATGTCATTTTGTTTTTTAGTTTATATGTTTATGTAATTTGATAGCCAGATAAGTAAAGGTTAAGTGCACAAAATATTGTAACTCTGTTACTTATCATTGAAATTTTATGAGGAAAAAACGGGAGGGTATGTCACTTTCCCCTATACGTTGGCCTAGGCCGTCCGCCTCCATTTTCTCAATCACATCTGCTTTGTATACCTGCCTCGTTACTCTTCTTTCATTTGCCCAAACCAACTGACTTCCCACCGCTGGGCATTGGCCTTCCTCATGGAGAACCACATGAGGAATATGGGCCCTACCACCAACCAATGTGGGTTGGTGCGTCCGCTCAAATAATCAAAAACCCATATGACACTACAAGTTAACCGGTCAGTGGGTCAATCCCGATCAATAGCATTGTCGGTCGGTCACATGTGGCTATATTGAGAAGAGGCACTTGATTTGATGGAAAGACTATCGATTGGCTTGTACTGATGTAGTAATGTGTATCAAAGGGATTGGAATTATGATAAGAGTTGTAATAACAGCATGCTTGTCATCACGGCATCATTACCTATGAAAATACTGACTGAGCCACTAAAATACTAAGAAGGCGACAAATTTAATATTAGGTCCTTTACCTATGAAATTGGTGTTTTGTATGGAGATTTTGGGAATGTCTGCATTTTACATACTAACATTTTATCAGTTTTCTTCACAACGACAAATCCAGAGATAATAATATTTGGCATGTATCATTAGACAAGCTTTTGCAATATGTGTGTGAACACGCTTGATAAAAATTATTCATCGTTTTTATGTTAATGCAAATCAAATGATGTATTCGGGAGGCAGTTAAAAATAATTGTCTTTGTGTCCAATTTTAACACAATTAAACATACAAAAAATTATCAAATTAAATAATACGAGTTCATATATATGGTCTATTTTTAGAAGAGGCAATTATTTTATAAGAATTTTCTGAAACTTAATAGTTACGGACAAATTGCTAAGACAGAATAAAAACACCAATTTCATAGGTAAGGACCCAATATTTCTTAAGGCTTTTTGTGGTTCATTCAGAAACTGTGGTATGCAGTCGAGGTCCTTACCACCGTGCACGCGGCCGCACTGCGTCTGCAGGCTACCCACCTTGACTCGACCAAAATCACCCGAATACTGACCCCGATGAAACCCCATTTGAGGAGAGTATAACGTCTCGTATACAAATAGTTTAATGACGGGAAAGTGTCATATACAATGTAGGTAATACGAGCTGTAAAAATTGCATTGGTAGCATATGCGCGCATTTCTCGTGTTTTGGCCACGATAGCCGGGAAATTGGACCGTACTAATCTCTCAGATGGTACAGTACTCTAGCCAGTGATGTTTATTAAAAGCTCTATATTTAAACAATATTGTCATTACTTAACAAAACATATCGTCACTCCTCATCTACGAAGGGGAAGGCAGACGTGTTAGACGACAGATATCGTGGAAAATAAAAATTTAAAGTTACTTAGGCCCAATTTTTCAATCCTCAGATAAAATTATCCGCCATTTACAACTATCAATGTCACTTTCTAAAGTCATGAAAAGAAAAGGGACAGAGGTAACATTTGACTGACAGATAGTTTTATCTGAGGATTGAAAAATCTGGCCTTAATAAATTATAATTCGTACATTTTAAGTGCGCTAACAACATAAATAAATAAGATCTCAAAGACCTTTTACTTGAAGACTCAAAGTTGTTTTAGTTAGGTTAACTTTGTTACAGTTTCGGTCTCCATGTCTTTAAAGTTTCTTGTCTTGTAAACATTGAATTTCCACTTTCACAAGTTTCTCTGCGATATTGACTTGTCTAACACCTGAGTCCCATCAACTTTTAACGTAAAACATAACATCTTGAAGTGGTATTCGGACGTGTTAATACTCATATTTTTCCAGATATGTTTTAGTCAATTCTCACACTGAAACGCAAGACGCAGCGTCGTGTGTGGTTGCGTGTTCTAACGTTGTACGAAAGTACGAGTATCTTACTGAAAACGCATCCACGCGCGCTCTTGCGCTTCACGCGCCTACAAATTTTAAGAAACAGAGTCTTGCGTGATTTTCAAACAGTTTGATGAAATGACACTGATGATGACTTAGAACTACACAACATCGAACAGCTTATATTGGCGACGGGCTCTCCACCTGTCACGCTGAGTGCAGTCTCTGCTTGGTGAAGCGCCGACTATGGCAATGGACAGCTCTTGCGGTGCTTTTGCCTAGTCTCTGATTAACCCTTAGGGGATAATAGTCGTAATTATATGTATGTATGTGTTGTATTCATTCATGGTTAAAACAACTTGGAGAATTATAAACACGAGTCTGGCAAAATTAAAGGTAGGGATGGATCATTTGGTATCAATATTGAAAATAAAGCTTTTATTTGATATTGTGATGGAGGATGTCATTAGCCACATGAAGCGATTTTCTAATTTATTGGAACGATATTTTTTATTCGTCATAAACTCAGATCCTTTTTACATTATTAAGTAATCTTTTCGTTTTAATAATGTTTCGGGAAAGGTCACAATTATATGATAGAGCCGGAGAGAGGTCTTTTATACAGGCTATATAAACTCTATTATCGTTCCTTACATATTAAAGAAGTGAAACGATAGCCTAGATAGATTGGCAAGATAACGTTTACGAAGGTCAGTAGTCATACAATATAACAGAAAACAATGCAACCCTTTCGTCGTGGTCAACCTTGGATGGGTGACCAAAACTTATTGATCTCCCAGGCTACTTCAGTCTCCTTATTCTGAATAAACGAATAAGAAAATATATACCTGTCACTCTTTATCATAAAGAACGAAACTCGATTGATGACTCGTTACTTAATTTGATGTAGCAACTAGGAACCCTTATCGATGTAAATGATTGATGTCCAATAAATAACCAGTACATTATGCGTCACGGATTTATTACTTGTGTCTAATGACAGTCATCAATTTTGTTACTTGTATGTATCCTTTAGTTTTATTGAACATGTCACAACGTTACGGAATGTTATTGCTGTTGATTTGTTCTTTTTTACAGTCATTACCTCGATTTGATTTAATATTAATGTTGTTAGTCACTGTAAAGTTTATATACTGGTTAATTAAAATAGAATCGTTCAAACATTCACACCTATCAACTAGCCCCATTTTAAGCAACTAATGCTGCTTGTGTTACGGACACTAGATGATGGATCAATAAATTTAATAGATAAAAAATATAATATAAACACCCAAGACAACAAACAAATGCCTGAATTCATCACGAAAACATTTACCCCCACCGGGGATTGAACCCAGAACCTGTCGAAATGGCGGTGCCTTGAGACCGTTATACAGACCACTCGACGACGGAGCTCTTCGGATTCATTCAATATGTTGGAAAGTAGATAAAAAGAAAGAAAGTGGAAAGACGTGATCACAGCCTACCCCTATAGGGGAAGGGCGTGATTATATGTATGATGTTGACAAACAACCAAGCTACCCACCTGTGGGTAAGTGGTTACAGTCTGTACTATTAGGTCCTTACCTATGAAATTGGTGTTTTATATGGAGATTTTGAGGAATTCTGCATTTTCCATACTAAAATTTTTTCAGTTTTCTTCACAACGACAAATCCAAAGATAATATATTTGGCATCTATTATTAGACAAGCTTTAGTAATATGTGTAATATCACACTTCATAAAAATTATTTATCGTTTTTAAGTGCATGCAAATAAAATGATGTATCCGGGAGGCACTTAAAAAGAGTTGTCTCCGTGTCCAATTTTAACACAATTAAACTTACAACAAATTATCAAAACAAATCAAAAGAGCTCAAAAATATAGTCTATTTTTAGACGAGGTAATTATTTTTTAGGAATAATCTGAATTTAATAGTTACAGACAAAATACTAAGAGAGAAAAACAACACCAATTTCATAGGTAAGGACCCAATAATTACGTTCACTGCTGCTCTAACGTGAGGCTGTGGGAACTTCCCACGGTCTCACGGTCATGTTGCATGCGGATATAGACCAGCCCGTAACGAAGGACCGTGGAAAGAAAAGCCTCCGTGGTTTTGCAAATGTGTCTGTGCCGATCTGTCCGATCTGCGGCGAGTCGGCTACTCGACCGCAGGAACCAGCTTTACGAAGCACGCCGGAAGTCAAAATCAGAACTTTTGGTCACCGATCTAAAGTACAACCATGGCGAAAGTTACCTTGTTCTCAATATAAAAATTAATGCCAAGTACATAATAATCCTGAATAGATATTCTGATTGTTTTCGGTTTTTATGTTTTTGGCTTATTACAAAGAGAAATAAACCCACATTGGGCCAAAGTGGTGGTGTTAGCCACACTCCTCCTTTTTTTTTTCCACGAGGAAGGCCAGTGCTGGGCTCAGTGGGACGTATATATGCTGAGGACAAGGAGAAATTCTCGAAGAATCTTTGAGACTATTTTAACAGCTAAAGGTCGTCGGATCAATAAAACGATGCCGTAAAACGGACTTCGATTTCGTTCATTTGACCTGGATTTCCTTGACATCCGCTTTTTATTACTTTGGATTTAAACTTTGAAATGAAATGAAAATATTTTATTTGAAGCATAATCACAAAAGTAATCCATACATATAATAAAACTATAGAGGTCGAATGTCTGTACATAGAAAATGCTTTAAATCATGTCAGGGGGATGTAAAAAGAGGTAAAAAACACTTTTTTTATTTATTTATTGCTTCTCTGTCAGTTTGTACGGGCTAATCTCCGAAATGGCTGGACCGATTTCAATGAAATTTTGCATGGTGATACCTTATATCTCTGGTCAACATCTTAGATACTTTTTATTTCGGAAAATTAAAGGGGGATAGTTAAAAAACCAGTAAAAGCGGACATAGTCGCAGGCAACAGATAGCACAATAAAAAATGAAGATGAACATGTAGTATCATGCGTTGAAAGTGGCTTCCGCTCAGCTTATTGGCTTATGCCACTGGTTTTCAGTGAGCACAGGTGACAATGACAACAACATTTAAATATCTGATCCTACTTTTATAACTTTACGAATTTTGAATCCTAAGTACTATTCGTATTTCTGTACAATAGTCTTAAAATAAATCCCTTGCAAGCTGCAACAGAATTTAAAATCAGCTAGGTTTTACAATGGAATGTTAAGCCAACCCTAATTTGAAAGAAGGCTATTTGAATTGCCCATCAACTTAAAACTTTATGAAAAGCTTATTGTGTCCTACATACATTTGACGAGCTCCGTGGTCGAGTGGTCTGTACGCCGGTCTCAAGGCGTCGCCATCTTGAGTGGTCCTGGGTTCGATCCCCAGCGGAGGCAAGTATTTGGGTGATGAATTTTCAGACATTTGTTCTCCAGTCTTGGATATTCATTATATATGTATAATATTATATATTTTCTCAATAATTATGTATCTATTAAATATATTTGTCCGTCATCTAGTATCCGTAACACAAGCAGCATTTAGTTGCTTAAAATGGGACTAGTTGATAGGTGTGAATGTCTGAGGATATTAATTATTATTTTTATTATACAAAAAGTCACGCCTTTTACCCATAGGGGTAGGCTGAGATATTTCTTATTCTTCATCACATTGCTCGGTGATTTCGGGTACATTTGACCTTGCCCTTCTCAAAAACGTCTTTGATTTAGTCGAAAAACGTTCGCCTAGGTCTCTTTTGTTCCGTATCGTGTAAATATTACAAAATCTATGAAAAAAACAGAGAGCAACCGACGCCAGAACAGTTGCTAGAACTTTGTCTCTGCGTTTGTAGAGGACACGCACCACGCACAATGTATTACTATATGACTAACTTATAATATAGACTCTACTGTCCAGTCAAATGCAAAAATTTGTATATGAATATGTTGCAGTCAAAACCCTTTAACCAGTCAAAAGTACTTTTGAACGAACAGATTGGTCAAAAGTTATTTTGACTGAAAATGTTAGGATATGGTTATTTTTTATTATGACTCATAAAAATATTGTTTTTAAGGGTCATAAAAAATAACCTTAACCTAACGCAAAATTATGAATATAGTCATTTATGCATAACGCGTGCCTAACTGCGTTTCTAACCAAACATTTTCAGTCAAAACCACTTTTGACCAATCTGTTCCGTAAAAAGCAAATTTTGCGTCTGCGCGGACGAAATTGAGTGCAGAAGCTAGTTTCGCAATTTTATTTGGTAAAAAACAGATTTTCTTTATTTCTTTCTACTAAGTAAATTTATAAAAGTGTGTTCGGTGTTCGCATACAATAGTTGATTCTATTCAGTCTAGTTTTCTGACCGTTGAGAGGTTAAATCAAATTACGATTCATGAGACACTCCAATGTAGCTTTTTCCGTTTAACCCCTTGGGCACTGACCTCTATTTATAAACGCTGGACTGGCTATTCCATAAAAAAGGACAGCTAATTTTTGTGCCAATTTGAAGCGCCACCGTGAGTGTACTGAGAACTTATTAGTTTTCAAATGGCTCTTTAGACAAATCTCTATAATCTGTGGTCCAATACTAGAATTAGTTTCAAGTAGACTCACTACTGCTGTCAGCGCCAATATGGCGATTTTCAATTATGCACAATAAACTGGTACTGATCACCAGTCCAGCGAGTATTATTACAGGTCAGTGCCTTTGAGGGTCTGCGCGATCACTGGTGCTCGCAAACAAAGATGATTCTATAGTGTCTGACTTTCTGACCATTGGCAGGCATAACTCTAAAGAAGAACGTGATACGACATCGATTGAAGAGATATTTTTAGAGCACAATGAATATTTATAATATTTATGAGGTACCCAATCCTTCGTACTTATTCAGCGTGAACACGTTCTCTTGAATCTTCTGTTTTCAAGGCTTTAAGAGCAATTTTAGCGTGGGCTATGTTTTTTACTGACACTTTCTGGAAAACTTCCACGCAACACCGTAGGTATTTGTTTTAAATTTAACTAATTCTAAAGTATGTTGTCTGAACAGGCAGTTACTGTGGCGGTCAGGAAGAAAATTTACACGAAAACAAGACTTATTAGCATTCGATGAACATACATACTTCCACAAACACCGGTGATCGCGAAACAATTAAGTTTCTATTGGGTCTCGTTTTATAAAAGTGTGTTAACATTTTTAGGGTTCCGTAGTCAACCAGGAACACTTATAGTATCGCCAAGTCCGTCTGTTGTCTGTCCGTCCCCAGATAATCTCAGTGACCGCTAGCTAGCACAAGAAAGCTGAAATTTGTTACCGATATGTACATCAATCACACCGACAAAGTGATAAAATAAAAAGTGAAAAAAAATGCAAGTTGAAGAGGGATATTAACGCTTGATATACTTTTAGATAGGTATTTAAAAATAAATATAGGTTAACTGAAATCATTTGTTGATAATGCTAATATTTTCGGGAATAAAAGCTCCAAAAGAAAAAAATGTGCCCCCCTAACTATTACTTAAGCCATAAGTTTAAAAAATATGAAAAAAAATCTCAAAAGAAGAACTTTATTCTTTAAAAGAATCAATTAACGCAGCAAAATATAAGAAAAAAAATTACAGCATATCAAAACTCAAGAAAATTCGCCGACTTGTAGGTAGAGTTTTTTTAGAAAGCATTTTTTAAGAAAGTTAGGTCTAGCTTTGTTATGAATGATTGTAAGTTCACAAGTTCTCAATAAATCTATCGGTCACAAGTGACTTCCCTGACTGTACCTACATATTCAATTTTGTACGAAGATAAGAATTCTTAATTAATCAAAGTATCACCGAAAGACATTGAGAGAGAACGAACCATTTCATTCGAGACATTACTGATAATTTTAATCAGGCATCAAACTCATATAAATCCGATTATATTTCAGATTTTATTGCGCAGAACAGCGAATCTTTCAAGAACAAAATTTATTGCTACAGTAATTATTGGAAAGATTTTAGTACAGTGGACAGCACGGCAATGCGTCGTCTTGAGCCTATACACGTCTTGAGCCTATACCCTTCATTATGGAGAAACACATGAGGAGTATGGGCCGTAACACCACCATTCTGGCCCAATGCAGGTTGTTGGGTAGAAACGGTTAACGTGCATTCCGAAGCACGGAGGAGTTCGAGATCACAATGTTTTGGTCACCCATCCACGGCCTGACCATAGCGAAGGTTGTTTTGTTTTCGATCGAAAGCGTACTAACCACTACGCCACCGAGCTCCTCTCTCCTCTGTATGTAATTTATTGAAAGTAAAATTTATTTGTTGTAGCGACTATAAACCCTTATCGATGTAAATGATTGGTGTCCAATAATATATTGGGTCCTTACCTATGAAATTGGTGTTTTTTTCTCTCTTAGTATTTTGTCTGTAACTATTAAGATTCAGAGTATTCCTAAAAAATAATTACCTCGTCTAAAAATAGACTATATTTTTGAGCTCTTTTGATTTGTTTTGATAATTTGTTGTAAGTTTAATTGTGTTAAAATTGGACACGGAGACAACTCTTTTTAAGTGCCTCCCGAATACATCATTTTATTTGCATTCACTTAAAAACGATAAATATTTTTTATGAAGTGTGATATTACACATATTACTAAAGCTTGTCTAAGATAGATGCCAAATATTATTATCTTTGGATTTGTCGTTGTGAAGAAAACTGAAAAAATTTTAGTATGGAAAATGCAGAATTCCCAAGAATCTCCACACAACACCAATTTCATAGGTAAGGACCTAATATAATCCGTACATTATGCGTCACAGAGAAGCGTGCTAACACACTCCTCTACTACGCCGCGTTTAGTACAGTAGACAACTCGGCAATGCAGCCATAACAAGAAGTACCTTTAAATTGATTCTTGGGAGGAGCAGTATCTCCCAATACAAGTATTTTACATGCTTCCTGTGAGATTCTGGCCACGGCATATATGAAAAATTGTATGTTATGGAAATAAAGAATTTATTATTATTATTTGTATCTTAATTTTTTCCTTTTATTTTTAACTAATTTAGAAAACCGGCATTTCTCACAGATGTCACCGGTCCAATCCATAGCACTGAATTTCGATAAAACTCACGACTTGTTCCCATAGGGGTAGGCCGAGATGACTTCTTTCCACTTGCTACGATCTTTATAGCTTTTGATCAGCTAGCCCACTCTTAAACGCAATCCCGATCGAGCGAGATTGAGATTTTGATGATTGGCAACAGTGTCGCAACTGAAAAGTAAGAAACATCACAATCTCAATGTCGATCGATAGGGATTGCTTTCAAGAGGCTAGCTGGTCAAAAGCACCTAAGATCGCTGAGCATGTATGAGAGCTGTTAAGAGAGTGGTTGAAACGAAATTATAAGGTACCCCTAAATTCAGTATAAAAGAAGTTTCTGTTTAAAAAGAACTAACATAAAAAATAAGATAATTAAACCTCATCCTTTTATTGCAAGCGAAACTGTGTGCAATAGTTAGCAAGCAGACATAAACCACAGATTCTGTAAAATCTTTAAAAAAAAAGCTACCTTCTAACTATTTTGTTTTAACCTTTTACAGAAACTGTACAACAGTAAACTGTTATAGACTTTATGTAGAATACCTACAATCTTAATCTTATTTTAATTTTAAATAACTGTGTTACATAACCCAATGGTGACTGGTATACACGGCCAGTCATACCACAGCTAGATATTGACCTCGAGACCACCTTTATCCTTGCGTAATAAAAGCTATTTTCGTAAATCAACTGTACACCTTGACGTGGTATCGACTGTACTTTTACGTAATTTCAGGATGTGACGTCATAAAATTCTAAAACCATTGTTTATTTATCCGCTGTGCCGATGTAAGTTCAGAGTGTTGCGTCATGGCGAACGCAAACCATGTTCTAAAATATTTTTAAGGTAAACAAGAATATTAACGATCGAAAAGATATAAGACTTTTTACTTGATTAAAACTAAATCACAGTAAATTCTTCAGCTCGTCCACATTCCAACGGCCCTATTTTTTGAATTTTGAGATTCTACAAAAAGTCTAGAAGAAATGCGTTAGAATGAGTAACGTGGTCAACAACAATCGAAACGAAAACGAGTAATAATATAAACATCAATAGCTTGCGAACACCGGTGATCGCGATGTCATAATAGGCAGAGGTTAAACACCCACATTGCGCCCCCGTCCACATATAACAAGGAGCCACTATTGCCTTGAATGGGACAAATTCAAAGAGAATAGATATTCATTGCTGAGAAATTAAATATTTACCTCATTAGTCGAAGTGGGACTCAAACCAGCGACCAATTGCTCGTGTAGTACCGATTTTCTGTCCTTTTCAGTACAGTAGAGTCAAAAAGTAGGTGTGTACATTTTAGAGGTGACATTATTTATTTCCTTCTAATAAGAGTCATTTACTGTTGAAAGGGGTTACTTATTATGGAGCTAACTGTACCTGTCTATATCTAAACAGTTATTTGAAATGTTAAAAGTCTCTATATCAAAACTATAAATTTGAATGGGGGATATAACCCCATTTAATTTCATAAAATTACAAGCACGTAAATAGGTAGAAAGAAAAAGAAAAACAATTATTGACCACAGATTTCACAATACCGTAGTAACCTCGAACTGCAGAGAAAATGTTATAATTATACGATTTTTTTGTTGCAAGATGGAAAGTACAACTCACGTAAAATTGTTTAAAATAATTATTTATTAAAGTAAAATCACATAGAAATGTGCGCTCCAATTTAACATTTTTAAATTAAAACGTCAATGATCACGTGTAGGTTTACACGTGGAGTATCCTGGCCGGTCCTGACCTTCCTCATAGCTACAGCGCATCTTCTGCACTCCTCAAACCGCGCATAATCAATAAAACACACCGGGACGTAAGGAGCAACCTTTGCGAACACCTCGTGCTTAACCTCTTTGCTTGCTTTAACTTCCTTTTTACGTAATATTTAAAACTTTTTAATTTTGTTTTTATTTTTTATTTCGACTTGTTTACCTATTTTTTTTAGGTTGTGTCAACTCTGTTTTTCCGCTTTTCATTTATTGTCAATTTATGACAAATATACTTAAAATAATGCACTTAATTCAAATGTTACCAAATACTGTTATTCTATTTTAATGGATTTTAATGAAAAAGAATGATATAAACTGAAAAGTAAGTGAAAAATAAATAGGATGAAAATTTGAACAAGAATTTTTAACACTTACGGAAAATCACAATTCTTCGAAAAGTTCGACCTCTTTTATTTTATTTAGAAGCGCATCGATAACATCAATTAACACCGGCAATTTATAATCATCCGCCAAATTATTTTTAAATTTGACATTCGAACTGCGGCCACAGCGTCTGAGCAGACGGATATCCGACACGGGCGTGCTGCACTGACTGCCGACATAAGAATCGGACCAAGGATGTACAACTATGTGGAGTTTTATCGATAATTACCTCTATAAGACACACTTTTAAAGACTTTAATCATTTTGTTTCTTTTTAGAAAGATGTAATCATAGTTAATTAAAATGAAGTTAGAAATCATTAGCATAACATAAAAGGTGTAATTTATTTAATTTGACTTAAAAAGCATTATTTGAAAAATATATGTAAATATAAAACATTTAATATTATTGAAATTCCCAATCTTTTTTCAACAATGATAACAAACTATGATTTAATGAATTTCACTACAATAATGTCAATAAAATCTACCACGACCTTGTTATAGTTCTAAATGTAATACATTATCCATATTGTTATTGTTACAATGCTGGTTAGGTACGAGTACATCTGCTCAACACGTTGAAAATTAACTAAATAGTTACCTTGAAAACTCTTTTCAGTAGACGTCACAGCGTCTATTTTCAAGATTTTTTCTTAAATTACACCATTACGTCAATCAACGTCCCATAATTGTAATGAGCTCACGAGACTATTACGCACCACTAATATTAATGAAAGTTAAGAAAATATAATGTACGTACATAGTGTACGAGGAGTTTACGATTACACAGCAGTTTTAGAATGTAAATAAATCTAAAAGCCACTAGACGCCTGCGAACTTCCTCGACTGCATTATGAAGTTTATAAATAAGGTTTGCTTTCAAATTGTGACTTAGAATATATAATTAATATCCGATATTTTTTAATGGATAAACTTAAACAGAAAATAATGCTAAAACATAATGTTTAATTTTTAAAAAAATGTAAAACGTCTTTGAAAAACTCATCTATTTCAAATGTAATTATGGTTATAAAAAATTGTATCGTAATATTTTAATAGGGCTATAGTTTTTATCGACATACAGGTAGCACTAAAGCCACCCCTAACGGGTGACGTCAACGCGCGAGGGGTGAGCATGCGCGAGACGTCTCGCCGCCATATTGGTTTCGTTCGGAACCTCTCAAGAACTAAAGTCAACGACGGATTCTGTTTGAAATATTTATATTTTACTTGCTAAACAAAAATTAACACTGATTTGTAATAGTGCCACTGAATCTACACTTAATATTTGAAAAATTCTAACACAAATATTGAAAAGAAACTAGTTATTAAGGGTCGTCTTTAGTAGAGCATCGGACTTTTCAAAATGTGTGTTCAAGGACCCAACTCGCAATTATTTGTATTTTTAATTAGAGGTACAGTAACATAGCGGTGAAAATCTTTCATCAATTTTCATTCAGTAGTTACTGAAAAATCGAAATGAAAAATTACATAATAACTATTTAAATTTTCATTTATGACTAATGAATGATATTTGTTCCGTGTTGGTCCAGGACACAAAAAGAATGTACCTAGCATGTCGTAAAGGCGACTAAGGGCGTATTGGGTACTGGGTCTGTGATTGTGTAGGCGATGAGCTAGCCACTTGTTACTACTCTTTCACGATTTTTCATCTGACCAAACCCAATTTTTGTATGGCTAAATGTGGTCTTAAGGAACACAGTGCTCCTTAGACTCTGCCTACCCGTTCGGGGATTACAGGCGTGATTGTATGTGTATGTGTGTTTGAATGATATTTGAAAATTGACAATTTTAGCTAGTCTGGAAGTGCCTCAAAATTGAGTTTCAAACAAAGAGACAAACAAGAAAGTGAGATAAATTTTACGTGGGATAATAGTGTTTTGACAGTATAGGAACGAGTCTCCTAACATCGTTCTTTTAACGAGTCCCGGGAGCGAGGCAGAGTAGAAAAATCTATTGTCTGGCCATCCAGGATACGAAGGATTAGATTAAGAATACAACAAAACATATATCCCTATGTCTTTTAGTTACGAGGGTGGATTGAAAAGTAATCGGCCTAACCAAGAAAATAAATATATAATAATTGAAATATATTTTTATTTTTCAACGTAATCACCATCAAGTTCAATGCACTTTTGCCACCTTCTCTTCCAAGCATTTAGCCCGTTGAAAAAAAATGATTCTTCCTTAGAGTCAAAATATGCGTCTACTGCTGCTTTGACCTCGTCGTTTGTCAAAAATCTTTGACCTCCCAAGTGCTTTTTTAGGTTAGGGAACAGAAAAAAGTCTGACGGTGCTAGATCAGGTGAATAAGGTGGATGCGGTAACAGTTCAAAGCCACAGTTGTAAATTTCTGCCATTGATTGAACAGACGTGTGAACACGAGCGTTATCTTGATGAAACAGGACTTTTCTTCAGATCATTCCTGGACGTTTTTCTTTTATTTCCTCTCGTAAACGACGTAGTAAGGTGCAGTAATAATCAGAGTTTATAGTCTGACCCCTTTCAAGATAATCAACCATAATCACACCCTTCGAGTCCCAGAATACTGAAGCCATCACCTTACTTGCCGACAAAATCGACTTAGCCTTTTTGGGGGGTGGTGAACCATGTCTTTTCCACTGTTTTGATTGTTGTTTTGTTTCTGGTGTACAGTAATGAACCCATGTTTCGTCCATAGTAACAAAACGATTAAAAAAATCACATTCATCAGCTTCAAATAACTCCAAACAGTCGCGTGCAATAGTCAATCGCATCCTTTTTTGCTCAACTGAAAGCAGTCGCGGAACCCACCTCGCAGACACCTTGTGGAAACCCAACACGTTGACTATTATGTTTTGAGTACGTTCATAAGAGATGCCTATAATCTCGGCTATCTCTCTAATTTTCAATCTGCGGTCTCCCATAACTAAGTCGAGTATTTTTTTAACATTTTCGTCAGTAGTGGATGTCGAAGGCCTTCCAGAGCGGGGTTCGTCTTGCACACTCTCTCTACCACGCTTGAATTCTGCAATCCATTTTTTGACGGATGAATATGAAAGAGCACAATCCCCTAATGTACTGACCATATCATCATGGATGGCTTTTGATGACAGCCCCTTCTTATGGAGGTACTTAATGACGGCACGCTGCTCGATTTGCTCCATTTGCGAAAATGATGTCAGATTGCTTTGTTAATAAATTTATAAAATTAAAACTAATTATCTCATACGTTTCAAACTTCACACAATTAACAGGTCTGAATTGGACTAAATAATGTGGGTAGATTTGATTTTTAGAACTAAATGGATCAGTGTTAGGCCGACTATTTTTCAATCCACCCTCGTACATATGTATACTTTATCATTTGACCTCTTTTCCTTCCTAAAAATAAAAAAAAAAAATACGTGTGGCACTCGGGACTGCCGCGGTAAAGCTATTGCATAGCATTTTGTATCAACTTATGCAATTATAATTTTATTTATTTATTTTATTCATGCAGTATTTCTTTTTCTTTGATATTAATTCAAGTTACACTTTTTGAGCGTGGTGACCGATAAGAAAACAAATTTTTCTATTATTAAATAAATAAAAAAAGTTAATATTGTTTTATAACAAACTATTATTATAAAAAACTATTATTAAATAAATAAAAAAAGTTAATATTGTTTTATAACAATATTAACTTTTTTTATTTATTTAATAATAGAAAAATTTGTTTGTACACAACGCCGTGTCGAAGACTGCCGAACTGAAACGACGTTAGACGATGCATGGCCTTCAAGCCACACCTCCTTGCGCATCGGAGTGGGGAGCGTGAGGTTTTTTCGTTACGGAATTTCTGGATTCGGTCCCCGCGCTCAAGGCCCGCGATAGAAGCTATGCAATAGCTTAATAACTATTAAAATTACAAGTTAGTAATATTACCCCTCATATTACATAACATGTAATTGAAACAATTTATATTGGCGTCATTTTGAACAAATATTTTACATATCGTCCTCAGCCTATACACGTCCTTTCTGGGCATAGGTCTTCCTCATATAGAACCACATAAAGAGTTTGGGCCGAAACGCCACAGTGGGACGTATATAGGCTAAGGAGAGATCCCAATCTTTCGTCGTATTTTTCTCTACAGATTTTAAATTAATTTATCCGTAGTCAACATGCTACGGTTACGGTTGAATGCTACGGAAATTTCGTAGCGGTATCGACCACGGTCGTAGCAAATAGTCATAAATAGAAAATAGACGGTTGTATGTGTCAAAATGTACCTAACACGCGAGCATTAAGCGAAATTAGCTACAATTACCAAGATAATAAGGTTTGGAAACTTGAATTCGTATGCATAACTAATTTGCATTTGAAGTCTTTTTTTATTTTTGTATTTATGTATGTTTTTGTATTTTTATTTACTAAAAAGATATTTTTTCCCATTTTTTTATAGATTAGATGATAGATAGAAAGAAATATTTTTTTTACGTAATAATAAGCTCATTATAAATAATTATTAATAAATGTATTGAGTTATGGTAGAAGTCGTCGAAAAAATTTTGTTGTTTACAGATGCTAGCTTCTGAGTTCAATTATCTAGTCCATTATTAATAACCTTCGATATTACCGTTTAAGCGATTTTCACCGAACATTCTTCCATAAATGAAGGTTAAAATTAGCGTGGGTAAACTTGCAGAGTTTACCCACGCAACTACTGCGTCAGAGTCAATGCGACTGCATGACGCCTCTCTAGCACTTTAAAAGGTCATAGACTTGAAATTTAACTGCGTACTTAGTAAATGGGTATACCTAATAGGCACTACTTTAAAATAGACTATACCGTCTGCCCGCTTCTACTGACGCTTGGAAATTAGAATAAATTGTAAAGTTATCGTCATTGTCGGCGTGTGCTGTGCGCACTCTGATGCCTCCGATTTCTCAAAATATAGTCGAAAATATAGGGTCCTTACCTATGAAATTGGTGTTTTTATTCTCTCTTAGTATTTTGTCTGTAACTATTAAGATTCAGAGTATTCCTAAAAAATAATTACCTCGTCTAAAAAAGACTATATTTTTGAGCTCTTTTGATTTGTTTTGATAATTTGTTGTAAGTTTAATTGTGTTAAAATTGGACACGAAGACAACTCTTCTTAACTGCCTCCCGAATACATCATTTGATTTGCATTAACATAAAAACGATGAATAATTTTTATCAAGCGTGTTCACACACATATTGCTAAAGCTTGTCTAATGATACATGCCAAATATTATTATCTCTGGATTTGTCGTTGTGAACAAAACTGATAAAATGTTAGTATGTAAAATGCAGACATCCCCAAAATCTCCATACAATACACCAATTTCATAGTTAAGGACCTAATATAATGATGAACTATGATGAAGAAATAGCTTATTTACGGCTTGTTTTAAACCTATGACCAAATTAGTTTTCTGTCGTGCATGCAAGGTCGGCAGTATTATGTTGTGCCTGGCACTACTGAGCGTACATCCTATTATTCATCAAACTATACTTGGTAAATGTCATAGCTAACTATAACTAGTGTTTTGTCTTTCTTATACAGTATTTCGTAAGAACATATCATCGTATCCCTATATCCTTATTTTATCATAATTTCATATACCTGTAGTACGTATAGGTCGCGAACAGTGCGGTTTAAAAGGAATTTCTTTCCGCGAACGCTTATGCTGTGATATGAGGTTCCTGCCGAGGTTTTCCCAAAGGATTACAGTATGGAGTTCTTCAAAAGGGAAGTGATTAGGTTTTAAGAGTCGGTAACGCGCGTGTGATGCCTCTGGTGTTGCTACGGTAATCGCTTCTCATCAGGTGGACCGTATGCATGCTTCTACCATTATAGTATAGAAAAAAATTCATAGTTATTACTGGCGACTGGCCGCTTCGCTCTATGTTTTATCTATAGCTGTAACGTCTTTTCTTTAGAATAATTGTCTGTCAATTACTTAGTTTATGAGAGTCAATCGGTTTACCAATATAGAGCTAGTTATTGTACATTTAGTTAAAAAGTGATTTGTCACTTTCTTTCTAATTTAGATTTGTGTTTAAAAGAAGAAAACAAAACACTCTGTAACTAAAATAGGTTTATTAAGCATTTAATATTTTTTATGAATAACACGGTTAGTGTTTCTATCAGTAATTTATACAGTCCACCTCACTCGCTATCAGTTATGGTTTTACTAGGGGGCAGCTGGTAAAGGTCGATTGAAGATGTGCGTGTGGTATGAGTGATCCTACTTCAAACCTTAACAATAGTACAACAGAACCTCTGTATATAATTGCTAGAGCATTACGGAGTAGTAAAAAATAAATTAAACCAAAAATAAAAAAGATATGGCCCATAAAGTGTATCACTCATACCGCAAGCTTTAAGAAAACGTCATGTGTATATCTCGGAATCTACAGCGTTTGCAATTATAATTTTTATGTGGATAAATCTATAAATATAATAAACATGAAGAGGTCGAATGTCTGTACCTTGGAAAAAAATGCTTAAAACCAAGTCAGGGGTATGTAAAAAGATGGAAAATACAAAAAAAAAATTATTTTTTCAAATTTTTTGTTTCTCTGTCTGTCTGTTTGAACGGGCTAATCTCCGAAATGGCTGGACCGATTTCAATGAAATTTTGCAAGGTGATACCTTATATCCCTGATCAACATCTTAGATACTTTTTATTCGACAGCTAGTTGTAAATATTTGTTAGAAGCCTGTTTTTCCGTTGACCCCCGTAGCGTTATCTAAGTAGGTATAGCGTGTTTGTTAGAACGTAGGTCGATCATTGTCGACACTGAAAATTATTATAATAATATTTTTTTGGTTTTTTGATAACATTTTCAGATAAATTGTTTCCCATTACGAGTAGGTAAGCTTTAGTTTCGCAATTACCACAACACCTCCCTATGTGTAAGAGTTCCTAGCTATAATGTACAACTGAGTGGTATTGCGTTGTTATGTAACATCTGAGTGAACATCGATTCAGTGCACCGTGAGGATGTTGTGTGCATCGATTTCAATATTTTGGCCTTTTGCCAAGCCTGGCCGCAAGGTCGGGGCGACATTGGAATGAAACCAGGCTATGGAACTTTTAACTTAATCTAAGCAATAATAGCTGTTTCTTTGCTTTGTTTATTAGTAGTTATTCATTGAATTATTTGTTGTTTGCGTTATTTACAGATATATAGTAATATAGGTAGTTATGCAATAAATATATACGTTATGAGGTTCTACTCACAGTTTTACATTACTTTGATAACGCAAGTATAACAATTTGTAATGAAACCAAGCTCGCAAATTTTTAACATCTGCTGTGACGTCACAGCCGTAATTTTCAGACGGGAGATCCAAATCCCGACGTTTGGTCGGGGTTTTCGAGAACGCACAGTACATGCATTTGCGTCATCTATGTTAATTTATTTATGGGTTCTGTCAAAGATACTTTTGCTACTCCCTGTTTTGTCTATCTTTCTGTTTATTGGTTGCTATAGTTAGTTTGTTCTAGTAAATACAAGTTATTTTGTATCCGGTATTATCTCTTATTTAATTATCCTCCAACAACCAGCAAGCTCACCAACAGGTCCTACCTACTGCAAATACGGTGGGGGGTTATTTTTCCGACATTTGACTATGACGGGCGTGATTTTTATTTCGATGATTGTAATATTGTTTCAGAGTGGATATTGTTACGTTAAATCAGTGTAGTTTTGTGTAATAAGTATCTGTGATGATGTGCAATGTGGAGGATATTTGGCGCCAAAATCTCCCAGAATGCATTGAAATGTATTTCACTTGCATTTCAATGCAAATGAATACTTTATACTACTAAAGACTAGACTGGACATAATGTATACGACTCTCTCTGTATCCATGGTCATAAACAATAAACAAAAAAAGCAAATGCTGTCTGAAAAAGTTCCTTTGCTATTTTTCCACATTAGATCGTAGGAAATCATTAGGTACCTTTCACTTCTAAAGACTGGACTGGACATAATGTATATGACTGAAGGACTCTGTATCCATGGTCATAAACAGTAAACAAAAAAAAAACAAAAGCTATCTGAAAAAGTTCCTTCGCTATTTTTCCACATTAGATCGTAGGAAATCATTAGGTACCTTCATTCTTAAATAAACAGAAACAATCATGATGTATAGGTCGCCGCTGGCTTCGTGGTTTCACAATTATATTTGTTTAAAAAACCAGATTTAAACTTTATAGACTGGGAAACAACTTTCTCAATATATTCTTTTATTTCATTACGTTGGTCATTCATTATATTAGGGTTGATTGCTTTTTTCCTTCACTGGGGTTAATCAATTGATGGAATCTGGACAGGAACGCGGAGAGATATAAAGAGAAACGAGGGTAGGTATATGGAGTAAATAAAACATAGGCAATAAATTGAATAAGCCGCATGTTTATTTATGTATGATATAAGTAAGTATGTACATAATTTATTTACAAAAAATATTTCGCGCAATTTTGAACCCAATCAAAAGTCGAATTATGATAGGAATGTTAACCTTAGCCGGATGTAATAGGTACTATAGGAATGCATTTTTCTACATATTTCTACTTTGGCTTTTAATTATAGAAAAATATTTTCACTCGCACACTCTAGAACTATTCATTCATAGAACAGATTAATTAGGTATATTAAATTTTAAGACACTAATTCTACACACTTTAAGAATAGACTGCAATTATTTTGATAGTATTTAGGTACGTATTAATATTTATTTATAATTTTAATAATCAATCAATGAAATCTTTGGCACTAACTTACGTCCGATCCAAACCACTCCGTTTAAATCTAAATAATGATATTTGAGGCTATCTGTTACAAAGTCACTGAATTATATACAGAATGAATTTTTCCAAGTCGTACTCTTATTTTTAAATAATTTCTTAAAAATCCAATGATGCAGTTTTTATTTTCATCAACATTGCAGTGCGAGCATAGAACTTCGATAGCCGCCATATTTGATCGACAAAAGCATCCGTCCTTTTCACTCCTTTGGGTTATCTGTCAAATTTATCGAATTTATCGAAAATTGTCGATCTTAGACGTCAAATTGGGCTAACGCAGATTCGCGACTTCTTTGAGCTTCTTTTCGATATTCCTCATAGTTTAGGATTTGACCCTGCAGGCCCACTTGAAAAATTCATCTGTATATTTTAGGGTATACATAGTCTCACACCTTTAGTTACAGGCATCGATAAAATGTGTAGTTATATTTATATTGGACAAAATTTGGTACCTTTTAACTAATTTCCCTAGACTGACACTAATACTGTTAAGGACGAGACACAATTGATTTCCTATTGTGTGTACAAACGTATCAGATGAGGAGTCGATCCTAAAAATAAGTAAGCATACGCACCACAGATATACATTTCCATAGATGACGCAAATGCATGTACAGCGCGTGTCCGAAAACCCCGACAAAACGTCGGGGTTGGTAGCTAACTAGTCTGCGTGCGTCTGAATGATTGCAAAAACTAAAAAATATGCCACGATGTGTGAGGAGGGGCGTCAGCGGCATCGATATCTTTCAATCAGCTTCAATACAAATCGTTATACTTGCGTTTTCTATGTAAATGTATATCTGTGATAGTCACAGACTCTCAAATAAATCTGACACAAATTTTCTACAACACAGAATTTGCTTCGCCAGACCCCTACCAAGAATTTGTTCTACGCTAGGAAGATGCAGTGTTGAAATGGTTATGTTTCACAATCGACGAATTTCAAACCCGTTGCGTAGAAAAATAAGTAGGTACAGTCAGCGTCAAATAGTTACTGACACTCGGGTGTTCAATTAAATAGACACTACCGAAAAGTCAATAATATTGGTACAAATAAAGTTCCAACAACACGAAAAACTTTCCTTATTGTATTATAATAATATTGAAGCTCTTTTGTGTGTTTAAGAATATGGAAGCTTTATTTATACCGATATTATTGACATTTTGGTAGTGTCTATTTAAATGAACACCCTAAAATGTTTTACATTGTAGGTACAGTCAGCGTCAAATAGTTAGTGACACTCAGGGTGTTCAAATAAATAGACGCTATCAGAAAGTCAATAATATCGGCACAAATAAATTTTCCATTTTGTTCTTAACAATGGAAACGCTTTGTGTTGACAACATTACGGATGTGTCTATTTATATGAACACCCTGAGTCATCATTAGCCTGCCCTTTTCCCAATTTCATTTGGGGTCGGCGCAACGAGTCTTTCTCCTCCACTCTCCCCTATCACACGCCATATCAACATTCACTCCCATTCTAGCCATGTCCTCATTCACACAATCTATCCATCTCTTCTTCGGTCTTCCTCTCCCGGCATTACCATCCACTCTCATATTCATAACTCTTCTCGTTACATGCTCATTCTCTCTTCTCAAAATATGTCCATACCACGACAGCCGCTTTTCTCTCAACCTCTCTATCACTGGAGCAACTTTCAGGCATCCCCTGATATACTCATTCTTCACACTATCAATCTTCGTCACTCCACACTTACATCTAAACATACGCATTTTGGCCAAATGCAATCTATATTCATCCATCTTTTTGAACACCCTGAGTGTCCCTTACTATTTGACGCTGACTGTACTTGAATTTTGTATATGTTTACAGGCTTAGAAAATATTTTTAAAGTAAAACTTGAGGTGTAATAAAATTAAAATAGAGATCATCAAAAAAAGCCAAGCTCGTATCAGCAGTCAAATAAATTAAGCAATAAATAAATGCGGTTAACATTTGAATTGTTTTGTAGCATTTCCATAAAAGAGATTTCAAATGTTTTGTAAATAATAAGCTGAATTTGGTCAGCGATGTGGTGTTATGGCCCACAATCTTCATGTCTCCATGTAAGGCCTGTACTCAGCAGTAGGGCGTATATAGCCTAAATACGCCGTGGGTGTGATGTGCATAATAAAAATATTTTTATTTCTGACAAAAATAAAAGGACATACTTTTAGCTCACCGGATAAGCAAACTGAAGTGGCAGTGGGCTGGTCATATTAGCCGTAGAACTGACGGCCGTTGGGGCCGTGAAGTTCTCGAGTGGAGACCGCGTCTCGGTAAACGTAGTGTAGGACGCCCTGAGACCAGATGGGATGACGATATTCGTCGGTTAGCTGGAGTGGGCTGGATGAGAACGGGCGAGAATCCCGAGCGGTGGCGTGCGTTAGGGGATGTCTATGTCCAGCAGTAGACAGGAGTAGGCTGAAGGTGATTTCTGCGTATCTTCCAATTTGAGCGTCCCGGAGACTCACCCTGTTAGTTTTTTTACATGACAGGCAAGGTTTTGGCCTTCGTCTAAAATTGATTGTAAGTGACGTAAAGCTGGAGGTGAGGCTAGTTTCACCTATATTCATCATCAACTGAGGAACTGGCTAGTGACCCATTATAGACGGGATCCAAAGTTCTCGCCTTCCTCAAACAATCCGGTGAATCTTCAACCAATAGCCAACCTTTCAAAATAAAAGAAAAACAAAACGTGTTCATGTTGATGCTCATCGAACCAAATAACTAAAATCGTGAACTCAATACATTGAATGTTTTCAAAGAGCCTTTATCATCATCATCTCAGGCCACTGCTGGCTTAGCTTAAGTCTCCTTCAAGGTCTCCACGACAAACAATCCTGCACTACCCGAATCTAGGCCTGGCAGGTCGCAGTTCTCTAGAATAAAGGGCAGGTCGGACCTGATTGCCATTCTCAACTGTCGGATATCGAACGAATCACGGTATACATGTCACTTTTTACATCGGCGAGTCAGAGTGAGACGGGACGACACTTTCCGAATCGAGTCAGCGTGTAGTCAGCTGCAAATACGCAGCCGCGACTCTACAACTTTTCCGGCCCGATCGTCAGTTCTACGAACAAAGTGTCTTGTCCACTGCTGCACAAGGCTCGTAGTTCTTTGAACTAAGTCGGTGACATTAGTTCTATCTGCTCATAATATTGGCCATGCAGGGCCTCAAATAGTGACAGGCCAGTATAAATAGCCTAGATCAAAGTAGAATCGCACCTAAAAAGGATTAAAGCTATTAGAAAATTTGGAATAACACACACCTGTGACGAGTTGACTCACGAGATCCTACTACGGAAAAGTCCTCCCTTGCATACTTTTGTTAAAAAAAATATATTTTTATGGTTGGTTGATGACAATAACGAGTTAATAACAGCCATACGAATATCAGCTTTATGAGATTAGGGTTTGGATTTACCATATCTGCTTAAGTTCCTGATAACTTAACTGACAGATAAATAAATAATTGTAATGTTCAAAATGAAACAGAAATTGCAGAAAAAAGCAGATTGTAGCATCCTTATGTGATATAAAATGTGCAAAAATAGTGTAACTGTTTTGTCTTTAATTTTACATACATACATATAATCACCACTATTATCCCCCAAGGGTTAGTCAGAGACTAGGCAAAAGCACTGCAAAAGCAGTCCATCGCCATAGGCCGCGCTTCACCAAGCAGTGACTGTATTCAGCGCGACAGGTGGTGAGCCCGTCGCCGCTATAAGCTATTTTCTTTTAATATGATTTTTATTAGTGTTTTTGATATTTTGACTTTTATTATTATTGTTATAAAATTTCTAGAGCGAATATTTGTTCTATGTGCATGTTATTCAGTGTAAAGAGTAAGGTAAGAAAGAATCGAAATTGAACCCTATTGTAACTAGCATAAAGTCTACCTTATGTAAATAACAATAGGTTTCTATTAACCTCATACAAGGGTCGGAACCGTTATTTTAAATAACGTTATTGAAACGTTTCATATAGTTCTTTGTATGTGTTCTTTCCATTGCATTTATATTCGATAACCGGTTTTAATGGGCAGGGCTTCCAAGCGGCGGCGAGTCACCGCCCACCGCGCCGTGGCGTGGTTTGTTAAAATAAAAGCGTTTTACGAACGAAATCATTATTTTATTTAGTTCTTCATGAAAGTTTTTTATAACGTTCCGTTCGAACATAAACGAAAATTAACGTTCTTTAGGCATTTAAGCCGATAACGTTTCAA
This sequence comes from Parapoynx stratiotata, assembly GCA_910589355.1. Classification (NCBI taxonomy): domain Eukaryota; kingdom Metazoa; phylum Arthropoda; class Insecta; order Lepidoptera; family Crambidae; genus Parapoynx; species Parapoynx stratiotata. Next base: position 9,091,658 of record OU342482.1, read on the forward strand.
AAAATATTCCGGTATCCGACCCCTGACCTCATATACAAGCAGTCATACTAGTAACTACTAGGCATAGTACTATAATTTGACAAGATGATATAATGTATGTCATCACAGAAAATAATAGGAAAATAATATTTATAGTTATTATAGCTATAACATTTTATTCACTGGTTAAAACATCAATGCTACTATCAATTAATATTTATAACACTAATATTGTATTTTTTATATTTGTTTGATATTTACTAATAAATACTATTTACATATAATTTTTAAACCTAATTTACTCTAGCGGTATTTCAGAAAAAGAAATCCACACAAGTTTTTTAAAGGATTCAGGCAAGAATTGTTTATAATAAATTTCAATAAAAGAAATAGTTTAATAAATCTAAATCTTTACAAAAATCATTTGTGACACAATTCAAGTAGTTTGAATTTGACATATCAATTTGTCATGACAGCGATGACATGTGAACTGTCACTGTCATTTACATAAAATTATTATACAATACGCGGAGAAGGGTTGTGTAACTTGCCACATTATCACTGTTTTTGTACTAACGAAATAAACGAATACTCAACAGTAATTTATACAATACGTAACACAGACAAGCTAACATAACAAGGAATTGTGATTATAACAACTTACGTACACCAAAACAGTTCTTACAACACAGACAATAAGGTTCGGTCGCATTCAAAAGTCCATTCACACTAAACATTCAAAAACTTAAATAGCTTGCACGGAAATCATACACTTATTGACATCTGTCCTGTCCTCAGCATATATACGTCCCACTGCTGGGACAGTCCCGTTTGTTACGGCCCATACTCCTCATGTCTTCCTCATGGAGAAACACATGAGGAGTATGGGCCGTAACACCACCCAGCCCAATGCGGGTTGGAGGGTAGAAACAGTCGCAATAGCGACCGGGACCAACGGCTTAGCGTGCCTTCCGAAGCACGGAGGAGCTCGAGATTTTTGTTTTGGTAACCCATCCACGGCCTGACCATGGCGAAGGTAGCATTGTTTTAATCGAAAGCCAAAGCGTAATAACCATTACGCCACCGAGCTCCTCACACATCTGCCTGAAATAAATTTCAATTTGATCAAAGTGAATCAAAGTGATCCTAATTTAGGACTCAATGCAAAACAAAAAGATTTGTATCACGTTTCGACAGGCTCTGTTCTATGCGATAATTTTTACCTATCAATTGGTCTGGACTGGATTTGAATGGACTTTTCAATAGTGACTTTTGAAGGAAACATCGAATCAATGTAGTTAAATTACCTTGTCTGTTAGTGACGTAGACTTTCTAATTCTATCCTCCATCTTCAAATATTATTAATCTCACTCATACTTAAAGTACTTTGATATTGTGACGATTCTGCACAAGTCATCGCACTCAAACAGTTTTAAAAATCGTTCGAAATTCAGCGCTCGTTAACGTTCTACGTATTCCGAAAACACGCAATGTCATCACTTATTAACGCACTGTCACTTAACTGTCACTTTGACACATTTGGCATAGAGTTTCAACTTGTTCACTTAAAGGCCCGTTTAAGAAATGCACTGTGAAGATTATTTGACGTCTCCTTTAAGTGCCCTGTCTAGGACAGATTTGGACGCGATCTCCACGGTGACAGTTTTGCTGATGGTTGACAGGCCTTGGTCTGATGATGGGGTCTCGCAGATTGGCTCGGTGAGGATCCTGAGCGAGGAAACCTTGGCTCGCTGGTATGCTGTCACTGTGTTCATGCCGAGGAATCTGGAAGCGAATAGGGACATTTATTATTCAAGATGTTGGGTAAAATGTTTCCGATTAGATGGTAAATGGGTCACATTAACCATTATTTCATCGCAAAGTACAAGAAATGTTATGTAACGGCAAAAACAATAGGGAAGACAGAAAATAGATAGATGTGATTAATCTAAATTACATAGTATGTGATTACATGAAATTGCTCTGTATGTGACTGATGTGTTATTATATCTGACGTATATATGGGTGTTTTTGTCGGTGTGTCGACACAAGTGATTGCTGTGTGTCATCGTAATATGACTGATTTGACAGATAGTTACCTGACGGCGACATAGCAGACGAGTAGCGCTGCTCCAGCAGCGAGCACCCTGACGACGGGGGACACGAACAGCTGTATGACGACCCAAGCGGCCGCGCCCGCGCCGCACATGCACGCCACGGCCAGCGCCGTGCGCGCCCAGTGCGAGCACGTGAAGCCGCGCTCCCACTCCACCCTGCACACACACACCCGCGCATGAGACACACACACACGCACGCCACGGCCAGCGCCGTGCGCGCCCAGTGCGAGCACGTGAAGCCGCGCTCCCACTCCACCCTGCACACACACACACTCGCGCATGAGACACACACACGCACGCACGCCACGGCCAGCGCCGTGCGCGCCCAGTGCGAGCACGTGAAGCCGCGCTCCCACTCCACCCTGCACACACACACCCGCGCATGAGACACACACACACGCACGCCACGGCCAGCGCCGTGCGCGCCCAGTGCGAGCACGTGAAGCCGCGCTCCCACTCCACCCTGCACACACACACACTCGCGCATGAGACACACACACGCACGCACGCCACGGCCAGCGCCGTGCGCGCCCAGTGCGAGCACGTGAAGCCGCGCTCCCACTCCACCCTGCACACACACACCCGCGCATGAGACACACACACACACGCACGCACGCCACGGCCAGCGCCGTGCGCGCCCAGTGCGAGCACGTGAAGCCGCGCTCCCACTCCACCCTGCACACACACACCCGCGCATGAGACACACACACACACGCACGCACGCCACGGCCAGCGCCGTGCGCGCCCAGTGCGAGCACGTGAAGCCGCGCTCCCACTCCACCCTGCACACACACACACTCGCGCATGAGACACACACACACACGCACGCACGCCACGGCCAGCGCCGTGCGCGCCCAGTGCGAGCACGTGAAGCCGCGCTCCCACTCCACCCTGCACACACACACCCGCGCATGAGACACACACACACACGTACGCACGCCACGGCCAGCGCCGTGCGCGCCCAGTGCGAGCACGTGAAGCCGCGCTCCCACTCCACCCTGCACACACACACCCGCGCATGAGACACACACACACACGCACGCACGCCACGGCCAGCGCCGTGCGCGCCCAGTGCGAGCACGTGAAGCCGCGCTCCCACTCCACCCTGCACACACACACCCGCGCATGAGACACACACACACACGCACGCACGCCACGGCCAGCGCCGTGCGCGCCCAGTGCGAGCACGTGAAGCCGCGCTCCCACTCCACCCTGCACACACACACCCGCGCATGAGACACACACACACACGCACGCACGCCACGGCCAGCGCCGTGCGCGCCCAGTGCGAGCACGTGAAGCCGCGCTCCCACTCCACCCTGCACACACACACCCGCGCATGAGACACACACACACACGCACGCACGCCACGGCCAGCGCCGTGCGCGCCCAGTGCGAGCACGTGAAGCCGCGCTCCCACTCCACCCTGCACACACACACCCGCGCATGAGACACACACACACACGCACGCACGCCACGGCCAGCGCCGTGCGCGCCCAGTGCGAGCACGTGAAGCCGCGCTCCCACTCCACCCTGCACACACACACCCGCGCATGAGACACACACACACACGCACGCACGCCACGGCCAGCGCCGTGCGCGCCCAGTGCGAGCACGTGAAGCCGCGCTCCCACTCCACCCTGCACACACACACCCGCGCATGAGACACACACACACACGCACGCACGCCACGGCCAGCGCCGTGCGCGCCCAGTGCGAGCACGTGAAGCCGCGCTCCCACTCCACCCTGCACACACACACCCGCGCATGAGACACACACACACGCACGCCACGGCCAGCGCCGTGCGCGCCCAGTGCGAGCACGTGAAGCCGCGCTCCCACTCCACCCTGCACACACACACACTCGCGCATGAGACACACACACGCACGCACGCCACGGCCAGCGCCGTGCGCGCCCAGTGCGAGCACGTGAAGCCGCGCTCCCACTCCACCCTGCACACACACACCCGCGCATGAGACACACACACACACGCACGCACGCCACGGCCAGCGCCGTGCGCGCCCAGTGCGAGCACGTGAAGCCGCGCTCCCACTCCACCCTGCACACACACACCCGCGCATGAGACACACACACACACGCACGCACGCCACGGCCAGCGCCGTGCGCGCCCAGTGCGAGCACGTGAAGCCGCGCTCCCACTCCACCCTGCACACACACACCCGCGCATGAGACACACACACACACGCACGCACGCCACGGCCAGCGCCGTGCGCGCCCAGTGCGAGCACGTGAAGCCGCGCTCCCACTCCACCCTGCACACACACACCCGCGCATGAGACACACACACACACGCACGCACGCCACGGCCAGCGCCGTGCGCGCCCAGTGCGAGCACGTGAAGCCGCGCTCCCACTCCACCCTGCACACACACACCCGCGCATGAGACACACACACACACGCACGCACGCCACGGCCAGCGCCGTGCGCGCCCAGTGCGAGCACGTGAAGCCGCGCTCCCACTCCACCCTGCACACACACACCCGCGCATGAGACACACACACACACGCACGCACGCCACGGCCAGCGCCGTGCGCGCCCAGTGCGAGCACGTGAAGCCGCGCTCCCACTCCACCCTGCACACACACACCCGCGCATGAGACACACACACACACGCACGCACGCCACGGCCAGCGCCGTGCGCGCCCAGTGCGAGCACGTGAAGCCGCGCTCCCACTCCACCCTGCACACATACACACTCGCGCATGAGACACACACACACACACACACGCGCCACGGCCAGCGCCATGCTCGCCCAGTGCGAGCACGTGAAGCCGCGCTCCCACTCCACCCTGCACACACACACGCACACATACACACACACACACACACAGGCGCGCGCGCGCCAAAAAACTGGCAAAACCACAAATTATTCATGATCTTTATGATAAACGAATTAAGGTTGAAAATTCACTGAAGGATAAAACAGGACGTTTTGTGAGTCCTACTGTTGTCTGTACAACGGATATACCTAACATGCAACGTTGTCTAAAATTTTAAAGTAACACCTTGTTTCGTCGCCATCATTGTTCAGGTTATAAAACCCGTCACAAGGTCAAACCGACCTCTTTATTATTATTTCATTACATCGGTTTAAACCAAATAAAGAAGTTACAATGTCATTGTACTATAATAATATTTTAATGACAATTAATTGTATTAATTTCTATTAATATTGACATTGTACGTCCGAAATGGACAAACTGTTGTTTCTAATATAAAATGTAACACCTATTTGTCACAGTTTATACAATAAAGAGCTTATCTTATCTTATCTTATCTTGTAATAATAAAGCAATAGAATAAAATTACAATTAACCAAATAACGATATTGGTACAAAAACAATGGGAACATGTTTTTAATAAATATTATTGTTGTCATTATGGATGATTTATAGCGGGTTCATTGACAAATAATGCTATCGCTTTTTGCACAATGTTAATTTCCTATGAGAAGAAACGACAATTTATTTGCGTCTTATTAGATTTTTTTTAATTTTTTTTATGGAGGCAACGGGTGTCCTCTTTCATCAGATTTAAATCTAAACATAGATCTTGCATCTACTTTCATCTATCGAGGTATTCTTTTACTTTTCACTGATATAAGTCTGTGTGAATAGTTATTTCTCTCTCGCTCTTTCCAATCCAATTTCTGAATCTTACCTGTTAGTTTCCTGAACTATGTAGGGCGTGTTGCAGACCTTGCATTTCAGACCATCTGGTGTCGCAGCACTCTGAGCAACATAAAAATATTATTTACTTTATTTTAATCATCGTCAACATTAGCACGTTGATCAATGTGCGTATAAAACTGTGCGATCATCCGACCGACTGCGTCATGCCTGTGGACAGGTGCCACTGTCGGTGTCGGTGTCATACTTACCTGATTTATAGTAGAAATAGCCTACAGGTAGTAAATATATTTCTTTATTGTAATGTAGATACTATTTTTTTTATTATTATACTTTAGACTATCCCCGTACATGTTTGTAATGAAAAATGTGATAAACTGCAGAATATTACTCAAATTAGATATCGATCTTTTTTTAAAAACTTCAATGACGCAGTTTATGACATTTTTTAAATGTTGCTATGTAAAGGGACGGTAGAAACTTGCTGCGTTTCTTGCCCGTTCTTCGAACAAGGCCTCCTGGTAGTTTCGTGAACGGATGGCGTAGTATTTTTTCATGAAATATTGTAAAATGTTTATGACATTCATAAGCATGCGCTTAGACTCTTCTATCTATCTATACATATTATTATAATAAAAATGTAGAAAAAAAATGCTTAAAGCAAAGTCAGGGGGATGTAAAAAGAGGGAAAATACCAAAAAAATCTTTCTTTTTTTATTTTTTGTTTCTGTCTGTGTGTCTGTTTGTACGGGCTGATCTCCGAAATGGCTGGACCGATCATAATGAAATTTCGCATGGTGATTTCTCATATCCCTGGTCAACATCTTAGATACTTTTTATTCCGGGAAACTAAATGTTCCCGTGGGATAGTTTAAAAATCATAGTAACCGCGGACGAAGCCGCGGGCAATGGCGCTGAATAAACGCTGATTGTGTTACCTCGACGAGCCAGCGGCGCAGGCAGTCGTGGTGCACGGCGGCCACGTCGCCGGAGCAGCGGCAGGGCCGGATGAGCGGCTCGGCGCGCGCGCCGTCGTAGCAGATCCAGCAGTCGCGCGCCGACCCCACGCTGCCCACCAGCGAGTCCGTCTCCACGTTCTGACAAACATCACACTATAACCTAGCCGCGCACACACTATTATTGGGTCATTACCTATGAAATTGGTGTTTTTTTTTCTCTCTTAGTATTTTGTCTGTAACTATTAAGATTCAGAGTACTCAATACTCAATACTCAATACTTTACTGCTTTTCACAGTGTCATTCTTAAAAAATAATTACCTCGTCTACAAATAGACTATATTTTTGAGCTCTTTTGATTTGTTTTGATAATTTGTTGTAAGTTTAATTGTGTTAAAATTGGACACGGAGACAACTGTTTTTAAGTGCCTCCCGAATACATCATTTTATTTGCATTCAGTTAAAAACGATTAATAATTTTTATGAAGTGTGATATTACACATATTACTAAAGCTTGTCTAATGATGGATGCCAAATATTATAAAATATTATTTTTGGATTTGCCGTTGTGAAGAAAACTGAAAAAATTTAGTATGGAAAATGCAGAATTCCCCAAAATCTCCATACAAAACACCAATTTCATAGGTAAGGACCTAATATATTGTCACTAGAGCGCATATTAACAATGATAATGCGTGTGTGCGGCCAGTAATGCAATATTGGCATATGTTGCTATTTTGAAATTTTTATTTAATCTGATTCACGAAAATTTTGCGTTTTTTAGTAAAACATGTAATTCTTTGCAGAGAAAATACCGCAATCAAATTGGCCTATTTTTCTTTGCACCACGCAGATTTAAGGAATTTGAATTTAAGGTCCAGTGAGAGACTACAAGCCCTTGAGCCAGATGTAGACTTTAATATTTCTTCAAACTCGCGGACTAAATACGCCGGACACGTAAAGACGAAGGCTGAAAACTTTCTTCATAATAAACAAATTCCTTTTAGACTTTCAAATACAAATACAAATCTTTATTGCAGACCAAGTGAACAAGTAGCCTTTTCCTGATATTTATAAATGTGGTCCTGTCAATTGTCTTGAAATCAACATAATTGAGCAGAATGTCTGTATAATCTATAGATCAATTTTTGCCTTGTAGCTACTAAAAAGAATACCATTTTATATCATCTCAACGAACAATATAATATTCACTATCATCGGCTTAGCACTTGGCTTATCGGCTTCTGAATAATGTTAATAAACCTTTTTAAAACGCCAAATTATGCATCGGAAATCCTGATGCATCATTTTGGCGTTTAAAAAAATGTTTCAGAAGTATTCAGCTACATTTCAGCAGCTTATGCTCCAGCCATAAGAGTTACTATCCAACAGAACATACAAAACCAACAATAATCTGACTTACCATCCAATATGACTGTGGAATATCTTCTATACTTCGCGGGGGTCGTAAGACGGTGGTGGCGAACGTCCAAACGAGCCACCGCCAGTAGCGAAACACGTCGATTAAGAACCACAACTTCTGCGACCATGGGTACTCCGACAGACTCTGCGGAACCAAACTAACTGCCCTATATGTTGTCGAGGGTTTTGGATTTATATAGATGAATATACATCTATCATGTCAAACAAAGAGCGTCTTATTCCTAAAACGCCGGCAATACATTTTGCAGTTCCTCTCTACTCAGATGTCTATGATCACATTCTATCAGGTGAACCTTCTGGCCGTTTGCCCTGTTTTATATTGAAAAAAATATCTATTCCTTATCTATATATCTATATATCTAGACGGACATAACGTTCCATAACCGTATCTTTTGGATGGTGAGGAACATAAAATACTAGCACTTCACAGTATTTTGAAATGACAGAGGTGATACCCTTATACTCCTGATATGACTAAGCCACCATGTTAGAAGGAGCATGCAAATAAGAAATGTATGTAAATTAAGAAATATTCAAAGTACTGTACATTATTTTCTCTACTTGTTCACAATAAGGCAGTCGAACCATCTGAATCACGGCCTTGTTGATAATTTGTATAAAATCATAAAAAAAATTATGTTTACTTTTTAATCGTGCATGTTGCATTTAAAACGTTTTAAATATGATAAAAAAGCCTTCGATAATGAAAAATCACCTAATCAATATTTATTTGTCTTACACTGTTCCCAGTCCTAAAAGTTCCTGCAAATATTTTACAGGCCAAATATTCATCTAATAAATCCATTTCTCGACAACAGAATCCCAGATATCCAGAAGCTAAACCACGAACTTTGTGAGAAGCAAGCATGTGCTGGAAGACTTACAACCAGAACCTTAGACCATCATGGACCACATTGACAACACATACTTCGAGCGAGGAGTAACCTCCATAAGACAAATACAAATGACAGGACTCTTGCTTGCTTGCAAGGTTATCCTACAAGTGCCCAGTAGCGATGATGCAATGAAATGTGGTCCCTAAGCTCTTTAACATAGATTTCAAATTTATTATTGTTCAAGCCCTTATTGTATGTAAGACGGCTCCGCGCCATATTGAAACATTTTAGTTCCAAGTCGTGCCGATAGATGGCGTTACTTGCACGTTAAATCACGCTATAGAGGTTTGTCGTCTTGACTACCTATACACATATTTTTTATGATAATTAAATTACTCAGAACAGCTAGTTGAGGTTTCATTTTGATCACTACAGTACATTGTTCACCTAAGGTAGCTTAGGGGTTTAACAATTATGTTAAATAGCGGATCTTTTTTGTTTTGCGTTTGCTTTTGCTGTTAAATAAATAAAATTATTGATATGTTGCAATTGAAAATATTTTAAGAAAAATACTGAAACACCATCCTTAAAATTGGTATACTGAATCTACAATTTTATATTAACTTATTAGTAATACATATTATATTATTGTTAGTCTATATTTAGTAGCGATGGGTCATACTTCCAATATTGAATACCAATTAGTTCCAAGTGTATCTGTGATTCAATTATATGAATCTACTTAGAAACTACCTATATGTTTTTATCTTAATTAAGGAATTATTATTTGTTTCATATGACAGTTCCTTTTATTACCATTTTTTTGAGGAATTAAATATTTTAAGCCTCAAAATACATATATGGCACAATTTCCAAGAGCTTAAAATTGAATTTCAATACAATGGTCCGTTATCTAAAGTCAGTTATGGCATTTCATTGCACCTTTCCCTTATCGCAAGCGCGTGAGCACAATAAACTGGCAACACCCGATAAAACGGAGACTGTAAACACAACGCACAAAGCAAGAACCTCAAGATAAGACCCGACACTTGACACCGCATTATAGACCACTGGGTTATCTATAATAAGGTATTATTAATAATAAGGCCGTTTGTTGACGAACAAATGTGAAATTAAAAATTTAATTACTTAGTTTAATATAATATAGTCTAAACATTTTACTGAGACTTTTTTTTATACCACCAGGGTGGCAAACAAGCATACGGCCCACACAGATGGGCAGTGGTCACGGTAGCCTTTGGACGCCTGCAGACTATTTAACATATTGGGCACCATATCCTCGTTTTCTTTGTTTAAAAATCATCTTCTTCTTCTTGCTTTTGTCCATGCACAACATGTCACAACATTTCCTCTTCTTCCATTCTCCTCTGTCACTCGTCAGCTCAGCATCCACTTCCTTTATTCTCATATCATTCTTCACGCATTCAATCCATCGCTTCTTTGGTCTTCCTCTCACTCTAGGTCAGTCCACATCCATGCTCAGCATCCTTCTTGTAATGTGACATTTATCCCTCCTCACAGATGTCCATACCACGCTAACGTATTGCTCCTAATCTTTTTTGTCACTGGCGCTACTTTCAAACTTCCTCTAATATACTCATTCCTGATCTTGTCCATTCTTGTGACTCCACACATCCATCGCAACATTCGCATCTCTTCTGAGTGCAGTTTTCTTTCATCCATCGCTTTCGTTGCCCAACATTCAGATCCATACATTACGACTGGTCTAACGACGGATTTATAGACCTTCCCCTTAAGCTTAAGGGGTAATCTAGGGTCAAACGTTGCTCCTGAGACCCGTCACCATTTCATCAGTTCATCCATCCATTGCGAGGGTTGAGGATCCAGAGCCGCGCCGTTCTATACTCGAAATCTCTAAGTCATACCTTGACATCCTGACGATGAGCATGCAAGTTCGCGATGTCATCTTCGTCTATAGTTGCCTCGCGAGCAGTCAGCGAGGGTTGAGGATCCAGAGCCGCTCCGTTCTATGCTCGATCTAAGTACCTTGACATCCTGATGATGCGCGAGCAAGTCCGCGAGGCGAGCGTCGTCTAGTTGTCTCGCAAGCAGTCGACGAGGGTTGAGGATCCAGAGCCGCTCGGGCGCCATAGAGTTCCACAGCACGCAAGGGAACCATAGCGCGACGCCGATCTCCGCCAGACGGAACACTAGGTCGTGCCAGTTGCGTGACACCACCGGGACTCTGCAAATAAGAAAAAGATATAGAACAAAACACAACACAAATAAAAATCTTATTACTTTGGCTTGGCAAATGAGATTAACATTAAGGGCCGGTTTGACCACCTCAACTTATATCCACATAATAGCATAATTTATCGTTAGGAAGACCGAAGAAGAGATGGATAGATTGTGTGAATGAGGACATGGCTAGAATGGTAGTGAATAGCGTGTGATAGGGGAGAGTGGAGGAGAAAGACTCGTTGCGCCGACCCCAAATGAAATTGGGAAAAGGGCAGGCTAATGATGATGATATCGTTACGACTACATCCCCAAAAGGATAGGAATGTTTGGTGGAATTGAAAATTTACTCCAACTCTATTATTAGAAGCATAGTGGCGTAAATTTGTCCTTCAATCGCCTATGTCCTTTCTCAAGCTCTAGACTATCTGTGTACCAAATTTCGGTTAAATTGGTTTAGTAGTTTTGACGTGAAAGCGAGACAGACAGACAGAGTTACTTTCGCATTAATAACATAAGTATGGATTGATCTAATGCAAATTTATCTCAAATAACATAAAATACATAAATAATCTTGGTGCATCCTCACACTCAGTAAAATAAGTATTTATTCAGCAAAGTTTTTGATAGCGTTACGCTATTGAGACAGACATTTTACCGCCAGTGGAGTCTAAAAATTGCTGAGGTGTGTTCAGATTTACTTGGTCTTCCACACAGACCTTTGTAAGATTATTGGAGGCGAAGCAGCCAATGTGCTTCGAAGATCGAGGGTCTAATGTTCCGTCAATCAGCCCAACCTATTTCTTTCGAAGCAGCACACATCCAAAAGACCTATAACTCACTTGGTCTTCCAGAACTCGCTGAGGGTTTCGGAGGCGAGGAATCCCGCGATAAGGATCAGCATGAGCGCCTGGCTGACAAGCCCCACGCGCGACTGGTGCAGCTGCGAGTGGTTCACCGAGCGCGGGTCCACGGTACCGTCTCCATCCGCTAAATCAGTTTGGATGCCCTGCAAAACAATATACAATGGTGATCAATCACAATGGTCAGTGTGGAGAAGTCAGAAGCTATGAGCAAGCGAAAGGACAATGGCAAAAAATGTATGGGCTCCGTCCCCAACACCAACAGAGATGAAACGTATCTCAACTGATAGACCTTGGCAATATGTGATTTTTTCACTACGGCGACGTTCCGCAAATGCATGGGGTTCTCATGGTTACCCATAGTTCAACAGATATTTTGACGACTTAATATTTACAAATAATTCATAATACCCTATCATTTATCTATTTATGGGTATACAGTGTACGTATTAAAGGTAACCGGCTACAATAACCCCCTCCCCGCGCTCCCCACCTACGCTTTTACGCGGGCAGGTAGTTAATTATTAGTCAGTATTAAGTCGTCCAGATATTTATGGGTATAGCATAAGAACCCCATGCATTTGGGGAACGTCGCCATAGTAAAAAAAGTTATATTTTGACAAGGTCTATCAGTTGAGATACGTTTCATTTCTGTTGGTGTTGGGGATGGTTTTACCCTTTGTCCTTTGAAACAGTGTTTTTAGATTTCAGAATTTAAATTTTATTTCAACTTACATACATAACCGGGAACCGAAAATCTCTTTAAACCAAGTTGGATTTCGTTCTTAATGTTGGTGGAATAAATCATAAATCCTGTATAACTAATAAAAATTTCATACACACATTACATAAAATCACGCCTATAATCCCCGAAGGGGTAGGCAGAGTCCAAGGAGCACTGTGTTCCTTAAGACCACATTTAGCCATACAAAAATTGGGTTTGGTCAGATAAAAAATCGTGAAAGAGTAGTAACAAGTGGCTAGCTCATCGCCTACACAATCACAGACCCAGTACCCAATACGCCCTTTAGTCTAAAACAAACGTCGTTTTTTACGTCTAAAAAATTTCATACTTATTATATTAAAATAAATTCTCATTCAAAAAGGCTCTTTATAGAATACCCGCTGAAAATATACAGAAACCATTTTCTCGCATACATACCTACTAGTTTGCACACTTTCGTCTTCAAAACCTACAAAATCTTCAGAAATGCAGTAACTAAGTTCCTAACTATGACTCTACAGATAGAGCTGTAAAACCATTTCCGATTAAGATCAAATATGTTACCTGTTTGGTGACCAAGGTGTCCTGCACGTCGTCCCCCTCGGCGGCAGTTGAGGAGCCAGGCCGCGGCGACACTATAGTGCACACCTTCGTCTCCTTCAAGAACTCGCCGCGGAGCTAAGAGAAAATTAGGAACGAATAAAATAATAAATAAAAAAATATCCTCAGACATTCACACCTATCAACTGGTCCCATTTTAAGCAACTAAATGCTGCTTGTGTTACGGATACTAGATGACGGATAAATATATATAAAAATTCTGAATATTGTTACGGACTTCTTGAAGACAGACCATCCAACATAAACATCCAAGACTGGAGAACAAATGTCTGAAAATTCATCACCCAAACACTTGCCTCCACTGGAGATCGAACCCAGGACCTCTCGAGATGGAGACGCCTTGAGACCGGCGTACAGACCACTCAACCACGGAGGTCGTCATAATACCTACTAGTAGAATAGTACACTAATAATAGGTGGGTTATTCACCAACCCGCGTTGGCCAGCGTGGTGGTGTTACGGCCCATACGCCTCGTGTGTTTCTCCATGAGGAAGGCCTGTGCCCAGCAGTGGAACCTGCATAGGCTGAACACGATTAACACATAGCTACAGTCACTTGTGTTCTTACTGTGGGGGGCTAAGGTTCATATTTGAATCAGATTGTATGCATTTTAACAAAAGCTACGAAGACCAGGCTCTTGAGAACACTGATATTCCCCATTTTCCTATATGCAGCTGAAACGTGGACGCTGCGAGATGTCGAAAAGCACAGAATAGACGCTCTGGAAATGTGGTGCTGGAGAAGAATGCTTGGGGTTTCGTGGACCGAGTTCCGCACGAATGTCTCGATACTTCAAGAACTCGGTATCAAGAAGCGTTTTTTCTAGAAAGTGCAGTCTCGCATCCTAATATTCTTCGGACATGTTTCTCGGCGTGGCGATCAGTCCATAGAACGTCTTGTCGTCCAAGGGAAGGTAGAAGGCACCAGACCGCGCGGAAGGTCCCCTACACGTTGGACTGACCAGATCAAGGCTGCGGTGGGAGTTTCATTGAACGAGAGCAGTAGGATGACCTCGAGCAGGCAGCGGTGGCGAGACGTGGTGAGGCGCATCAAGTCTGCCCCTTCCGACACTAGTAGTGTCATGCATAGAGATCACGACCGCTCTGTCAAGAGCGTACCGGATAAGAAGAAGGAGTATGCATTTTAGTGCATGTGACTGTACACCATCATTTACCTGCCCTTTCCCAATTTCATTTCCTCTTCCATCTTTTCTTCGCCCAAAGGCAGCGGTAGTAGCCGAGTTGGGACGGACGGGGCACTACTCGTTCAAGGGCCGCAGGTTCGATCCTACCGCCTGTACCACTGAATATCGCTTGCCTCACTTGTGTCCGATGCATAGCAACAGGCTCGCCACCTGTTACATGGGGACCTAACATATCTGGCGAAAAGTGGGTGTACACCTCTGTCTACCCCTTCGGGGAAAGAGGCGTGATAATATGTAATGTTGTGTTCTTCTCCCTACATTACCATCCACTCTCATGTTATTGACTCTTCTCGTTACATGCTCTTCTCAAAACATGTCCATACCACGATAGCCGCTATCCTCTCAATTTCTCTATCACTGGAGCAACTTTCAGGCATCCTCTGAGTAACTCAATCCTCACACTATCACTCTTCATCACTTTACACATCCATCTTAACAATCACATTTCGGCCACTGCAATCTATTTCCGATCCGTACATAACGACAGGTCTTATGACTACATAAAACACTTACCGTTATTCATAAAAAAATATTAAAGGCTTAATCCTATTTTAGTTACAGAGTGTTTTGTTTTCTTCTTTCAAACACAAATCTAAATTAGAAAGAAAATGACCTTTTAACTTTTTATGAATAACACGGTAATTGTAGAAATTATACAGGTGTACTTATTGTAAAAAGCGCCGTATCATTTGAAGAGATCTCTACCAACCAACAGGAAAATCCACACAAAAAACCTAATCAAATTTAAAAAATAAAATATTGCATCTTAATAAACCTTAGAAACGTTCCACTGAAGGCCTTAGCACCGAAGCGGAACGAATCTTGAATAGAACATATCATACACACTTAGACCACATATGGCACCCATTACACCTCACAATGGACCATTACCAAGGCACAGGCGACCACAAAAGACGCTACAACGTCTAAAACGTAGCAGAAATTAATTTTATGGCTTTGTAATGTGAAACTGTTTACATAACCAATGCTGTTAATCTAGACTCGTTTAATAAAGGATGAAATTGAAAATTAAGACTCTTAGACCCGTGTCCTCAGCCTATATACATCCCACTGCAGGGCACAGGCCATGCGGGCTGGTAGGTAAAAACAGTCGCAATAGCGACCGGGCCCAACGGCTTAAATTGCCTTCCGAAGCACGGAGGAGCTCGAGATCACAAAGTTTTCGTCACCCATCCACGGCCTCACCAGGGCGAAGGTAGCGTTGTTTTCAATCGAAAGCCAAAGCGTACTAACCACTACGCCACCGAGCTCCTCCCCGTTAGACCCGTATTTCAGAATCAAACTCAAGGTAGATGGCTCGTGTGCCCTTAGAAAGAAATGGCGCTATTCATCCACACATAAAGCTATCCCTTTCTCGCTGTGCTCAAACGGAGATCTACAATTCAGGCCAGGTTACAGAACCAAAATCTATTTTTGCTTGAACACAGAAAAGAATGACACTGTGTAAGATGAATAGCACCTCTATAACTTTTAAAGATCCTTAAAAAACGATTCTTTCCCGTTCTTCTGAGAACAAGGCGTCCTGATAGGTAGCCTGATAGTTATTAACACAGAAATTTCGCCAGATATGTTAAGTCTCCGTGGTTATGGTTAAGGTGGCGAGCCTGTTGCCATGCACCGGCCACAATGCGAGACAAGGGATATTCACAATCAATAGAAAGCGGCAGCGGTGGGATTGAACCCGCGAGTCCCGCGAACTCTAGAACGAGTAGTGCCCCATCCGTCCCAATTCGGCTAATAATAATGTAGGAGACCGTTATTATGTATCATAATAAGAGATGCGCCGAATAGTGGTTTCGCCGCATAACCAAATACCGAATATTATTCGGTTTAAACCTTTACCGAACCGGATATTTGGCCGAATTATTTGGTTTACAATTAATTTGCTTAGCCACGGAAACAACTTAGACAACATGTACGTATCGTGCCATTACAGGCGATGTTAAAATAAAACTTGACTATACTAAACTACCAATAGCCTATGAAATCATTATGTTGATATAAGTAACATAAATCTTACAGAAGAAGTTACGTATTTTTGTTCTATACACGGTCATCTAGCTATGAAAATACAACCGAATATATTCGGCATTAAAACCGAATAATTCAGCCGAATACAAATAGTGGAAATGATGCCGAATACGCCGAATACCGAATACAAAACGAATATTCGGCGCATCTCTAATCATAATTTACCTTGAAATAAACCTCGACTCCGTATATGAGGAAGAATATGACGACTATGAAGAGCAGCACAGCGTAGCACCCGTTGAAGACATGCTGGTAGAAGCTCTGCGGACAAAATAACAATATTTAGAAACGGAGAAAATAGAAATATTTTTTAATACTGTTGAAACTACTTGCTGTCAATGTGGGCACACCTGAATTCAAATATAAAGAACACTCTGTGTGTCAGTGTGACACTAATCTATTCCCTTGTCGCTCCTATGTTAGTATGTAGAAAAAAAGTCTAATAAATTATTATATTCCCAGCTACTCTTAGTATTCACTGCTGACTCTGCAATAGGTTATGGGCCCAGAGTCCCAGGCAGTGCCCAGAAGGTTATAAGCCTTAATCTTTGAGTAACTTAAAAAAGTGAGTAGCAAAAAATACAAAGCTCAACAAAAGCGCGTTGCGTTGCGTTTAAGTCTTAGTAATTTATTTAAGTATAATTATTTATTATTGTTATGTATTTTTTATCTCCGTAGTATATGTATATTAATGTTGTATATAACATACATCGTGTGTAGGTATATTATATTCTATATTCATAAATATTATGGTTATTCATATCTTCTAGTGTAATTATTAGTGTATATTTCTTAGTATTCTATTTTTGTTGGTTTTTCAACTTTTATTGTACCGTCGTTTTAGCTCTCCTCACTCCGCTTTCCGGTTGACTGGTAGAAAATGCCTCAAGGCATTAAGTCCGCCTTTGTACGTCGTACATAAAGATTAAATAAATAAATAAAAGACTCACGATCATCTAATGGTCCGAATCCATAAATGAATTAGAAAGAAAGAAAGAAAAACATGTATTGACCTACAAACACACAATAAGGATAAAAAACAAAGAAAGAACAGACAAACACAGAGTACAGTGAATAATTTTATAAGACTACACAATAACGGTTAATTAGGACCCGGCCTCAGCATATGCTGAATCAGGGACTGACCCAGCGCTGGTGTTCTGACCGGGACTATTTAAATATATATATATGTATATATAATTAGTTTAGTTGATAATGATGAAATAGATCGTTCAGATGCGAAGGTAGCTTGGACAACACCTGGGCCCCGATCGCGCTAAATACGAACGAGTTTACCACAACTAAACCTCAGACGAAAACGTTACGGCCAGCCACACTCTATACTTTCATACTCGCGTTCCCTCGCGTCGCACGTGAAGTGTAACGGGGCCGTAACGTTTTCGATTGAGATTTGGTTGTGGTAAATATGTTCGTATTTAGCGTGATCGGGCCCCTGTATTTTTCGTGTCGTTTATAGTGTAATTTCGCAGGCAATAGTGTAGTGTGAGATACGTGTTGAATAAATTGTAAGACAAAAGAACATACCAAAACAACAGCTATGAACAACTTATCACAATAACATTCTTCTTCTTGCCCTTTTCCCACTCTAGGTGGAGTCGGCACAACATGTCTTCTTTTTCCATTCTCATCTGTCACTCGTCAGCTCAGCGTCCTCTTCTTTTATTATCATATCATTCTTCACACATTCAATCCATCGCTTCTTTGATCTTCCTCTCACTTTAAGCCCGTCTACATCCATGCTCAGCATCCTTCTTGTAATGTGACATTCATCCCTCCTCATCACATGTCCATACCACGCTAACCTTTTGCTCCTAATCTTTTCTGTCACTGGCGCTACTTTCAAACCTCCTCTAATATACTCATTCATAACCTTATGTACCAAAATGGTCCCCGCTCAATAAGCTAGTAGTAACTAGTAGAACAATGCTAGATGTGTTTTATTTAACTAACATTGCGAGACGCTAGTTATGTTATCCCATCCCATGACGCTAGTTGTGTTATGTGAGGAAAAATAAACCCGATGCGATGTTTCCGGGGCCATAAAGCAGATACCTCTACCTACATATACGACTTGTATGCGTTCCTCGTAGTATAAAATTGAAAACCACAAAGCACTTTCCATATTTAAATACAACACAACTACCTACGGCAAAACATAAATACGGATAATTAGTAATTACGCACACAATTTCCACATTACCGGACATGACTAGAATTGATTATTAATTACAAAATATTCAAATATACCGGGTATATTTTTACGAGTTATCAATAAATTATTAATTTCTTACTTTACTAAAACATAAACATATTCCGGCCACTTTTCTACGGATATTACTGAGGTTTAATGTTTAATCGGTCAAATATTTTTTAATCAATGATAAACATTCGTAAAAACAAAAATATTACGACTATTTAATACGCAGCTGTTTACGTAAATAAAAAGATAAAGATTTTGCATAATAAACAATACACGTGAATTTGTTCATCATGTCGTTAGATAGTAAAAGAAAGAAAGAAAACATTTATTAACCCACAAGTGGTAATATACTTGAGAAAGAAAAAAAATCAACAAAGGAAAACACAGGATACAATATAATATTCAATATAGCAAAAAAAGAAAAAGCAATGTAAAAGAAAAATAGTGAATTACACACATACTGTGTGAATAATAAAACAAAAACCTACGTATGACAAAAGAGAGAAAGAGAGAGAGAGAAAACAGAAACCCAATTTGGGTTAAAAATTAAAACTTGAAAAACCCTAGTCGACACTATAAAGAACATTAATCTTGATGCGAGCAAAACGCTGCGGACAAAAATGTCAAACAAAACTATAGGTACGAGTATCTTATATGAACATATGTGAAAAATTTCGCATGTTCTACGAGAACCCATTCCACGAAATACTTTGCCCTATTATATATTTGTACATAAATCAAAATTATGGTATATTAAAACAACCGGTTTTGAACAGGAATCAAAAACGCGTAAATAAATAGTTAAATACGCAAACCGAATGGTCAAATCGACGGCATAGTACATCAAAACTTAGTATAACGTTTAAAGTAAAACGCATTTGTAAGTTTGTTTAATAATGCTTAAATTTCCACAGCCCTAAAAACAGAAATAAAACATAAGTCTGAGCGTAGATTGATCAAACACGGAGTTCTCCAGGACAGTGTGTTGGGTCCTTTACTGTTTATCATATACATTAATGACATTATTGGGTCTTATTGGGTCCAATGATATTATTCGCTGATGACAGTATTGTCTTTATTAAGTGTGACCAAATTTCTGAATTTGAAAACCGCACTATTTACGGTTGGAAATCTAATTCAATAAGACTGCTGTAACAAATTGACAATAAATTTAGATAAAACATTATTAATGCAATTTACACACAGGAACATTTGTCCAAAATAAGATATTTCTTATAAAAGAAGAACCATAGAAAATTTTTAAAAGACTAAGTTTTATATAACTTTTTATAGACAGTGACATGACATGGGAATCACACTCTTTGTAAGTGGTTAATAAACTATATAAATTTTCATATGCTCTTTATAATCTTGGCAAAATAGCTGATCGAAACTCTGTGCTGTCAGCATATCATGGATTCGTTGCTGATACTTTGCGCTACGGATTGAGTTTTTGGGGTAACTCCTCTTACAGAGAAATATTGCTAAGGGCTCAGAAGCAGTGTATTAGAGCTATTTGCGGTCTGAAACCTATAGATAGCTTTCAGCCTCATTTTAGGTCTTTAAGAGCATTTACGCGGCGCGGGTTTTCATACAAACTGACAAGTCAATAATAATGGAAACTACAAAACCGATATTAATGAAACTTGGTATTCATATGCAATATATCAAGGTCTAAAAAGTTAGTTAAGAACATTTTGGAAACATTCTTTAAGTGAGCAGTTATACATGAGACCTTGATATATTGCATATGAGTACCAAGTTTAATTAAAGTCGGTTTAGTAGTTTTCATGATTATTGACTTGTGCGTTCGTATGTAAACCCGCGCCGCGTGTACGCTCTTAAGACTATTGACGTTACCATGTCTGTATATACCATTTTTCTATGTCTATTTGTAAGAACTTTACAACAACATTTTTCTAACAAATAATCCTTAAGGACTATTTTTTAGACTCTTATACCATGTATGCATAATATAAATATACCAACTACCAAAGTTATATTGGTTAGAAATATATACATATATTTTGACATTAATTTTTAATTTGTAAACTGATATGTATGATGATAATTAGTTATAGTAAATTTCTATTCTAAATTGTAACGTTATACCTAAAGGTAAAATATGTGTATAAAATTTAAATAAAATTTTAAAAGTGAGGCTTGATAAATTATTGCTTTTTAATTCATAAAGTGACACGTGTAAGTGGGTATAATAATTTTCTATCTTAAATTATAATGATATACTTAAATTAAATCTTAATTTACTAATTTTATAATTAATTTGCATGCCTGAATATAAGTTGAATACATCGAACTATTGTATCAATATTATTGTAAGAACTGATGTAAAAATCGTATGTATTCCGCAAATAAATGGTTTGATTTGATTAAAACACATTATTTATATATTGCATAGAAAGACGGTAGAAATAGCCTAAACCGGTTTAGCGGCACTCGAGGTTAAAAAGAACATTTTCAAAATATACAAACATAAAACTTAATTAAGGTAATCAGTTTTTAAAATAAATTCTTACTATACGTTCTATGCACATTAATGCACATGTTATCTTTTTATACTGTGTAAGTAATTGTATTAAGAATTGAAAATTTAAATTATACC
The DNA here is from genome assembly GCA_910589355.1 of Parapoynx stratiotata. NCBI lineage: Eukaryota > Metazoa > Arthropoda > Insecta > Lepidoptera > Crambidae > Parapoynx > Parapoynx stratiotata. The sequence goes on from OU342482.1 coordinate 9,113,173, forward strand.
CAACCGTTTTACAGCTAAGTTCTACAATACTTTGTATTTCAGTTACCTTTAATGATTATGTCTTTTTCGCTCAAAATTTTTAGATCCTTTTTTTATGTTTCACACAGTCTTATACCCAAAAAAATAAGGGCAGTATTGATATCTTTCGTCCCTTCAAATATAATTGTAAGACCGTACAGTACCTAGAATCAAAGATATTAGCGAGACATTAAAATAATTAACAATTTAGACACGTTTTCGTTGATTAATACGTCCCCAAACGATCAAAGTCAAAGACAAGTACCAATTTACATAGTCTGGGTAGATTTTATCTTTAAAGCCTCTAAGAATACCTAATAGAGATATTTAATGCAGTCGTGACGTTAGAGATCCGAATTGGCGTAAAGAATTCACTTAATACCCGCCTCACACATACACATGAATTTTGCGGAAAAAATCGCATGTAAATAATTATAGCGGAAAATATCGTTTCTTAATAAACGTGAGGTCACCATGTCAAAAGTTCTTGGATATATTGATTTAAGCTGTATAAAAAGGGCGTAGAATAGAACCAATAGTAAATTACTAAAAAAAACCGCAATTGTGACAATCCACACAAATACTAATGAAATTTACTAATCTATAATTTGTTGCCCACTACCAGTGATTGCTATTTAGTATATCTCACGACATTTTCATGTTGGTTGTATATATTTCCTCATAGAAGTTACCCTTAAAATCGATATGCAATTAAACCCGCATAATTTTGCAACCCATTGTGTTACTTTATGAAAAACTATAACAAGATTCAGTGAAAATTTTATTGTAAGTGCTGTCATAACAATGAAGGTGAAGGTGGTGAAATATTGAAATAAATATATACGAGAAAAACAAAAACAAAAACTTAAAATAACAAATAATAAGAAAGATATACCTACGACAACACATTTCAATAACATTCCCGATTTAATAATAATGCAACTGTTCGTTTATGAGAAAACAACATTCAATTCCTGGAGAGAGAGCCCTATCTGTAACGTATCTGTGTGTTATTTTACTATTTCTGTGTCATCTGTTCATTTCTGAAAACTCGCCACGCCGCTGGTCCCGGTCGTTATTACAACCATTTCTAATTTCTATCTACCATCCGCATTGAGCCAGCGTGCTGGTCCGTACTCCGTCCATCTCATGTGTTTAGGCAAGGGCTGTTCCGCATTGGGACTTAAATAGGCTGGTGACGTCAAACTCTTACCTTCTTCTCAGCGGAGGTGTCAGCAACGTTTGTGGTGAGGACCTCGGCAGCCAGCAGAGAGTAGCTGATCACGTTGAAGGTCACGAAGGCGAGGAAAGACTTGGACAGGAACCTCGGCCGCTCCCAGCGAATGTCGCGGAGGTGGAACACCTACGAAAAACATATTTGTCAGAAAGGACACGATTAGGTCATAATTTTACAATTTACGATCAACACGGCAATTTGTGTTTATTTTTCCGCATGGGAAAATTTCAACACCTCAACCGCATTTATCGCCGTAAAAATATTTGTGACACCTGTGAAAATTTTTCGTGGGTTATATATTTGTTTATTTATTTAGGCTTTAATGTCGATTGGCTTGTCGATTGTTGTTGGAGGAGCTCGGTGGCGTAGTGGTTAGTACGCTTTGGCTTTCGATCGAAAACAAAGCTACCTTCGCCATGGTCAGGCCGTGGATGGGTGACCAAAACTTTGTGATCTCGAGCTCCTCCATTTTTCGGAAGGCACGTTAAGCCTTTGGTCCCGGTCGCATTTGTGACTGTTTCTACCCACCAACCCGCATTGGGCCAGCGTGGTGGTTTTACGGCCCATACTCCTCATGTGTCTCTATGAGGAAGGCCTGTGCCCAGCAGTGGGACGTATATAGGCTGAGAACGAACGAACGATATTTTCTTGATACAACCTACAAAACAAACGATACGTTCGATTTCAGTAAAGTGGTGGCACAGGAAACTCAGAGTTAATAAAGTGGTCATTTAGGTTATAGACTATCACCACCCCACATTAGTCCACTGCTGAGCGTGAACCTCCTCTTCTGTACGCCCTGTCATCGTTTTGCATTCAGGATCTGTAAGCACAGCAGCGTTTCAGAAGTCATCACGCTGTCTCTTCAAAGGTTATTTTTTATGTCCCGGGGTAATGGCCGACCCATACCCGCCTTCTACGGGTTATGTGGGCCTCGATCCCACTAAACCCCCGGGGGCAAAACTTCGCCGTGACACGCGGAGCTGAACTCTCGAGTATGCACCAGCAACCGCCGCGACAAGGCCTTTCGGCCAACCACAAGCCTGTCCCTGGACGGGGACCAGTCGCTCCGTATCACGATGTGTGCCAAGTCAAGGTTCTCCACTCAAGAACACGAAAAATGGACCAAAATATTTAAATATATACCTATTGCTTAAATATTTACATTACTAACATTGAACTAATTCATTTTCTGCATAAGGTGATAATATTTGCTCTGATAATTTGGCAAAGACAAATATTAGGTCCTTACCTATGAAATTGGTGTTTTGTATGGAGATTTTGGGGATGTCTGCATTTTACATACTAACATTTTATCAATTTTCTTCACAACGACAAATCCAGAGATAATAATATTTGGCATGTATCATTAGACAAGCTTTAGCAATATGTGTGTGAACACGCTTGATAAAAATTATTCATCGTTTTTATGTTAATGCAAATCAAATGATGTATTCGGGAGGCAGTTAAAAATAATTGTCTTTGTGTCTAATTTTAACACAATTAAACTTACAAAAAATTATCAAATTAAATAATACGAGCTCAAATATATGGTCTATTTTTAGAAGAGGCAATTATTTTATAAGAATGTTCTGAAACTTAATAGTTACGGACAAATTGCTAAGACAGAATAAAAACACCAATTTCATAGGTAAGAACCCAATACTTTCCGCTAGGGGCGCTTTCCACGTTCCCCATAGAAATTGAACTTCTTAACGCAACGAAAAAGTTTAAGCTTTTTACAATGATAACTTAAAATAGGTGTTCTGTACATCACAAAAAAATACATGCGTATACAAAAGAAACCTTATGTCATAAATCAAAAACAATAACGCGGAATATTTTTTTTTTCTTCATTTCAAACCAAAGATTTACTACGAGTATATCGTCATCTCGCTATCAATTAATCGACCGGTACAATCGCACTGAATGTACTTGCGTACATACAAAACTAGCCTTGAAAAGTTCGAAGCAGTAAAGAGAACATGGGTGTGCGAATTAATATATTCAATCCAATGTTATTTATTATATTAATAACAAGACGTAAAATTTACCAAAAACCGTAACCTGCGAAGGTTCCAGTCGCTAAGCGATACGTCACGGTCGCTTTAAGATCTCTGCCCACCGCACTTGACCGTGCTAGGACCGTTTCAGGGACGTAAAATATTCTATAAAGAAATGTATGGGAATGTTCCGGTCGGTAACAGAACGGTCTAGTAGGAACGCTTTCATACATTTCTCATTGGCCTGCCCTTTTCGCATTCTCCTCTATCGTCATCTGTCTGTCTTCAACCTTATATACGTCTCACTGCTGGGCACATTCATTTCTCATGAAGAAACAAATGGGAAGTATGTAACACCACGCTGGCACAATGCGGGTTGGTGTGTAGAAACGGCGGCAATAGCGACCGGGACCAACGGCTTAACGTGCCTTCCGAAGCACGGAGGAGTTCGAGATCAAAAAGTTTTGGTCACCCATCCAAGGCCTGACCATGACTAAGGTATTATTGGTTTCGATATCGAAAGCAAAAGCGTTCAATTCCATCCTTTCTTACATTTCTATACAAATAATATTTTCCGTGCCTGAAACGGCCTTGGTATGCTTTAGTGTAGTGGGCAGAAACCTTTATAGTGTCATTTATTAGGTTAACGTAGTCAAATAAATATGACTCAAGTTTAATGTGGTAGTGATCAATATCTGTGATTCCACATTCTAGGGGTATCCATGAGATTACTCATCAATGGTTTATCCTTATCACAAAAAAACATACCTTCGCTATCTATCATTTAACATAAATATTTTAAAAGCCGTGTGGTAGCGGCTTATTAAAAAAATACTACCAACCCATCTCTTCCGTTGGGTGTCTAATCGACTTATGCCCGTTTTCACCACCAACCCCAAACTTTTAGGTGTCACTTACGATATTTTAGGTGACACTTAACATTTATTTCCTTTTCACCATCACTTAAGAGACACCTAAATTCCTAAGGGACTCCTAATTGGTGAAAAGTAAAAAAAGTAAGGTGATCGTTTTTAGTTTAAGTGACTTTTAGCTATGTGATGTTTAAAAGGATGTTGGTGAAATCGGGCATTAGAACTGCACAACCATCCAATAGCTTATAGCGGCGACGGGCTCACCACCTGTCACGCTGAGTGCAGTCACTGCTTGGTGAAGCGCATGGCAATGGACTGCTCTTGCGGTGCTTTTGCCTAGTCTCTGACTTACCCTTAGGAGATAATAGTCGTGATTATATGTATAATATGTATTTTTCAACACACTTCCTTATAAAGTGGCTCTAATCCCATGGCAATTAGGCACATAATGACACCTATAATCAAACTGTGACTTTTTCATTACTATTATTCACGAGTGAGTAATAGTTTTGTTTAATATTATTGGTTGAGTTACGGTTACATTTGCGCTAAAAAGCTATCCGCGAAAAGCCCATAAAAAAGAAACCTCATTTTTTAGTCTATGGCCGATGCGCGCGCATAGGAAAACTAATTAATTTTTCCCGCCATTACGAAATTTATTAGTCTATGGCCGATGCGCGCGCATAGGAAAACTGATTAATTTTTCCCGCCATTACGAAACATTTTTCACAACTCGTCTCGTTTTCTCTTTTGAAGTTATTTAGTTAGTTATTAATTAAGATGTCTGCAAATACAATTTATGAAGAAAATGATTTATGTTGTACACCGCCCGATATAAGATGTGAAGCCCAGAACGTTATGGAAAGTTTACTACCAGAAAACTCAAAGGAAAAATATCTATTATTTAGAAGTGTGTTGAAAAACGTTGTATGATACACGTGTGTATTGATGATTACCGTCCTCGGCTCCTTAAGACCCTCGCCTGACGGCTCGGGCCTCAATGCGCCTCAGCGGTAATCACCAACATTACACACTTGTACCATAATGTACTATTATAAAGACCTACCTATACTAATAAAAAGGACTTTATACTTTGAAGGTTACGGACAGCGGAGGACCTACTTATGGAATCCAACGTCCAGCAGTGTACATCTTTCGGCTAATATCACTCTGTTAATATGATGAGTCCTCATTATGTGTTTCTGCACGTAATAAGGCCTGAGTCCCGATCGCACTATATGGCCCATACACATTCGGTGTACGCTAGTACGAGTATGGAGTGTTGATGGAGCATAATGTTGATTTGGTTCTGGTAAATACTTTCTTATTGAGCCATGTGCCCATCAGTGGGCCGTATATAGGCTGAGGACGACGAATATGACGATCACAAATCTCTAATCAAAATGTTAATATCACAATTTGAATTCCTGACTACGAATTAAAAACACCATAAAAGGTATAAAGTTAACATTTGACGATCTCAAATACATAAAATAAAATTATTATATTGACATGATTTTAATCATATTTTAATGTAATTGTTTTGATTTATGTCATTTTATTTCCAATTAAAAATAATATGATGGAGCAGTTGGATGTCTTTAGACCTAAATAATTATGTCGATGTCATACAATATCTAGGTCTAACATAGCCCACAGCACCCTTTAATGTTACAGGTGGACAATAATAGTAACATTTTATTGTCTGATTATAATCGAGTATTATAACGTAGTACATATCACAACGTCAAAATCGTATCGGAATCCATTTCAAATAATAATACAAATGCATAAAAAAAGAAGCCCTTTAACCTTGATTTATAGAAAACGCTTTTAACCTTTACTACTATTTCTAAGTTCAGCAACAAGATCGAATCATCTTTTTTTTCATTATGAGGTTTAAATCTTTGGTTTAAACCGGCCACAATTAAAGCCGTAAAAATTACCATAACCATATATAAAGTTTGGCGCGTAATTTAAACCATGTGATTTGAACTGGATTCTTCATCCATTAATTTGGACGTCACTGGTTTAAACAATGTTTATAATTTGAAACCTCGCAATATTTCAACAGGAAAACAATAAATTACAATACTAGAAAAAAAATTACCCGACGTGCGTAATTCTTAGTTCATTAAATACGTTTTATATTCTAGTCCTCATTCATGATGCAGTATAAGTATTAGAAAAATCACAATGCATTGTAATTTGTAAGATAATGCAAAACATAATATTTTGCATATAGGTACGTAGAGGAAAACCTAATATCTACATACCTATATCCCAAAGAGGTAGACAGAGATTTTTGATCCAATTTTTTTATATATATTTAATGTGAAACTACTTAAAATTGACACGATTTTATTTGGACTGTGAAACTGCACAAACCAACCTTTTAATTATATACATATATACAAAAGTATTGACATACGAACGACTACTGATAAATAGCTTGATATAAATGTTACTAAAACAGATACATTAAACAATTTACCAATACAAAACTCTAATTAGATAACCACGTTATCTTTATTATTATCTGTGCTAAAAAACCCTTTTGAAAATTCCAAAATTTAGTTTTGCTAATTTCCTCTTCAACCTTCTCCAAAATAGCCATCGGAAAGAAAAGAACGCATTTAGTCATCGCCTTATGCGTATGCACATCTTGACACTAAAAAGTTTACAACACTAATTTACTGTACTCAACAATGTATCATTAATTTAGCTATAAAATGCAACAATGTTAAAGTAGTAATTAGTAGTATTCATTGAAGTTAACGTATGTGTCAATAGTGGGAATTTCGACGTTATAACTACGTCTTCGACAATGCCCCAAAAAAAAATAATTACCCCTTTTTAATGTTTATGTAATTTAATAACACAACGTATAACTAAAATGTCTGTATCTCTCCGAAGAGATTGGCAAAATAAATATAAAAGGTGGAGCATAATCGCATAATTTATTTAACGTCCTTTGGTAACAGACTGTTACCAAATAAATTAGGCGATATTCATTATAATCTGTACTTATTTAAACTCACTGGTACAGGCGGAGATTCGACCCGACGATTTGGGAGGTTTATAATTGATATAACTTTGATAAGGCACTATTGTAAGTAGCCCTACCTTTATAATTATCTCAAAGTTTATATATTCAGTGATTTGTGTGCCTTAGTTTTAATTAATATAATATATATATCAATAAGTAACGACCTGCCGCTTTTATTTATCTCCGGGTTCACCACGTCACAACTTAGTACCAAGACTCCCACTGGGACACCCTGTTTCTATCAAAGTTTATTTCTGAATCGTTTGCCATTGATTACAAAGTAGATCTTAGAGTTAGAATTATGTGAAAAACCCCGAAAGTATGTTATTTATTATTAGCATAGGCCTAACCAAGGCTACACGTTACAGATAATAATCATGATCGATAATTCACAGGTTATAATATAAACATGCTACTGTAACTATTAATGTCAATACAACCTACTATGTTTACGGTACTGACTCATTCTGACATAATATTACGAAATTACTCGTAAATTTAGAATTTTTAGGATTTCACACATATGTAGACCGCAATGTTTTTTAGATTTGCAGAGTAAATAGTCCTGAGTAAAGATGGGTTTCTGGGATTTTGTAAATAAAAACGGAAATGGAGTTGGTCTCAACGTGACTAATAAGTGAGACCTAAAAACCCATAATAAAATAAACTAAAGTTCACTTTTAATTCACTCCGATAACTGGGCCCCGATCGCTCTAAATACGAACGTATTTACCAAAACCAAACCTCAGTCGAAAACGTTACGGCCCAGCCATGCAGTACGAGGTGACGCGAGGGAACGCGAGTACGAGAGTAAGGAGTGTGGCTGGGCCGTAACGTTTTCGACTGACATTTGGTTCGTTCGTATTAAGCGCGATCGAGGCCCTGTTATTCATTAATTTCATCATCATCGCCGGCCTATATGAATACGTCCTTTATACGTCACCTTGCTAAAATTTCTATATACAAGACATATGAGGTCTCAAGGCGTCGCCATCTCGAGAGGTTCTGGGTTCGATCCCCAGTGGAGGCAAGTGTTTGGGTGATGAATTTACAGACATTTGTTCTCCAGTTTTGGATGTTCATATGTATAATGTTATATATATTCTGATTAATTATGTGTATTTATCTATTCAATATATTAGTCCGTCATCTAGTATCCGTAAAACAAGCAGCATTTAGTTGCTTAAAACGGGACTAGTTGATAGGTGTGAATGTCTGAGGATATTGATTTATTTACATGGGCAGTAACACCAAAATAGTGGCTAAATACAGATTAGAGTGTAGAAGTTGTTGGTAAAACTACTGGATCTAGAAATAAGGAGGAATCTCAATTTTGGTCACCCTGGTCAGACTTCCCTGTCTCTTCCCTCATTAGAATCAAACCAAGTCTGACTTTGACCGCCTCTGGCTTGCCAGCTATTACATGGGGACTTACCGGACCTGGCGAAATGTGGGTGTTTAACACCTCTGCCTACCCTTTCGGGGAAAGAGGCGTGATGATATATTCTGTTGTTCTAACTTTGACCACGATTTAAAAGGACCCAAGAAATATACCTTTATAAATAATACGATATATTTTTGAGGAACTAAGCTAACTCAACTAATTGGAATTGCAATTCAAACAATACCAGTTTAAATAAAACTCCGCGCTAAAACAATAGAGCTAATCGATGACGATTAGTTGAGACCTCGAGTAGATCCGCAGTTTCACTACGAACGCTATGAAGCGGTTTAAATTTCTGCAAAGATATCGCAATGAAAATGAAAAAAAAAATGATTGTGAAAACGGAGGAGGTTAGGTCTCAGATTACAAAATTAAACAAACGGCGATTAGATCGACATCAACCCTCATTAAGCTCAACCATTTCAACCATTTCTTCCCCTTAAGGGTCTACTCACGTCCATTAAATCAGAGTCAACATCGGGGCAGTGGTGGGAGCTCCCTAAATCGCCTCCTAGATCACCTCGTTTAGGCAAATCGTTACGATTTTTCGTGTGTAGAGTAGATCTTTTAGATCCGATTTAAGGGACGTGAGACCCCTTTATTCTTACTGTTGGTTCAGAGATGCGATTCGGATAGTCACTTCCCGTCTCAATCTGATTCATCGCAATCAAGTGACAGATAGTAGAAATAAAGGGTTAAATAAATTTAATAAATCTTTATACTTAAGGGGGTCAATAAATACGGAATGTAAATAATTTAATAAATGCTACCACCATGTTAATTAAACTGCTAATATAGTGTCAACCGTATTATTATTGTGATACTTATTAAGGAATACGTATAAATACTAGTAAATTATTGTCTGCGAGATGATGAATCGTCGTCTCATGATTTACTCAATACAACATTCTCGCAGTTGACAAATCAATAGAATATGTATTCTTTTATGCGTAGGAATAAAATGAAAAAGAGTATGTAAACTCTTCTGGAATTATGCCAACCATCCTATCCTATCTCTATGATACTTTTTAATAGACATTGTCGGAAAATTAATAAAACGCGAATTTCCTATTTTGCTATTTTGCATATATTCAATTTATTTTAAGTTTATTCCCCTCTTTTTTATTATATTTACTGATAGTTATTGGCTCACAATCTCACACTTGCAACACGGAACAACTGAGAATCCTGAATGAAGAGAACGATTCAAGCCGCCCGAATAATAATGAACTGGGCACTAAAAACAAAGAGCCTGAACTGAAACATTCTGTACAGAGCATAGATGTTTTGTGTGCTGAGTATAGGCTCATAACATTGGTATCGAGACATACCACGCTGCTATTGTTCAGCTTTTGTGACAGCACTTTAATTAAATCATAACCACTATAAAGCACTTAGTGTTGTGGCGCACCACTACACGCGCACACACAACTGCACATGCACGCACACCCGAACACCGAGCAGCGGCGGGCGCGGGGCGTGCGGGGAGGCCCGCGGATGACCAGCTCCCCTATCACCACCCCAGACATCACCCATAGTGTTATTAAAAACAAAGGCGTAGGAGAACCCACATCATAACACTTCATTGTATGTCTGCGATGAGTGTGCATGGGAAACCAAATTATTTTGAATTGTGTCTTGTTTTAACTTTATGAATGGTATTTATTATTAGAAACTTTAAACTATAGACAAGAATTGTAACAGGCTTCATAAGCTTTACTGTTTATACGACAGAAGCATACAGTGTGCCAAGCACGAACGATTTGACGTATCGAAAATTCTCAATATAGACATAATAAATTTTTATCTTTAAGGGTTTATTAATATCTCTGTATGATATTATTAGGGCGTAATGCATAATATCAATTAGAGATATTACAGAACTCCTATATTTTTAATTCAATTATGACTCAACATTACGATACTTCAAATGGTTCGTGCTTCGGTTACATACAGCCCAAATGAAGACAAGTGGTACGCATAAACAACCCTGAAAAAATCGAGAGAAAGCGTGTTGTATATTGACAACATAGAAGACAAGTCGCTGTTAAGAACATAACCCTTTCCCAAAGAGCTCCGACGACTGACCAAATCATAAAAAAATGTTACATTAGAGTCCACTGAGTAACAGAAGCCAAAAACCCAATTTAACAAATGTTGAGATTAATAGCTCAAAGTAGGTATGCATTGCAAAAAATAGCAACCAAAAACCAAAAGCAAAAGAGTAATTAAAATTATAAAAAATTATTACGTTTGTTAGATATTTCGTTGTTAGAGTTTCGTGATTTAGGATCGGTTTTTTGATCCGTGGTCAGGTTGACCAGTAGGTTAAAATATGGTCCAGTGGCGAAAACGTATGATGTCGTGATATAACAGCTTGTCACCCTTCTTCTTCTTGCCCTTTTTTCTCACTCTAGGTGGGGTCGGCACAACATGTCTTCTCTGTCACTCTTTAACTCCGCATTCACTTCTTTTATTCTCATATCATGCTTCACGCATTTAATCCCTCGCTCCTTTGGTCTTCCTCTCACTCTATGTCCGTCCACATCCATGCTCAGCATCCTTCTCGTAATGTGACATTCATGCCTAAACTTCCATTTGACAGCTTATCTAATAATCGAATTTTCAAATCCCAATATATTACTAGAGTTAAATATTCATAGACAATTTAACCAAAACACGATGCTAGGACTAGTAGAATGGCAGCTGGCGGCACAGCTGATGTATATTACTTCAAATTTTCATCTCAAATTTAACAATTTGTCAAGTTCACGTAATAATACATTATGGCGTTTTCATTGAAGCTATTGGTCTAGATTTTAACAATTGAGTTAACTATTACTACGGATTTTTTTTTTTTTTTTTTTTTATACTACCAGGGTAGCAAACAAGCATACGGCCCACACAGATGGGCAGTGGTCACCGTAGCCTATGGACGCCTGCAACACCGAGGGCATCACCAGCGCGTTGCCGACCCTTAAAAAACCTTTTCACGCCCTTTTTGAAGGACTCCATGCTGTAGTCTCTTGGGAAAGCCTCACCAGGGAGTTCATTCCACAGCCTAAGCGTACGAGGAAGGAAATTCCTCCTAAAACGCACGGTACGCGACCATTGTGGTTCTAACGTGTGAGGATGAATTCCCTGGCGATGGCGAGCGGTGCGGTGATAAAAAGAAGCTGTTGGCATCATGTCAAATAGCTCCTCAGAACAGACCCCATTGTACAAGCGGTAGAACACACACAAGGAAGCAAAATCTCTCCTCAAACTTAAGGGCTCAATACCGCTTGTGAGCTCGGGATCGCCGACAATTCTCATGGCTCGTCTTTGAACCGCGTCAAGAGGTCCAAGTTGGTATGCTGGTGCACCCGCCCAAAGATGACAGCAGTACTCCATATGGGGCCTTACTTGCGACTTATAAAGAAGCAGACGCTGCCCCGGAGAGAAGTACCGCTTCGCACGATTGAGCACACCAAGCTTTTTAGATGCCAACTTGACCTTATCCTCTAAGTGACTGCGGTACTGGACGTCACTGGAAATGTCGACACCAAGGATACCCAAACTGTTGGAGATTTGAAGAGGTGTATTGAGGAACCGTGGAGCCACAGATTAAAGAAACTCACCCTAAACCAAACATTGAAATATGTCATTCCATTCTCTAACCCAACCACGAAGCTCAATCAAGAAATGGATCGCAAATCTATTTAGCAAAACCTGTTTACAACGAATCTTATTTCGAAATAGACTTCCGAAACGGGACTATACAGTTATACGCTATAAAATACCCAAAAACGAATTCCCAAAATCCTTTATATATTAACATTGTCTCTAAAGTGGAGACTATTCAAACCCAAATAATTTATTCAATCTAAACCTTTTACAATACACGTTGAAAACTACAAACAAAGCGCTAGGTGAGTTGGGACGGACGGGACACGTTCGAAAGGCCGCGGGAGTCGTGGGTCGATCCCACCACCCCGCGCCCGTCACCACTGAGTTTGAATACAACTTATGTACAGTTCATTGTGAATATCGCTTGGCTGACATTGTGCCCGGTGCATGGCAACAGGCTCGCCACCTGTTCCATGGGGACTTAACATATCTGGCGAAATGTGGGTGGTTAACACCCTCTGCCTACCCCTTCGGGAAAGAGGTGTGATGATATATTATATGGCAAAAACTTTGCCAACCGCACATTAGCTACTAGGATGCCTTTAGATTTTTGTTCACAAAATGCTAGAGGTGATCGTATTCGACGCTTTTTTAGGTTTTAAAATCTAGCATTTCATATTTTGTCGGAAAAAACAGTACAAGCAAATATTTAATTTAGTATTATCCCATCAGCAAACATAGATATAGGTTTAAATATTGTGGACAGCATATTAGTCTTAACAGTAAATTGAGCATACTGTTGTATAATATTAGTCTCTTGGAATTGAACATAAGGCCGATAATCGGTTGAATAACCTTATTATGAGCTTGATATTTATTTTATTTAACATTCAAACCGAAACAATATCTGGCATTTTTCTTAGAAGGCAAGAACACTTTTTTTTTCCTCGTACATTTCGAGCATTGTACCTATTAGTTTTAGTCGTTTTGCTGCATGCCCATATTCGCATATTTACACGATATATACACAAATAACTCGACCTCAGCTAGTATACGGCCTCCTGGGCACAGGCCTTCCTCATGGAGAATCACATTGCGGATTAGTAGGTAAAAATGGTTGCAAGAGCGACTGGGACTAACGGCTTAACGTGCCTTACGCAGCACGGAGGAGTTCTTTGTCCTGCCCTATTCCCCATTCTATTTGGGGTCGGCGCAACATGTCTTCTTCCACTCTCTTCTATTACTCGTCAAGTCACACAATCACACAATCGATCCATCTTTTCTTTGATCTTCCTCTCCCCACACGCCCATTTCAAATCCATAACTTACCTGGGTGCATGATCAATCTCCTTCCTCATTACATGTCCATACTAATAAAGTAGTTTTTCTCTCAGTTTATCAGCAATCACGGAGTTGAGATCGAAAATTCGACAATTGGATAAGCTGTCATAACTCATATTACTACATCATACGTTTTCGCTCTTGGTATATATTTTAACCTGGTCGACCAGACCACGGACCATAAAAACCGACCATAAGGCCCACTTGCGCGATCTAGAGTTAGCACCTAACCCTGGGGCAAATATTGGGTCCTTACCTTTGAAATTGGTGTTTTTATTCTCTCTTAGTATTTTGTCTGTAACTATTAAGATTCAGAGTATTACTAAAAAATAATTACCTCGACTAAAAATAGACTATATATTTGAGCTCTTTTGATTTGTTTTGATAATTTGTTGTAAGTTTAATTATGTTCAAATTGGACACGGAGACAACTCTTTTTAAGTGCCTCCCAAATACATCATTTTATTTGCATTCACTTAAAAACGATAAATAATTTTTATGAAGTGTGATATTACACATATTACAAAAGCTTGTCTAATGATACATGCCAAATATTATTATCTCTGGATTTGTCGTTGTGAAGAAAACTGATAAAATGTTAGTATGGAAAATGCAGAATTCCCCAAAATCTCCATACAAAACACCAATTTCATAGGTAAGGACCTAATATAATATGGGCAAACCCTGGGTAAGGCGCTAACTCTCGATCGTGCAAGTAGGCCTAAAAGGTGTATCCGAGTAATGTCTGTAATAATTAAACAATAACGTTTGCTTATTGTTGTCGCTGCGTAATTTGAAGCCATGTTAGCTATTGTCATTGGCCACAGCCCGCTTGCAAGCAAGGCTACTTCTCATTCATCGACACGCGTAGCTGCGTCAATTTTTCAAATGGATTGAATATTTTCGAAAAAATTTACAAGAAAATTACAATAGGGAAAAATATCACTTATGATAGTAATAATTATACCTACTAAAACAAAATAGGAGTAAAATTAATCTTTAAGAAAACTGTAGCAAAATTCTTCAGCATAAGACACTGCATTAAAAATCGCTATATTAAAACAACAAACACACATAACCTAATATATCATCAAGCCTCTTTCGCCGAACCCCGAACCTACCCCGCAGAGGTGTTAAACACCGACATTTCGCCAGATCACCATGTAACAGGTGGCGAGCCTGTTGCCATGCACCGGGCACAATGTGAGGCAAGCGATATTCACAATGAATTGTACATAAATTTTATTCAAACTCACAGACGGTAGGAACGAATCCAACTCGGATACCGCGCTGCCTATACTTACACTATAAAGTTTATTTATTTAATTCTGATTCTGAGAAACTTTTAACTAAATAGTTAACTCTGACAAGTTATTTATTTATTATCAACCAATTATAAGTAATATTTTTAGTATAATAATTAAATCATAAATCTATTTTTATATTTTTGCCAATTTGTATAAATTACCTCGACAACATGTAAATAGGATACGATAGGTATGGCATGCGTGAATGTCCTTACGCCATAACAAACACCAATCAAGGCAACATGTATCACATAACAATTTAAAAATGTATAAACAAAATTTTTATGTGCGTGTGGGTGCGTTTGTTACGAGCTTTTTTTGTTACAACTGTACAGTGTCACGGATTTTTTTAGGGAAAGGGAGAACTTTAATAGGTCCTCAAGCCTGTAGTGGCCATTATGCGCAATCAATGACATATTTCACTTCTCCCATCAAAGGTTTAAAAGAAGTCTCAGTACCTATTGGTTCGCTCATACTGAGTGATTGTGGTTTGATGGTAGCGTTTTGGGAAGCGTTTTATACTAATGGTTGTAATTTTTTTTGTGGGCTTTTAATAATCCAATACGTTTGTAATTTTCAAAAATATTAAAGTAGTTAATTAAGATACTTTATCAAAGCTGTGTACAATTGTTATTGGAATATAGATTTAAATGATATCTGTGTGCTAACTCTTAATGTATATTAATGTGTTAATTTGCTTTCTGTTATTGTACTTATGTAAATAAAATAAAATGCCACCATTGGAGGATTTTCTAGTCGTCCCCAACTAGGCGCTCAAGTGGAAGCGGCGGTACTAAAGTGGTACTTTTTTATAGGGAAAAGTTCAGTTACGAATCACTATTGCAAGGAGGTAGTCTTGTGCAGGACTGGCTCAGTGTTTGATCGTGGAAGGCAACGCAAGGAATAAGAATAATTACCTACAAAAATACCTCAATACATCGAATCTCAGTCTTTTTGTGGGAGCGACTCGGGTTCTGCCGAAACAATTAGAACCTAGAAGAGGTCCACGTCCAGTAGCAAAGTTTGATCGGTGGGAGACCTTGGCCAATTTACAGCAGTGGGCTGTTATTTCCTATCTGAGATGAAAAGAGAGAAGTATGTACCTATCACCAAAGCATTATGTACCGTATTGTACACAAAGCCAAACAAAACATAATGAAATGAAATTGTTTATTTAATCATTTAGGTAACAAGTAGTTATACTTATGACGCGTCAAAAAATAAAAGTTTACAAACAAAATATACACCTCTACTTGTATACCTCTACATTTTTTCCTTCTGTTCACTACCGAGAGGCCTTGTTAAGAGAAGATACAGGCAAGTAACTCTGCAAGGAGTCCATCCTCCCTTTACACAAAATTGTCTTACGTTATACAAATTAACATTATACATACCTTTCCCTGTGTGGTTTCCAAGTGATTAATCAATTATTCTTACGTAATTCTAGTCTGTTCAACTAGATATTCAATTAAGAAAAATAATTATGTAAATATTTTTATTACTGTGCCAATCACTGTGGGAAAACAATATACGATGACTTATATGTGAATAATCAGAATTATTCAAATATACAAAAGTGACTGTGATTCACAAATATTTGAATTAAACATAAAAACGTGTGATTGTTAACACTGAATAAATACTAAGGGATTCGCCTATAATCATCATAATACCTACATGACTTTTACGATTTGAGCAATGGGTCGCCCTTCGCGCTACAGAATTTTTAACACCTTTATTCAGGCACCTCTATCGAAAACATAAAAAAATTGAGGAACTACAGTCAATAAGCGTAGGAAGAAAGAAAAAAGGATCTTTACATCAATACTTTTATTATCATCTTAAACTAAAGACGTCCTGCGCCTGCGCAGTTGACCTCCCGTAATTCCGGCATATTAAAACTGACATTTAATCGTGTAGGTAAATGACCCGTGCTTAACCTCTAAAGATATGATGTGTATTATTATATCTGTATTCAATTTCACTGACTGATAACTTTCTAGAATAGACTCAGTTCAAGTCAATTGTCAGTATAGCTTGCCTCACGCTGTGCCCTGAACATGGCATCGGCTTGCCCTGTGGTACATGCAATGGGGACTTAAACATATCAAAATGTGGGTGTATCAAAACTGAGATAGAGACATCAAAACTCTTGACATCTCTACCTACATGATAGAGACATGATGGTATTACGTTAAACTAGTGGCTTCCCGCTAGGAGGAGGAGCTCGTTGGCGTAATGGTTAGTACGCTTCGGCTTTCGATTGAAAACAAAGCTACCTTCACCATGGTCAGGCCGTGGATGGGTGACCAAAACTTTATAATCTCGAGCTCCTCCGTGCTTCGGAAGGCACGTTAAGCCGTTGGTCCCGGTCGCTATTGGGACAGTGTCTACCCACCAACCCACATTAATCGTATAATAGAATCAATCGACGTCGACTAATCAATTTTACCATCGATCCATGTCATCGATCGACGATCGCTCGATTGGTCTGGAAACACCTTAAGTGAGTATTTAGCCGGAGTTTCACATACCGGAAAGTGTCACATACCACGGTCCCCAATCCGGGTATACATTAAGGATTTGCCCCTCTCCAAAAAGAAAGAGTATTTACCGCACGATTAATAAACTAGTTGGTGAAAAAGAAAACTTAAGACCTTAACAGGATAATAATGGGTTGAAATCACAACTCAAAATCATAAGCCAGTGGTCCCTTTTAAACATTGGAAATGTTGTTTTAGCATGCAATGTTTGTTATCCAACAGATACCCAAGTATCTGTTGTGAACTGAAGGTTCCCATCTGAATATCAACGTCCAAGTTCCGGTTATGGCATGTTCAATAATTTTTATTCAGCTTAGATGCGTCTTAACGCAAGCTTATGTATATGAAAAACAATTTACTAAATTTATGGAAGTGAAAGACTATTATACGTCCACAAAACTACCAGGATGCTACTCTGGAGAAGAACGGGCAACTCGGCAAGTTTTCGTCGACCGTCTCATATTCTTCTTTTACAAGAACTAGAACCATTTCAGAGTTTTTATTTTAATAATTTAATTTTTTATCACACCTGTATCGCCAAATTGTTTAGGCAGAGACTTAACAAGTTCATTATGTGGGATTTGTTTTGGCATGTTATCAAGTGTGGCTCTTACCAGACCGATCGATCATCGATCGAGAGAATCGATCGATCGATGGTGGAATCAAACAATCGACGTCATCTGTCTTTTATAGATAGATTGATAACTCTATATTGAGAACAAAACAAAAGAATGAGAATCGACAATTGCAGTAAAGGTAAACAATATTCAGAATAAAACTGTCATCTCAAAATTAAACTATGGGTGGTATGCAAAATAATCGAATTTGGTCAGCATAAAAATACAATTGGTCAACTAAAATAACTAATTGGTCAGCACCTTATAGGCAGCAGATATTTCCAATTAATCAGCAAAATAACTAATTGGGAAGCAGCTCAAATATTTTCTCTACTGCCAAACTGTATAATATGTTTATGAGATGACACAAATATATATAATATTGTTTTTAAGGCTCATAAAAAATATAACCTTAACCTAATATCTATCAGAATACATTTCTTAGGAATTAATCCTTGATCCTTCGTTGATCCTTTTCTTAGATTTTATACAATATATATATATTGCTGCCAAAATTGTTATTTTTCAGCTCAACTAATTATTCTGCTGCCCAACTAATTATTTTGCTGCCCAAACCTATCGTTTGCCGCCTAATTAATTATATTGCTGTCAAAATATTAGTTTGCTGCGCAAATGATTTTTCGGCTGACATTTTTAAATGGCTGCCCAATCAATTATTTCCCATAATATTATTTAAAGACGGGAAGAAAACATATTATAACATATCTAAACTGAAATAATATGAAATTGGTTTTGAAACTGGACTGTATTTTTTTATTATAAACTTTCCAACTGAATATCATAACTGGCTAAATTAAATGTACTCGTACCTTCAGCAATATTATTATTTACTTCAAATTTTTAAAATCAAGAACAGTATGGTAATTTCAATTCATCTGTAGCTCCTAATGATTAGCTACTTGTTATGACTGTATTATTCAGTAACGAGTAGCAACTTTGGCCTTTAAAAATAACACCTAGTAGGTTACTTAAATTGTGCTGATCAATAATAATGCGATTCGGAAATAATAATTATTAAAACGCATTCATTGCATAAGCAACAAGTATTCGCATAATCTTCAATTGTTTATGTAAATTAAAAATTCGTGCAACACAGGTCAACGCTGTAGAACATTTTACTAGCAAACAAAATTTGTAACTTAAAAGTATGAAAACTGAATAATAATGTCTTTAAAAAATTTTTTTTTTTAATAATTTTCTTCTATTCAAGCATAACAAAATGTCATACAATAAAAAACTTATTAAAGAATATTTAAAACGAACCTCTTTATAGTCAATCCACACCAACACTGGCACCGAAATCCAAGCACAAAAATATTGATACAGCGGATCAATGAAAAAAAAAATCCCGATTTATTTTTCCTAATCCGCCCATCGCGTTAGAAATTCGAACTTCGAATTTTAAATCGAACACGCTCCGCGCGGTTTTACGCGCGCGCGCTTTTCGCGACTGACGTGACCTATGCGCACCGGCAACGTTCGGTATCAAGACGATTCGGAAGTTGTACTTGTGAACATATGATCAACATTTGATACTGTTATTGAACTCCAACTAGCACGTTAATTCTTAAGTTTTGTTAGCGTGTACGGTTAGTAAAACAACGATGATTCGACACTTGCTAATTTTCACACTTCACAAATAGTATTTGGGAACGCGATAGACTACAGAACTTTGATATTAATTTTAATTATTTTTTTTTAAAAACAACACATCACCTTGGTCTACGCAAAAACACAAACATCCGAATATGCAACCTTCATCCACTAACGTCTTCTTATTATACATCAATTCATATACATAATACAAAAATTGTCATCATCTAAAAAAAAATTAAAGATGTTCGTTGTTTCACTAAAAAAGTAAAATGACTTTCGTTTATCTCATTAAATCTCAACCGACCGAAATGTCTAATTTAGTTCTTAAAATATTTGTGAAGTGCGAAGAAGATTTAAAAGGTTGCCTTTATCCCGATGGGGGAGATTACAGCCTTCCACTTGCTAGAATCCTGGAATACTTTTCGCTCAATTGTTGCAAGAAACTCTTGACCTGGCCCCTTTTTTAAGTACATCTTATTACGGTCATATAATAAATTAACGTTTACAGACAGATCTTGTAAAATAGATCTATAAAATCTCTAATATATAGCAGTAGGCAGTAACGTTTGTTGGTTTGAATGCAACGACAGATTGCCACCACCATACCAAAGAAGAGAAGCTTAAACGTGGGTTTTTTCAATCTGTTCCAGACAGTTCTACTCCACCTTGCATTAGAATCTCGTGGAAGATTTCTACCAAGAAGTATTAGTACAAACAACAGTAGAACCTCTCAGAAAATAAGGTAAGTAAATGTACTTACAATATATGTAGTTTATAAAAACACGTACATTGGCTAGTTGGCTACAATAGCTTATATACTTATTTTTATAAACTCTCTATCCTATAGATCGTTTGGCGGACTCTTCTAAAACTCACCAATACTGAACGAGATCCGCCTAAGCAATGCTCTGAGCCGAAAACAATAATTAATCATCGAAGCAAAATAGCAACCTTGTAATCAATCTGAAATTTAAAAAATAAAATGACAAACAAATCCTAGGCTGCTATCAAAATAAAACTTCTTATTTAGAGCACATAAAAAAAAAGATTTTTTCATGACGTCAAAAAACAAATGCTGACGGTACTTTCTAAAATTATTGCCCGAATCGTGGGGGCTATTTCGTACTATTAATCAGCTATAATATCACGCCTGTAACCCCGAAGGGTAGGGCAGAGGTAAACTTGTGATAAGAAGAACTTAAATATCTAATGATGCAGACACATGTTATAAATAATACCTATTCACCAATAGAAAACATAAACAAACCTTAACCTTAACTAGACTAGTACGACGATCTGATGTTACGTGTATTATTCTTAAGACCGAGTATCGTAAATACCTGAGAACGATCAATACGAACGACGAATAGTCTGATTGATTAGTGTTTGTCTTTTAAGGTATGTTTAATGTAAGTATTTAATTTGTCTCAATTTTTTATAATTTTTGTGATGTAAAGACCTTTAAATTTGACCTTATCATTATCATCCACATATTTATTTGTGCAAGAGGCAGCAATAGCCGAGTTGGGACGGACGGGGCAATACTAGGGCATGCAATCTCGATCTTGCAAGATCGAGATTCTACCAAGATCTCGAGTGATTTTTCAAGATTCAATCTCGGTTCGATCCCACCGCCTGTACCACCACCACTGAGTTTGAATAAAACTTTGTACAGTTCATTGTGAATATCGCATGCCTCACATTGTGCCCGGTGCATGGCAGCAGGCTCGCAACATGGGGACTCAACATGTCTGACTTAAAATAAATATAGCAATATGGTAAGTTGTTGAGGTCTGCAAAAACATCTATATCATTTAAAATAAACTGTAACTGCGTAATTAATTATAAGTAGACAATATTATATCATCAAATCTATTATTACGTGTTTCATTTATAATATACCTGCTGATGTGACAAGCGACAATTTGTTTAATTGCTTTAAACGACGCTGTAAGTAGTGAGTGTAAAAATTAAAGAAATTATTGCAAATAATTGTCGAGGGAACGTGTGGGCACACGTGAAGCTGAAGGTATGATACCCTCATCAATAAGCCTGGTTCCGATATATAGCCTCCCCCTTTTGTTGAAGTGAGAGGGACCCGCGTTATAATGGATATAGACTAGAGTATTTGCATGAAACAGAACAACGAACCGCTGTATGAAACGTTTTAGTCTATCCTCTGGTGTTGCAGGCGTCCATAACCTACGGTAATCACTTAGTTTTTTTTTACATGTTACATGTAAGCTCTTGGCCTTCATCTCACCTGATGGTAAGGCCGAAGGTAAAAGCGAGCTTCACCTGTAAATCCTCAACAACTGAGGAGCTGGCTATCTTACCACTGATTGCCGGAACACAACAAATGCTTATAACATTGTTATTATGGCAATAATAACAATGGTTATTATAAATTAGGTAAGATAGTGGTAGCTAGCCAGGCGGGCTTAGAAGCCCTTCCACCAACCAAACGAAGCAGAAAAACATCTGCACCCATGGGGAATCAAACCCGGACCTCCCGATCAGCACCCAGTGGTGTGAATCACTACACCAGAGAGACGGTTTAAGCCTGAACGGGCGTGTTTCCACCATCATAGTATAAAAAACGTCGCTGGTTTTTCGTGGGTAGGCCCTGCACTTTACGAGAACAATCCCTACGTCTCTCAGACGTAGGGTATGAGGTAACTCATTTCTCAGCATAAAAAAAGAAAAAAGATTTAATTTGTAGCGAAAACAGTACAGATAAAGGAAGATATATTCAATATATTCCTATAAAGGGATCAATATATTCCTATAAAGGTGTCCCTCGAGAAGAAAGTAGGTATATCTACAATACCAATGGAACCAAGACCTCATCCACAACGTTTTATTTTATGCACATTTCCTCTAGCTCTGTCTGCCTTTTTTATCACTCCAACATTGTATTCATTCATACATTGCTGTATGTTTTGAATTGCTTAGCTTAATATGCGGTTATCGGTACAACGCAAATATTTAAATTACACTTATTAATTTTTGTTGAATTCAAATAAGCACCAACTAGCGCCATCTAACTATAAAGTTTGCAAATTCATTGATCAAACGAGTAGCGACATCTGCACGGCATAAGCGAAAACTACACCGGAACACGCGATACAGTGTTCTTAAGAAGTTCAGAGTCGCGCACATAGATGGCGTTGATTACAATTTTCTTGAAAAAGATACATATTTTGTCTGTTTCGTAAATTGTATCTTATCAGTATCAAAATATGACTCACCTCCGCCCAAAAGCACACGATGAGCGAAGAGCCAGACATGAGCAGGGGGTAGTATGCCGAAAGCAGGCTTGTCGCCCATCCTTCTTGGAACGCCGACTGGGGATAATAATAACGATTATTATTACAAATTTATATTTACTAAATGATTTAACTCAATATATAGATGCCTAAAAAATTTGAGTCATTATTATAGCAACAGAAGGAAGGCTACATTTGGACACACATAAAACAAAAAAGCTACTTATTTAAATACAGTTTTCACAGATATTATATTGAAGATGACTGCTACGTAAGATTCGAGTCCTGGTAGGAACAAGACCATTTGACTAAGAGGCATATCTGTATAAACGAGATCTATGTATGTATTATAATTTTTGTCTATGCGCGTGATCCAAGATATTATACCACATGCCTTATACCTTTCAGTGCTTACTTTAGCTAGGCTTAGTGTAAGCATAAGAAAAAACGGCAGGCAGCGGTTAGAAGAGCTGGGAAAGACGGCAATACTCGTTCAGTAGTCGCGGGGTATTTTTTTTGCCTTAACTGTAGTTATTACTAAATTTGGTGTGTTAATTAGATTTGGATTTTGGACATTTATGAACAAGAATCTTATACTCTATATGTATATCTTATATCTTATACTCTCTTATACATTATACAGTACAAAATTCTTGGGTACTTAAAGTTAAAATTTTTAATTAGTCAAAGTGATTTGAGAGTTTGAAATATCATTTAGCGTCAGTTATTTTTTATGTAATTAAGATGAATGAAGCTATTATTATTAAAAACAAAAATCTAATTTATTTTTAATTAATCAAATTGAAGTCATGTTTAGTTTGAAGTTTGATTTAGCCATAGATATTTCAAATCATCTAACTCCAAATGACACTACAAACTGTCAAATCACTTTAATAGGTACAAGGCACAGCTCACCGGAGACACGAAGTAGGCGCCGCGTATGAGCGAGGCGAGGAACGCGACCAGGTACAGCATCTTCTGCGTGGTGACCTTGCAGGCGCGCAGGAAGGTCGGCGCCTTCAGCCGCCGGTATTCTGTCACCACGCAGATGGTCAGTTGGACGGCGCACACGAATGCAACCAGAAGGAACACACCGCCAATGCCTGGGGAGAAAATAAAGATGAATTGAAAAAGGGGTGTCACAGAAATTTTACAAAATTTTCAGTTTTGATGACAACGATTCAGGCCCTCAAGCTAAGAGAAAAGGCATTTCGATGATCGCTGTCACTATCCTCAAATAGGCTAGTTGACTCATAACAAAAGTAATGAAAATAATGTGTCATTCACATAGTATTAAGTCCATACCTATGAAATTGGTGTTTTGTATGGAGATTTTGGGGAATTCTGCATTTTCCATACTAAAACTTTTTCTGTTTTCTTCACAACGACAAATCCAAAGATAATAATATTTGGCATCCATCATTAGACAAGCTTTAGTAATATGTGTAATATCACACTTCATAAAAATTATTTATCGTTTTAAGTGAATGCAAATAAAATGATGTATTCGGGAAGCACTTAAAAAGAGTTGTTTCCGTGTCCAATTTTAACACAATTAAACTTACAACAAATTATCAAAACAAATCAAAAACGCTCAAAAATATAGTCTATTTTTAGACGAGGTAATTATTTTTTAGGAATACTCTGAGATTCAGAGTATAATAGTTACAGACAAAATACTAAGAGAGAAAAAAACACCAATTTCATAGGTAAGGACCCAATATTTAGTACAAGGGTCCGAAATATACCAAGTTCGATAAAAATAAATAAGGGATTGCTGTAGAAATTAAATGTAATCGTGTTTTATTTTTACTTCTTTTCTCATCTGCCAAAAACGCTATCCACCTTATTCGTGAAAATTGTTGAGTAATGCTCCATGTAAACAATTACTTCGCATGTTCAAAATCCGTCAAACATCAGTCGCAAACCAATCAAGCATATCTGTCGGCTATGTCACGCATGCGTATTGAATTGATTACAATTCTTGACGCTGCGGCACAGATAATTCATAGACCATCAGGACTGAAGGTGTTTTTGACATTTAAGAAAAAACGTAATTTATAATTTATTGTGTTATTTTTTATGGTAATGGCTAGATAGATCAAGCCTATAGATACCAATAGAGAATTCTGTTAGGCATCAGGGAGTCTCCAGCCTCGTTATTAGCGAGCGCACTGTATCACTGGCTCTCTCTCTAGCGGGTCTTCTCTGCCTTCCGTGATAGGAGTTGAGGTGCGGTTCTGCGATCTTTTCGCTCTTCACCCAACCGAGGGGGGTCACAGCCCCCCTTCCCCCGATCATCTAGACACCCTTCGCCCCTTTGGCTGGACTCCGGCTCGTGCCCCCCAGATGGAACCCCGTTCGGGGAAGCCCAGAAGCCCAGTGAGCGACACGCGAGCACGCCACGGCTTACACCCTTACCGGAGGAGTAAGTGGCGAGGGGAGGGAACCACACGGACTCGGGTGACTTGATTCAGTCCATTCTCTAACTTCTCAGTCGTAATCCCAGTGGGCGGGATATTTGACCATGTGGGCAATAGTTGGGCGGGTAGTCCTATGACTGGCGGTGGTGAGGACACAAGTACTCACAGGCGTGGTACGGCAGGTTGGGCGCCGCGCACTCGTCGCCCGCGTATCTGATCTCGCAGAGGCACGTGCCGTTCATGCAGTCGCCGCGGCCGCTGCAGCCGAGCGCGCAGCCCGCGCCCCGCGCCGCAGCCGCCATCACGGCCTCGGCGTAGTACGCTAGCAGCGAGCGCATCGTATCACTGGCGACGGTGGCCGTCGCTTTTTAGGCCTGGAAGCAAGGAAAATGTATCTTTATCTACACTGTACAAAAGTCACTATTCCACTGGAGTATTGACTACTACTACTATACAATTTTATAATAAAATCCCACCAAATATAACAGAACTGCCTTTTCACAAATTTAAGCCTTATATTAGAATAGAATAGAATAGAAAAATGTTTATTTGGTACCATAATTACTTACTCTAACACATACAAAGAAAAAAAAAATCAAAAATAGTTATAGAACAAAAATAAGAAAAGAAATACAGTAACAAATAGGTACCAAAATGGTCCCCGCTCAGCAAAATGTCGTGGCAGTAGGTAACTGCACGACGCTGGTATTATGCGTATGGTATTATATTAAACAAACTTTAATGAAAAAAGGCTATTATAAAATCCAAGATTATCTGGAGATTAGTTTGTCATCATAGAGGCATGTTATTTTGATGGATTAATGGAAATTATGAAAATAAAGTAAAACATTCAATACTGACAATAATTATTGGCTTTTTAAAAGAAGTCTAGCTCAGTTTCTTGCCGTATGGCTTGCACAGAAATCACTAAAATATTCACAAAAATGTCAACTTGTTATCGTAATTAAGATTCAATGCATCCATGCGATAATTTTTACGGACTGTGAACATACTTTTCTAACTGACCGTGCCTGACACAACCCATCAGTGGTTGTAGGTCGTGTCTTTGCATATAGGCAACTTAGTACAGAGTCTAGCAAGAAAAGTTACGGTAGTTGATTCTTTTTTAGCCAATTTAAGAAAAATATAAAAACGATCGAGGATAGCTACCTATAACAATTACTGGCTTTATTAGCCTATACTTCATACCCACACGAATCAATAACGATAACAGCATGTATATTTTATGGGCCCATATAAGAGTATGGTTCATCATCATTAACACTAACATAGGCATATAATTATAATAAGAAATATAGCATGTTGGTTGATACGAGTATAAATAAACAACAGTAACAATCAACAATATTACCGACTACCTGTTGCCCGCGACTTCGTCAGCGGTAGCTATGGTTCTTTAGCTATTCCACGGGAACCCTTAAGTTGTCCAGGACAGGAATATAAAGTATCACCATGTGAAATTTAATTGAAATCGGTCCAGCCATTTTGGATATTAGTATATTATTTTGGATACCAATGGACAAACAGTCTGGTATTTTCCCTCTTTTTACATCCCCCAGACTTGATTTTAAGCATTTTTTTTCTATGTACAGACATTCGACCTCTACAATTTTATTAATGTATAGATAATATTTCGCTAAAGCAGATGTGCCAGTTCCAGTGACCTATGAAGTTCAGCAAAGCTAGCTATGACAAAGCTTCAAAACTATTAAAATTCAGATATTTTCAGGGGATCTAATTCAGATAGAAATCCGGATTATACATATTTACAAAAAAATGTGGAATAGATTTATCGTTGAGGTAGAGTAAGTATATTTTTTATTTATATGCTTCTAGCTTTTTCCCGCGACTTCGTCCGCGTAGAATAGTAACTTTGAGAAAGTGTGATAGTATGTAGCTTATAGCCTTCCTCAATAAATAAGCTATTCATTATAGTGGCGTTTTGTCCTTTGTTTTTCTGGGAGGCATTATTTAAATTTTTTAACATTCACCCGCATGGCACCCGTTCCCATGGGAATATCGGGATAGAAGGTAGCCTATGTCCTTTCTCAGTCTCTAGACTATCACAGATAGTCTAGAGTCTACCAAATTTCGGTTAAATTGGTTCGGGATAAAAGGTAGCCTATGTCCTTTCTCAGTCTCTAGACTATCACCGATAGTCTAGAGTCTACCAAATTTCGGTTAAATTGGTTCGGTAGTTTTGACGTGAAAGCGAGACAGACAGACATAGAGTTACTTGCGCATTTATAATATTAGTATGGATGTATGGATAGTTATAACCAGATACTTCTTTCCATGAACATTAGTTATTATACACATGTAAAACAAGCTAGTTAGTAGAATATTATCATAATAAGTAATATAATTAAACCCCACAATAACTTAAGAGATGGTTGCGTAATCAAATAAGAAACGCCGTGTTGTTTAGAAAACACAAGGTAAAATTGGTCTCTTTTTATAGCGGCTTAAGAGATAATCATGCGCAGGTAGGTTATAGCTATCAGTCAGTAATTGCAATTTAATGACTGTTATTACTCAAGTGGTACACAAAAACAAACGCCACTGCTCGAGCACCATATACCTTTTTAAATGATATAGGTGTTTCAAAAACAAAAAAAAAACCGAAAGGGGTTGTAGGGTCATTTATATATAACTCATTGCCAAAATATGAGTACCGTAGCTTGATATTTTTAATAGTAATTTTTTTTTTGCCAAAAATTTAAAACTATCGACTTAAAGCGCAACTCTAATAAAGGTTTAGTTAAGTTCATCAGTAGAAATTACTTACTAAATTTTCAACTCGGTTCCTACACCTGGTAGCTAGTCTAGGCGGTACTTAAATTTGATTTTGGGGGTGAGTTTTGAAACACCGGGTATTTCATACAACTCTATGTACATATAAACAAAAGCTATTTTTATTTGATTGTTATGGTTTACGTTGATGTAATATTGAACGGACGCGTACAAAAAACGACCAAAGTGAAACGAATTTACGTAACTCCCGCGCAGCGAGTGGAGAGGTCGTTGCACCGAGAGCTCTATAATTACATGTGGCCTTCTCCTGACACTTCGCTGATGTTGACAGTGACACAGGGGAACATGTTCTCAAATAACAATACACATTCAATGAAACTTTTCGTCTTACTTGTAAAGGGACACATAAATATTAATTAACTATGTTCTTTTAACAATATGCTTATGACATTCATCAACAATCAGCCATGTTCAGAGACAAACACTGGACGAACCCCGAAGGAAATCTATAGCGATCCTAGACCTTCCCCAGATCATCTCAGTCCAGATACCAACGTAACGCCTCAGAATAAGGAAGGCTGATCACATCTTATCACATTTCTGTGTCTCTCACAAATCTTATGATTTGACGCGCCACAAGTACAACTACTTCTTACCTAAATGAATCAATAAACAACAATGAAAAAAAACTTCATCTTATGCCATTTTTTATAATTATGTTCTCTATCCCCTTCATCGCCCTCATAACAATTCCTTAGGTACCTAAAACACAATTTTTCGTAGCCTATATCAGAGGCCTTAGTGTGAGTTTTTTAGTATAAAATACGTTACTATTGTAGTTGCGTTAAGAGCTCAATTTGTATGGGAAACTTAGTATGCGTTACGTTCCGCTAGAGGCGCTCTTCACGTTTCCTATATAAATTGGACTCTTAACGCAACTACAATAGTAACGTATTTTATACTCAAAAACTTACACTAAAGCCTCAGTTGAATATTGTCGAGAAAGTCTAAATATAAAAGCGAGGTCGATGGACCGTCCTCAGTAATTAATTTTGGGCTGATGAGACTGCCGCGATGTAGGTATGTTGCGACAATTTGACAAAAATACGAGTAGGTAATAAAACTACATGAAATTTATTTCAAGAAATAATTTGGGAAAGAATTGTGGGTCATCTATCCAATGAGGGCATTCTGAGGACATGTTTATCTAGATAAAGAAATCATTGAAAAAAAAAGTGAAATTTCGATCTTTTTTATTTTAATGAGCTACTCTTGACTAAACTATCGGTGACTAATTATGAGCATATTTTTAAGCACGCAATTAAGCATTTTAAAACACTAACGGTTTTGTTCTCAGCTACTTCAGAAAAAAAACAAGAGTACGTGTCTATTAACCACATAAGGCACCAAAAACGTTCTTCAATTCGTAAGTTCTTGAGTTTTTATGGTTAAAGGTCACATGCCTATTTTTTGCCCGACAGTAGGTACCAGTAGATTAATTTCCGCGTTCTGCTACCAAACTATTGAGGAACAAATAAATTGCTCTATCGGTAAAACTTTTGGACGTGAGTCAATACAAACAAATCGAGTCCCTTTAATATCTAACTGCAACTGAAATGAGGAACAGGCGATTACAGAGAACTGTATAGGGGAACCTTATACTATGAAGAGTTTGTATAAAAGAGATAGAGGCGTGACGGTTATATGATAATAATATACTATACATGTTTTTGGCCACACGAGAGTTAAAATCGTCTATAAGTACGATGGCGTAAACTAGAACGATGGAGAATCCATCACTAAATTATCATCATCGACACATCATGACATGAAATTTATTTTTCAATATTTTTCATTGTTAAGAATAATAATACAATATAAATTTTAATCTCCCAAAGCTCCCCTGACGTATCATAAAAATGACAACCTCCAAATATAGTGTGACCACCATATTATTGGCCTTGCACCGTGAAATAAATTGGCAGCTGGCGGTGCCAGCGCGACAGCGTGTCTACATCGCGATAGATTATCTCGGGATGACTCAATCGAACTCTATTATATTTATATAACATATATAAAATATACTACTTTGCAAATGAACGCCACCAAAAATTCCTATACTTTACACAAATCAATGGCTACAAAGAGGGTCAAGACGTCTAGTGGTTTGTTAATATTCTTTTATAGCACGTTTTTCTTTTCTTAGCTTGCTTTCTTGAAGGTATGTCTGTCCGTGGAGATCAAATCTAGCGATCGATTTTTCGACCACTTCCCGAAATTTTGCATACAAGCTTGCTTCCGGTGACAATACTGTATAATACAATACTGTATAAAAAACATTTAAAAAACCACGTTTTACTAATGGACAAAATAGGGGAAAATAAATATTTATTTCCATTAGTAAAACGTGTTTTTTTTAAACTTTTTTTTTGTGTTGCTGATGCTGCCAATGCCCCTCCGCTAATTATCACACAAGACGCTGGCCTAATGCGGGTTGGTGGGTAGATACGGTCACAAATGCGACCGGGATCAACGGTGGAGCTCGAGAATGACAAGGTAGAACCGCGCTATTTCATCTAAATGACTTGATGTACTAAAATATAGGGGTAATTAAAACCTATCGTGCTGATGCGTATATCTACCTACGAGGCATTTTCTTTACTTTTTGCAGCCATTCCGAAGCGCGCTGACTAGTAAGCAGCGGCAATCCGCGACGTTTGGTCGGGGTTTTCGGACACGGGTAGTACATACATTTGCGTCATCAATGTTAATGTATATCTGTGGTTAAAACGAATTCCGAACCCTTTTCAGTCCTCAGCTTTGGCGTCGAGATTTGGCATTCAAATTAATTACGTCACATCTGCGAGACGTAAACGGTGAGTTTGTACGTGTATCGATAATGACGTTATCTTACTTGTACGTTTAACGTAACCAACCGTGCTCGAGCCTCCGATACAAGAGAAAGGGAAGTCTATCAAGTAAAGCATACAATCAATGTCAAAAAAAATAAGATGGCCTGTTTGACATAGGAACAGTTTGTATGGGTAAACAACTACGAGCAATCTATTAAGTACGAATTTCATGATTTTTCGACTCCTACCCTGTCCTTGTTCCCCCCTTTCCAATGTGATGTCATAAATTTCGTCATTTTACATCAAGAAATTATTTAGTCCCGAAATAAGTTTTATTCCATTTAATGAAGATGTGCAACATTTGCTGAGGGAGTGTGTCCGTTATCGACAGGCCAGGGAGGTTCTGTTGGCAGGAATGGGATTGAGAAAGATGTAGGTTAGACAGAGATACCGTTCAGGCTCATGCTCGCCAGCTCCGCCACCCAGACTTCATAGAATGTAAGTTGTGATTATGTTTGTGTAAATACTTAAGGTAAGGGTACAATGGAACTGACATGTATGTACATGTATGTATGTACTGACATGTGTGTGTGTGTGTGTGAGAGAGAGAGAGAGAGAGAGAGAGAGATATGGTAAGTGACGAATTACGTAAATATGTACATGTCAGAATTTTATAATTTTAATGTTTAGACGTTTTAGTTCAACTATTAATAGTCAACATTTTCCTACATACGAGGTACGAATGTTAAGTTAAGCATTTTGTAAAAAAACAATAAATAAAATTATAATTGCATAAGTTCATACAAAATGCTATGCAATAGCTTTACCGCGGCAGTCCCCGAGTGCCACACGTCTTTTTACTTTTTTTTTAATGTGACGTATCGAAATTAAAGACCTGTCTCTACTCCTTGTCACACTATGTTACATTTGATCGACTCCTCCCGGTCACCCTGGTCCCCATAATGTGAGACGTAGGTAATTTATGGATGGTCCCTAATTATAAAGATGCTCAATTGATCAAGGTACGTTCGCTTATGCCGTCCGTTATAGAAATACATAGATTGGTTTTAAAAATACAAACAATGTGTAATTGCAACCAAGAGATATAGCAATGAAAAATTTTGATATTTCAATGAATCACAAAATTCGTATATACTATTTCTTTTTTACATGTGACAAGCAAGTTCTAGGCGCTCATTTCACTTGATGGTAAATGACGATAAGGCGAAGGTGGAAGAGAGCTTCACCTGTAATCCTAAACAACTGAGGAACTGGCTATCTTACCTCTCATTGCCGGAACACAACAATGCTATAACATTTTTATAGATTTGGGTAAGACGGCGGCGGCGGTAGCGAGCCAGGCGGACTCCGAAGCCCTACCACAAACCAAAAATACATATGTATAAGAATATATTATAAATATACTTTTAATATTGTCCCTTAATTTTTACTATCACGAAGTACCTATATATGTTGTGTTTCACTCGATAACCAATGAAAACACACATTACTATGTAATCAGAAAAATACATTAACCCATCATGTTTATTGTGTATTTATATATGTATGTAGATTTATTTTAGTATAAGTATACTATAGATGTAGTTTATGTAGTTTAATTTATTTTATATCTTTTTTATTTTTATTTATATATTTGATGTGTATCTGTTATCGTTTTCTTTTTGCATCCGCGTCCCAATACAATACTTTGAAGATCATTCATGGGTTGACTGGAAGACATGTCTTTTAGGCATAAGACCGCCATTGTAAACAATATATCTAATTATATGTTTTGTATATATTTTTTTTCAAATGCAATAAAGAGTATATAAAATTTTTCATAGATTATACTTAGATAATTACGAACAGTAAAACAATACTATGACTAGTGTTTACACCTCGGCCTACCCCTCCGTGAATGAACACGTGACGTCATGGTTATTTTAGTTTTTGTGTTGCATTCAGAACACACTAGTAATTAATAGGTATACTTTTAAATATTTTCTAAAAAGTTTATTATTTTTCCATATTCACCATCATCTACACATATAAGTATATGAACCAAATAGAGACAAAAGTGGCCTACATATACTACGAAAGCCAGTTAAATATAACTCTTACTAGCGTAACGTTTTAACCTCGATTTCATTTAACTACTCCACGTACTGTTGAGACTGGCATAAATACACATTCATAATATATTTCCGAAGAGGGTTCTGATTCATTATAATTAGATAACCTAAGGCCCAATTGCACGATCGAGAGTTAGAGCCTAACCCAGGGTTTGCCCATATATTTGCCCCAGGATTAGGTGCTAACTCTCGAACGCGCAATTGGGCCTAAAAAAACAATTCTTAAAGCAATAACAATTATAAAACAAGGATAAGTACAAGTAAGTGGGTAATCAGGTAAAATTATTAGCAATGGGTCTCTAATTGTAATTACACAAAATTTTCTATTATACTTCTCGCGTAATAAAAAAATGTGTTTTATTAATTAACATCGTTAAATGCCGACAAAGGACGGTAAAACTGTTATTAAAAAGACGGTACTTAACCTTGAGTCATCAAATGTTAAGTGGCTGGTTAACATATACTAAAACTGTTTATTGACACCGGCTAAGATTAACTATGATAGGATCATCGATATTATTAATCCTATTTATTACATGGGTAAATATTGGGTCCTTACCTATGAAATTGGTGTTTTTATTCTGTCTTAGCAATTTGTCCGTAACTATTATGTTTCAGAACATTCTTATAAAATAATGGCCTTTTATAAAAATAGACCATATATTTGGGCTCGTATTATTTAATTTGATAATTTTTTGTAAGTTTAATTGTGTTAAAATTAGACATAAAGACAATTATTTTTAACTGCCTCCCGAATACATCATTTGATTTGCTTTAACATAAAAACGATGAATAATTTTTATCAAGCGTGTTCACACACATATTGCTAAAGCTTGTCTAATGATACATGCCAAATATTATTAACTCTGGATTTGTCGTTGTGAAGAAAACTGATAAAATGTTAGTATGTAAAATGCAGACATCCCCAAAATCTCCATACAAAACACCAATTTCATAGGTAAGGACCTAATATTTTATCAGTAAACCGTTAGAAAAGAAGAAATTAACAATTGTTTACATTGATATGATAGGCAGCGATAGCCGAGGTGAGAAAACGGGCGACACTACTAAGGGTGAGGCGTTTGATCTGTAGTAATAGTTACCTCAATACTTAAAATCTAGACCAATAGAGTCAATGGAAACACAAATGTATGTATACTCGCTTCCACCTTCGACTCTATCGTCGGTTACCATCAGGTGAGATGAATGCCAAGAGCTTGCCTGTCATATTGTAACATTGCATTTTTTTTTATTATTAAAATTGAAAAATTAATTAATTTCAAATTCTTTTAATTGGCTCAATTCTCTCATCTCGAAGCCATATTCGTAAAAAATTATAAAAAAAATAGACGATCGGCCGGGCAGGCGCGGCCTACGAGATGAGAGAACGATATCGAGTTGGTCATGCAATTTTTTCGAGAAAATTTGGAAAATGTGTTCAAGTTAAACACGGAATATTTATTATTTTTTATTGAAAAACAATGTTAATTGCCCTATAATTTTAGAACGGGTATGTATTTTTTAATTTATTAATAAACAGCTAATTCATGTTACGATGTTTTGGGATAACTTTATATAATTAATTAAATATAAATAATTGATGTAAGTTTTGTGCTTTGCCCACAGGTGGGTTGTGGTGGTATATTTTGGTATTTTTCTTTTTTTTTGCACTTATTTGTTGTTTGTCATAATAACATAAGTTTATTTTGTTGGGCAAACTCTTATAAATACTGCGTTAAAACGAAGTAACGCTTGTCCTGTCCATAACATTTTTATTGGTAATGCAAGAGGCAGATTTAGGAAGCCCTATGTATAGCCTGACTGCTTCTCATAAGAAGACTGGATGGTTGCAGGATTCGTGAGGACATTGCTTGATTTACTTAGTTTTGTTTTAGTTTTAAGTCACAGATGATATATTATACTGGAGAGAGAGCAAAACTTATGTATGTGGAGCCCGTATTTACCTCTACCGACGGTTAATTAAGTTCTTTGTTTTGCTTGATATATTAAATATTTTGTATTTTCTATTGTATTTCTTTTATTGTAAATATATCTGCTCGCAACGCTATCCTGTCTCCTAGCCGGGCCAGGCAGCGCTGTGACAATATGTAAAAAAATCCAAGGAAACCGGAAGATGGAATAATTGACATTGATATTTTGTCATACGTCCCGGGCCTCGACAGAAAACATCCTCAAATATTCGTTTACAAATGCGCCACCCTTCGACACCCATATAAAGGACTCGTTAGATTTTTCTTCCGGATGTATATCTTCGCATTTGGATTCATCTTTTGCTTACCATCAGGTGGTAAATAGGAGTTCTTGTAACGCCTTATCAGGGCATACTTAGGAAACTAGTCACAATAGATCTGTAGGCATCAGTGACGAAAAAAAAATTAAATTTCAATAAGTAATGCATTTGATTCAATGTATAAATACAGAAGTTATGACATAGAACTTATGTAATAAACAAAATATAAATAGATACAATACCGTAAGCGGTAATCAAATTTGCCTTTGGCGACCCGTCTAACGCAGCTATATAACTTGGAAAAGCTTAAAATGTCCAATAGAGGTTTTGTTAAAAATGAGGTCAGGGTTTTGTTAACGTTATTAACCTTATTTCGTCTTATTTAATATTTACTAAATCCTTAGTTAATTCTCACAAAGAGAACAGAATATTCACTGTTTATAATAATACTTGAGAAATTTATGGTATAGCCTGAGTTCATAGCCTGAGCAGAACCTGTACATCGTAAAGCTAAAGTCATTTTATGATCAAAGTTAAAGGTCATTGTCGTTTTACTTCACAGGGATCAACGTTCAAAATATCCATACTAATATTTTATATGCGAAAGTAACTCTGTCTGTCTATCTATCGGTCTCGCAATCACGTCAAAACGACTGAACCGATTTAATCGAAATTTGGTAGGTAGGTGAAGGACATAGGCTACTTTTTATCCCGATATTCTCACGGGAACGGTAACCGCGGGAAGCCATTAGATTCACATAATTAACACATTGTAATAATAACAAAAAATCCATTTTTCATAGCACTCAATCTACAGTCTCTTTGTAAGGGACTACCCAACCTTTTTTCTGTTAGTCTCTGCCCACTATACCGGAACTCATCTGGGCCCCGATCGCGCTAAAGAACGAAATTCATATTTTTTTTATAATCAGCCCAGCAAATGACTCAACACCACCTGATGGTAGGCAGTAGATAAGTCCATTTGCGAAGGATGCTAGAGCAGCACCGAAGGATGCAGGCCTAGCGACCTCTACCTTGCTGGCTAATAAGATGCCTTTGCACGCCTCTTTTAAAGGAACCCATGCTGTAGGAAGGAGGGAACACCGAGGGAGGTGTGCCGGTAGAGAATTCCATGCTCTGATGGATGTACGAGCAAAGTATAATTCCCCAAACCTTTAAATGCGCGCGGGCAAAGAGGTCATTAATCAAAACCAAATCCAGTGGAAAACGTTATGGACCATCCACACTCCATACTCTCGTACTGACTCGTACTCGCGTTCCTTCGTGTCGCCTCGTGGAGTGTGGATGGACCATAACGTTTTCGACTGTGATTTGGTTGTAGTAAATACGTTCTTATTTAACGAGATCGGGACCTATAAGCCTTCTAAAACCACACACAAC
The DNA here is from genome assembly GCA_910589355.1 of Parapoynx stratiotata. Taxonomy (NCBI): domain Eukaryota; kingdom Metazoa; phylum Arthropoda; class Insecta; order Lepidoptera; family Crambidae; genus Parapoynx; species Parapoynx stratiotata. Next base: position 9,149,933 of record OU342482.1, read on the forward strand.
CAATCCATATCTTCTTCGGTATACCTTTCCTTGCATAGGTGACAAACAAAACAGACTCTCATATTCATTACAGTGGATCCCCGGTAGTCCGACAAACATTTTGCAGGGCAGTGTCGAACTATCGAATTTGTCGAATTATAGATTACTGCCTAAGACCCCCTATAGTCCGATTTTTTTTACAAAAGAGTACCTTGTAATCCGACAAATTACAGATCCAATGATAAGATTACAAATCATACTTCATTATGTATGTCAAATTTAGTAAATTAAACAACACAATAAAAAGATTACGTTTTATTATAAAAGTAACGTCATTAATGCTATAGAATTTACAAAAAAAATATGTACCAAAATAATCAAACTTTATGAATCAATCAATTTAAGAAGCATGTATTAGCGAATACTTGTATGTAATAGACGATGTCGGATTATAGGGGGTGCCGCATTAGCCAGGGGCCGGATTACCGGGGCTCCACTGTACTTTAATATTGACTGTATGTAGGTAATATTCAATTAAAATGTATGTAACTTTATTGTTATCAAAAACGTCACAACTATTAATGTTGTGACGCTTTTGATAACTCGTGGAAGATAACACAAGTAGGTCGTGCGAACTGATCCCTCTATTTACCCGATTTATATTTTAACGGAGATTACGTTTTCAATAGTTATGTATTCTAGAAAATTCGACTGTTTGCAAGACTACGGTAGTTGACATTTTATTGTTAACAAAAAAACGTGTGAGTACTTAAGGCCCACTTTCTAGGTAAACCCTGGGTTAGGCGCTAACTCTCAATCGTGCAAGTGGGCCTAGTAAGACACCGGAGCCGGCTCGAGCGCTTTGCAGATTTTCCCTAGATGGTTTAATTTCTCGGTGGTAACCATCATGGTCAGGCTAATGATGATGATGATGATGAGTAATCGATGAGAAATTCACCGTGTGCGACCAATAATAGAGTTCAGTACTTTCCTGTTTCGAAATAGGTAAGTAAATAAGTACCTATCTGTGAATTTAATAAAAATTTACTATTACTTCGAATTTTACTGTGAAATTGAATATCCACAGATCCTCTCCAATCTCTTAAATTGGGTTACATGAGTACTATATTCATTGATTCAAATGTTATGTAATCAACGTGTATTTATCAGAAGTATGTGTTTTGTGTTTAGCGGTTAGCCTTGCTGTTTTTACTACAACAGCCTTTATATTTATTATCATGCTAGGAACCGGTAGTGATAAAAGTTGTACTTAGGAATTCATAATTAAAAAATAATCATAATTTATTCAAAATTTAAACTAAAAAAATTTTTTTAATAAAATCAGCTATGTTTGGTATCGGAGGATTCAGCGTCTGCCCCCATGGTGTTATCTAGTGTGTGCACGGCTCATTCACAACAGTGCACTTAATCTTTAATTAAGATTTTGCTCTGATGTTATGTTTTCAGGTTGTACGAATAATTGGAAAAACACAGTTGAGAAGTTTGATTGCGTTGTGGTTTGATATTATAGTAGAATAACAACTATCTGTAATATCGGAGGAGCACGATGGAGCGTAGTGGTAGTACGCTTTGGCTTTCAATATCGAAAACAACCTCGAAAACCTTCGCCATGGTCAGGCCGAGGATAATGAGAAAATAGTTTTATCTCTTTCTACTTTTCTGTCTGTTGCGTCTCGAACGGGCAGTTAAGAGTGTTGCTGTTTGTAGATAGAAGTTTGTAACGAGGCGCCATAGCTATATTAGCGACTCATTGCTGTCATTACGCTCTTCTCTGACCAATTTTCTCTTGGTTTCCGTTTTTAAATTTGCTGTTTGTGTCTTTTTATGTGTTTTGTTCTCGAAGTTCATTCTTCAGCCCGTAGAGCGGTTGACTAAATGCTAATAATAATTGTAATATATTTATAAAGTGATGATCAATTTAAATAAGCTTAAACTAAAAGTTACAACAACCCACAAGATCAGTTCCTGATAAATAACAAAGTCTATAAGTCTCTTTAAGGCACTATTGTAAGTAGCCCTACCCTTTTTATAATATAATATATAGTATAATAGTATATATATAGTATAATATATAATATATAGTGTTAAATGTGAAATTGTTTTGTGTTCAGTGTAATTTACCTTTTTAAATTAAATGTTTCAGTTGTGCCTTAATTCCTTTATATACAATATGCAATACCTAAGTGACGACCTAACTGTCTTTTCATTATCCCCGGCCGTCACAAGTTCACAGAAGGAGTTAGTGGTGATATTGAGGCTTTCGATATCGAAAACAAAGCTACCTTCTCCATGGTCAGGCCGAGGATAGGGGACTAAACACTTTATGATCTCGAACCCCTCTGTGCTTCGGAAGACACGTTAAGCCGTTGGTCCTGGTCACTATCGCAACCGTTTCACCCACCAACCCGCATCGGGCCAGCGTGGTATGGCCCATACTCCTCATGTGTTTCTCCACGAGGAAGGCCTGTGTCGTATGTAGACTGAGTAGGAACTATCTATAAACCCAGAACCAATACGTATCTATTGCTCCAGCGTGGTGGTGTTACTTATGGTCTTCACCGATACATATTACTACCAAGGATGAACGGTCACATTCAACCGGCCATTTTAACACCCAGTTGCAGAAACGAACTTTAAAATTTAATGTCGGCATTATCCCTAATGCTCCATTAAATTTATTGATTGAAGTGTCAAAAGAACACCTTAGCGTAGTTTTTACGTTGCACAAAACGACATTAGCACCCTATCAATGCTAAAGAGACATTAGCTAGAACTATTTTGTGTTCTAATTTTATATTTAATGAACTTTAAAGTTTTAATGTCTCATTACTAAATGTCGTCTTTAAAAAATCTTTGTGCAACTGAGCGATAGTCGGTAAAACACTATACAAATGCATTGAGTCCTACTTTATTGATAACATAAAGTTGAAGTTATTTTATGCCAATATGTGTGTGGCTTCCGTGCAAGCTATTTTAGTTCTTAATATATTAAAAAAGATGCTCCATTTTTCCGCAGAACTTCTTATTCTCAATTAACATTAACCGTCAGATGGCCATTTATCATTTCAGGTTAATCTAATCCGATTCTAAATGCCACACGTACAATCGCGGCCCTATTGGCCCATAACCTTTGGGTCGCATCCTTCCTTAGTCAAAGACCTTAGAGTCATGGCCGACAACACTGATAATATACTGTAATGTTGATATTGTAATTGAACATAATTTATTACCTACTTCGATTTACATAAAAGCGATACCAACCCGCATTGGGCCAGCGTGGTGGTGTTACGGCCCATACTCCTCATGTGTTTCCCTATGAGGAAGGCCTGTCCCACGTATACGTATATAGGCTGAGGACGGAAATGAAAGCGATTATTTGTTAATAATTATTAAGTATTACCGATGATCTGCCAATATTTATAAAGCCCGGATTCTACCAAAGCGGAGACGAGACGAGCGGAGAGATGTTTTTAAACTACCAAAGAATTTTGTTATTCACACATCTCGTCTTCGCTGAGCTTCAGTGGAGATCGCTATGCGGAGTTGTATTATATTTGTATGGCGCGATGGAAGCGGAGTCACAGGCGAGCTTTGGTGGAGTCCGGGCCTATAGAATCGAGGCATCTTTAGACCTAATATTTTTATTGCGTCGAATTAAAGCGAGACGGGACGAGACTTTGAATCGAATCCGTGATCCAATAGATTGAGAATGGGTGTCAGGATCAGGACTGACTGATAATAATATGGCAATCTTTGGGGTTCTATTTTTTATGGGATAGGGGGCAAGCGAGCAGAGGCGTCAACAAGCAACAGGTAGGCAAGTAGGTAAGTAGGAATACGCTCTATTCTTAAAAGTTATCATAATGCTGGTTTGGAAATACCGAAATAAATTCAAATAAATTCTATGTTTAGTACTGGATATCTACATGCTAAACAGGCTTTTATGGTAATAATAATAAATAAATAAATATCCTCAGACATTCACACCTATCAACCAGTTCCATATAAGCAACTTAATGCTGCTTGTGTCACGGATACTAGATGACGGACAAATATATTGAAAAGCCATTTCCCCTACACAGAAGAATGACAAAAAAAAACCGATTCTTGTTTGATTACGTTATGGTGAGTTTTTTGATCCTTAGTAATAATACCCTCAGTAGTCTAGACCAATAGCGTCAATAAAGACGCCAAAATGTATGATTGCGTGACAAATTGTCAAATTTGCGATGAAAATTCGAAGCAATATACATCAGCTGAACCGCCAGCCGCCATTTTACTAATCCCAACAATTGTGGTTAAATTGTCTATGATTGATTAACTTTATAGTCTATCCATTTTGATCTGAGACAAAATGTAAATAAGCCATAAAAAGGGTTCTTTAAAATGTCGTTACTTATTGTCGAAAAGTTTTATCAAAAACATACGATTATTTAATATTTCATTATCACAAACTTTTTAAATGATGTAAATTAAGTAACTACTTGTCACCTTCAATAATTTTTGGTATTTTTACTTCAATGTTATATTTTTAACGTAATTTTAGATTACTAAATTAATCGTTGCTACTAAAAAGACCTAAAACGAATAGTATTCTCAAACTTTTATTATGAGTATAGAATACTTCCAAAAGAAGATGAACAATCATAACATGTTCATGACACCTTGAATCTACTTTGAATTTAATTGATATATTAAATAAATATCAAATATTAAAATATTTAAGTATTATTTGGATGATAGCTTGTCTTTGAAATACACTTAAAATACCTAATACTCATAAAACATTACTTCGTTACACAAATAAATAATGTTAATATTTAATGACAATATTGGCATATTAAGTACGGCTTCTCCTTTTCTATTTTATTAAAAAAAATTAGAGCCTATATTATTTTGTCCTAGAATTGGATAAAAAGATTGAGAATCACAAATTCTTTGTTTACCTTTTTCTCAGATCGAAATGGATAGAGTATAGTTTTATTTTAAAATTCGACTATTGGACAAGCTGTCAAATCACGACATCATATGTTTTCGCTATTGGTCTATATTTTAAACCTGCTGGTCATCCTGACCACAGATCAAAAAACTGATCCTTAATGGTCTTATAATGAAGCACAATAAAGAAACACAGCTTCTGAGAAACACGTGACACTTTTAAATTACTTCTCAAGATAACAACCCCATGTAGGTTCGTCCATAACCATATGAGTCGAAATATATGTGTCAAATATTACCGATTACTCCGAGTTCTTAGATTTTGACGAGTAATTCTCCAAATGTACAAAACGCAACCTTTTAAAAATAATCTGATTATAAATTTGAAGCGAATATCTGTTGATAAATTATGAATTGATATATCAACGAACGATCGATAGATAAGCTGCGTATATGTCACATGTAGTTCTGTACGTTTCATTCACTGATGTAATAAGGAACGAAAATTGCAAGTAATATTTTGCCTTGAAAATAGCCAAATAATTTTTATGATTTTTCAGAGTTGTTGTTAATCACAAGTTGATAAGTCCATTACTCGGCAGGTTGAAATTACTTGTTAAAATAATGATTAAAAAAGTACTGACTTGTAGTATGGCGGTACACCATGCAGCCAAGTTTGTTAAAACTCCAAACAAAAACGACATAATAATATAATATCAATAAACAGAATGTGTCTTACTGCATGGAATTAAGGTTTATGCTAAATCAAAATTTTACACTAAGTTCTTGATAGAGGTTGAGCTAAAACAGATTTAGTTGCTCTATCATAAGGTATGTAATCGAGCAAAAAAGCAGTTCCGCTCTATCGCTGGAGCTGAATAGAATCTATTAACCTACATATTCGTTTGTTTGTAAACAACTTCAATGGTTGTGTCATTGATGATAGCTTATTTGAGCTATGTGGTAAGGTGTACCAGTATATGTAATTATCTGAGGGAACAAACTTGACATACCTACTATAATAATATTAACTTTACCTTTACACAAATGTCAAAGTGGCTAAAAATTTATAATTATCTACATATTCATCTGACCAAACCCAATCTTTGTATGGCTAAATGTGGTCTTAAGGAACACAGTGCTCCTTGGACTCTGCCTACCCCTCCGGGGATTACAAGCGTGATTTTATGTTTGTGTCTACATAAATAATTCGGTTATTCCGACATTCCAGCTAGTCACCCCCAACATTGTCCCCTGTGGCAGGGAGAAATTTAAAAATTTCCCATTTGTCACCGATAGTGATCACTGGGAGGGAAGTAGATTCCTTGTTAATGAATATATAAGGTCAATATGGTGAGTTACTGTAGCTTATGGACGCTTGCAACACCCAACTCGACAGAACCCCAGTCGAATTCAAACATAGGTATGAACGTTTGATAGAAAATGACTCTTATTGGAAGGTAATAAAGACTGCACTCGACTGTACCACTCGCGCGTTTTCAGCCCTTTTATTTATTTATTTTCCATGCATTAGTCCTGTGGGAAACCCGTGTATATTCAAAATTCTACTCGATTACTCTGAAGTACTCTCAGTGCAAAAATATAAACGGATTAAGTTCATTCTCATAACATACATATTTAAATTCGTAGTGAATGGAAGGAAAATGGATGATACATTGCCGTGGGATGAAGACAGGAAAACGCAAGTGATGACAATGAACATATTAGGTTGGGGAAAAAGTCTTTTCGCATTATAGTATGTATAAACTTGTAATAAAATCTCTTTGGCTATACTATTTGTATCTGGCTGGTTTTGGTATCATTGAAAGTTTAAATTTTAAAGAACATAATTCCAAATTCAAATTAGGAAAATGTGTGATTTTCATTTGTTTTTCGTACCGCCAAGATGAGTGAATCTAATGAAGAAATTCGATACATTTTAAAATTTTACTACAAAAAAGGTAAAAATGCAACGCAAGCCGCGAAAAAAAATTGCGATGTTTATGGACCTAGTGCAGTGTCTGTGAGAGTAGCACAAATTTGGTTTTAGCGTTTTCAATCCGGAAATTTTGATGTCAAAGATGCACGTCGCTCTGGTCGCCCTATTACAGATAAAATGGATGCCATTTTTGAAAAAGTGGAGCTAGATCGGCATGTCAGTAGTTACGACGTAGCTGAAGAACTGGGAATTGACCACAAAACAGTTTTGGCGCATTTGAAAAAAAACTGGGTACACAAAAAAGCTCGACATTTGGGTACCTCTCGAGCTCACTGAAAGAAATCTAATGAACCGTGTACTCATTTGTGATTCTTTATTACGACGTAATGAAACCGAGCCATTTTTGAAGAAGCTGATAACTGGTGATGAAATGTGGATCACGTACGACAAGAACGTGCGAAAAGGGTCGTGGTCAAAGGCCGGTCAGGCTTCACAGACTGTGGCGAAACCTGGGTTAACTCGCAACAAGGTGATGCTGTGTGTGTGGTGGGATTGGAAGGGCATTATTCATTATGAGCTGTTACCACCAGGCAGGACCATCGATTCTGAACTCTACTGCGAACAACTGATGAGATTAAAGCAAGAAGTTGAGAGAAAGCGGCCGGAATTAATCAACAGAAGGGGTGTGGTTTTTCATCATGATAACGCTAGACCTCACACATCTTTAGCCACTCAGCAAAAATTAAGAGAGTTTGGCTGGGAGGTGTTAATGCATCCGCCGTATAGTCCTGACCTTGCACCTTCAGATTTCCACCTGTTTCGGTCTCTTCAGAATTCATTAGGCAGTGTCAGTTTAACATCACGAGAGGACTGCCAAAACCACTTGTCGCGGTATTTTGACCAGAAGTCCCAAAATTTCTATAGCAATGGGATCATGTCCCTACCTACAAGATGGCAAAAAGTTTTCGAACAAAATGGTACCTACATACTTTAGTTAAATGTAAATAAACTATATTAAAAAATGTTTTGAATTTTCTTAAAAAATGCGAAGAAACTTTTTCCCCAACCTATTATGAGTACATTACATTATTATGCGTAGTACAGCCGAGGATTTTCGTGATCGACCTCCCTTCAAGCCCGCTGTCCAAGCATCATTGCGGTATATCTTCGAAGAATTTGGTGAAGTGAGAGCATTATTCATATTATTATAAAGTGAATGTAAAAGGTTGGAACAATCCAGCAAATTGGTTAGAAACTGTTTATATTTTCGGTTTCACCCGTGGTAACTTGTGATAAGCTGACAGTAACGACAAACAAGCCCCATTTGTGTTAGATAACACTTATCTTCGTATAAGATAATGTTAAACAATAAACATTGTTAAAAACATGTTTGTTTTTTAACACAATAACTACTTACTTCTAGATAAAAACCCGTGAAGCATACACATACATTCATACATAAAATCACGACTATTATTCCCTAAGGGTTAGTCAGAGAATAGGCAAAGCCAACGCAAAAGCAATTCGTTGCCGTAGTCCGCGCTTCACCAAGCAGTGACTGCACTCAGCGTGACAGGTGGTGAGCCCGTCGCCGCTATAAGCTATTGGATGGTTATGCATTTCGAAGTCCATTAGTCGCCTTTTACGACATCCAAGGTGATATGGGTTGGTAGTATTCTTCTAAATCTATGGTCCGTGCTAGGCCGTCTGATGGTGGAGAGAGGACAGGCAGCCTAACGAATATATAGAGGTAATAACAACTCCATTTCGTCTAATAAATTCCCTATGTAACAGAAAGCGAGTCTGTTGCCAATTGCCATGCGCCGGGCACAATGCGACTGAAACTCCTCTTACGCTGTAAGGTATTACCATAATGATATAATTGAAAGAACACTTCGCTTTGAAGCCGTAATAAAATGCGCAATACGCAATGCATCAAAGCGGAAAGACGCATTAAATGAGACGAGGCGCGTTTACGATCCGATATTTCAGACAAACGGCTTCTATTTCATAACTTGTTAGGTATTTCTGTAAAATAATAATTACCTACATACTGAAAAGCCACAACACGAAAAATCCACAGATAACTAACGAATTATAACGTGAATTGAAAATTAGAGTTTAACGACAAAACTTGGAACTAAAAATAAACATTTAGCATTTTAAAAATACGTAAACTAAAGAGAAGCCTTGAGCAGATGGACAAACCCAAAAGATCATCCAATAATCATTAATTAAAAATAAAATACATATCAATTTGCATTTTCCGATATCTAAATGCAACAGGAAAATGACATTGATATACATTAAGCTTTTATCTAGCTATACGTTGTTGTAATAATACCTAATCTAGTAATTTGATGTTCAACGGTGCACGTGTTGTGTTTTCAATTTTTATTATATTAATCGGCATGATAATAAATAAATAGGTGCCTACGTTTAATTAAATACGTCTTTAAAACTAGCCTAATGTGGGAAATGTTAATCCTATCCCAAACCGGAGAAATTTTGCTCCGGAAGAAATACTTGTGATCATCACAAAAATATCTGTCTATGCCTGGACTCAATCACATAAGCTTGGTGACAGCTTGAAGCTGATTTTTGACAGAAATACGAATATTTACTTAACCGTTAACTAACTAATTTTGGCAGAAATTGCACAATTTGGACGTACCGCCAACTCGAGCTGCTGACTTTTGGAAAATTAGAAATATTTGGACGCAACGCCATCGGGAGCTGCTGACTTTTGGCAAAAGTAGGATCTTTTGCACGTAATGCCAACGCAAGCTGCTGACTTTTGGTAGAATTAGGATTGTTTGCACGTAACGCCATCGCTAGCTATTTATTTTTACATACATATCATCACGCCTATACATATATCCCCGAAGGAGTAGGCAGAAGCACACACAGTTTACATAATTTTTTACATCATTTTTGGCAGAAATGTAATGATTTGGAGGTAACTTTGGCAAAATAATATTTTGGACACAGTGCACACATATGCTGAGGTCGGGTCCTAGTTGACCTTATATGTGATTGCTTGTGTATTTTGCGTCTTGCTTGTGCCTGTGGTCAATAAACGTTTTTCTTTCTTTCTTTCTTTCTTTACATACGTAAAGTACCTGAATTTTGGCAGAAATATAATAATTTTCGCGTAACACACGACACGTGATAATTCAGAGCCATACACAGTATAAACGAGACTCTCCGCTGCGCATGGTCCACTTGACACGACATGTAATAATAGATGACACCACGTGCAACCACTGCATAAAAGGTCGACTATGCGGGAAAATATATATACATATAATAAAACTGTAGAGGTCGAATGTCTGTACATAGAAATAAAATGCTTAAAACTAAGTCAAGGTCTGTTTGTACGGGCTAATCTCCGAAATGGCTGGGCCGATTTCTATGAAATTTTGCATGATGATACCTTATATCCCTGGTCAACATCTTAGATACTTTTTATTCCGGAAAATTAAATGGTCCCCGTGGAAAAGTTAAAAAACCATAGTAACCGCGGACGAAGTTGCGGGAAACAGCTAGTTTATGATACTTGTTTCAGTTCATTGGAAGTATGAAATTTTTTGTATATATAAAACGTGTAAAACGCGGGCAATCCGTGCAAAACCGGAGCGGGATTTAGCGAGTTTAAATAAAAGTAAAACGATTACAATTTTTTTGTTATAATATTTTTTATAAAGGATCCTATGTAGTCAAAATAGAAATAAATAATGTTTGCTTGAGATACGGAATTAATCTGACCTTGCCCTGGCCTCATTATTATTTTAAATCTTCATAAACAAGTTATTCTGTCGATTAATACTTAAATTAAAAAAAGGTAGAGGAATTATCCTGAAGAATTCACCACTTATTTATTTATTTGGTTCCTCAACATTGTGACATATTGCGAATATTACATTTTCTTCAATCATACTTATATACATATAATAACGACTGTTATCCTCTAAGGGGTAATCAGAGACTAGGCAAAAGCAGTCCACTGCCATGGACCGCGCTTTACCAAGCATGTGCTCTGCGTGACAGATGGTGTGCCCGTCGCCGCTATAAGCTATTGGATGCAATTCATTGTAATAGTTCATTTAAGAAATGCTAAAAAAATATTTTTACATTGATAAAAATAATGATTTTTTATTAATTATATAACAACCCGTCTAGTAACAACTAAAATTGTAAATATATTTATTTTTAGTACAGTTTTGTTAAATGATTCACAATGTAAATAACTTGATGTGCCAAGGAAAGAGTCGAACAAGTCGACACAGATCTAAAGTATGAAGTGAAGCGTGGGTGACTGTGAAACTACTTCTGTCGCTGACTGTACCGATTTGTGGATATCGGCTAATTTATAATTGCTTTCCAAATTACAGTAAAGGAGAGCAAAGTAGCGGTATTCCGCTGGATTTTAACGAATAATGATAATTATGACTGCGTGCTGCTTCTGTCTTTTGTAAGAAAATGAAGAACTTATATATATTGTCTTAACTTTTGGAAATATTTCATAGGACAAGCCAGCAACAGGGCTTTATAGCCATAATGAATCCAAATTATAACTCCATACTCCTCATGTGTTTCTCCATGGGGAGGCCGGTCCCAGACGAATATAGGCTGATGTTTGAAGATATTAGGTCCTTACCTATGAAATTGGTGTTTTGTATGGAGATTTTGGGGATTATTCATCGTTTCTATGTTAATGCAAATCAAATGATGTATTCGGGAGTTAAAAATAATTGTCTGTGTCTAATTTTAACACAATTAAACTTACAAAAATTATCAAATTAAATAATACGAGCTCAAATATATGGTCTATTTTTTTTCTTTTTTATTTTATAAGAATGTTCTGAAACTTAATAGTTACGGACAAATTGCTAAGACAGAATAAAAACACCAATTTCATAGGTAAGGACCCAATATTTATTTATTTATTATTATTTATTCTAATTTTATCTACACTTCAGTGCACATTATACTTTCTTCGTCCCTCGGGGTCGGCTGAACATGTTTTCTTGTTCCATTCTCCTCTGTCACTGTGTTACGTTTAACGTTTAATGTTATGTTATTATTTTTATGTTTTTTGGCTTTATTAGAGCTACATTTTATTTATATACCTTCTGCCCTGTTTCCAATTCTATTTGTGGTCGCGCAACATGTCTTCTTCCACTCTCTCCTAACACTCGTCAAGTCAACACTCACTCTCATCCTCGTCACATCATCATTCACACAATCCATCCATCTTTTCTTTGGTCTTCACCCCACACGCCCATTCGCTTTCAAATCCATAACTATCCTGGTGACATGGTCATTCTCCCTCCTAATTACATTTTATTTATTTAAAACTTAATCTATCCTTACAAGTTAAACCTAATGTGATAGATAAGTATTAGATATAAATTATTAGATATGCTACACAGATACGATGGATAATGCTCAGATATGCTGTTTTGCATTATTTTTCAGTCCTTGCAATTCGAGTTCTGACGTCATTTATTGTACTTATCTACAAGCAAAAGAACATTTCTACGTCTTTAGGTTCAGAGCTTAAAGGCGGAATCATAAAACGGGGACAATAGATCTGCAAAGGTCGGGGTAAGGAAAGGTTACAGTCACGTGCAAAAATATGCATACACTTTTTGTCAGTAAATAACTCCAATTTTTTTTTTAATTTTCCCATAATAAGGGACGGCAATGGGAAATAATCCCATGCAGCCCTGTCTGCAGTTTTATAATATGTTTTCAGTGGTTTAAATCGAAATGCAAGGGTAATGCATTCCGAAACAGTCGATTGGTGGAAGCAGTGGTGTTATTTCGATGGGTTAGATCATTAGTTCCCAAGTGGTCCAAAATAATAAATAATGTCTTCAGTGGTTTAAATCGAAATGCAAAGGTAATGCATTCCGAAACAGTCGATTGGTAGAAGCAGTGGTGTTATTTCGATGGGTTAGATCATTAGTTCCCAAGTGGTCCAGGTGACCCCTAGGGGTCCACGGGAGACTCGACGGGTGTCTTGTGGTCTTCACATTTTTGTCGAGTTTTGCGAATATGGTGGAAATGTAGCTGCAGGGGGTCCACGGGAACCAGATAAAATTTGAAAGTGGTCTATGAGAAAAATAAGTCTGGGCACGTCTGGGTTAGATTATAGGAATAGAGACTGTTATCTGTCAAATGTGAATACATATTTTTGAGCTTGACTGTACCTTAAAGCCCGTTTCAGATTATTAATAACAATACTATTACAATCAACATTCACCACAAGGTTTTTACAGATTTCGATATGATAAATAACATACAATCACGTGATTCAATCATAGTGATTAAATACCTATTTCATAAAGAGTAAATTCAACTAAATTATATTTATTATATTCAACATATTATTCATAATAAATAACAGGCGAAAGTTAATTAAAATTATAAATATTGTCCGACTTGCTCCTCATTTTGTTGCCATCTCTTTCCGTTACCTACTATTTTGGATAATGAGGGAATTTGCTAACAATAAAAATAACTGGTATAAAAACTATTGCATGTGATCAACAACAAAATGAATAAATTCGACAGATCCTTGCATGTGTTAAGTCGAAACGTATTTTTTTATCTTTTAAAAGTTGATTAAAGTATTTTGAAGATTTTTATTAGACATTATAATTATTTAGGTAACTAATTACCTGCTAGATATTTTTCTAACGCATAAGCCAAATTGAAACTAAACTTTAAAAACATCTTCACATATCTTTTACCACTATATTAGATGGTAATAGATATATTACTTTCCCTGTAACATTATGTAAACATATTTGAACCACGTATAATAAATGCGCATATGTTAATATATAGGTATAGGTATGTCATATGGGCACTTAATACAAGTAATAAATAATAGCAAACATTAAAGGTTAGTGTCGACTCACACATTCATTGTTCCTTTTAACTCCAATAGAGATAAGTGTCGCACAAAAAAATCCAACTAACTGCACAACGTTTACCATCACTAATAAAAGCAAAAACACAATTCACACACCATAAACCCTTCGCACAATATTGTCTATACCGAGAAAAAACAAATTATAAAAAAATACTTTTTCAAAATTTTAAAATTCGAACACAATCGAAACCGCGCTCAAATCAAAACAAATGCCACCGATTGCCTCCGTTATCAGACGACTGTGATATACGGTCAGTCGCCTCCGACTGCGCCCAAAGAGTATTAAAATAATTCGAATGAGCGTCTCATTAATGTATGTATTGGAATCGAGTACCTACCTCGCTTCTTTGTTCTTTTATTTTTGGAACGTTGACTCCTGGCTGTTGCGAAAATGGGCAACAACGGATGTGATGTATATAAATTCATCGACTTGAGTATTTGTATTAATTAATTTAAATTAATGGTGCTTTTCGAAAGAGCCCGGTGGCGTAGAGTTAAGAACCCCACCTGGAATAGAATGCACATTGGGCTAGCATGGTGCAACATTTGCCCAGTAGGGGGGACAACAATAAATTATACAGAATGGGAAAAAACAAGGGGACTACTTACTTTTGATATTGAGATTTTTTAAAAAACAAGACTGCCTTCTCGGTTAGTAAGTCGGTCGCTCGGTCATCGGTTAGTCTGTTTTGGAATAATATATGGCTTTTAAATTATCTCTTTAAGCTAATAGTTTATCTAATGACCAGATAATAGAACAAACTTACACTAATGTTATGAATAGCAGACAACACATGCTGGTATGATGGACAGCAAGTAAAACATCAAAACATTTGTTTTACGCAGTACGGTTCATGGTTCTGCGGTTTTACGTAAATTAGAAGACAAATGAATTTGAATTCCTTGCCGTCCATTATAACAAATGTATGAGCAAAAAAAGAGTAACTTACATCTAAAAAACTAAAATAACTTTGCTCCGTGACTGACAGTCACATGATAAAACGCAGCCTAACACCTACACATGTAAAAAGTTTTCTGATAGATTCAATCCTCTATTAAGGATTAATAAAATATTATATCGATTAATAAATTCATAGATTATACCCTAATGGCAATGAACTAAGCTATCGAACGCTTATACGATTAATTAATCCACACTAATATTATAAATGCGATAGTAACGTCTGTCTGTCTTGTATTAATAAATTCATACTGTATTAATAAATTCATAGATTATACCCTAATGGTAATGAACTAAGCTATCGAACGCTTATAAGATTAATTAATCCACACTAATATTATAAATGCGATAGTAACGTCTGTCTGTCTTGCTTTTACGTCAAAACTACTGAACCGATTCAACTGAAATTTCCCAATGTGGTCCAGGTGGAACCTTGGGGGTCCACGGGAGACTCGACGGGGGTCTTGTTGTTTTCACATTTTTGTCGAGTTTTGAGAATATGGTAGAAATGTAGCTGCAGGGGGTCCACCGGAACCAGATAAATTTTGAAAGTGGTCTATGAGAAAAATAAGTCTGGGAACCTCTGCAAGAGCCCAAGAAAGGACATAGGCTACTTTTTATTCCGATATTCAGGTGGGAACGGGTAGCGCGCGGGTGTAACCGTGGTTATCAATATCTGCTCGACCGAGTATTGTGTGACATATTCCGTCAAAATGTCATTTCATTTCGAATTTTAAAATTTCTCGGCATTGTAAAATAATGACACGACAACAGAGATTTATCATCATGACGGCAATTAATCAGATGACGATGACACTGACAAGAAATGTCATTTTCATTATTTTAATAATTACCTAGAGGTTTTAGTTCAACTATTAACAATCAACATTTTGTTGATAAGAGGTAGGAATGTAACGTTGAACACTTTGTAGAAAAACAATGCAGTGTTAACAAACACATAAAAAGTTTTTGTAAACTTTTATCGAAATCAAATTAAATCAAAAGCCACGCGAACGACGTCGCGGGCACAGCTAGTACTATAAATATTACATAAGTATACTTAAAAAATATAAACACACTATAGACGAGTTGGGAAAACAGTACTAGAGGTAGCTGGTTCAATATCCATCTATACAATTAAGTTAGAATAAAACTTAGGTACAGTTTATTTTGAATACAGCTTGACTTACGCTGTGCCCGATGCATGGCTTAAGTGAGAATCGAACCCGGCGACCCCTTCTACTAATAGTGGCGTTTTAAGAACTCGGCTATCATTGTCAAACAAAATCAATATCGCAATGAAAACAAAAACTCATTTAAAATTTGTAGGATCTGTATGAAACTAAAACAAAGTTAATAAACATTAAACAAAACATTCTACATTAAACATCATGTTGATAACATGAATAACGTCGCATCTGCATCACTAAATCTATAGAGGCTCACAAAACAAGTTTCATAACATACCTAAGGCGGACGGGAGCGGTAGGGTGGGGGGTAAGCCACGCTCCGCCGCCCGCCGCCCCACCGCTGCCAGTACAATTTTACAAGGGAACGGACCACTACGTACGTTTTGTGTACAAAAAATGGACAAATGGAACATGAAAAATACCAAACAACTGATACAGTTATTTAAAGAAAAAAGAGAACTTTGGGACCCAGACTACCCTGACTTTCGATTCCGTGACAAAAAATATAAGGCCTGGGAAGATATGGCGAATAAACTCGGCGCTGACAGATATGACGTTGAAAAAAAAGCGAGAAGTTTAGCCGGCCAGTTTCAAAGGGAAATAAGAAAATTCGGTAATGGTCGAGGCGACATAGAGAATTGTTCCAAATGGTTTGCATTCAAGTCGCTTATGTTTTTATATAATAAAAATAAAAGTTATAAAACAACTATGGAAGATGATGACGACACAGACGAAAGCGAATCAATATGTCAAGTAACTGAAAACGATACAGAGGCATATCAAAAAAATGAAGTTCCTCTGAAGAGAGATACTGTGTACAAACTAAAATCTCAACCACGAAATGAAGGTCCTGAAAAGGTAATAATTTACAGTTTCATGTCATAAAGTTAAAAACATATATATTTTGTTTGTGAATAAACATCCAGTTATTTCTCTAAACTAAATAAGTGTTCATAACAAAGTTGGCATTGCAATTTAAGAATGCGCTTTGATTGTTTGATTTTAGACTCTATCTAAAGACATTAAGAACGTAGCGAACCGCAATGGGAAAACTTGTACTTGAATTGTTATTACGCGTCGCGCCCGCAGCGCCGTTATCGAGCGTGTTAGCTAACTACAAACATGAAACATTGTTCGCTATCTATCGGGTCGGGCCACAGAGTAGAGATGGTCGGGCGTTGCCGTTTTGTTAGCGTAATAATAAAATCGTTGACGCCGCGACTAACAGTAGGGACGCGCTTATTTTGTATTTGCATAGGAATATATAGTCTTATTTATTATTATTGAATGAACGTGCTTGTGAAGTATAAATACTGCTAGCGTCACAAAACTGTCATGTTTCATGAACGTTCTTTAAGCCGTTGTTTTGCGTCCACTGCACCGTGTTATCATGTTTGTAAAAACATAATTATCATTGAAAGGGCGTTAAGGGGACCGATCTTTTGTTGTTTTAAAATTCCCCTCAAACAGGGAAGGCAAAGGGTCTAGCCCATACGTCTACATCTATACCTATCATCATATTAACCCCCATGTTGGTGTTTCCTGTATTTATTTGTGTTTTATCATTGCAATATTAGTTAGAATATAACATTATGAAGATTAATATTACAGAGACGTTTTACTTTTTATCACATAAGAAACAATCAACTTATTATTGCAAGGAAAGAAAACTAATTGAATAAATTGACGACCTCCGTGGTCGAGTGGTCTGTACGCCGGTCTTAAGGCGTCGCCATCTCGAGAGGTCCTGGGTTCGATCCCCAGTGGAGGCAAGTGTTTGGGTGATGAATTTT
Source organism: Parapoynx stratiotata (assembly GCA_910589355.1). Taxonomy (NCBI): domain Eukaryota; kingdom Metazoa; phylum Arthropoda; class Insecta; order Lepidoptera; family Crambidae; genus Parapoynx; species Parapoynx stratiotata. Next base: position 9,167,700 of record OU342482.1, read on the forward strand.
CAGACATTTGTTCTCCAGTCTTGGATGTTTATTATATATGTATTATATTATGCATATTCTGAATAATTATATGTATTTATCTATTAAATATATTTGTCCGTCATCTAGTATCCGTAACACAAGCAGCATTTAGTTGCTTAAAATGGAACTAGTTAATAGGTGTGAATGTCTGAGGATATTTATTTATTTATTTAATAACTAAGCAAATATTCGTATGCCATCTATTAATAAAATATGTATACTGATATTTCAGAAATTATGGTTTCAGTAGCTATGTGGGTGCCTTTTCTTTCATCACGGCTATGCTATGAAGCTATGTGTATGAACTATGTGTGTGTGTATGTGTGTGTAAAGAAAAATAGACAGAATAGAATGGCAGCAGTTTGCAAGTCACGTGAAACGAAGTAATCCTATTGGTCTATTCTTCCTCGCATACAGCACAGCATAGCTCTGATGAAAAGGCGCCCTTAGACTTATAAAAATACATATAACATAAAAGTTATTTCTGTGACACGTTATATTAACTTTGTTATATTTAATATGAGAAGACTGTTTACATTAAAATACGTAAAAATGCAATATAACAATGTTATCAACATTAGTAACATGTTATATAACTTGTTTTTAACACATAACGTCCACACTGACAAAAAGTGTTTTTAAACATTTTATATAACTGTTAAATTTAGATATATAGTTTGGACGCACCTTTAGTTAGAAAGAGACTACTCGCGCAAGATTAATTTTACGTGAAAAAACCTAAAGAAACACATCTTTTTTAACGGAATATAAACAATAACAAACGAAACGGGCTAATTTGTTGTTTTGCAAACGTGTTTGGGCAAAATGTTTTGTTAGGGCGCCACGGTTTACGTTCTAGACATATATTTTATACAGATGAAAGAAAAGCATGCGTCGAAGAGCTGAAACGGTTTTAAATTGTTGTTTTAGTATATATTATTACAAACAATATTGTAATATCTATGTTATCATTTTAATTTATTTTATGGTAATTAATTTATTACAAAACGTCTACTTCCTTTTTCATTTTTTTTATTATTAAGCTCCGTTCGGTTACGGTTTCTACCCACCAATCCACATTCGTCTAGAGTGGTGATGTAGCGGAGAGACCATGTAGGCAAGCCTGTGTCAAGCAGTTGATTATGTATTAGTATGAAAGCCGTAAACTTCAACAATAATAAACGAAACAAAAAATTGTTAAACTCGTGACTAAATTGGCAAATAAATATTTTTTCTGTTGCAGACCAATGGACCAAAAGGACCAAATTATGTAATTGTACGGCCAAAACCGGACAGATCACTAGATGCAACACCAACAGCATCATCCCAACCGTCTGATCATCGAGACGAGTACCATATCTTCGGGGATTACATAGCTTCTAAGCTGCGTAACTTACAAGATCCGTTTGTTATAAATACTATTCAGAATCGGATCTGCAATATAATATATGAAGCGGAAGTCAATAAAGTCAATAAGAACAACGACGCTTACATTGCGATCTCAGATCCTCATTCATACCATACTCCTAGACAGAGCACCTCGGTAGCATCAGAGTCTGAAAAAGACTTTAGTGATATTATAGAATCTCCAAACTATCATTCAGACCATAACTACGATATCAAGATGACAGAAGAACATCTTGAAGATGATTTCGATTAAAATCTTAATAGACTTGTTAAAATTATTAAAAATTAACTGTATAGATATTAGATTTGAAATTCTGTGTTACGGATTAACAGATACAGACAGTGTTGATACTTGGAGTGACTTCAAAAGGTGCACGGTGTTGTTAAATCTTGTGACAAAGGTTGGCAATCGTGATCTCTAAGGACATAATCAGATGTAATTCATGAATGGATTTTAGGCGGTTGTAGCCTCTTATTAACAGGTGGACAGTGTGATCATAGGACAACAACTGCATCAAAATATCGAGGACACGAGAATCTCTTTTTTTGTTCCAAAGCGCTTTCTGGAAAATCATAATCAGATTAAAGAATAATCTTTAGTTTTTTTAAATCCTCTCACCTTATGTTAAGGGAGAGTGGAGTTCGCTAAATGCTTTAAGTTTTATAAGTTGATTTTGTGATATTTATCGAGTAAAATAATAATATTAATTTAAATATTGTAATAAGGTCGTATTTCAATGCTTTTATGAGCGTACTTACGGGTACTTTAAACAAATAAGACGAAATCTTGAAAATAACAGCTGGAGGTAAGAAAACAGTTAATAAAACACAGGTTTTTAAAAAGAATAATGAAGATACTGAATTTATTAAAGTACAAGCCAGTTTTCAAGTAAATAATATAATTTACAGCTAATGAAATTAAATAATACGTAACACAGACACCCAGCCATTATTTGCCGTTTATCGGCGCAGTGATATCAAATACGTAAACAGAATAATCAAAATGGCTCGTTTTATCAATGTAATGTAGAGAATTGGACACGAGGCAGTGGCCCTCAAATATTCTATTAATCATGTATTAATTGTTACTGGTCGGTGTTTGTGATAGCTAGTTTACAAAGCTAACAAATTACTTTATCATCCTTCAATTGAAGGGAAAAGAGCTCATAAGCAATTATCATCACGCCTCTTATGCCCGATGGCGTAAACACCACATTTCGCCAGATATGTTTGAAGTGTTTATGAAACAGAGGGCGAGCCTGATGCCTTGCATCGGGCACAATCCGCACAATGAAGGGCATGCTAGTTTCACAATCTTCAACATGGAAAATAACATTTTATAGAAATGTGCCTTAAGACCATGTCAACCAAAAGCCTATATGATCATGTAATTTACCTGCTGCATAAAGAAAAATCTATAAAAATACTAATTAAGGTATTTTTGATAGCTCATATTGCGCAAACGTCTTTCTGCCCCGTGTTGGTCCGGGACACAAAAAGAATGTACCGACTGCTTTTCTTGCCAAGCATGTCGTAAAAGGCGACTAAGGGCGTATTGGGTACTGGCTCTGTGATTGTGTAGGCGATGAGGTAGCAACTTGTTACTACTCTTTCACGATTTTTCATCTGACCAAACCCAATTTTTGTATAGCTAAATGTGGTCTTAAGGAACACTGTGCCCCTTGGACTCTGCTTACCCCTTCGGGGATTGCAGGCGTGATTGTATGTATGTTTTTCTGACTAATGCTGTCAGTCTCTGTTGTACAAGCGCATCGCGTATAAACTTCTGCTTGCCACCACATTTGGGTTTAACCTCCCCTTATGAGCGTTTTAAAACGGGTGATATGTACTCTAAGTACAGTGAATTTTAAACTAATCTTAATCCAAGCGAAACCGAAGGCATAGAAATCAAATCACAAGAGCAATCTGGCAAGGGCCATTTTACTAGTACATCACCATAATTTATATCATTAATTTATTACACACGTCGCATATATTCGGCTTTTAGAATCAAGAACTATAGTAACTGTTGATTCAACGTATAATGAAAGTGTAGACTCAATGTTCGAAAGGGTGAGGTTTGGGTATTATCATAATTTATGTAAAAATCTATTCAAAAGATATAACTATTCTAAAGAGGCCAGTATTCATGAACTAAGTGCAAAATGCGTAGAACCGAATAACATAACAGTAGCTCTACAGTGTCCGCTTTTTAATAGTAAACAATACGACAATCGTTTCTTATTGCCAGCGCCCAGCGCCTCTATCGGCAACTACATAGAACTTTTAACAAACGTTTACGATTGTAGTATAGTTTACTATCAATGCTCATACTAGGAACATAGCATGACCTGCGAAAGTAGCAATTTGCGAAAATGACGTTCTGCGAACGTGACCAAAATATTCGCCATGACGATCTGCGTCAAAACCAGCTTGTCAAGTAACTTAGCAGTCCAGTACAGTCTCAGAGTAAACAGAACTGGAGTTGCCTTTGTCTAACATTCCCCTCTGCCAAATGCACAAGCATCGGATGCTTGCACGTTTAATAAAACTAGTTGAGCCGCCATTTTGACAGCCATAACATTGTAAACGTTGCGGCGAACAGAGCTCCCGCAAAAATGCCTGCCTGTGCTGTTACTTGTTGTAAAAATAAATAGAAAACATCGAGTATGCTAAAGATGAAGAAGATGAAGAAGATGGTGTCACCTTTTATTTGTAATTATAATTTTTAAGATTTCATGATTATTTACTTCATTATTTCTTGTTTTAGAATTCTACGATTTCAAATTACTACGAGCGCTAGTCTCGTGGGGAGTGCGGCTGTGACGTTGTCAAAACGCACACCCCACGTGACTATTTTAAGCGTGTGTGTGCGTGAAATTTAAATTTGTGTGTCGAATTATGCATGTGTGCATTTGTAAAAACGGCTGGCTTTGAGTATAGTGGTAACCTCACCCCCCGCAAGAAATGGCAGAAAAAAATGTTTGAGAAATTGACTAATGGCTACTCCAGTTCTGTTTACTCTGAGAGTACAGTACACCCAATCGGAGCGCTTACATATTCGTTTGCCTTGGCTTCTTCACCTGCCAACTTACATGTGAAAGATAGTACTAATAAAGGCTTTTAAAACGGGCATTAAATACCCAGAGTACTATCAGTTTTGTATCCAGCTATGTTCTGCCCCTAAAGGTCAGTGACGGGAATAGTCTAGTAAGCATGGTCTTATAGTTTTCTATACAAAGATCTTTTTTTCCTAAAACGGTCCTAGCACGCTCATCACAGCTATACATATACATAGTTAAGCAAGTATAACATTTAGTATTGAAACCAAGCGTGTCAACTTATTAACGTCTACTATGACGTCACAACCATAATTTTGAGACGGCAGATCCAATTGTAAAATTATCACACAACGAGGCATATTTTATAGTTTTTGCTGCCATTCGGACGCGCGCAGACTAGTTAGCAGCGGCCAACCCCGACGTTTGGTCGGGGTTTTCGAACACGCGCAGTACATGCATGCGTCATCTATGTTAATGTATATCTGTGACCTTTATTCTCAACTGTCGGATCGCGGATTCGATTCGGATTCCACGTCCAGTCTCGCTCCGATTCACCACAATAAAAAGGGACAGGTATAATAGATTCCCTAAATCATTGGTTTGCGACAATTCAGTATGGAGGACTCGGCTAACAATCTGGGACAGGGTCGCGGACGTAAGCTACTGGATCGATATCGACACGAAGGTCATAACTGGATGAGAGGGAATTATAATTTCCGGGAACGAAACAGGAAATCTCATGAATGCAAATAAGAAAATAATTTGATAGATTTTATTTTTTTATTTGAATTATTTTTCGTAATTTTTATTAGTTCATAATATCTTAAACCCTAAAATCCTGTGGTCTCTATTTTGTTAACGACTTAACGTGCCTACCGAAGCACGGTGGAACTCAATTTCACAAGGCTTTGGTCACTCATCCAAGGACTGACTACGGCGAATGTAGCTTTGTTTTCAATATCGAAAGCCAAAGCGTACGAAAGTGTGAAAAACTATGCAATCAAGCTCCACAATTTTTAATACAACTGCGAATGTAATGAGTAACAATTTATTTTATTTCCTCGATACTAAATGCAGGTACTGTTTGTTGCACAGACCGGTCGTCTGGTCGTCGACCTAAAATACCGAAACATGTTCCGTGGCTGTGCACGCGCACATGTGCTGCGTATCATAATATGCCATGAGTAAACAAAACGACAGTTATTGTAAGGTTTTTCCTTTTGTTCTTATTTTCTATGTAACAGACAAATTCAATCCATCTCATTGAGGTTGCGATCCACTTTTGAGGAACAATATTTTTTTTAACCGACTTCAAAAAGCGAGAATTTCTATGTTAGTCCGTTTATATATTTCTTTGTGTATGTTCACCGATTACTTCGACACGGCTGAACCGATTTCCATGATTCAAACGTTATTTATTATATCAGGTGTGATCGGAAGTTCCGTATTTTTCAAGTAATTCTAAAAATACTGTATTTTTAAGTTACGATTAATTATTTTTATAGTACTCGTATTCATAATAATTATGTGTATGTGTATGTAACACAAAAGTAATACAAAATTAATATTATTATTCTACTTAAAGATAGTAAGTTTAAATAATTAAATAATTTGAATATACAAATAATAAATATCAATGCAAAGTCTATTTAGTCCTACCAATTATAAATGTTAAAATAGTATTATCAATGGAAAGTATCCTCCTCTCATTTCATTTGTCAATTTTGCAGTGCCCGACAGGGTTCATAATGTTGTCAAAATTTACCTGATAAGACCTATTGTATGTACATTATGATGCAATAAATAAATATGTAGTAAGTCACCTTATATTTTTCTCTTAGACTGTCTTAATTTTCTGTAATTAAAACTAATTTGTCATGCCGCTTGGTATTTATGAGGAAATACGGTATTTTTCTCAACAAAAAGTTCGAATATCAACGTCAAAACGTTCGAGACCAGGATGCAATGATGCAAGGGTAGAGGAAATAACTAAAATGAATGATGTACTGTCAATTTATTGTATAGGAACTGAAGTATATCAAATACCCTTTCTTGTACAACTTACTTATTGAACGGAAGAACAGTTAAAGCTCAAGGACGCGCAAATACTATGTAGTGTGTACAATAGTTGCATAAGCAAATAAATTGATAGCAAACGTATAGTCCACGGATCGTTATCGTACCGGTGACGTCACGTGCCGTGCCGAGCGACCTTTGGAATAAATGATTTAAATAACTGTTCCTTAGTGCCTCACACTGACTCACTTGCAAAAACTGAGAGTATATACCTAGATTGCTTCTTTGTACTGATAACTCTAGATAACCCAAAGCATTCGGAATTGCTTTTCTTTCAATTATCAACAGCAAAACCAAGATGTTTTTTAAACAAAATTTTCCGCCTTCCTGGTTACTTTTGAACCAGGCACCGGATTTTTGCTTCATGTGAGATAATCTCGAAAAAGTCTAAAGTGAGTTATGGTTCGAATTCTTTGGTAAGTTGGTTACCGTAGCCTATGTACGCTAAAGCAGAAATTAGACGGTTCACCAAATTGATTCACTTTGACTATATTAACGTTCATCACTCCGATGAATGTAAATTGAGACATTGCATTTTCGGCATTTCATCGATGATGAATCGAAAATGAAAACAAAAATGAATCGTCTAATTTCAGAACTCTTCTTCAAGAACCCTAAGCTGTAGTAAATGAGAATTGTTCATGACAATGATAGATTATCTTTCTTTCATTTCTCAAGATTCTTTCACGGCACAAATCGAGATGAAATTTTAGTTTACAGACAAGATGTATTAATTACTATAGAATTCGTTCTACGGAGGCACGAATACATTTTGGAATATTGCCTCATAAATAGTAATAATAAAGTTATTTATTAGCTATCGAATGCCAAGTGAAAAATGTAAAATGTTTTACAAATTAGAAACAATTAAGATTGGTCTATTTCAGGAATTTTCTGACGAATGAAGTAAATATTTCAACATTCTTTCTTTCTCGTAACTCTTTATGTTTCATTTAGGTATGTTTTGTATTGAAAAATAATAAGTGTCAAATATGTATGCCTAACATTTTTGATTAGGTCATTAATAATACACTATTAACATTACATATATGTTTAATAGTGCCTATTTTTAAAACAAAATAAGGTAAGTAACGTGTAATAGGTATACTGCAATATTGAATTGTAAAATACCCTAATGTATTTGTTAAGCATTTATTGATAAGTTAAACTGTCCTGCCTAAATATAAATAACTGAATATGTATTCAATAAGTTGTTATTTATATACCACCTTATTAGTTTATTTATATTTCAAACACAAGTACAGATAATAATGTTTTTGTTAATATTTATTTATTTACGGATTTCAGCTGTATTTGTAGCTTTTATCGGTATTTGCCAAGTAAATAAGACAGAGCAAACTTTAAAACCTAATTACTTGTGTTGTTGGGGGAACCATCCATATTATAAATGCGAAAGTAACTCTGTCTGTCTGTTTTTCTGTCTCGCTTTCACGTCAATACCACTGAACCGATTTAATCGAGGAGGAAACCGAGGAGTCTTGTGGCAGCGGCTCGTTAAAAGAATACTAACAACCAATCTCTTCCCTTGGGTGTCGTAAAAGGCGACTAATGGACTTAGTACTGCACAACCATCCATTAGCTTAAGCGGCAACGGGCAAAACACCTGTCACGCTGAGTGCAGTCACTGCTGGTGAAGCACGGACTATGACAGTGGGCTGCTTTTGCGGTGCCTTTGCCTAGTCTCGGACTCACCCTTAGGGGATAATAGTCGTGATTATATGTATGTATGTATAGTCTAGAGCCTGAGAAAGAACATTTTTTTCCTGATATTCCCATGGAAAACGCGGGAAGCCACTAGTTAGTAGTAAAAGAAAAAAAATACTTTCATTTCATACAACGAGAGGCTGTAAAACAAAAAGCGGCCATCGGTACAGCTGCACCGAAATAGCACTGACTGCTCTATATGAATCACCCATGTTATGAAAACACTTTTACGGTACTTTGATTTTAAGGTTCACCTTATTTATTCAAGGTTGCATAAGATACACAAGCAATATGAGCGAAACGATACGTACGGAACGATAGATTAGATGGTGAAGTCATATGAAGTGGAGCGATGAATGTCACATACCAAGAATACTGTGTATGGATGTTGGAGGGACCTGTTCTTGACGAGGGGGTAGGTATCCATTAATGCACCATTCCTACCGCTTGCGGGGCGGTAAGCGTGTGTGAGACCGGCGAGGAAAGCTGGCACTACAAACTAAAGGGCATCATATACGACACGATCGATCGATACGATCAATCTGACATTAATCGTAACAATCGATCGCTTTAAATGTGCTGTACATACACGAAACGATTGGTCGTTACGATCGATCATTTATTTAATTGAAATGGAACGGTAATGACGTGATCAAATGGAATATAAGTCCGTGTAAAATAATAGGTCTTTACCTATGAAATTGTCGTTTTGTATGGAGATTTTGGGGAATTCTGCATTTTCCATACTAAATTTTTTTCAGTTTTCTTCACAACGACAAATCCAAAGATAATAATAATATTTGGCATCTATCATTAGAAGCTTTAGTAATATGTGTAATATCACACTTCATAAAAATTATTTATCGTTTTTAAGTGAATGCAAATAAAATAATGTATTCGGGGGGCACTTAAAAAGAGTTGTCTCCGTGTCCAATTTTAACACAATTAAACTTACAACAAATTATCAAAACAAATCAAAAGAGCTCAAAAATATAGTCTATTTTTAGACGATGTAATTATTTTTTAGGAATACTCTGAATCTTAATAGTTACAGACAAAATACTAAGAGAGAATAGAAACCTTTTATAAAAATGAAAAATCGAATAGTTGATCGCACTTCACGGCCGATTCATCGTTAGGATCTTCATGATCACATGTATTTTGTAGCGATCGTCGTTTCAGTCGCAAGCTGGCTGAAATGACGGATCGTACAAATCAATCGTTCCGTATGTGAGGCCCCGATATACCCATGACAATAAAATCTGGTTGATGATGTCACTTAGATACTATTTTAGAACAGTGCCATGGAAAAAGTTATTTGAACATATAACGTTATAGTTTTATTAACTATAATATATATATACTATAATTTTATTATCAACAATAAAAATGTATATAAATTTATTGGCGTCGAGACAACCGCTCCAGACGCTGATTCTGATAGGAATGAACACAGAGAAACTAAAAAAGTGACAGATGATTAGTTAAAAAGAAACAAAGAGCAAATGGCCTGAGAAGAGCGCAATAACAGAAGAGTCGCTAATACTGATATAGCGCCTCGTTACATACCTTTCCGTTCGAGGACATAGTTGTGATCATTTATGATATGTTATTATATTGTAAAGTGTTCTACCGTCAACACAATGTCGCCTCGATTATGCATTCGAGGTGTCTTGAATTCTATTTGGTACAAGTTGAGGATAATAAGAATAAACTAGAAACTTCCAGGCTACGCAGCCAACTAGTAATATTAATATACTCATAATAATGTTTAAATTTGAATGAGAAACTGGTATTCATAATAATAATGTGACATGATTCTTATTAGATCCTTCGTGCAATTTCGGTACGGATGTACCGGAGCAAAAACACGTCGTTTGGGATGCCAGTGGACCTTCTTACTTAAATTAAGTCAACTTATTACTTAAATGTCTCAGCCATATTTGAAAAACATGACAAAGACCTACTTTTACTAGCTGCAAGTTGATAGTTTCTTATTACGGTGTATAACTTAGATAAGAAAACTGCTTCAAGATTTAGTTAAATGTTGAACAGGAAGAAAAAAATTTAGAGGGAAAAAGTAGAAGTATATAATTTGTTTGTTAAGTTTTATTGTTTTTGACGCGTCATAAATGTAATAATAATAATACTCTTTATTGCAATTGAAAAATTTTACAACTTCATGGTAAAAACAATGTTTGCAAGGGAGGACTTATTCACTAATAGGAATGTAACTACTCGTTACCTTAATGATTAAATAAAGAATTTCATTTCATTTCTTTAAGTACAACATGAGTCGTCATCAGCCTATATACGTCCCACTGCTGGGCACAGGCCTTCCTCATGGAGAAACACATGAGGAGTATGGGCCGTAACACCACCACGCTGGCCCAATGCGGGTTGGTAGGTAGAAACAGTCACAAATGCGACCGGGACCAACGGCTTAACGTGCCTTCCGAAGCACGGAGGAGCTCGAGATCACAAAGTCGTGGTCACCCATCCACGGCCTGACCATGGCGAAGGTAGCTTTGTTTTCGATCGAAGCTAAAGCGTACTAACCACTACGCCACCGAGCTGCTCACAACTAATGTTGTTGTTGTTGTTGTGACAACATGAGTGCAATAAAGTATTTGTATTAGTTTTGCAGGTCTGTTCTCTAAACGTTCTAAAAACGTGATAAATATCGCGCTCCTCGTGCTGCTTAGGCAGAGGTGTTATTAGCCACATTTCGCTTGATATTAAGTCCTTTTGTAATAGACAAGTCTGTTATTCATGGACCAAACAGAATACGGCAATAAGTTATACTCAATACACGTAGAGCATGAACAGTATCGCTATTTTAAATAAAATATGATCTAACCAGGGCATTTGCTAACAATAAAAGTTTAGTGGTCAGTAAATGTATTCTGTCTTACTTTACTGATCGACCACGAACTTCCTTGACACAACCAGACTCGCTAGTTTCTATAGACTGAGACCCACGATACAATGATAGTGTAAAAGATAATTGTCAGTCCACCATTGTTGTCTGTACCGCGGTGCATCTGCACCGAACGCACCGACCCTGGTACTTCGGGGTTATTAAACAGCCAACAACTACAGAACTATTAACACCACGCTTTGTCACTTAATATTGATCTCTATACCCTGTGATTAAGGTTGAATATCTTTGAATTACTTTATCTCGGTAAAAAGTATGTCCGGTTGCATAAGTGTTGAAATATTTCGTTCAATTTTGCAATTTATTTATACACTACAAAGTAAAAAATCAGATGAAGAAGTTTCACTGTCTTTAAAAAAGTATATTAGCCAAGCTGTTTACTCTGAGTAGCCAAGCTATATAAAAAATTACAGTCAAATTATACAATGTTAATAACAATCTTTCATTATTTGAGGGGAAGTATTGTTTTTATTTAAGTATTTAATGAATGTTAATAAGCATAACAGAATTTGAGATTAGTAATGAATTAAAGTAGAAAAGGCGAAATTTACCTATGTAGTATGTACATAATTATGGTTGTTGCATTTCATGATAGAGAGTGGCTACGCCCTTAACGCCTTAAGATAGGGTCTAAAGTCGAATGATTTCATCACATTAGTAAATTGCAATATCTATACCTATAAGTAGCTTTTAGAGTAAAACACAATTTTAAATAAATTACATTGTACAGGCCAAGTTAGAAATTATATGTTTGAAAAACAATTCAACATATCTATTTCCCTGAAGGGGTAGACCAGGTCCTATATATGTAAAAATTTATAAACTCTGACTCAAAAATAATTTTTGTTTACTTTTAATTTGTTCAACAATTCAAGGATTTTAGTTCTTAGTTAATACTAGAATCTTAATTCTCTTATCTAGTATAGTTTTGATTTTTCTTACAAATTTCACTTACAAAAGGTTGAAAATTCCATCACTATTTTTGGAAATCTATTGGGTGTAAACACCTCTTCCTACCCCTTCGGAGAACGAGGTGTGATGATGTTTTTATTTTGGAAAATACAAATTTCAACTACCCAATACTTGTAAAGATATTAAACTCTTTATTGCACATAAACAAAAATATACAGTGAGAGAGAGAGAGAGAGAGAGAGAGAGAGAGACAGAGAGAGAGATATTAATTAAATTACTCTTGGTAAATCAAGCAATTTAACACCTAAATTAATCAACAGAGCATACGAATCACATACATCAGGTTTCAATATCTATCTACTCATTAAGAAACATTGTCACACCACCACTTGCCACTTATGCTCTGGCCGTGTTCAAATGTATTTTCTAATCAATGGATATGTCACGGTTCTAAAACCGTCTTACACTGTTTTGAATACTTACGTTGATTTTTGATATAAAATCCATACAAAAAACATAGCATCACATAAACAGCAATACCTCTAATTAAACATTCTCAACTAATCAACTCATATTATCTAATTACTTGCTTTTAAATACAAATATAAACAAAAACATTGTTATTGTAATTAACTAATTTTTCCTCTGTTTACAAATTACAGCTCATATATCGGTAACTCCAGAATATCTAAATCTTGTGATTTCTAAAAATGAGGGTATTTTAACATAAATCGGTTGGTATTGTTTTATAATTATTTTAAACCATAAACATTATTTGATAATTAATTAAATAATAAGTATTTTCTGCCATAGAAAAATATGTAGATTATTATATTAACATTTAAAATTTATTCTTTCATCTAAGATTTGGTTGCTTGTTTTGACCATAGATAAAACTATATATATATACAATATCTATACCTATAAGTATATATATCGTCATCAGCCTATATACGTCTCACTGCTGGGACGGGCCTTCCTCATGGAGAAACACGTGAATAGTATATGTACTATATAATACATGATTCGTGATATCAAAGCTCGCACTATAATTCTGGAAGAATTGTGGTATATTGTTAATTTAATTGACAAGAAAATACTTAGCAACTTAGTTAAGAAATCCTTAAATAATATTTAAAGGCAGGCAGGTATAAAAATAAATAAATAATAATAATAAAGGCAATGATAAAGCTCAGCATAAATAATAAAGATAAACAAAAAACCTATGATCCTGATCATGTAAGAAGTATATGGAAAAAAAAGATATTTACATAATGAAATGCTAATTTTGAAAAAGGTAATTTAAATATTAAGTATTTAAAATTTTTTTAGCTGGTGATAAAAAATTTACTGTAAGATTATTGATTGAGTGGGAGATACCTCTTTTGCTGATAAGTCTTAATTTGCAATATACAGTATATAATAAGAAATATACTGAAAAGTTATTTTTAATGATAAATTATAAAAAATAATAATTAATTAATAATTATATAATTTATATTTATTAATTTATAATAATAATATAATTAATTACTAATTATATAATTTATATTGATTAATTATAATTATTAATATTTTTCAATAATCACAATAATATAATTATGTTACTAGATTATTAAGAACTAAAGAATTTAATGTATGTGTAAAGAAGAAACGCATACCTTTATCGAAAGAAAATTTAATTCAAATTAAAAAATGATTCAATATGACAAACTTAGCAACAAAGAGTTGTCCGAGTGAAAAAAAACAAATGAATGAGGTGTTGCTACACAAGAAACGGATCTAAAAACACTAGCAAAATATGATCAAACAAAATTCAACCTTAATAAAACATGTTAGGCTATAAAGTAGACCAACAAGTAAAAAATTACCTTCATGTGATATCTGATAAAATAATATCATCCTTATTATAAGGGGAGGAAGGATGATAATAGGATACAAGTATTTAACTAGTTGTCAGTACATATGCACTAAGTTTGCACCGACTGCCACAATTGAAACATGTTAAACATAGTAAGGATAGCTTTACACTGTAATTAGTGAAATTTTAATACTCTGATCATAATTACTTTAGTTTTGAGGTACCCCAAATGATTAAAAAAATACTCACCAAGCCCAAAATTATAAATATTTATTTCAAATGTGATCTAATGATGATAAATGTTTTGATATTTAACAGAAATACATATTACAGTTTTTTAAATGTTTAATAATCTATAATTCATTCTACTTGTGACCTATCAGTGAAAGGAACATTGATGTATGAATCAGATTTTTTTATAGACTCTATTATCACTAGGTAGTAATCTTACCTATTACTAAGAATTTATTTAAGCAGATTATCTATTATTCCTATAAACAAAGAATGTCACTTTAAATATTTACTTATATAGAATACAGAAACAGTATTTTTTTGTACTAAGACAAAGAAAACTTTTATATTCATTGTTTTAAAATTTCATGCAGTTTCTCATTTTATAACTATTATTGCTATTAAGTATGTAAATAAGAAAATATAATAAGAATACTTACCAATTTCTTGGTATTGTTGTGATCCAATTTTCTCACTGATAGAAACAAATGTGATCAATGTTCAAAATAAATAACTAAGCCTGCTGAACTATTTCACACTCACAAGTAGTAACGAATTTAGAAATCACACTGCAAATTTATTAATTATTACACAATCCTAGGAATATCATAGTATCACCCAAAAACACAGACCACAATCCAAAAAACATGACAGAAATTATGGCAAGAAAGGATAGGAAAATTCTCAGGAAAATAGTCCGACTAAACGTCATACGCCATACGCCAGTGTCACAGAATGGGAAATAGAACTGTCCAATGAAAACGTCGCTCGAGGTGTATCAAGACTTTATTCTAATTGGACTATACGGTACGTATTTAAATAAACACCAATGATAATGTACGTCATTTGCCTGACAGTGGAATCTATGAGTAGAATACGATAGTGTTGCGCAATTATCAAAACTTTCCGACAATTGTCGGTTTTGTAAACACTGTGTTGAATCTGTAAAATTAAATAATGATCATTGAACTCTTTTATTAAATGTTATGAGTAAATAAATAAATTTATTTTAAAATCTAATCTACAAATAATATTTTTTATATATTGTAATAAATCATTGCGCTAGTCTTGTGCGCAGGTCTGTTTGTTCAACAAGTGGTTTCGTTATTGATTTTTATGCTCGATGTACAGTAACATTACACTTTTTAGGCCGTCATTTGGTGAAATGTTGAGATTATGGGTATTCTTTGGATGGTATGCAATTTTAGCTTTACACGGTATATGTAAAAGTGCCGCAGATCAAACACCTGTAACATTTATATTTAAAGAATATCAGTACAAGGATTCTCCAAAGAATGTAAGTTTAAAATTTTTGCTTACCACAGACAGGTAATGTCTATTAAATATTTAATATACATATATTCAGTAACTCGCTGAGGTCCACGCGAATGCCAATTTATGTTTCTATTGTGTCTCGTTTTGTGGCCGTTGTGAGTCTAAGAAATAAAAATAAATTATCTAATATTTTTTACATGATTCCATTCTCAAATTTATGCGTAGAAAATGTTTGAATCATAGATTTTTGTCATAGGAAATGACGTTCAGGGAATTTGAAACAGCTTGTGAACAAAGTAGTGCCTGCAATAATATGAATGGACTAATGAGGACACGCTGCGTACGAGAATGTGTATCTCCTTCGTGTTACAGAGAACTATACCAATCAGATCCGGTAAAGCAAGCAGATTATTCTTTTATAGTTTTTCAAAAGACCATTCCTACATTCCTACGATAAAATTTATTGTTTCATTTTATTACAAGAGATGAGTCTCCGGTTTTTTACCCCTTAATGATCTTTTCAGGTTACACCTCACTTCGTGTTTACGCTCTTTAAAATTATGTTCATATAAAACATTTGTTTTCCTAGTTTAGTTATTATTTAACGAAACTTTGCAAGATTTCACACAATATACTCATCAAATTAAAGTTTAATCGATTAAAATTTTTGTAACAATAATTTTCATTTTCAGCTAGAAGAAGGTGAAATTGATGTCAGACTTAATTCCTTTAAGGGATGTTTTATTCAAAGAAGTGGTCGAACAAGAAATTGATTTCCCAAGGTGAACAAAGTCAATAAAATACGCCGTAAAGTGCAATATATTATGTTGGTAAGCGATTGTATTAAATTGATATCTACTTTCATCACTAATATTCTGAGAGAAGTGTTCAGTCCTGAAATACTCGGATGAAAGTACAGCGACACGAAAGTAATGACGAATAGCAGTTTCAAGTTTTTGTCCGCAGGGAGGGAGATTAGTTTTCAACTGACTTATTGTCAAATAGAAAAAAAAAGTTGTTCCAAATTTTACATTTCTAATTAAAACATGTTTCAACATAATTTATCAAAAAAAAGGCTTTGTGTTTTTAGTTTATTATGGATATCGCCTGTTTTTTATTTTGACTTTTCTCGTATTCGCAATGAAATGTATTTACTTCTAGTGAAAGACATTTATTTAGTCCCTCGATTCTGGCTAAGGACAATAAACTGTTTTGATAACATTTTATTTATAAATTAAAACAAACTAACTTTGTTGAAATAAAATAAATTTCTCATCGTCCTTAAAAAAATAAACATGGTTTCATTTAATTTCGTGAACTATAAAGTTGGATATTATTTACCTATTTTTAATATTTTTTAGTGTCTAATGTAGTAAAACATTTGTACTGACCCTGATTTTTCTTGCAGATTTTAACCTTATAGAGTAAGTTTTGCCATATGTTAATAGCAATTCCAAATTCGCACCACATAATTTTTTGTGCTACTTATAGTAGCAAACGGTACATCGAACATAATGAAAAATATAGCAATAAACAGTGTTGTTATTTAAAATTTACCTAGATTTTTATTATATATCCCAAAACTATAGAGATTATTAAACTGGATGGTAACAAGAGATACCTTCGTAGATGCAGATCTGCCATCTACATAGATTTAAACCAAAAAAAGTGACCCAAGCAGCTCCGTACTTATTAATACTTTTTTAGTTTAGTGTATGTATTGTATAATTTTCCCACCACATCAAAAATTTCAATAATCATAGGACAGAAATAGAGATAACTATTACACGAACGCCAATCTAAGTGGACTCGTATAGAGAAGAAGAAAAAAATTTAGAGACATTAGGGTCAAATCTGTAGGCACAAACTAAACTAAATTGTGTATCCTTCTCCAACTTTATGGAGGAGAGAAGGATAGATAAACAATTTAGTTTAGTTTGTGCCTACAGAATTGGCCCTTTTGAATTTATATTATAGGGATGTAGCTCAGAGTAAACAGAACTGGAGTAGCCTTTGTCTAACATTCCCCTCTGCCAAATGCACAAGCATCGGATGCTTGCACGTTTAATAAAACTAGTTGAGCCGCCATTTTGACAGCCATAACATTGTAAACGTTGCGGCGAACAGAGCTCCCGCAAAAATGCCTGCCTGTGCTGTTTTTTGTTGTAAAAATAAATAGAAAACATCGAGTATGCTAAAAGATGGTGTCACCTTTTATTTGTAATTATAATTTTTAAGATTTCATGATTATTTACTTCATTATTTCATGTTTTAGAATTCTACGATTTCAAATTTCGAGCGCTAGTCTCGTGGGGAGTGCGGCTGTGACGTTGTCAAAACGCACACCCCACGTGACTATTTTAAGCGTGTGTGCGTGAAATTTGTATTTGTGTGTCGAATTATGCATGTGTGGATTTGTAAAAACGGCTGGCTTTGAGTGTAGTGGTAACCTCACCCCCCGCAAGAAATGGCAGAAAAAAATGTTTGAGAAATTGACTAATGGCTACTCCAGTTCTGTTTACTCTGAGGGATGTAGGCAGTGAGTGGCAGTATGTCTGGTAACTCCTGTGCCTAGATGTAAGATGAATTATGATGCAAACTGTTATCGGTCACATAAGGCGAGCGGCGTGTGCGGCGGCGCCGGCGGTGAGACTACAGTTGGTAAACATTATAGGGTGACATATTTTGAATCCAACTGCTCCTCATTATCAGAGCAGCAATACTAAATGCTCGGAACAGATGTCGCTCCAAAAGACTTTACTTTGTTTCCTTGTAGTGTGAAGTTGTGATTTTAATATTTTATAAAAATAAATATTTGAAATGAACTCCTTAAAGGCTTTACGTGAACTTCTAACACAACTTCAAAAGAGATATGCGTCAGCAGCCGAAAGAAACAGAGAAAGAGTAACTTGAATATTTTGTGTTATGTTTTGTTTTCTTCTATGATTTTCGGTGTCAAAATATAGATTTTTTTTATAGGTTTGAGGCATATGGTTGAAACATGAACTTTGGATTGAGTTTTGTTATGAAAGAAGACCATTCGTATCCTTGCTGGCCTTCTGTTGAATTCAGTGCCGATTCGCTGCTTCCATACATCACTTATCCACTTATTCCATACCTCATCTAGTCAGTCGAAAGGTTGAAAGGCCTTCTGCACGAATCTGGGCAACACTAGGCATCTTGTCATTAAGTTAGTCTGCAAAAGTTTCTGTTTTCACTTCAATAAAACCTTAAGATTTTTGATTCATGAAGTATTTTCAAATTCTTTCTTTGATTTAGGTCCTTTGGAAATACACGGATTCCTCTATATTAACAATAATTGCGCAAGCCACTCAGTAATCTTTGCAATAAACAGAAATATCATGAGATTTTAAAAAAAAATATCAAAGTTCCATACGATTTGACATATTAAGACAGCTAAAAGTACAGTCGTTCATGCGCCATCTAGCGGGATAAAAAGTCAGTTTTCCTCCTCAATAAGTTGAATGTTGATTAGGCATTGGTGAGGGCATTGATCATAATGGTCATCAGCGTATTGGAGCTAGAGACTACAACGAGGAACTTTGTTGGTGGGAAGGAGAGAGTGCAGTAGTTATCGAGGCGGCACTGATTATGGGAAGCGGGGATAGAAGCATCTTGTTTCCTTGTTTCTTAAAATGATTACTATGATTCATTGCAATAACAAAAAAAAGTTGTTATAATGGGAATAGTACAAATCCTGACGTAAATATAGATGATTGATTTAGCAAGCGTCTGTTTCGAATAACTATTCGAATTGTAATAATATCGGTTCATCTTCCCGACATGTTTATAGTCCGTTAATAAGGCGTTGATTTAATTTTAAATTTTATTTTCAACTCTCATACGTGAACGGCAATCAAACCTGCGTAATATCTATGTATGATATATAAATCGCGCAAGCCGCTGAAAGGACTCAGAAATGTATTGATTTATCATGTTTTTTAGCCTGTGCCAAGCAGTTATTCGGTAATTACCGGTTTTCGCTGCAGGACGGGACAGGAAGAAAAAAAATTGTGCCACTTGCTATCGCAAGAAGCGGTCTAGTGTGAAAAATTATCAATAAATAATGGCTTCCTTGTGTAAACAAATTATTCGCGGAAATGCGCTTAAAAATGTACTCTTCTCTTCAGCACGAAGAGGCTATGCTGACAAAAGTAAGTAGTTTTTACACTAAAGTTTTATGTCTTGTGAGTTCATCATAACTGTCAAAATCTACGTTACGTAATGTCAAAACGGTATTTTACTATGAAATTACTAAACATGGAAAGCAATTTTATCTGATTTCAGTAAAACATCAAAAGCAAATTCTTATCCTTATCCTTTTTTCCTTCCATGCATATAAATAAAGTTAAATGTATAGGTTGCATTTTATTTTGCTCTTCTTTTCCTCAGCATGTTTTATTAATAATAACGTACTATTTTATTAATATTTTTAGATAAATAAATTCATTCTTTGTTCGTGCTGAGAAAAATTTACGAGAGTATCTCTTTTTTACTTATGTTTATTTTTAGGTTAGATTTTCTCTTATCACTGATTCTAACCTGACAATTAAATCATTATCTCACATAAATCGTTTAGTTTATTAGAGCTGCGTTAGGTTTACCACAAATTTTGATACACCTTATCCTGTTAGAACTTCATTAACATCATGTTTTAATATTATCAAGATATTTATTTATTTTTGTTAATAATTAACTTTATTTAGATGTGAAAGTCAAATTACTGGATTTGATATGATGATTAAAGATCTTTATGCCATATGAAAAGTATGTAAAAACTATACAATTTGTTAATTTTTGGATGTCTTTGACAGTGATGCCGGATCCTATGGAGCATGCTACTGGCATGGAGCGCAGGGAGCTGATGGCTATGCAGGCTGGCAACGACGATCCTTTCAACATGAAAGTTCTTAAGAAGGACAAATCTGGAACACGGGACAACCCCACACTCGTCCCATCTTGCTTTGATGCTCGTATTGTAGGGTGCATATGTAAGTATCAACAATATAAACTTTTTGTTGCTCCAAAACAAAATACAGAATTTAAGAAATTATGCAAGAAAGGACTTATTCTTAGTAGAGATCACTCCCCATTAAATAGTGACTGGTGGTTCAGGTGTGTTACTATTCATTTAATTGTAGCATTAATATACAAACTTTTACTTACATGTACAGTTAAGACAAAAAGTTTTTTGAGGTGACAATCTTTATTTCCTTCTAAATAAGAGTTTTATTTTATTTTTATTTAAATAAGCGTTATTTACTGTCAATTAGAGTTGACTATACATGGCTTCGGCTGTCAACTGTCAAACAGAAAAGTCGAATAATTTCACTTCTTCAAAATAAATTACAAAAAAGTGGAAAAAGTGCTCAAAAACCTAATATTACCAGTTACGTGTAATAAACAATTAGTGTGTTATCTACTAAACTAATAAGTATTGTGAAGTGTGCACAAAAATACCAGAAAAATTAATTGAAAATTCAACAATCATTTTGAGGTTAGGAAACCATAGACTTTGGTCAGTTCTTCCTGTCACGGAAAGGCAAAGGGAACTAAGTCCACCCAGCCGAATCGTTGTCGCATAATTATATAATAAGAATTTCCTAAAAAATATATATATATATTATGGAGGACCAAATAAAACACCTGTGGACGAAAATAAAAGAAGAACTGCAAATTCAAACAAAAATTATCACGGAAACAGTTCAAAAGTCAGTATCCTCTACAATAGAAGAACAATTGAGGCCAATTAAACAAGAAAATGAAGAACTTAAAAAAGAAATCAACAAAATCAAGGAAAAGGTTAGGAATTTAGAAATTGAGAACAGGAAAAATAATTTGATTATACAAGGAGTAGACGAAAATGAACAAAACAATGCTGAATTGATGGAAGTAGTTCTTAAAACTCTGAACAATGTGAACAAGAAGGCTATGTCAAATGACTGGGACAAGTGGGAAATAAGTCAAGTACAAAGATTAGGGAAGAAAGAATCGAAGATTAGACCAATAAAGGTGACCTTCACACTCTTCTGGAGGAAAATGGAACTGTTAAAGAACAGGAAGAATTTTCCTAAAAATATAAAAATAATGGACGACTATCCAAAAGATGTTCTCGAAAGCCGGAAAGCTCTAATACCGGCAATGATAAAAGCTAGAGAAGAAGGAAAATATGCAATAATTAAAAACAACAAACTTATAGTGAGGGAGAAGTTTGAAAAAACCAATGAAAAAAGGAAGAGAGTCCCTTCATCACCACCCAAAACTCCCCCAAATCAAGTCAACAGAATCCCAGAACACCATTCAAACAATTATTCCCAACCGAAAAAAATTTCTAAATACAATACTAACTCCAAAAAGGAAAGTGCACATAATGCCGCACAATCAAAAAACTAATATGTAACGACAGCCGGAAGAAGAAGGAAAATTTTGAATCAAGTACAACAACAAAACAAAAAATAACAGAAAAGACATTCCCCAATCCGGCTGGTCCCCGTGGGGAAATAGACCAAAACCCCCTAAAACCTAAAAAAGATAGCGAGAAGACAATGCCACTCAAAAATCAAAGAACAAAATTCAACATAGCTACACTAAACACGAGATCAATTAAATCGCATGAATCTCTAATTGAACTAGAGCATGCATTAGAAACAGTAAATTGGGATATTGTTGGGTTAAGCGAAACTCGACGGGCAGATGAGAAAATCGAAGAGCATGGAAAATACATACTGTACTACAAAAATGTGATAGCAGGATTATATGGAGTAGGATTCATAGTGAAAAAACACCTTAAAAATAATATAATCGAATTCAAGGGAATATCCGACAGAATCGCCGTTTTGAATATCAAGCTTCCAGGCCACAAGCAACCAACATCAATTGTTCAGGTCTACGCTCCAACAGAGATCGCCAAAGAAGAAATTAAAATCGAATTCTACAGTAGCCTCAGCAAAACGATGACAGACTTAAATAAAACTGTAATCTTAATGGGAGATTTTAATGGCCAACTCGGGAACAGAAAGAAAGGCGAAGATAAAATACTTGGACCTTATTCTACAGGTAAAAGAAATAACAACGGACAAAAATTAATTAATTTTGCTCTGGAAAACGACCTACACATAATGAACAGCTTCTACAAAAGAAAAAGCTATAGAAAATGGACGTGGGTGTCACCTGATGGGAAAACGAGGAACGAAATTGATTATATTGTAACGAACAAACCGAAATTGTTCTCAAATGTAGATGTTGTCAACCAGCTCAACTACAATACCGACCACCGAATGTTAAGAGGCCAAATGTACTTGGTGGAACTAAAAAAATCAAGAAAATCCTTTCAAAATAAAATAAAACAAATAACTTTGCCAATTCCAGATAGTATTCTAAACACGCTAGAAGCTAGTCTTATTAAAGTAACAAATACCAACAATGTTCAAGAAAAATACGATACTCTAGAAAAAGAACTAAAAGAAATAGAAATTAACATTATAACAAATAAAAATACAAAAGACAGACTTGGGTCTGAAGCTAGAAGCTTAATGGAAAAAAGAAAGATCTTACTGAAACAAAGGAAGAACAATAAATTAGAAATAATTAAATTAAGCAAGGAAATCAATTTGAAAATACGTTTGCACAGACAGAGAACAAGAACAGAAACAATCAAATATCACATAGAAAAATCAGGTGGAGTTAAAAAAGCATGGAAAGAACTAAAAAATAGCTTAGATTGGATTGGAAACATGGCACATAGAAGCACCAAAAGAAATAAAACCAACAGAATAGAAATATTAAAGATAGCTACAGATTATTACCGCGAGTTATACAGCGATGAGGAATCAATATTGAAACCAAATAATTCAACCGTCCACGAGGAAGAAGAGATTCCTTACATATTAAAAGAAGAAGTTCTTAAAGCAATATCATCCCAGAAACGCGGGAAAGCACCTGGCGCAGACTGTATTTCTAATGAACTTCTAATTGGAACATCTACCAAAACATTAGGCATCATCAATGAAATATTCAACGAAATCTTACATACAGAATATATACCTCATCAATGGAGATCCTCTTCCATAGTACTCCTACACAAAAAAGGGAAAACAAACGATATCGCTAATTATAGACCTATCAGCCTGATGTCCAACATATACAAAGTATTCTCCAAAATACTCTTAAGCCGTTTAACCAAGATCTTGGACGAGAACCAGCCAAAAGAACAAGCCGGCTTCCGGAGTGATTTTTCAACACTAGACCACATTCACACAATAAAACAGGTCATCCAGAAAAGCAACGAGTATGGCATTATCTACTATCTGGCGTTTGTAGACTACAACAAAGCATTTGACTCCCTCAAACACTTTAAAATATGGGAAGCATTAGACACTCAAGGTGTAAACAAAAAATATATACGTCTCATCTACAACACATACAAAAACATGCAAGCAAACATTAGAACAGAAAAGGTGGGCGAATACTTTCCAATAAAAAGAGGAGTAAGGCAAGGAGACCCTTTATCACCTAAACTCTTCTCAGCAGCTCTTGAACATGTTTTTAGAAATTTTGAATGGGATAACTTTGGGCTAAATATAAATGGAACACTACTAAATCATCTCAGATTTGCAGATGACCTAATAATCATCTCCAGAGATGCAGGCAACCTGCAGAAAATGTTAGATCAGCTGCTATATGAGAGTGAGCTGGTTGGTTTGTCAATGAATGCATCTAAAACAAAACTAATGACAAACGGAGATAGAACACCTATCACAGTGAATGGATCAACAATTGTATATGTAGACGAATACACGTATCTTGGTCAAATAATATCACCAAACGATTTGTCAACAAAAGAAATAAATAACCGAATTAATTTAGCTTGGAAAAGATACTGGTCACTAAAAGAAATAATGAAAAATCCACATATAGAACTCAAAGCCAAAAGTAAAATATTCAATTCATGTATATTGCCCGTTTTAATATATGGATGCCAAACATGGAGTTTAACTGAAAATAACTTAAACAAGCTAAAAACCTGCCAGCACAGTATGGAAAGAAGCATGCTTAATGTTAAGCTACATAACAAAATCAGATTAAAAACCATCCGTGACCAAACCAAAGTAGTGGATGTAATATTTTGCATAAAGAAATTGAAGTGGAAGTGGACAGGTCACATGATGAGGAGTACAAAGGACAAATGGGCGAAGGTTGTTACTGAATGGTGCCCTAGACAACACAAGAGAAAGAAAGGGAGACAACGTCGGCGTTGGGAGGACGACATTAGGAAAGTGGCGGGAACTGCATGGTCAAGGAAGACACACGATCGGATCCTATGGCAGACTTTAGGGGAGGCCTATGCTGGAGAGCAAGACAATCATTCAAATAGAAATGTTAAATTTTTTTTAAAGTGATATTGTAAATGATTGTAAATAAAGGCTATTATTATTATTATTATTATTATTATACATGGATTATAATAATACAAGATGATAACTTACATCTTTTTTCATGTTAAAATGTACTTCAATGATTTTTAGTTTAGACTGTTTATAACAACGCCTGTTACAATCACGCCTGTAATCCCCGAAGGGGTAGGCAGAGTCCAAGGAGCACTGTGTTCCTTAAGACCACATTAAAGCCATACAAAAATAGGGTTGGTCAGATGATAAATCGTGAAAGCGTAGTAACAAGTGGCTAGCTCATCGCCTACGCAATCAGAAACCCAGTACCCAATACACCCTAGTCTCCTTTTACGACATGCTACGCAAGAAAAGCAGTTAGTACATTCATTTTGTGTCCCAGACCAACACGAGACCGGACTCGGACTGTTTTTATCTTAAAGAATTTTTCCTTTAATAAACAAATGAAACTACCAAGAAGAGACTAATTGAAAAAGTTCCTTATTATGATTTTATTTTATTTTGCTTCAGGTGAGGAACACTCCACAACCGTTAATTGGCTTTGGGTACACAAGGTCAGTATTCTGCATGTTAATTTAAAACAATATTTTTTATTTATCTATATATACATATAATAAAACTGTAGAGTTTGAATGTCTGTACACGGAAAAAAATGCTTAAAACCAAGTCAGGGGATGAAATCAAAGGAAAATACTAACAAATATAGTTTTTAAAATATTTTGTCTCTGTCTCTTTGTATGGAATAGTCTCATAATGGCTGGACTGGCTGGATATTTCCTCTATACGTCTTTGGCCGTATTACAGAATCAATAAAGAACAGCTAGAAAGGTGGAGTTATGTGAGAATGAATAGCGTCTTTTCTGTCTAACGCTCCTCAAGCAGATATCGGGGTTTTGAGGGCCATTCAGCTATGGCGGACGTGATTTTTATTTCAGTGAATGTAATATTGTTTCGGAGTGGATCTTGTTGCGGAAAATCTTTGGAGTTTTGTGTAATAAGTGTCAATGATGAGGAACGTGGAGGATTATTGATATAAGCTTCAAGTGGTTTGAAAAACGGTCGTGGTAATCCACCTCATTGAAGTAACACCACAGTGTCTGCCATCGATCGTTCGACGCCACTTCCAACATGCATTGAAACGCATTACATAATTATGTATTCTTACATTAAAATGCTAGATTTTAATGTAAGAATACATAATTATGAAAGCCATGGCTGTTATGGGCTCAGTTCCCTTTGCCATGCCTTTAGGAAAAAAATTACAAAAAAAAATCAAGCAGATATCGACGCCCGACTTTGGTTCTGGAATATGGTCCTTAGATTGCTGTATGAGACTCGCTCTGCTATTTTAATCTATCGTGGGCGAGCCATGTTATGTTTTGATGCCTCCCCCTCTTTCATTATTGCCAGTATTCATCCACCCATCCGTCAGCCTAATGAAGTCTACTGCTGGTCATAGGCCTTCTTAAATGATCTCCACAACGACCAGTCCTGCGCCGCCCGCATCTAGTGACTTCCTGCGACCTTCGTCATATCGTCGGTTCACCTCATTGGGGGCCTTCCTACGTTGCAACTCCCAGAATCCTCATCCTATATACGTCCTACTGCTGAGCCTAGGCAGGGCTTAGGCCTTCCTAATGGAGAAACAAATGAGAATAATTGGCCGTAAATGCACTACGCTGGCCCAGTGCGGTGGTGCAATATTGGTGGGTAGAAACGGTCGCAATAGTGACCAGGACCAACGGCTTAACGTGCCTTCCCAGGCACGGAGGAGCTCGAGATCACATCCATGGTCTGGCCCAAGCGTATTAACCCTTACACCACCGAGCGCCTCCCAGAATGCCAGTATATAATTATTTTTTTTTTATTTCCAGGGTCACCCCCGCCGCTGTGAATGTGGTCACTGGTTCAAACTCACCGAGAAACCATTTGCATAAGAAGGATTCCTATTTAGTTGTATTGTAAAGTAGTGTTTGTTGAAGACCGCGCATTCTATCTTTCCGCACAGTCATGCACAGGTACTGTGTTGCCACGAGTAAGATGCTCTAGCTACAACAAAATACAAAGAAAATCGTAACAAATCAATAATTAAATAATGATAAGCATTACTGTGTTTTATTGACATTGTACCTGGTCATTGCACGTTTGTTATGTATAATAGATACTTAAATAAAATCGTATAATGGTGTTTGATGTTTCTTTTTCTAAAACTGAAATTAATAAATATGAAATGGAAATACAACCACACTGTCTGTACGCCGGGATCCAAGGCATCGTCGTCGTCGTAGTCGCCTTTATAGAGGTTTTGGGTTCGATTCCTGGTGGGGTTAAATTTAAGGAGTATAATATCAAACATTTTATGTATCCCTAATCACAAGCAGACTAAGCTCACACCATCATATTCACACCGTATCACCCAAAGATGATATCGGAAGGTATTATTTTTTCATAAATTTTGTATCTGCTTATTGTAAATTTTTAAGCGAACTAAATCCTTGTTTGCGTGGAGATATCTAAAGAGGCGAGAGGCCTATATTAGCAGGAATCTGAAATGTTTCAATGTCTGCCAGCCGGGCCAGCTCATCGGTGACACCTTAATTTTCTATTATAAACTCGTGTTGTGCTTCCAGGTGTATTTCTTAGTCTGATCGTTTAAATGCAGTGAATCGCTGCTTTAATACCGCTAAGAAAGACCCTCTTGAATATAATAGTTTTTCTATTTTCAGCTATTTGCGACTTCTAAATCTATAAAGTTTGGTAGATTTATTCCTTGCTATACTAATATTTGTTCACCCATTACTTGGACAAAATAGCGCATAAAAAAACATCTTACAGATATGGCTGTATGTGCTCAAACATTTTGCTACTTGATATAAAAAAAATATTTGTTTGACAGCATTTTTAGTTTTTAGTTTAGTTTTGCGAAAATTGTAAAGAGTGGTATTTTTTCTTTACGATCAATCATAACTACTTTCGTATGGTTTAAAGCTAGAACAACAAATATCTGATACAATGGCGCGTAAGTGCATAACGTTATCTTTGTTTTATTTAATATTTTAAGTTGTTTCTGCAACTTTTATGTTACATTCCACTATTAGTAAAGATCGTGTTGTTTGCTCAACAGCTGATGGTTTCTAATCAATTAATAGCTGTTTTAGATTATCTATATTACCTTTATTTTAAATCAAAAGAGGGCAAAGGGCAACTAGAGGAATACTATTCACCAGAATATTATTTGTATCTTTCAAATACTTAATTCAATATAATAATTTTGGAAAGAACGAGGCGTAATAAACATTATGGCATTATTTTTGTATCAATATCGTGCACAAAAAATACAGTAGATACATTTATATATGAAAATTGAGAAGAAGGATAAACAGAAAAAGATTTTCTAGTATTTCTAATCTTAGTTAACTGTTTATAAAGACAGACAATAGTTAAGTTTGCAAGAACAATTATATTCAAATTTCAAATGAAGTAAAAGATCTAGAATAATCTAGATGATCTAATAAATAAAATCAAATGTTTTCTATTGTCTTCACTTTTCAGGACAGAGCATACATCAAGTCCACATAGCGGATGGATTTGCCGATGATTGTGAGGAATTGATCCACCGGTGCCTAAAGGCTGAGACACTCACATATGAAGTATTTTGCGAGATATGGAAAGACAAGCAGTTTGGATACCTATACCAGTTAGTTTAATTTTTGCTTTAGCATAACACACAACATAACATATGTTATGTTAACACCCACATGTTGCCAGATATGTTAAGTCCCCATGTAACAGGTAGCAAGCCTGTTGCTATGTACCGGTCACAATGTGAAGTATATAAGTTTTAACATCACTCTTTATTGTATTACAATTTATTATGATATTTAATTATGTTTTAGACTTTCTGTATTATTCTTAATTGATATGTATATCATTTATCTTATTTGCTTTGAATTATATTTGATTTTGTTTATTATTATTATTTATCTACTTAAAAAAAATAAACATTTTCGTACCATCCAACAATACAATATAAACTAATAGAAGTTTTTCCATGTACTGCCGATTCATTTAGCACCCGCTAGCATTCAAATATGCGTTGTAATAACTTTTTACCTATTAGTCCTTAACTAGTCAATGGTTAGAAAACGAGATACAATTGAAATATCTGTTGTTAGGGAACATCGATGTTCGCAATGACCGCATAGGGGTTAAGTATTTGCTTTGAAGGACATGTTATCCTACAAATTTCAAATATTTTATATTTCAGTGGCAGGCCATCTGGGGCAGAAATGGCTGAGTTGTCAGAAGAGCTATTACATATTTCCAAGCATTACATGGTTGCTAATACTAGTAACTTTGAGGTATTCACAGAACTTATTGTTTTTATTTTAATATTGAACCTAACGTGTAAGCAAACTAATGAGTAACACTCAAATTATATTACAATAACTTTATATTTTTAGAAAACTTTATTTTGTCTGATATTTCTGTAGACTGGTAAGGACAGTTGCATTATTTCATATTGTTTGCTAAAGGGTTGTTCCTACCTATTACCATGGATTCTTCAGGGTGATAGCAAATACCTATAGTGTAAAAGGGCAAATGCCGTATTCAATCAACACTAATGTTTGATAGTGTTGATTATGGAAATGTTGCATAAATTATCATCACGTTTTTGCCGCCAAAGTGGTAGGCAGTGGTGTTAAACAAACCAAACAAAAATAATTATGTTTCATGGGCCAAACCTGGCACTTAAAAACGTCAATATTTTACAATAAAAAATATGTAATTAAATAAAAAGTATGTTTTAAATTAAGGTTCATTACCGCGAGCGCTTGTAGCAAGTACAACCACAGAGCTTAGACTGTGGTTGTAATCGACAAAAGCGACCGGATTCCGAGAGTAAGGCTTATCATGAGAAGAACCCGGCAATAAACTCATGAGCCACTTTTTTAAATAGCCTATCATACAATCTAGTACGTTTCAATCCAAATTGCCAAAAAAGTAAACAAAAATCTGACTTACGGAACTTGTTATTCAATAATCACACTTTTTACATGGACATTGGCACGTAAATATAATTAACGTTAACAATTGTTGTCCGTTTCAATTGATTTCAATTACCTACAGTCATCACAAAACATTTTAGAGATGAAACATTACCTTCGTTTTGTTTACCTTTTTGGCAACTTGGATTGAAACATACAATATTTGTTAGTGTTACAATAATATGTTAGTAGAATCAGAGGGTACAGGCGGTGGGAATGATCCGAGCACTCCGTATTGTCCTCGGCCCCAACTCCGCTATCTCTGCCTCTGCCTAAATACTGTCATCTTTCCAGGAATCCGTAGCTGGGCTATTTATAGTGTACGGGATCTTAAACCTCCAACCGTACCCTGGCTTTGCTCCTCTGCGCATTGTGCCAGAGGACATTCCTGCCATTCACAGGATCGAGACGGTGGCGCGTCGTCAGAAACGGTATTTGATTACTTTAAAATTCAAAAAATTCAAAAGCATTTATTCAGTTTAGATGCGTCTTAGGGTGCTACTAAACCAATCGATCGATTGTCGATCGAAAGCATCGATCAACGTCGATCGATGTTGATCGACTGGTCTGGTAGCTTTAATTAAACGACGGATACCGTTCGACCAACCAATTGATCGATTCCATCCGTCGACGCTGATCGATGGGTCTGGTAGCTTTTAATATATCTATAGCTAGCGATCGACGTCGATTAATCCATTTTACCATCGATCCAAGGCATCGATTGACGGTCGATTGATAAGTCTGGTAGAAAATATCGATCGACGTCGATTAATCGATTCTACCATCGATCGATGCTCTTGATCGCCGATCAATCGATTGATCTGGTTACACCCTTAGAGCATGCTTATGATGTCATAAACTTTTTACAATATTTCGTGAAAGAAAAAAACTACGCCATTCGTTCACAAAAACTACCAGGAGGCCCTGTTCTGGGAAGAACGGGCAAGAAACTCGGCAAGTTTCTACCCTCTCCTTACATTAGCGTCATTTTTAAAAAAAATTAATAAGAAAATATAGTGTATTTATTTTTAGTAATATTCTGGAGTTTACCACATTTTCCATTACAAACATGTACAGATAGTCTAAAGTATAATCTAAAAAAGTAGTACCTATCTACATAACGACAAATTAAATACCTGAATAACATATGCATTATGAAAGCTTATAATTAATTCATGCATGAAACAGGAATCTTAAAAATAGTGATGGCTTTTTTATAATTAAAGTAACATACATACAATCACGCTCGTAATTCCCGAAGGGGTAGGCAGAGTCCAAGGAGCACTGTGTTCCTTAAGACCACATTTAGCCATACAAAAATTAAGTTTGGTCAGATGAAAAATCGTGAAAGAGTAGTAACAAGTGGCTAGCTCATCGCCTACACAATCACAGACCCAGTACCCAATACGCCCTTAGTCGCCTTTTACGAGATGCTAGGCAAGAAAAGCAGTTGGTACATTATTTTTCTTTCATTAAAGTAACAATTAAAGGTAATATAACTTTTCCTATTCTTGTGTAGGTACGATGTGCTGTATATCCTGGGTTTTATCCTCATCGAGGGCCCAGTGGAGTACCACGCCGTGGCGCGGGAGCGCGGCATGGAGTCTGGCATACGGAAGTATCTGGAAGGTAAGTATTTTTTATATTAGGTCCTTACCTATGAAATTGGTGTTTTGTATGGAGATTTTGGGGATGTCTGCATTTTACATACTAACATTTTATCAGTTATCTTTACAACGACAAATCCAGAGATAATAATATTTGGCATGTATCATTAGACAAGCTTTAGCAATATGTGTGTGAACACGCTTGATAAAAATTATTCATCGTTTTTATGTTAATGCAAATCAAATGATGTATTCGGGAGGCAGTTAAAAATAATTGTTGTGTCTAATTTTAAACACAATTAAACTTACAAAAAATTATCAAATTAAATAATACGAGCTCAAATATATGGTCTATTTTTAGAAGAGGCAATTAATTTATAAGAATGTTCTGGAACCTAATAGTTACGGACAAATTGCTAAGACAGAATAAAAACACCAATTTCATAGGTAAGGACCCAATAGAACACTGACAAAATATGAATTTTAATCGACTTTGCTGCGGCGTGTGGACGCGGCATTAGGTACACTATATAACCTAAAGTAAAATATGTTGTGGATATTATATGGCTCAAATTTCATACGTCCTCAGCCTATATACGTCCCACTGCTGGGCTCAGGCCTTGCTCATGAAGAAACATGAGGAGTATGGGCCGTTACACCACAACGCTGGCCCAATACGGGTTGGTGGGTAGAAACGGACGCAAGAGACCGGGAACAACGGCTAAGCGTGCCTTCCGAAGCACGGAGGAGCTCAAGATCACAAATATTTGGTCACCCATCCGCGGTCTGACCATTGCGAAAGTAGCTTTTATTTCGATCGATAGCTAAAGCGTACGAACCACAAATTCCACCGAGCTCCTTAAAAAAATTCATAATATTTTGTACTAAATACGAGATGCAGAGGTCTCAAACACCCTAAGGTCGTAAATTATATCGTAACATTGCGTGTTGTCTGGACAAATAATAGTAAATTAGACTATCAGCATAGATTATGATATATAGCCCGCCCAGGAAAATAAAAACCTCGCTATATTGCGGAAAATTAGTAGAACTAATTTCTTTTAATGGCAACAGTAATTTCATCCGTCAATTTCATTTTGAATTGTCATCTGTCATATATTTTGTCTTCTTCTTCTTTAATTAATGGCGTCCGAACGGAGTGTTTTACCACTTAGGATACACTGTTCCGCCAATGTCACGTGTATAGCTTTCACACGACAAACAGAATATTAAAGATATTATGTTACTTATATTTTTACTGATCCATCTAAAACACAAGGACAACACAACACAGATTGAAAATATTGGTCTAAAAAACTCGGATTTTACGCGGATTTTTTTTTAACGATAATTTCACGTTCTACGAGTTGCTTGTAGTTTTCGTGTTATAATAATTTTTCGTAATTTTCACTTCATTTAATGTAATTTGCTATTAAAATAAAAAATTAATTGAGTTTGGTCATCCTCCTTTGGTTTCATCAGACTGGAATGGAGTTTTCAACCTTAATAAAAAAAAATCTAATGTAGTTTTCTATAGCTTCTGTTTATACATAAGTACATACATACAGTAGTCGGCAGAGTCTAAGGAGCACTGTTCCTTAAGACCACATTTAGCCATACAAAAATTGGGTTGCTCAGATGGAAAATCGTGAAAAAGTAGTAACAAGTGGCTGGCTCATCGCTTACACAATCACACACCCAGTACCCAATACGCCCTTAGTCGCCTTTTACGACATGCTAGGAAGGAAAAGCAGTTGGCACATTCTTTTTATATACTTATGTATGGACATCATTATCATAAATTAATTTTCACGGATTCGGATCGGACGTGTTGCGAAACCGCTCTAAAACTAAGAAGAACGATGACGCAGCGCGTGAATTGTTAGTGTTTTTATTTAAACATAGGAAGATACATACAACTTTAGAACAGGCGCATTAATCACGTTCGACCCAGCGTCGTGCATCTCAGTAAGAGAATCGCCTAACTAAAGCCCTTATATGAGTTTTATCTGTTCCAGGATACACAAGTATAGACCGGCTCGGAGTGCGGCCCAAAGGCGTCTTCTACAGGCAAACCGAGGAGTTAGACATTATACGGGAGCTAAATTGTATCACCCGGCGCTATAGTGACGCTAAGAAAGCTATTAAAGGTACCTTCTACCTCGCTTTATTTTAGTACCAATCCGTATTTCCATTGTCAAATCAAATAAATAAAAAATTTATTTCATAGGTTAAAATTAGCACTTAAAATAGTCAACATTATACATAGTCACATTCTTATGAAGTAAAGTTTAATATTAAAAATGACAAAAAAAACTAATAAAATTCACTGCCGCTAGCGCTTGTAGCAAGTACATAGTACATAGTGCTTAGACAGTGGTTGTAATCGACACAAGCGACCGTATTCCGAAAGTATGGAGAAGAACCCAACTCATGAGCCACTTTATTAAATATCATACAATCTATTTGTCACAGTGTTACAATAATACAATAAAATATTGATGTCAGTATTAACATCAATATTATCTCGTATTACTCATCAAAATAGCAATGGCTAAGGAAAGTTAATGATACATGTATTAAAGTCTCACTTTAAAGTGTCAAATTAAACTATTACTGACGTTGATAGGCTTCTCGTAAGGTAGAACAGCGATCTCAAATAATGGTCGCGCGGGATTCGCTGGATCGCAGGTCATTGGGGGAGGCGTATGTCAACTGTGGGTATCTCTAAACTGAAATACTATACCAATGATCTAGCAATGGTCGCGGGATGTCTGGGAAAGACCAATATCCAGCGGTGGATGGCCGGAAAATCAGCAATGACCCATCTTTGAACTGATGGAACTAAAACCTAACCTCTATAATCCATCGCACAGTCGGTTCACCTTGACTGTGCGCCATCTTCAAGCCCGCACCTCTAAACTATAGAATCAGTTATCTCCAGCGGTATTTCAAGACCATTATAACATTTAGATCTATATGAAAATAATCTTTCCTTTTATTACAGGCGAGAACAGTCGTAACCTGAATTTTATTAACGAAAACCTGGCCACCGAATTGGATTCTTCACTCAAGAGGATCTTGAATGGAGTTGTTGAAAATAATAAGGGTATGATTTATATGTTTTGAAGAAGTCGAAATGATCTAACCAAATTGATTTGATTATTTATATACACTCATGTTATAATGTTCGAATTATGAACTCGGCTCGAACTCATAATGACATACTTTTCAACACAGATGATAAGAACGAAAATTTAAAAATGGAAACTGTAACACAATGACCATTATGCAACAGGTTGGAGTCATTATGCAACACAAATTTTTTTTCTAGACAGCCAACAATAAATAAAATTAATTAAAAATTAACCTATATTATGTGACAGTTACATAAACTACTATTATAAAACCTATTTTAATACTAAACGAGAAAATTAAAAGATAGTAGAATGATTTTAATTCCTCATTCGTTTAAAAAGATCGCACACCGTGAACCTTTATGATTTTTGATTTCGACATTGTTGGTAAATGGATAGGTGATCAGAAGATATATTAGGTCCTTACCTATGAAATTGGTGTTTTGTATGGAGATTTTGGGGTAGTCTGCATTTTACATACTAACATTTTATCAGTTTTCTTCACAACGACAAATCCAGAGATAATAATATTTGGCATGTATCATTAGACAAGCTTTAGCTATATGTGTGATATCACACTTCATAAAAATTATTTATCGTTTTTAAGTGAATGCAAATAAAATGATGTATTCGGGAGGCACTTAAAAAGTGTTGTCTCCGTGTCCAATTTTAACACAATTAAACTTACAACAAATTATCAAAACAAATCAAAAAGCTCAAAAATATAGTCTTTTTTTAGACGAGGTAATTATTTTTTAGGAATACTCTGAATCTTAATAGTCACAGACAAAATACTAAGACAGAATAAAAACACCAATTTCATAGGTAAGGACCCAATATTTAAAATTTTTAACTCCTCCCAAGTCTTTGGTCCAGCCTTTTATCAGGTTTTCGTTGGCGTGTTTGGTGACTATTGGGCGCTATAAAAACGTGTTAAAAATCATATCGCCCTATTCATGCTACTTAGTCCGTAGGCTTGTCGCTATAATTGTAACACATTTCTACCCACTTAATCCGCATTTGTCCAGCGTGGTGGCATACAGGCATAAGCTATTTTAAGTATAGTCTTAATCACCTCTCTGGTCTAGTGGTTGACACCACCGGGTGTGGATCGGGAGGTCCGGGGCTCGTTTCCCCACGGGGGCAGGGGGTTTTCTGCTCGGTTTTCTTGTTGGTAGGGCTTGTAAGCCCGTCTGGCTAGCTACCAGCGTCTTACCTAAATTCGCCTTAATAACAATGTTATAAGCATTGTTGTGTTCCGACAATCAGAGGTAAGATAGCCAGTTCCTCAGTTGTTGAGTCTTACCGGTTAAGCTCACTTCTACCTTCAGCCTTATCGTCACGTGCCATCAGGTGAGATTGAAGGCCAAGAGCTTACCTGGTATATTAAAAAAAAGTTACCACCAGTCTTCAGGGCCGTCTTTAAACTATTTGAGGCCCTGGGCACATTAGGATCATGGGGCCCCTATGACCTTGAGAAAACACTATTTAGTTATAATAGATAATGAATGTAGACAAACAAGGTTCTAAATTTATTTTTATTTAGTTACTAACTATAAAAAAATTGGAAATATAAAAAATATTCTACAAAAGTAACTCGCTTAGCATAAATTCCTTAGATTAATTCTATGTTGATTGCAAAGGTACCCTTCTAGATTTAAGATGAGCAAAATCGTTAATCACTTCTTCAAAATCTATGGTATTGAGAATATCACATTCTATGGACATCAGCGACAAACTAGTTAATCTCTCTTGAAGAATTGTACTTCTTAATTCATTTTTTAAAATACAGAGCATTCGGAAGGCGAATACAGCAACCATTTTCTTTCAACGCTTTTATTGTTCTTTAATTTCCGAATAAATAATGCTTTGTTGAAATATCTTGTTACTAATTTATTACCATCTTTGTAGGTTCTAGATGCCTCGGAAAAGTCAGAATCTTTATTTTGAAAATATACTTGTCCTTTACGAATTAAAATTTCGCGATTTATTTCAATAAACTTTTCGTGGAAATAATCGGCGGGGTCGTGTGATATTAATTCTTCTGTGTTGGAAAACTGCAGTTCAATTGACACAGTTGTCGGTTTTAGTGAAGTCACTAAAGTTGTTGCACTTTCGTCGTAGATAGTCGCTTTCTGATTCTACCTCTTTATCAAAATTGGAACATGAAGGTTTAGAAATTCCCGCAATTTGTGATTGAGCTGACTCATCATGTGGAACATTAATTAGTTGATTGCTACTTACAGAAGTTTCTCCAGTAGTAGTAGTAAAATATGATGTTAATTTTGGTAACTTTTCAATTATTTCTTTCTGATGTAGAGCTTTTTTCCTTTTTTCAGCTCCACTAGGATATGACCGTTTCGACATTTTATATTATAATTCAGTATTTAATTAATTTTATAACGAAAATATTCGCCAACACAAAACAGACAAACGACGATTTAATCAAACAATACTATTTTTTTATCAGAGCTCGACTCTCGAGCACAGTCAGTAACAACTACAAACAAAACAAACGTCACAACATCGCAGACAAATACAGGGGAATTCCCGTTCATCAAGTCAAACGACGATCGGGAGTCGGGATATCCCCTTTTTTGTCTTTGGTATTACGTATGACGTTAAATTTAGGTTTCTTTATGACATAAACCACACCGCATCAAATTGTAAACTTTTAATTGTATTCTTATACCTACATATAGGTATTTAAATTAACCTAAACATACTAATATCGGAAAACCTCATTTTTGAGCGAGAGTGGAGTACTTATACCCTGTTTATAGTTGCATTTAATAGTTTGATCTTTTTGACGGATGTCAAATCTGAAATCGATGTAACTTTGCAACGACGAACAATATTTTCTTATTTTAATAATTGTTAATAATCATAAGAATAGACACAACACAAAAGTACCTGATAAAGACTTAAGCATTTTCCGAAAGTCTTAAGTGGTTTTTATTGCTTGAAAGTAAAATTTAAATAGAAAAACTGAAAACAATGGTCTCTTACCTACCCAATGTTTATATGTCTAGTGCAATAAAATTGATTGATGAATGAATTAATTTATTTTGAATAGTTTAAAACATACATACAGCCACATATTTAGCCAACATATTTTTTACACCAATAGATATTTTCTGTTTCCCATCACTGACCCATCTGGCAAAAAGTTCAAGCTATGTTGTACAAGGTATAGCTATGCGCATGCGGCAAACTAAAGCTAATAAGCGTAGGTATTGTAGTAAGTCATTATCATCAGATTTTTCAAAATTAATGTTTTTCGGTAATCCCTAAATATCGGTTATCATTTGGTAATCTGGCAGGAACTAGGGGGCCCCATTCGATCGCGGGGCCCTGGGCACTTGCCCATAGTGCCCAGTGGGGAAGAGGGGCCTGCCAGTCTTTATTCCCTTTCAATAAGTGTTATTTACTGACAAGTGTGTATATATTTTTGAACGTGACTGTACAATGACTATTAATTTTGCAGAAGCAGACGACATGATAAAAGACCACTACGTTAATGTCCAAACCATCAAGGAGAGGGCCATGAAACTATCAGTTGACCATGTGAAGTATTTACAATCATCAAGTAGTAAAAATAAGTAAGTACTTATGCCTGTTAACAACTTTGATTCTCCTGTGGCAACACTAACGGTAACAGCTGTTTTCTTTTGCTCCTAACTTTATTTCAAAGTTATTTAATTTTTTAGGCCCTATTACGTTCAATATCTGAATAACTATTAATTTAAAACACTGTGACGTTTAAATTAATACACTGGGCGAAAATTGTGTGTAAAAACAGTGATAATTTGTGAATACCGTTACCGCCGGTAAGTGAGTCATTCTGCCAATGTGTAATTAACTCAATGTTATCCCCTTCAGTCGAATATTAGTATTGCTTTGAATTTAAATACATAATTCGAAATAGTTTTTATCAAATAGCCGCTTTTCTTCGTTGTTTTGATATTTTTTTTACATATGTTTGACAGCTATTGTCAACCCACGGTTTGAACTGGTTAAACGGCTTCTTGGATTTTGTTTTGATTTCTTTTATTGCTATTAAAAAATGATGACTCGCAGAGCCTTATCTCGCCAGGATGATTTGCAACTGGTGTTACAAGAACTAAAGGCCTCCAAGGAGTTGATTAAACAGTTGGATAGGGAAAGGGATGACAATGAAAAGGAACTATTGGATGTGCTCAACAAAAATAGTAAATTAAAAGGAGAAATGGCAGACCTCCATACACAAATATTAGTTCTAAGTAATGACAGAGAAATATTACAACAACATATAGACCGGTTCGCCCAATGCAGTGATGAGTATGAGCAGGCCCTCACACGCATCACTGACTTGGAGAAGAGTTTACAAGAGGCTAATAACTACATTAATACATTAGAACAAGACAAATTAAATTACACAGTCTGTCAGAACCAAAGTCTATATGATGAGTTGGTTGGGTGTACCGCAGACACAGTTTCAGTTGCATGCAACCTTAATCCTGCTGTGTCATTGAACTACACATATAGTGATAGTGGTAATGTATCAAAGTCAGTGGGGAGGCTTGTATGCAGCAGAAACAAATTAAAAAAATATTTAAAAATTAATAAATTTATTAAGAAAACCAGGAATATTATTCGAAAAAAAAAATATTGTCATAACACAAAATACCAAAAAGAAAGATCACTATTATTAAAAAAATTGGATACATGCTCTAATATTATTAATAAAAATAAGATGACATATGAACAAAATATCTGTTCACTAAATGAAAAAATAAAATTATTGCAAAATTCATTATCAGAAATGACAAATAAATATTATGTATCTGAAAGGGAGATAAGGGATTATTCATCGACCCTCAATAATTTATTTGTTAATTCAACAATTAAAAATAAGCAAAGTTATAAGTGCTGTTCTGTGGTGTCTGGCCGGGCAACCATGGGTCTATTGGACTGGTCTATGTCAGTGAGTGATCCCTGTATCTCAGAGCAACCCAGCCTAGAGTATCAAAGCACAAATGAAGATAGTGCCTCAAACTTAAAATTAAATAATTATGTGTTATTCAGCGATGACTGTGGTAAAGATATGGGCCAATTTCTATTGAATCAAATGGGAAAAAACATTATTAATTATTGCATGCCTGGCTTGAATTACCAGGAAATTATGAACAATGTCTTAAATTATAGTTTTAAACCAGATGATAATTTAATTGTATTAATTGGAAATAGAGGTAGTTTGAGCAAAAAAAATCTTATTCAGTTTTATGAAAAAATGTTGAATTTAAATGTAAAAAAAATTATATTGTTCACTCTTCCTTATTCCAGCGACTTGCCACAGGTAGAAAATAATACTAGGTATAGATTAAATATGACAATGGATACAATATCCTATTATAATGAAAAAATTCAACTAATAGACATTAATAAATTGACATGTGTAAAAAATAATTTTTCTTTGACCAGGGGTAGAATTTTTCTACCAAGATACTATAAAAAACAATTAGCTGTATTGCTAGGCCACGTTCTATATAACTTAGCCAAGAACTTGGCTGTACAAACTGCTTTTATTGAGCAGGGAAAATACAAAGCTCCTATTGAGCTTGTCAATAATGACAATTTGAAAGGTATGTTGAAATGTATACCAATTAATTTAAATTAGTAGTTAAGACAACAGAGGCAGTCTCTGGCAAGCAATCTCTAAGAATAAAATCAAACAAGATTAATATAGTCCATCAAAATATTCAAGGCTTTTCTGGTAAAGACTTGGAAATATCACTTTTTCTGCAGAGTAAGCAAATACATGTGCTATGTCTGACAGAACATTGGCTAAAAAAAAGTGAGATGTTAACATGTTTTGATAACTATAATATTGTAAGTGCTTTCACCAGAGAATCTGCCATCAGGGGTGGATCTCTAATAATATTATTAAATGATATAAAATATAAAGAAAGAAAAGACATAACTTTGTATTCTATAGAACGAGTAGTAGAAATATCTTGCGTTGAACTTGAGCAAATTATTATTGTATGTGTATACAGACCCCCATCTGGAAACTATGATCTGTTTGAATCTGCTATGGAAAATGTACTGGATACTATTTGTAACAACAACAAGAAGATAGTTGTTTGTGGCGACTTTAATATAAACATTTTAATAACAAACAATTACTCGAATAGGTTAATCTATTTAT
Organism: Parapoynx stratiotata; assembly: GCA_910589355.1. Classification (NCBI taxonomy): domain Eukaryota; kingdom Metazoa; phylum Arthropoda; class Insecta; order Lepidoptera; family Crambidae; genus Parapoynx; species Parapoynx stratiotata. The sequence goes on from OU342482.1 coordinate 9,208,621, forward strand.
TTAGATCATTTAATCTATACAACACCTTTTTTGAACCTACGAGAATTACACCCACAACAGCTACTTGCTTGGATAATATTTTCTGTAACTGTGAGATACTTCATAAATCTATTATACATTGTGTGAACTCGGATCATAGTGGACAGAAAATTACTATTGAGCACCATCATGTTAACAGTGTTCAAAAAATCACGCTTAGAACTATTTCAGACAGTCGCATGAAGAATTTTGAAAATAATATTGAAAATAGACTTGCGGACCTTAAATATAATGATGACCCCAATAAACTATATGCAGACTTGTTTCACCAAATAAGGCAGGAGTTTGATAGTGTGTTTACTCAAAAAACAATCTCTATAAATTCTAAAAAGAAATTTAGTGACTGGGCTACACCTGGTATACATATAAGTAGGAAAAAATTATATGATTTGTATTCTCAGAAATCAATCTCCTCTGATCCGGCTTTTATTTCTTATGTTAGGAATTATTCCAAAACATTTAAAAAAGTATGCAATATAGCTAAAGCTAACTTCATTAGTAATAAGATAAAACATGCCAATAATAAAATAAAAACTACTTGGAAAATAATTAACCAAGAAACTGGCAGGGCAAAAAATTGTGATAAAAGATATAAAATAAACATGGACGGTAGAATTATAAATAGCGATAAAGAGGTTGCAAATACATTCGAGTCTTTTTTTTCTAACATACCTGTTGAAATTACAAGTGATCTAAATTCGTGTACTGAGCAATCTATAAAGTTATTAGAGTCATGTGTTCAGAAATGTGATAAAGTATTTAATTTCCGAAAAATAGATACTAATACTGTATTAAAAGCATTCAAATCACTAAATATGAAAAACACAGAAGACCTTTGGGGTCTTTCCGTCACAATAATTAAATCTATAATAAATGTTATAGCTCCACTCTTGACTCTTATCTTTAATAACTGCGTTGATGAGGGAGTTTTTCCAAATTTGATGAAATGTAGTAAAATCTTACCTCTCTTTAAGACAGGAAATAGGAGTGATCCAACAAATTTTCGACCTATCTCAATTCTACCATCTCTTAGCAAAATATTTGAAAAAATTATGCTTAATCAGCTATTAGCTCACTTTACACTAAACAAATTGTTTCATAATTCACAGTTCGGATTTACTAAAGGTAGAAACACAACAGATGCCGGGATTGCGTTAATGAAGCATGTTTTTGATGCATGGGAGAGTAAAAAAGATGCTGTAGGGATCTTCTGTGACTTGTCCAAAGCTTTTGACTGTGTTGACCATAAAACTTTATTATCTAAATTAAAACATTATGGTGTTTCAGTAAATTCACAAAAATTAATAGAGTCATATCTGAGCGACCGAAGTCAAACAGTTGTTATTAATAAAGCTAAGTCTTCGGGGACCCCGATGTTGATGGGCGTACCTCAAGGTTCAATACTAGGACCTCTGTTATTCTTAATATATATAAATGATTTGGCGTATTATACTAAAGATCTATGTAAAACGGTACTATTTGCAGATGATACATCACTAATCTTTGACATTAATAGATATGAAAAAAATTGTGACGATGTTAATAGCACCGTTAGTAAAGTGATCACTTGGTTTAATAATAACAACCTATGTTTAAACGCGAGGAAAACAAAATGCATAAAGTTTTCATTACCAAATGTAAGACAAGTCGATACAATAATAAAAATTAACGAACAAGTGTTAGAGTGTGTTGATTCCACACTATTTTTAGGAATTACGCTAGATTCACGCCTCCAGTGGAATCCGCACATACTAACCTTAGCAGAAAGACTTAGCTCTGCTGCCTTTGCAGTTAAAAAAATCAGACTCTTATCTGATGTTGAAACGGCGAGACTTGTCTACTTTAGCTATTTTCATAGCGTAATGTCATACGGCTTGTTATTGTGGGGGTCAGCAGCTGATATTGAGACTATCTTTATTTTACAAAAAAGAGCTGTACGAGCCATCTACAGACTTAAGCCACGGGACTCACTTAGAGAATTATTCAAGGAAATTGATATATTGACTGTTGCCTCCCAATACATCTATGAAAATATTGTATATGTTTATAAACATAACCACACGTTCATGAAAAATAACGACTATCATAATGTAAATACTAGAAACAGAAATAAACTCGCTGTGCCTGTTTTCAGACTGCGTAAAACAAATCGGTCATTTATGGGGAAATGTATACAGTTTTATAATAAAATCCCACCAAATATAACAAAACTGCCTTTTCATAAATTTAAACCCTATATTAAAAAAACTTTAATGAAAAAAGGCTATTACAAAATTCAAGATTATCTTGAAGATAAAATGGTGTGGAAATAGTTATGTAATAAATACTGTTATCTTATGCATGTTATTTTGATGGACTGATAGGAATTAAGAAATAATGTAAAAACATATTTAAAAGTGACAAAAATTTTATGATTGGCTATTTAAAAAAGTGGCTCATGAGTTTCTTGCCGGGTTCTTCTCATGAAAAGCCTTACTCTCGGAATCCGGCCGCTTGTATCGATTACAACCACAGTCAACGAAGTACCTGTACTGTCCTGTGGATGTACTTGTTACAAGCGCTCGCGGTAATGAAATTAAAAACAATAGTATAATTTAATACTGTAATTTAAAATAATAATTTTAATTTAAAATAATTTACAATAAGCTATTTATTTGTAAAATACATAATATGTAAAATGTTAAATGTTGACGATTTTAAGTGCCGAACTTGGCCTATGAAATAAAATTATTTTTGATTTGATTTTGATTTGATTTGAATATTTAATGAGTAACACGATATACAATTAGATGTGCGATTATCCCTCTCGAAGGACCATTCGTGTATACAGTAATTCCGTAACACAATTACTGGCATATAACTTTGGTTTTAAACTTTCGCGTTGCATTGTACATAAAAGTTATTCCAACGAAACTACACGCGACGCTGTCAGCTCGTGACCACGGTTGGTGTAACCCAGCCGAAACGTCGAGCATAAAGTAGTATCTATATACTACATAATGTACGTCGCGTGTAGTCCCGTTAGAATAACTTTTATATATCACTTTGGTGTCATTTGGATATGATATAAACCCTGTTTATTCAAAAATATTGCCTAATGAATACATGGCTATTGGTAATATTAGGTCCTTACCAATGAAATTGGTGTTTTGTATGGAGATTTTGGGGTATTCTGCATTTTCCATACAAATTTTTTTTTAGTTTTCTTCACAACGACAAATCCAAAGATAATAATAATATTTGGCATCTATCATTAGACAAGCTTTAGTAATATGTGTAATATCACACTTCATAAAATTTATTTATCGTTTTTAAGTGAATGCAAATAAAATGATGTATTCGGGAGGCACTTCAAAAGAGTTGTCTCCGTGTCCAATTTTAACACAATCAAACTTACAACAAATTATCAAAAGAGCTCAAAAATATAGTCTATTTTTAGACGAGGCAATTATTTTTTAGGAATACTCTGAATCTTAATAGTTACAGACAAAATACTAAGAGAGAAAAATAACACCAATTTCATAGGTAAGGACCCAATAATTACATGACTTACACTGTACCCCTGGTAGACCATCCAAATCTTTAGGCGAAATTCGGGTTCTAATACCTCCCTGTAAATTACCTTTCGGAGATACAAATGTAATGTTATATTTTTCTATCAAAAAAATTTTCCACAGGTCACCAGTAAAAAAATCGCAAACAAGCTGTGAAATAAAACAGATACCGGGCAAAATACGACAGGGCAGCCCAAAGAAACTCGTCACGGGACCAAGAAAATTAACAGCTAATAAAAGAAAGCGCCATACAAGCGAAGACACGGACTCTAGTACTTCTGAAGATAGCGATATTAAACCTAGTGACCTAGAAGATACAGACGATGATGATTTGGATATAGACAAGTTTGATAAAGAGCATGCTGATGCAATGGAAGAAAAAGAGGTTAATATCGAAGTTGAATCGTTGCCAGTCTTTATAAGCACGGAGCATGAAGGAAAGACAATTGAAATTGAGTTCATAGATAAGTGTGCTAATGACGAAGAAGATAATATGATGAAAAAATTAGCGCAGTTAAAAGATATATCTGTAGAACCGATAGACGAATATGATGAAGGCACGTCGTTTGAGACAGCAGAGACGAGTGAATCTATAAGTGAATCTGTGGAAGTGATCGCTTCTAATGCAAAGCCTAGTAAGGAACCTGTTTTGTTGAAGAAACCTGATAAAAGAGACCTTAAGAAGAGCCTACTAAAGTCTAAATTTAGACGCATGGGAATGCTCAAAGTCGCCAATTTTGATGAAAAACAAATACAAAGTGATAATAAAAATTGATTTTAACTAGCTTTAGATTTGCACATAACTTGAAAATAAATTTTATTTATTTTTACAAGTTTGGACTTTTATTGAATTTTGATCGTTTTCAATAGATATATCAAAATAAGAAAGCCGTTGTTACATCAAACATTTTATTTATTAATTACAATATAATTAGGTACTTCATAACATGATAATCACAGAAATATTAATATTAAAGATATGGAAGCATCAACCATATTTTTTTGGGAATACGACTGTTTTATACTTATAGCATGATGGTTTGAGAAAATTGAGAATGTATAGTGAGTGGGTCACACCTCATTTCATATAATTTATACCAGTCTACTTTTAAAATTAGCTTTTTTAAAATAATTATGTGAAAAACTTACGACTAAAGTTGGTGTCAATATACTGAACCTCAGAAGATCCAAGTCTTAACACTAATACCTATTTAATATTTCTGTGATATACACAAATTCATCGTTTTGAACTTCACAATAGGCCTTAAAGTGTTATTTAATCAAAAATTATATCAGTCTACTTTAGTACAGTCACCAGATGGATAACTACAAAATGTCAAACATTTTCCTTCGTTTTTGCACTCTCTGCCTTACGAGTTTAGGCTGAAAATCTATTGGAAAAATTTTACAGTTTTGTACAGTCGTCCGTACTATTGACTACATTCAAATGACTACTTTATTAAAATTAGTAAATGACATAGTTATGAGATGACAAGTAAATAAAAAATAGAAATAACTATACAAAATAATACGTCCTCTTATAAAGGCAAGTTAAGCAATAAATTAGAACTTATTCTAAAATATACAATAATTATAATAGAACATTAACAATGACTTATTGAAATTATTGATTTAAATGCATGAACCGATCTAAATTTCAATTAATAAATGCTTAACTGAGGGCGCGGAGTGCGGACTCGAACAGTAACAGTGCAAAGTGTTAGTGCGAACCGCTGACTCGGACCATAGCGCGGACTCGGACGCGCATCAGTGACAGTGACAGTGCCAACTGTAGGCGCGGACCCGCTGGTGCGGGTTGGATCGCAAACACGTACAAAGATCAGTGACAGATAATTGTCAGGGACATATTGCTTTTGAAACGATTAATTGTCTGAGACATATTGCTTTTGTTTTTATTTTTCACTAAAACACAGTAAAACATATAGTTTGGTTGACGTGGCTGTAGTCGCCAACAATATTATTGTGATTCGTAAGGCTACACAATAATATTGGCAATGTATGGTACCTCATACTACACAATATTGCAATACTGCCGCACACACGCACTTTATTGACAATATTATTCAGTGTGCGGCTAGCTTAAGAATTTACGAGGATTAACGCCTTTGACACGGGCGTAAATCCTACAGCTGCATCCAAATTTTGTAACATGTTACATAAGATACAACATAACTAAACTGTACTGAACATGTTATACAATTTGTCGAAGTGTTATTTTATCAAAGTTATACAAGTTACTGGACGCAGCTTTACGATTAAGTAAATAAAAAATAAACTCATTTTGTCCGGTGATTTTTATAGTTCGGTTTCACAGATGTATTAGTATGCAACAAAGATTTGAATTGAGACCACCACATAAATTGGTGATAGAACTGTCAACAACCAACTCAAAACATTTACATATCGAGTCTTGTCTGTCAACTCCTATTTTTATGAAGTGTTTGCCTTAGATGACCTTTAAGAGTTCCACCGAAATTTTTGGTGAGAGCGAGAACTGTTGCCTATAGAGGTGAGAAGCATCTGGAAGATTCCTTTCTTTTCTAGAGGTCCCTCTAGTATGGAGTCTCCATAGCACTGGAGAGAGCGAGAAGGAGCAGCAATCTAGTCGGCTCAGTCAGGAAACAAAACGGATGACGGAATCTCTACCCTATACATTTCTTTTCATAAGGGGTTTATCTACTCACCCACCTAAAATCAAAGGCAATATTAAGGCAGCACTGAGGAACGCTCTAAATTTCCTTCTAGATCGCCTCGCGTAGACAAATCGTTACGAATTTTAGTGTGTAGAGTAGCAATCGATTTATACCCACAACTACTGCCCCGATATTGCCTCTTATTTTAAAGACGTGAGTAGACCCCTTCAGCGTTGCTTTCATTTCAAGTATTTTCCAATGCTTCAATAAAAAAGGGAAATAGGTCTGCCTTTTAATTTTTCAAAGAATCCGTCCAGGCGCAATCAGCATTTATTACGTTCATTTCATGGGCGCAACACAAAAATGCACGCAAAGAAGTTCTGCACATTAGAACAAAGTCAAGTAATATTAAAATCGAGCTTCGTTTTATTTAAGAATATTAGTTTAATAATAAAAATATTCCTATTCAATTTCCTAATGGTAGATCTATAACGTTGTATACATATATATTTTGTAGCTGCTGAAGTAGCTGAATAAAATTTACTCACAATCGCAACAATAAAAAGTTTGTAAGTTCTGTCAACTGTCCCTTTGACTTTAAAAAAGAATGTCATTTGTCAGTTTCTCTCTAAATTTGTGAATGTATTGTGTTCTGAAAAGTGAGCTACGTAATTGAAGGTAATATCAACAATTATCATTTCCCTCAATTATTGCCAACTCGTCCTCTTCACCAGAGGTGTTCATTTTAATGTCTGTTTGTGCGAGATTCGCTTCGGAAGACCCGTTGCTGGACTCATTCGACCTAGGACTAGCGCTGGACTTCCGCGTGTATAAAATATTGGAATCGAGCCTGGAATGTTCGTTCGCGAAGACGCCGTACGCGCTACCATCTGATACCCTATTGAGCTTATGGATCTGCTCTCTCAACTCGCAGACTTGACTGTACAGCTTTTTATTCTCTCTTAATATCGCTATATTCTCAGTTTCCAGGAGCTCACGTTTGCTCCACTGTACATTGTTTTCTGACTTCATCCTCTCCACTTCCATTTTCAGCTCCGCTATTTTCTCTTCCAACACTTGCTTAGCTGCTATTTCGTCTTGCAACTCATTTTGCAACCTCTCTACCTCACTATGACTAGAATCTGTGGAACCTATCGTTCTATCGCCGTGTGTTAGTTCCATTTTAGTGTTATGTAGCTCGGCGGTGAGCGTTTCTATTTTCGCCAATAAGAAAGTCTTTTGGTCTTTTTCGCTTTGGAGATTTTTGCACGTCTCGTCCAATCGTAAACGCAAGTCACTTAACTTATTCGCTAACACTTTGTCGACGTTAGAAAACTTCTGAGAGTCCAGTGAGGCGCGCTGCCGCGATGGCTGTTCATTGGGCGAGATATACCCTAGATTTTTCCTACGTAGCTCCACCCCGTCTTCCGTCACAAGTTCTCCTGAAACTATTCTGCTCTCTCCAATACTCAACAATTTCTCGTTATCCCTTTTCAATTCTATTAATTGTTGTTCTGTGTCGTTTTTTTCCGTTTTGAGGGCGATTATTTCTTTTGTGAGCGTGTCTAGTTTGCTTTTGTATTGTTTAGCTTCGTCGCGGGCTTTGTTCCGCTCGTTCCTCACCTTGCTCCACTTCTCGCGCCAGTTGGCGGTGCAGTCCGACCACCAGCGCATCGTCTTCTCCATCTGTGTGGCCCTGGCGCGCGCTTCGTCCAACTCCCGCTGGTAGAGCGCCTCCTTGGCTTCCCAGTCTGTGTTGGTGTACCTCATGGACGCGCCCTCATGGTCCCGACTCCGTCGATGGCTCCCACCATGCGAACTTTGCGCCATTTTTCATTGAAGTTGTCTGTAAAAGAGAATTATACACAATTATGCTTTTTTTGATCGACGATCTGGCGAAGTTCGTGGGAACTTGCTAGATGCGGGCAGCCTAAAAAGCGCGAGTTGTGGAGTGCCTAGGAGGAGACTTGTTTCCAGCAGTGGACTTCTCTGGGCTGAGATGATTTCGATGCTTTTTATCTATTACTTTATATTATGTGAGACAAAACTATTAGGTAACAAATAGTACAGTCAAGTTCAAAAATATGTATGCATATTAGACTCGTGACAGTCTTTACTCCCTAAGAATAAGAGTCATTTATGTCAAACAATTCATACATATTTTGAAACTCAACTGTACTATAATGCTATCTGCCTGTAAAAACAAAAACCAAGACTACTGTGTTTTTAAATTACTCTTTTGCTTGGAATTGAATCTCTTGATCTTGTGAAAACAGCAGCTTTCTCTGCGGACAAGCAGAGTATGATGCATATTTCTCAGATATAGGTATAGTTATGCATATGTATTTATTAAGTAAAATTTATTTATAATTAAATAATTATTTATGTAGGAAGATTAAATGTGTAATAAGAAAAATAAATAATTTAGACTTTTTAAATAATAACCAGTTATATTTTGTAATGAGTTTGCACAATGCATTGCATTTCAACATAGGGTTTTCGATGACACCAGTTATATTTTGTAATGAGTTTGCACAATGCATTGCATTTCAACATAGGGTTTTCGATGACACCCAAATTAATTAAATATTGTAATTGTAAATGAACTGTACTTAAGCAGTGATCTTCATGTCTATTTGTGTAACACTGTACAAGGCCATAATAGCAAGTATAATACAGGCTACCATCAGTTGTTTCATCTGTCATCCTGCTAATAATAATAGTAGGGCTATTTAATATTTACAGAGCATGAGCTGTCCTCCGCGTACCCCAAACCCCTGCCAGCAGGTGTGCCCCCCGCCCCCGCCTGCCCCTCCATGCCGAGTCAAACCCATCATGAGAGGCTTGCACTGGGCACAAACCACATCAATAATAACAACCACATTTGTATTATGTGCCCTTGGTGGAATGGCATTATATTTTTTTAGCAGAGCACCAAAATTAGCTGCTTACCAAGACTATCATGCGTTAGTATTTCTTTTGATTAAACTCTCATTAAAGTTGATAGGCACTGCACCCTGCCTGTCCATGTTAAGATCATGATAGTAGGAACCATGCTAGAGAGCAGGACAGAGCAGCAGAAATATAAAAAGCCACTTTATAAGAATAAAATCTCAATCATAAATGACAAATATTAATATAATATAGGCTGGTTCGTAGGTTTTTAATGGTCTAAAAATATGTAAATTAATTAAGGTTGCAGGTACTAAAATTTTTATATTTACTTTTAAAAATATTGAACTAAATAAGTTGTTTGAGTGTGCTATGAAACTTTATACATCAGATTTGGCTACTCATTTAAACATATTCTACCAGTGTCATGTAGTTTGAGAAGAAATAGTAATAAAAATTGAGTTATAAATACTACAGTATAAGTTCCCTGAAACGATGGACGCAACACAAAACACACCACAACTACATCAATTTCATTTAAATATTATAAATAACATTGAAAAGAAATCTCCATGGTCTGTTCCATTAGCTTTAATTACATTAATAATAATTCCTGTCAGCTTTTTGAGATATGCTAAATAAAATAAAAATATAAATTGTGAATAAATTACTACATCATTTAAACTATGCTTAGAAATTAAACACATACCTGGACTTCATGAAAACAGCAAAAATAAAAAAAATATTTTTCTACTTTGTTAATGACAATCGATATTATTCGAATGACCTAGCGCAATTCGTCAATTTATGAAAAAAAAATTTTGAGATATAACAACAATTTTTTATAAATTACACTGTTTAATACATTTTGTACAATATCAATACATCAGAACATCAGTCATAAGCCATAGATTAGTAATAAAAAACTGTATTGATAATTACAAACTTTATTTTTATGATACCTAGTTATTTTCGATTTAAACGTTACTCATTATGATTCAAATAAAAAATATTTGTAAATACTTTTCTATTGCAAGAAATTTTTTTTGGAAAATTTTCCCTTTTTTGTATAATTCCCCCATGTAGGGAAGGCAAAGGGAACAAAGCCCATACAGCCAAGTCGTCGGTATTTTTATGTCTTCAGTTTTTGCATTGAAATGCTAGTGTAATGTATTTTAATGCATCTTGGGAGAGTTTTGCGTCAAACGATCGATGGCAGACACTGTGGTGTTACTTCGATCACGTGGACTACCACATTAAAAATCCCATCATATTTCACACCACTGGCCGATTATTTCTTTGATCCTACACATAACTTGTCAACACAGACACTTATTACATAAAACTACACTGATTTTACGCAACAAGATCCACTCCGAAACAATATTATAATCATCATCGAAATAAAAATCCGCCATAGTCAAATGCCGCCAAAAACCCAAAAATGTGAAAATGATTGCTTTAGAAAAATTTTAAAAACCTGTTTCTATATTTTTATGAAAAAATCATTGTGATAACACTCAGTGATAACAAGATACTGAGGCTGATTCCGTAAGCACCAACTAAACTAAATTTTAATTTAATGCTTTCAGATCCTTCTCTTTAAAGTTAGAGAAAGACACAGTTTAGTTTAGTTTGTGCTTACGGAATCCTCGTTAGAGATGCAACTTTTTTCAGAGTGAGAGGAATCAGTTATGAAATTGAGGCTGAATCCTTTTCTAACTATTTGGAGAAGAGAAGTAAGGATCCGACATTAACAGCATTAAACCAATATTAGTTTAATATGGAATCAGCCTCAACGTCCTTTGTTAATGGAGCTGACGTATCTAGCTGTTTCCAACTGCATTTAAAGTTTTATTTTAGGTTAACTAACATTGCTACTTGTACTTATTTCAGGAAAGCAGAAATTGATGATTGGGCCGATGAAATGGCTAGAAAAGGGCTATTCAAGGGTGTCCCCAAGGAATCTTTGACCGATAATCCAAAAAAATGAACTCATCTGATTGCTTTGGAAATGATTGTGAATAAATTTTTTATTTTTAACGACTTTCTTTATATATCTGTATTCATTTTGCATCACCCATTACATCCGTCTCTTTACAGCCAAGTTATCAGAGCGTTTCCCCTCTCGCCAAAAGTATATGGTCGATCGATAATTCAACTTGATGTGCAGGAAGGGCCGCGGGAATAAATTCGGGGAGGTTCTAATATTATTAAAGCCTGACCAGGAATTAAAAAAACCTCGACATATTGCGGAACATATTGCGAAATGGGTGGGAATAATTGGAAATATTTCCAAAGGCTGGATTTATACCGGGAAAAATATAAAATGCTGTGTTATACCCACAGAACAATAAAAAAGGTATACCTCCTCTATATATAGACAGATTTGCCTGAATATATCGCTTCCGTGTAAAGGAGCTTACTTCTTGGTCATAGATTTAAAATATGCTCCGGAATTTACTTAGTTACGTTTGGTCGTCTGTGGTAGGTGGGTAGGTGTTTAGCGTCCGTGCATGCGTTCGGCGCAAATCCATTTGTTGTCAGTTTTAGTGGTAGTTATCAAATCGGCGTATGACCGCGCGTTCCGTCCAAACGTCTAGCGACGCGATAGTGTTTTTATCGAGATGTGAATGCTTTTTGCAGTTTCTTTTCTTTATTAACTTGTGAAAATGATAGAGAGAGAGAGAGAGAGTATAGAGAGTCGAGTACTTAGTGTCTGCACAACTATCCAATAGCTTATAGCAGCGGGCTCACCACATGTCACGCAGAGCACACGTGCAGTCACTGCTTGGCTATGGCAATGGAATGCTTTTGCTGTGCCTTTGCCTAGTCTCTGACTAACCCATAAGGGATAATATTCGTGATTATACCTATGTATGTAGGTTGGTGTATTAACGTAATTTACGTATTTCTGCGGCTGTAATAAGTAGAAAATATTTGAAGTGCTTTCGTGCTGTGCCCGTGGATGCATCAGCCACAGACATCGGATACGTATCTGGCTACCGTATTGTAGCTAAAAGAGTGGATGGTTAAGGGTATCAATAAAAGTGGTATTTTTCTTTTTGTTTAAAAATGCTATATTAGGACCGATTCCGTTGTCACAAACTAGAACTAAACTAAACTAAATTGAGTATCTATCCTTCTCCTTATAGGTTGTTATTATCATTATACTTCTGATAAATGCATAAATTATTTTGGTTTAGTTTTTGTAAAATGAATCGGCCCTATCGTGTTTTAATAAGACAAAGGGATATAGTGCGTACAGCCGTATCTCTTTGGCGGCCTGTGCGCTCATTGACTTAATGTGTGCGCTGCACAGTTCCATAGAGTATTAAATCTGTGGCTTGGTTTAGCACAGTTCAATTAGATTTTAAAGAACAAAAAACACATGAAAACACAGAAGAATATAAATGTAATCTCATAAACACTCTAGGAAGATGAAATGTCTCATCTTTATGTATAAACTCATTTAAAAATTAATAGAGAAAGATAGGGGTTTAAACAAAAATAATACTGGATTTAGAAAAAAAAGAATTTAGGTTTATCTCAGAGTAAACAGAACTGGAGTAGCCATTAGTCAATTTCTCAAACATTTTTTTCTGCCATTTCTTGCGGGGGGGTGAGGTTACCACTACACTCAAAGCCAGCCGTTCTTACAAATGCACACATGCATAATTCGACACACAAATTTAAATTTCACGCACACACACGCTTAAAATAGTCACGTGGGGTGTGCGTTTTGACAACGTCACAGCCGCACTCCCCACGAGACTAGCGTTCGAAATTTGAAATCGTAGAATTCTAAAACATGAAATAATGAAGTAAATAATCATGAAATCATAAAAATTATAATTAAAAATAAAAGGTGACACCATCTTTTAGCATACTCGATGTTTTCTATTTATTTTTACAACAAAAATCAGCACAGGCAGGCATTTTTGCGGGAGCTCTGTTCGCCGCAACGTTTACAATGTTATGGCTGTCAAAATGGCGGCTCAACTAGTTTTATTAAACGTGCAAGCATCCGATGCTTGTGCATTTGGCAGAGGGGAATGTTAGACAAAGGCTACTCCAGTTCTGTTTACTCTGAGAGGTTTATAGATGCATAGCCGATGTCACCCCTTCAATAATATTAATTTATAAAAGGACACTACCTTAGTATTTGTTGAGGAAAAGTCTTTGGATAACTGACATAAGGATTAGGTGCATTTTGACTCGATTATTCTTACTACAAACAACTGTCAAAATGCACCCATTATATTAATCATAACATAAACATATATATCTTCACGCCTCTTTCCCCGAAGGGGTGGGCAGAGGTGTTAAACACCCACATTTCACCAGATATGTTAAATCAATCAGACTGTAGTAATTCATTTTTTTATGTGGGGTGCTAAACACACTTACCCCTTCGGGGATGGAGGTTGATAATATGTTTTTTTTGTCTATGTTTTATTTACATAGAGCTAATCTGAGATTATCTAAGTGGGTATAATTTTATTCATAAAGATTGGAACACAAGAACTCCTTAATCAATTTAAATGAAATTTTGATATTCTTTTGTTTTTATTTAAATGGTTGGATATATAAATAAATTCTTATTTAATTAACTTTGCTCTAAAATTCCTAAAAACAGGAAGTGAAATGTGTCGTCATGTTACATGGCGGTATCCAATAAAGTTAACGTATTCTGCTACAAAATATGAAGATTTAGATAACTACCAATCACGCGAAGTTTTCATTCGACCATAGACAAGAGTATATGTAACTTTGTAAGGAGGTGAAAATCCAATACTTAATATTGTTTTTTATGAATTATCATGCCTTAAAATATTATGTAACTGTTGATTTAAATAGCTCAAACAAAATACCATTACACTATATTTTTTTCAGGGTCAAAACTTTATTTTTTAGTGGTAAAAATTTTGCACCTCAACTCAAAGTTGTATACAATGTATTTGCTGTCCGAGTCAGTGCGCATGTCAAGTTGAAAATTGCAAATGGCGGCCGTTGTTATTGTTCGTACCGAATTAACTATTTGTAAATTATATATCAACCTTTTTAGCGATTTTTCTACTGAACTATAATATTGATGCGATGCTATAACTTCTTATGATTCGGCGCGACGCGTTTTATGTACAATTTTATGTGTTTTGAGTGTGTTTTTGGTATTTTATGTGTGTCATGCAAATGGGGTAAGCTGGAATTATCGGATGTCTCTTAGGTTGTTTTGGATAGATTCTATATGAAAATGGTGTGTCGTTCTGTGTTCTAAAGTGTGAAAATGGGAACTGTATAAAGTATTTCGTCTATTACGCCGCCAATAAACAGTAACGAAAGGCAAGAGCAGCCACAATCTGCTAATGTTCCATGCCGTGACTGCACTCCTAGTACATTTCAAAATGGCTGCTGCTCTTCACGATATATGAGCTTTGCGTCACTGGAACATAAATCAGTGGATAAGATTTGTGATGAAATTCTAGTGTATCTAGTCGTGTGATCCAGTGTGAAAAATAAAATTGTGTCGTACTCAAGCACGGGCATTATTGGGGCGGTACAATAGTGTTGTATCATATGTTTTTGCAGTAGTGGACACTGACCATAGGACCGATATTGCCTTGCGTCCGAGCGGGATTGTAATGTCGCGATTGAATTTCCACGATGATTTGGGACACGAGGGAATAATAATTTGGTGGCATTGAGCGGAATGTGACATTGTATGAGAGGTAAGTAATTTTTTTTAGTTTATTTACATTTTGTAGAGTGTAATAACCGTGCGGTGTTCTATACAAAATGGACACATTGGTGGATGATAGGTCGTTGGGTGGTTTTTGCGGACGTGCTCAGGCGATAGCAACCAGAAAGATTTCATTTTCAGTCCGATGTCATGATTTTATTTACGTAGATTAGGTTAAAGAGATTGTGTAACACATGCCACAATGTTTTTGAATCTTCGACCTTGCTGTATCATGTTGATCAAGGAAATATTTCATGCATATAAAAAATTTCGGCGCGCTATATCGTTTTCAATTTCAGATATACCATGTGACTAAATATGACATGTTCTAATTCATAACAAATTGGGTAAGAATTTGCAATAGCCTATGTTGTTTATCTACTTTCTGTTTATTATTAGAATTTTGATATTGGTATAGAAGATTGGATGGAAGGGCGAAGGCCTTAGACTGTCAACCTTCTGGAAAGTCATAGAATTTATAAAATGAATAATAAAATAGTCTGGATATGTAAGTGGACAAGTTCTTTGAAATTTCAATAGTTATGCCCAAAAAATTTTAAGTGTTAAAAGCATTAACTGTCATTCACAATACATGTTCCAAAAATATAATCTAATTTGTAATAATCATAATAATGATTTTTAAAGTTTATTTACAAAATTGTATCTTGTACACACAAAACACACAAAACAGCTTTTAACTTATTCACAAAATATTTAATATGCCAAAGGAAGTAAGAGTTATATTTACATAAATTATGTAAAATGCACAAAAATTCTTAACAATACCAATCATTTAGATTGGGTAATAATTACTACTGTCCAAAGGTGTTAATGCCTGTTTAATCTTAATATATTGTCTGTAATAGAATTGTTTTTTATTCACTATCATTTGCAAGTCTATCAAAGACAACTTTATCTAAGAAAGTTCTTAAGCATTCTTCATACATTCAATTTCTTAATGCAACCCACTTTGTGTCTAAATTAATGTTATTTGTGTTATATAATATTACTAGGTGTATACTAGTAATGTTTTTTTTAACATTTACACTCTTGTTCATAAATGCTATATAAGTTTTAAGTAATTGTTTAACCATAGTAAAACTGTTGCTTAAAACTTTTAAAGTGTTTATGAATAACGGGGATAAAAGTTAATCTCTGCTTATTGTTAAAAATTCGACTTTATTTTTGATCATACTGTCTTGAACATTTGAAATTCAAATTAATACTTGGATGTTATTGATTCCATTTTAATTTATATATGTTTGTGTTTTATTAGGCTTGATAAATTAGACATTTTTAGAACATCACTAGCACTGAATAATTTTTGTAAATGGGTGGTTTGTTTGGAGGTTAGAGTAATCATTTCCAAGAGGCATAGAAGATGCAGAATAGTATTGTTTTGATATTAATAAACGTAAAAATCAAGAATTTTGTACTTTATGATGGATGCCAAACTCCCATACAATGGTATGAGGCAATGTTTTGTCTCGATCAGTAGGTGTTCCTCCTCATTCTATCACTTTAATGAATGAGTTTGACATATCGTAGTAAAGCTTTCTATTACAAATAATGATGTACCACAAAAATACACACAAATTTCTCAAACAAATACTCTCATTTAATATGTGATTATTGACTCACCTGTGAAATGATAAGGTACATTCAGGATACCACTCACTTACACAACATAAAACAATGCATGTCCTCACCAGTTTTATAATTTTTTATTTAAAATATTAAATTACAAAAAATTTTAACAATTTTCAGTCTAGGCGTCAAAATGGCGTAAATATGACAGGTGAGACAGAAACTATGGATAGAAAGAGAGGAAGAGGATATCCCACGGATAGCCTTTATTCATAAATAGTGATAGAATGAGAGGGAGGGAACACCTACTGATCGAGACAGAACATTGCCTCATGTTATTGTATGAGAGTTTGGCATCCATCTTATAGTACAAAATTCTTGGTAAAAATTCAAAATTTAAAGGTTTATTTACATTGTGAGATGCTTTGTCATGTCAACATGTCAACTCAAAAATGTTAAAATATATTTATTTTATTACAGCTTTCTCACTATTTTATTATTTATTAATATTGAAATGAATAGTAAAAATCTAAATGAACTTTATTGTATATATTGTGATAATATTTGTAAAATTGTTGTGCTGTTACAAAATAATGTACAATTATGCTTAGTTAATGTTAGGTATATTCTTATTAACCCCTTACGTATCAGTGTGAATACCGGTGTTTGCGAACTATAGACGATTATATTCTGTCTCGTTTTCTAACCATTGAGAGGTTAACTGTTCTGAGCTTCATTGTTCCCAACTTCATTGCTGACCAAAATGACACACTGGTGTCTTTTTAGGGTCATACAAAATTTGTGTAATTGAATGGCGGTTCACCTGATGGGAAGTCATTACTGCAACCCATGGGCATTTGCAGCACCAGAGGGGTCACAGCCTTTTAAAAAGGCGAACACTCCCCATGATAGTAATAGTAGAGGATGCAGAGTGATGCCACATCCCTATGCAGGGCCAAAGATTCAAACCAATTAGAAAGAATGGGGTCATCTGCAATAGGAGCTGCTCTATTCTGTATACGGTCCAGAGGGAGAAGTTGGTACTGGTTTGCACCTGCCTAGAGATGAGAGTAATATTCCATAAAAAATAACCTTAAGGCGATACCTCGTACATATGCAATGTTTTTAATAAGTTTTTACACCCATTTGCATACTACCCATTGTTCTTGTTCTTACAATATAGTCAAGTTGACTATATAATGAAGGCATAGGCAAACCAAAACATAAATTAAAAATATTATCTTTATAAAAAAAATCCAAAAATTAAAAATTAAAAAAAAATCCTTCTATTCAGTTTTTTTAGTTTTATGTGTATAATCTCGAATATTTACTACAAAAATTAACATAAAGATTTATTTATTTTATATTTGAATTCTATTCTTCAGGACTCTAAATATTTTTTTTTTTGCAGTCAAAGCCTCAACAAAATTAAGAATAAAATAAAATGTATTTTCTTTTAACACCTATTTCATTTTTATAAAAACATTTCCAATTTGTTGTTTTAGACACTATTCTCACACAAGTGCTCTATTGCTGTACTGTTCTATGCCTGACTGCGCTCAGTTGATACGAATTGTAGATATTGTTCCTCTCGATGTCTCGTCACATAAGTTTATGTGATGTCAATATTAATAATTTTATTGCCAGCACCAAAAATAATCTATATATTCTATTGACTACAGTGAATTTCTGCACACATGTAACTATATCATCTAAAGCACAGGGGATGAATGGAGCAATTTAAAGATGTTTTTTTTTCTATTAATGTGAATATTTATTTATTGGCAGTCAACAAAAACATGTACTAACTATACATTCCATTTCCACAATTTCAAAAGAGCTTTTAAATCTATGCACTGTTTTTAATTTAAGACAGACAAATCTTAACAAAAATAAGGAGTCTTAACATTTCCCAATTTTTTTAAATATATGTAGTGTTATGTTCAATATGTAATAAATAATAATAAAATAATATTAATATAGCCTTTATTTAATTCCACACCTACATTTATACAATAGTAAAAAAACTTTGTGTTAGTTAGGTTAGTAGTTCCATTTATATTGTATCCATTTAACATTAAATTAAAAATAGATTTTGTTAGTATTGTTAGTCTGTTGTTTTATTTTCCTAGGTATGGATCCCTTTCTTGGATATAGGCGTCCTCCAACAATTTCTAATTCCTTCTGTCATGTCCTTTTTCAATATGTAAAAGTTGCATATTAATATTTTAACAAAATGTGCGTAGTAAAATTATATTTTTTTAACTTGTTAATTTAAGTATTACCCTATTTTGACAGTGCTACTTTAAAAAACTTGACCATAGTTAAATTATTATGATGACACATCAAAACAGTTTTAACACTACCACTTTCAATGGCAACAAATTTTACCATCACTAGATAAATCAACAATGTCCGAACGTATCTTATCAATGAATGTGTAAAAGTAGCAAGGTAATGTAATAAATGTAATAAGGACTTCGTGCATTGGTGATTTTATCTCGGAAACCATGCATTTCGGAACGCATGCTTCATCGACATCTCAGATATTTTTTTATATTATAACTAATTAATATACGGAAAATTAAAAAAAGCCGTAATTATAATATTATACTACTGTATAGTTTCGCAACTTGTTTCGTTTGTTAAACACTTACTATAAAATAATCATCACACCCCAAACTCTAAAGAAGTGGGCAGAGTGGTACATAAGTGGTACAGGTGGTGTTATCACTAGTACTGCCGTCCGTCCTAAATCAGATATAAAGTTGGCTATACACATCGTAAATTCATGATAATAACTTAATTCCATTAAAAAATGGCATGGCATGGCATATTGTAATGGATTTGAGATATTACAAACTCATTTATAGGAGTATGTAAAATATGATTATTTCATAGAAAAATGTTTGCAAAGCAGGTTATAAAAGTTAATTAAAAAAAAAATATCCCCGCGACTCTATTCCTTTTTGTAGGCCTTTTTTCTTTTTATCTTTTTAGCGCGAATTTAAAATTATGTTCAAATTCCTAAGTCATTGATCGATGACGGTGGGCCTATCCCTTTTGAAAAGACATCCACGAGGACCGAGGTATCGTCTTAGAATAAAATATATCTGGCAATGATATTAGTGTATGATAATATCATTGGGTAAAGTTTGTGATTTTTTATGCCCCATACAACGGGTCTGTCATTATACGTTTCTGACAAAATGCATCTTCTCTTCTCAAACACGTCATCTGCGTGATGCGTGCGTTTTGGTTTGCCTAATTTGTAATCTCGTGTTTTATATCAACTCAAGTTGTATAAAAACTTTATGTTAAATCTGTTAAAAAAAGAAGAGTACCTACATATATTTTCCATTTTCATAAAGCGAATATTTGGCAGCTAAAACCGAATGTCGAAGTTCGGTAAAAGCTGCCGAAATTCCATTTTACCGAATACCGAACTTCGGCCCATTCCTAAAATATATTAATATAAAACTCTATAAGTGCAATAGTCTGTCAATTTTAAATGGTTTAGAAAATTTGTGATCAGACAAGTGTAAATCCCAAGGGGATCAAATAAAAATGGACTCAGAAATCTCCTGGAAACATTCAGAATCTGCAAGCTTTTCCGAGTTCAAAATTATTTACAGAATGCTAATATTTTGCACACTCAACTTCCTTTGGTTCCTCAATGTGGTCTGTTAGGTATTAAGTGTATTAAGATGTTTTAGATGTTAACATTAACCTATAAGTAATGTAGAAAAATAAGGTATTCTCAAAATAATAAATTATATGAATTGGTAAGATAAATTAGGTAGTAACAAATTTTGACTACCTATGTGGCTCGTAAGAATGCCAGTGTCATGTTGTTGCCAGCTCAGATGTCCTGGTACATCTGAGTCCCAGTGGGCGCACAAAGCGCTAGTTCATAAGATTTTTATACCATGGTCTATCAATTTTATTTGGAATTAGCATAGCATAGATACGGGCATCATCCACTTCCATTCTATTTTAACACTTGTAATATCTACCGAAATACTAAATACTTGTAATTCTAACCGTAAGTCGCAACAGGCAAAATGATGTTACAACTGGCGACCATATTGCTGGGTAGCGCTTTGGGGTACACAAAAATAACTTAAATAAAAATGATATGCTGTTATGTTGAATATTTACCCCTTGCGGGCACCGCGAACACCAGTTTTCGCAAACAATAACTGTTTCTATTGTGTCTCGTTGACTAGATTATAATTAATGGTTTTCTGGTAAAAATTATCGTTTATGTTATTTAAAGAATAATATAACGTGTTGCAGCATGGCAGCGGACAGCGATGGGCTAGGCTCGGCGGGTGGCGGGTCGTGCGGGGTGGTGGTGACCTGCGAGGGAGACCTGCACGACCCCCGCTTCCCCGAGCGCCTGCGCCGGCTGCTGCGAGAGCTGCAGACGCTGCTGGCCGAGCCGCATCCGCACACACTCAAAGTTAACAAGGTTAGTTTCTACACCATGCAGTAAGGTTAGTTCTGGCCATCACAGTGCAATTTTAGTTCTGTACGCCACACAGCAAGGTTAGTTATGAACACACATCAATGTTAGTTCTGTATACCGCACGGGAAGGTTATTTCTGTACACCACACTGCAAGATTAGTTCTTTAAACCACATAGCAAGATTAGTTCTGTACCTACATCACACAGCAAAGTTAGCTCTGTACACTACACAGCAAGATTAGTTCAGTATACTACAGAAAGGTTAGTTCTGTACACCACATAAGCAAAATAGTTCTGTACACAACACAGCAAGGTTAGTTCCGACACCACACAGCAAGGTTAGTTCTGAACACCACACAGCAAGAAGTTCTGCACCCCTAGTGTAGGTTTTCATTGTAAAAAACTCAACCTTTTTTTATTTAAAGATCAATCAAAGATCAAAAAAGTGATTTCAACTACTTTTCGCTAGGGGCGCATTTCACGTTTCTCTTATTAATTGACATTCTTAACGCAACTAAAAAGTTACCACACACTACACTACTCGTATATCAAAGTAGAAAGACCGAATTTCCAAAAACAGTCGTTTTGAATTCTGGCGCTCGAGTAAAGTCCCTCATATTTTTTTTGTTCAATATCTTATCTCTCCACAAATATCGGCCTGTTTCAATTTTATTTTGATGACCTATTTTTTCTATAGTTGACCTAGTATCCAACAGAAGCGCGAATCCTGCAAAAAAATAATAATAGTAGCTTATTTTCCACAAAATTGTTGTTGCGAGTTGTGGTGTGAGGTTGTGGTTAGGTCAGACAATGTTAAGCACTCCTTTGGTGGCTGCGGTCGCAATATCTAACCTTTATTCGACATAATGCGTGGATGTATTGCTGAACGATAAATGCCATTTGGTTTCGAACTGTTACAAGTTGAACTTGGTACTAAGTCCCCTTTTTCTAAAAAAAAAAACGCTATATACCCTTTTTCTAAAAAAAAAACAACAGTAGGTTCCTTGCATTGTTGTGAAGTGTGCACCTACAGTGTGAATAATTTAAAAGGTGCTATTTGACAGGTGAGCTGTATGGACCATTTACATTGGTATGGAAATCGATTAATCTCACTACATACAACTGTCAAAATGCACTACAAATAACTGTCAAAATGCGCCTATTAAATTATTCAGACTGTAGTTGAAGTGGATCCGTGCTACCGCTCATTGCAAATAAATAATTCGAGGTGTGAACTGCCTAGCTTTCGGGTTTTGAAAACGAATCTGTGGTGATACAATAGTGATTGAAGTTGTCACTTAGGAAGATAGGAATAGCATCACTCGAGTATACGTTTTTGAATAACACGCAATTTTAATGAAAATTGCCTTTTTTCACGTTTAAAGTGAGAGGCAATGAGCATCGTTTTCTCCAAACACCTAGCTCTTCGATTTATGCTATATTTACTAGAAAAGTAAAACTATGTCTTGAGGTCCTCCCTGCGCTGAAAACTGCTAGTTGTGTTTCTTGCTTGCAATGGCTACCATTTCTACCTATCAATCTGTATGACGTGTTTCTATCTGCTAGTGAAATCTAGATTGTGAAATTACTACAGGCATGATATTACCAACACAATAATGACTTGGTTAGCAATACCAATTTAATAGCAATATTATTTTTGTGTTTAACTTGGTTTACCTTTGATATAAACTATACGTTATTTCCATATATTTTATTATTCTATACACACGCGTGTGTGTGTGTGTGTGTACACACACATTGCATAGCTCAAAGCCGCGATCGCGCTAAATAAGAACGTACTTACCACAATGAAACGTTATGGCCTACCACACTCCATACTCTCGTACTCCATTCGCCTCGTGGAGTGTGGATAGGCCTAAAATTATCGTCTGATTTGGTTGTGTATGGTAAATACGTTATTACGCCCTGGATGTAAAATCGCCATATGATGTCTATTGTCACCAGGTGGAGCCGTGGAACTCAGTGCGCGTGACGCTGTCAGTGCCGCGCGCGGCGGCGATGCGGCTGCGTGCGCTGGCGGCGGCGGGTGCGCCGCAGCTGCACGCGCTGGGCATACTGTCGGTGCAGCTCGACGGGGACGCCGCCGTCTCGCTGCGGCTGCAGCACGGCGCCGAGCTGAGGATCAGCACCGACGCCAATGGTAACGTGTCATCTGATACACTCAGTACTGCACGCGCTCGGGAAACTGTCGGTGCAGCTCGAGGGGACATAACTCTCATACCTACTCTAACACGCCGGGCTCGTTCCGCTGCGCGTGCGCGGCCGGCATGGAGCTGGCGCCCGACCGCCTCCTGCGGTCTGTTGAGTACTTTTCAGGTTTATTGTCGGGGCGATCTCCTCTTACAGACCTACCGCTGTCCTAGGCTGAAATCCCACTAAAAGTTCCGATATACCAACGAACCCTTCACTGGGAGCGACTCGGGTTCTTCCGTACTTCGGAATTCCCCGAGCCGTTCCCAAGAAGAATTAACTACGAGGAAAGATCCTCGAAAGTTAAATAAGCAATGCTTTTCATTTCGTAGCGAACAAAGAAGGTCAAGAGCATTATTTCTCTGCAATTTTTTTCTATTCGGTTCGTGCTTAGCGTTACTGCATTTGTCCCACTCTGGGTGGGGCTGGCACACCATATTCATCTGATACTCCCTTCTTTGGTCTTCTCAATTTAAAGTCCAGCCACCACCAAATTTAGTAATTTTGGATCTTCTGTTATCATTAATATAGTTCTCGTATGTGTTCATGACTCTTCAATAAATACTCGAGCGCCAAAGTCTCATCTAACTCCGTCCTCATTTCAGAAGCGAGTACAAGCACCGCTAACCCAGCGCGGTCGAACTCTGAGCTCCTGTCGAGCCTGGGCGGCATTGGCAGGCTAATAAGCGACGCCGAAACCGCCTCTACAAGTGCCGAGCCTCCCCCAGCGAGGGACAACTTCAAGTCGCCCAACACCGTCTGCCCGATGGACGGGAAGATCCCGCAGAACATTCCCACGCCGACCACGGACCGCTGCGAGTTTCCGTTTGGCAGCATGACGCAGGCGAGGGTTATACATCGAAAGGAGAATACGCTAGGTGAGTGTTTGTTGGATTTTAGGCTTTATTTGCTTTTGGTGGTTAGTTTTTCAAAGTACCAATAGACAACTTGCATTCTCGGTTGCTCGTGAGTTTCACAACTCCCTAATTAGACGCCATCATCGTGTCCTATCAATTATCAATGCGGCAAGCAATAAACTATTATAAATGAATTCGATATAAAAGAAACTTTATTATTGAAGCCATAAGCCATGTCACAAAGTCAAACTAAATTTGTTTTCTTTACATCAAATGAAATTGAGATAGCGCATCATAGCTAGATGAGGTCTAACTAAGATGGAGCGAGATTCCCAGAAGTTGCCTATTTAATCTTATTTTTTGAATGACTTTTAGCTTATACCTTCAGGAAAACCCATACACCACCTTCTTAAAATTGTTAGCTTTTAAATTTACTTCCAAATGATGTAATCAAGTTAAAATCTAATTATTGCATTATTTTGTAAATGTAAGAAAATTCAATTGCGGAGCTTGTTAGTGTAATTGGTTAAGGAACTGGTGTATTGAATTAATTATTGACTAAGCCTAGGAGTAAATTTCTAATCGCTTTGATCTACCAAAGCAAAATTACGGTCAGAAAAGTAAAATTGCAAGTAATTTATTACAATGTAGTTTCAATGTAAATATTGCATTTGATAGTATGTGGGATATGAATATCATCAGTTACCTTCTTTTTATTTTATCTTTGTATAGTTTATTGTGATTATTTTTACCTAACACTGTGCCTGGTGTATGGCAACAGGCTCTTCAGTTACTTTGGGACTTATATCAGGTATATACCTCTCTTATATACACCTCTGCTTATATACGTAGATCTTTGAGGCACATCTTAATAAAAGTTATGTGTTCATAGATTTCTACTATACAATAAATTCAAATGCATCAGGTGTGGGGAAGTCCGAAACTGTAAGAGATAGCGATAATAGGGCCCTGATAGCACTAAGATCGTTTTTACCACAATTAAAACCCAGTGGAAAACGTTATGGTCCATCCACACTCCATACTCTCGTACTCGTGTTCCCTCGTGTCGCCTCGTGTAGTGTAGATGGGCCATAATGTTTTTGACTGATATTTTGTTGTGGTAAATACGTTCTTATTTAGCACGATCGGGGCCCTGTTCTGAGGAAAAATGACTTTGATGGTAGATAAAACAATAATGGCAATAAAATTATTATTTTATCTTAATTCGAAGCCATGGATTGGATTGATCAACCTATACTACTTTGTCGCAAGTGCATGGACCTTCTTGTGTTGTGTATCTTGCATGCAAAGAAAGTCAACATATATTTTGTGAGCAGGTCTAGGCGGCCCGTCAACCGGCATCCGACCGCCCGACGGCCTGTTCCCGCGGCCGTCGACGTCGTTCGCGGGCCCGCCGCCGCCCTACCCCGCGGCCGCCAAGCCGCCGCCGCCCCCGCCCCCCGCGCCGCCCACCGTGGCCATGTCCTCCCCGCTGCTGGTCAACTTGCTGCAGAACGACGCGCCCGCGCCGCAGCCACGGATGAAGCCGCCCCACCCCGCCAAGCTGGAGAGGCTGGATGACGGACAGGTGAGATGTGGACTACGTCTACTTAAAAGTCATTAGGCGCGAATGAATTCCAGGAAACCTAAGGCTGCCTGTCCACAACACGGAGTGTGGGAGCAGAGCGAAGATTTTAAGCAACGCTATTGGTTTATCGAGATATTGCATCAGCAAAGAGCAAGATTTGGAGCAATGCTATTGGTTAATTTTAACACATCACCAGCTCCGCTCCGCTCCGCTTTTCCTCTCTGCTCCAATGGACGGCCAGCCTTCAATAGGCCATTATTGTTGGAAAATTCTTGCTTTCATTAAATTTTTAACGTTGTGTCATCTCACTACTGAGATAACTGAGACGCAAAACGAAAATTTTACGTATATTATGCCAAAAATAAAATATTTTTTATTTTTACAGCAGGTGGAATTAACGGCGGGGCGCGCGCAGCTAGAATACCGCGGGGTGAGGCCTCCGCCTTTCTTGCGGCGGGCGGCGCCTGCGCCCAGGCCTCCGCCCCCTTCGCCGTTACCACATCCGGTGAGTGAATTTGACTAAGACTGAAAATTGTGACTTATATTTTTCAACTCTCAGAGGGAGTTGAATTTACTGAGGCCCGTATTACAGAATTTCTTGGTGGTTCGAAAGTTCGGCCCTTGGTCCCGGTTGCTCTAGCAACTTCTTCCATACATCAATCTGCATTGGACCAACGTGGTGGTGGTTTCGTAGTTGACGAATATGGGCTGGTGACGTAACTACATACATACATACATAAAATCACGCCTATAATCCCCGTAGGCAGAGTCCAAGGAGCACTGTGTTCCTTAAGACCACATTTAGCCAAACAAAATTTGGGATTGGTCAGATGAAAAATCGTGAAAGAGTAGTAACAAGTGGCTAGCTCATCGCCTACACAATCACAGACCCAGTACCCAATACGCCCTTTGTCGCCTTTTACGACATGCTAGGCGAGAAAAGCAGTTGGTACATTGACGTAACGTGACGACGTGACGACGACGACGACGTGGTGACGTAACTGCTTCAAGTTAATGTGCATACAGCTAACAGTTGGTCGTTTTGTAGGTCCAATACCGCGCGCCGACACCAAACGCAACCGTTGTGGGTCGCGCAAGATTTCCCGCCACGAACTTCCCCGCCTCCCCTCCGCCGTACCGGCACGAGGTCAGGCCTAGGGCTCCGGCGCCGCCGAGCCCCGCACCAGGCCCGGTGTCGAGTCCGGTGTCAGGCCCGGCGCCAAGCCCGGTGAAAGGTCCGGCGGCTGGCCCGGCGCCTTCGCCCTCGCCGGCCCCCACGCCGCAAGCGAGGTTCTCCCCCGAAGACCTCAAGGTGCTATTACCGCCTTCCACCACTTCTATGGATCAGAAGACGCGGTCAAGGTTTCAGGTATGCCTTTGGGAAATAATTTGGATTTTATATTGTTGATTTTGTTACTCGATTGAAGTGTGGTTAAAAATAGATAAGAATGTTAGCTGACTAGTGACAGGAGAATGGACACATGGATGATAAGCATGGCATTACCAACTACATACAAAGTGAGAAAAGGGAAGAAGAAGAAACAACTTAGTAATTTTTGTTTTTTCGTGTCTCTAAGCAAACAAAATTGTATAATTTTGGTCTTTTTACCAGTAAAAGTGTTGGTTTTGTATTGAGAGGACATCAAAAATATCACAATAAGTCGACTAATTTGTGTTTGTTCATGTTCTCTAGTAGATTATGGTATTATGGACTCTTAAAATTGTTGTCTATGCTATATTGGCTTTATAAAAAACCATATAAATTTTCAGACACACTTCAAATTATGATATTTTCATCGCAAGTGCTCTTTTTTAAACAACAAACATATCATGACGCCTCTTTCCCCGAAGGGGTAGGCAGAGGTGTTAAACATCCACATTTCGCCAAATATGTTAGGTCCCCGTGTAACAGGTGGCGACCCTGTTGCCATGCACCGGGCACAATCTGATTCAGATTCAGATTCATTTATTCACAAGAAACACGGTTTTACATAGATGTTATTACAGTACATATTGTTCTATCGTGTTTCGCTTACAAAGCATGCAAATATAACATAATTGTATTCTGTCACAAATGACGCAAACGATATTCACAATGAACCGGTCCCTCTTCTGGTTCTGGTGCTTCTCTTTTTTATTACCCTTGAAAATATGTATTTAAAACAGATGGAACGATGACACCAGATATAAGTCCATGATGCAGGTATCGATGTTATTAACGTACGTGTGTTGTGCAGGAGTTCCAGTGGTTCCAGCAGCAGTACATCGCGACGCAGCGCGCGGCGGGCGCGGCGGCGGCGCCCGACTGGCACGAGCCCTACCGGGACGACGAGCTCCCGGACCTGCCCGACTCCGACCTCGACCAGCTGCTGCCCACGCTGGCCGCCGACCTCAACCTCGACATATCCGACCTCGAGCCGGCGAAGCTCGACCCGCTTTACGCGAGCGACCTCAACGGGCCCTACACGCAACAGCCGCCCACGCAGGCGCCGCCGGCCGCTCCGGCGCCCGCGCCGTGCATGCCGCCCCCGCCCCCGCCGCCCCTGCGCCCCGCCGCGCGCCCCACCGCCACCGTCGGCTCGCAGGCCTCGGCCCACGAGATCGAACAACAGAGCAAGCAGTACCTCATCAAGACGCTCATGCGCGACGACGACCCTCCACCACCACCACCACCGCCGCCGCAACCGCAACCGACGCAGCAACCTCCACCTCCACCACAACCGACACCTGCAGCAGTGGCACCGACACCACCTCCAGCGGACGCGGAGAGAAAACCCGACGAGCTCACAGTTGCCCAGTGCGAGTTGCGCGACGGCGACGCAGAAGTATTCGGCATCGCCAAAAGCACTCCTCTCGAAGACGACCCCAAGCCAGACGATGATCTGACCGTGAGGAACAGGCTCAAGAAGGAGAGAGAGGACAGACTCGCGCAGAAAGGGGGAAAGCCACGCACGGCGGGGGCGAAAGAGAAGCCGGTCACGCTCAAAGAGAAGATCGTGAGGGACGGGAAGACCAAAGTTGCCTTACCGCGGACGCCAACGACTCCCGCGCCCGCTAAACCAGCTGACGCGCCGCGCTCACCACCCGGAGAGAAAGAGTCCATCAAGTTGAGACTCAAGTTGGATAAAAGCGAGCCCGTCTACAAGGCCGACGTCAGCTTCGTCAACCAACCGCGTGATGCGGAACCGAGAGTCCCGCCGCTCCACATAAGCTTGCGCGGTCGGAACTCCGCCGTCATCAAAAACTCCAAGAAGGAGAAGAAGAAGTTCGCGCTCGGCGACGCGCAGACCAAAAAGATCAAGATCCGGAAGCCGCTAGAAGGCGAGGATCGCGCGCATAGAAGAGAGGAGGACGCGCCCGTGAAGACTGATGCCGCTAATGACGACGACTACCTCGTCAAGACCATCAAACTCAACAACCATTTCGATGGAGATGCCGTCAAGACAGATATTGTCGCGCCAGCCGACAACAACGTCGTGTACAGGATGAAAACCATCTCCAAGAACTCCCACATAGTCACCAAGTCGCATGACTACAAACTCAACAACAAGGTCTCCCTCGACTTGAAAATGAAAAAGAAGTCCAAACTCCTCAGCGACGGCAAGACGATAGAGAAGGAGCGGGACAGGGAGTGGAGGAACGACTTATTAGAAAAGGAGGGGAAGTACGCCCAGAACGAGGGCTACAGAGAGGCCAACAACCACGAAGCGAAAAAGAAGTTACCGACTCCGAAAGTAGACAATGGTGCGTGTGATAGTTTGAAGCCCAGTGACGGGACGGTGCAATCGGACACGGATAGTGAGTGCGTTAAAAGTGAACCGTTGGTTGACTGTGAGTTTGATAGTTTGTTGCTCAAGTGTTTAGAGAGGACGCTAAGTGCCGACGATGTCGCAGACACCTCTAAGTTCGTTGAGGCGCGGCGGAGTAGCGAAGGTGACAATAAGTTGAAACGGACATTAACGGAGAGTGTTACTTCGCCCAACGGCCTCCTCGCCTCGGAAAAGAAGAGGAAGACGAGCCATAGTTCCTGCCCAGGTGCGTATCCGTTCGCCGCCGAGCCCCGCACTAAATCGCCGCAGCAATGCGTTCAGTAGAGCTCAGATCATAGCAATGCCTTACATATTTCTCTAATTATATTCTACTTGATCGCGTCATCATTGTTATTGTAAAATATGTAAATAACTGTTTCAATATGTAAATATATTAATTTTACCTTTATTGACAAAATCTCTAGAACACCTCTTGCACGGTTGCAAATTCTGTACATTTAAGTTTAAATTGGCATGGTCTGTACGTGGGAAATTATTTTAAACTTTGTTATTAATATTCTTTATTCTAATTATTCACATTATTTTGTGAATGCTTTATATTAAGTCTTAGACAGATAATGCAATGAATTTTTGTTCTTTTGAAAAATCTATGATATAATTAGTTGTTTTATAAATTAATTATTTAAATTAATATTAAATATATTTTTAAAAAAATATCTTATGTGACAAATTGTTACTTGAAACCCTATCCCTACCTTGTCACACATGGAAGAATATTTGTTTATTTATCAATCCATTAGATCCTTTTATTGAAGAGCGACCGTTTTTTTGTAATTATTGTAAAAATGGAGGCTGGTTTGTAAATATTGCTTTAATCTGAGCTCTATGTTAGCAATAGACAATAGAATTAATTATAATCTTGGTCGCCAAACATCACTACCATAACATCATTCATTAATGAGTCTTTATGCACTGTCAGTTAACTGCCAGCTTCCAGAATAATTATCAATCAAAGTAATTTTTCAATTATTTTGTGCCAGAAAACTACCTCTGGTTAATAATTGACAGTGTGAAATGACTCAAATGCTTTTATGTTTATCAAAAAGTGTATTTTTAAGGCCTGTGCAGATTGGGGACAGGAATTATCCTATACAGATTTTCTCTATGAACATCCATGGACCCTGAAAAAAAAAGTAATACGTATTTTAATTCTTAATTAACACTACTCACTTGTCTACAACACTTGGTAAATCAAGTGTATATATCTATACCCACTGACCAAAGAAGTAATTTCGAAAATGTTTCCTATAAATAACTGCAATATTAGTTTTTTGCAAGGGATTAAAGTTATTTACAATAAGCATTACAGTCCCTCGTCTGCACAAGCTGGTTGTTTTATCTTTTTTAAACCCCAATTTAAAGTTTCGGTTACCCTCAGCCTTGGCTCCTTTCTCTAAGGTAGGTATACATTTTTATTACAAGGAAAATTTATAAAAATTTTCAAATGTAGACTTTAATCTGATACACTTAAAGTCTTAATTGAATCTTTAAGAAGAAAATAGAAATTGCTATTTCCGAGCAATTAAGAGCAAGTCCTAAAGATAATATTACCAATTGACAGGTTCAATTCCTGACTAGAAATATTTTTGAGAGTTTATTAACATTTTCATAATACCAATAGAATTAAATTACCCTTTACACAACTCTCTCAGCTTGTTCTATAGAACATTTGTTAGGCATTGATTTGGAAAAATTACTTGGTAACAATATCCAGGATGCTTTTTTATTGAAATCTAGAGAATTTTGCACAACAATTTGATTCTGATCTCACAAAAGGAAATTAGAAATATTGCAGTATTATCAAATATTTTCGACCATAAAATCTGTCAAGGTCCAGTACCTAACGTTGTTATATTTGATTGGTTGGGGGTGATAATATTTGATCTCATATATTCAGTTTTTAGAGAATTCTTTGAAAATCCATGATATCTATTCCATATAAATCATAGGATTATAAAAATTCATGAAAAAGAAATTTGTGAATTTCATAACCAGTATTGTGATAGGATCATGGTGTTTGGAGCTGTAAGGAGATGATGGTTGGTATTGACAGAGATTCCAGAGAATCAGGTAAAAAATGGTAAATTTTATTAGATTGCGAGTAGAGTTAAATATTATAAAATCTGAGAATGAATAAAAGAATATGTAAATATTGCTTACATTGCAACAGGCTAACCCTAGGGGCAGAAATAGCTTTTAACACTCGTGTGTTGTTCATTTAATAGATGTTCAAGCAAAAACATACTCTATTTCATATTGTTTATGGACTGTAATTTAGATTACTGAGATTATTTGAAGAAATCAATTCTTTTCATTTTGTTTCTCTGGTCTGCCCCCCTTATATAGGGACTTAAACATATCAGGCGAAATGTGGGTGTTTTCACCTCTGCCTACCTTTAGGGTTACCGGTGTTTGGTAATGTTCCCTGTCAATTCCAATCGTTTTGAAAAAAGCAGATTACTTATTTTGTAATTGTTACAAGTCAACGTGTGTAAATGTTTTAAAAGGGAAGTAATTAATTGGGCAGCCATTTAATAGTTTGGCCAAATAAATTCGCCCAAAAAATATGAGCAAAAACAATTTCAGCAATATAATTATTTGGGCACCAAAATAATTATTTGAGCAGCAATATGTAAAGTTACCAAACATGTATAAAAAATTTAGGAGAAGGATAATGACATAATGAAGGATCAAGGATAAATTCCCAGAATATGTATTCTGATATCTCTGTTAGATATTAGGTAAAGGTTATTTACCACCTGTTAAGGGTTGACTGGACGATATCCCTATTAGAGCTAAGTCCTCCCTTGTATACTTCTGCTTTTTACATGGAATCTTTTTGTTTATGTGCAATAAAGAGTTAGAGTTATTTTTTTATGACCTTTAAAAACAATTGTGTCAATAATAGCTTTGCCAAAATTGAGAGAAATAATAAATATTATTTATAAGAGTCATAAAAATAACCTTTACCTAATATCTATCAATTATAACAATTGATTACATACATTAACTATAACATATATTATACAATTTGGTAGCATATAAAACTTTTGAGGTGCTGCCCAATTAGTTATTTTTCTGACCAATTTAAAATGTTGCCCATAATTTGCTACCCAATTAGTTATTTTAGCTGACTCATTGTATTTTTTTGCTGACCAAAATCCGAATATTTCGCTACCCATTAAAATATCACCCATTTTAAAATATTACATATGATGAATTTTGCCAAAATAATGTTGGCTTTTATAAATTTGAGTAGCTTTAGCAGTTTGATTTGACCTAAAGCAATAATTAACTATAAATTCGAATAATTAATATTTAACTATAAATGTTATATTTAAATAATTAACTATAATTTACTATAAATGTTATATAAAGAAATTCCATCTCTAGGGTTTGGTGTTCCTTTCCTTGCCATTTCATTGCCACAGTGCATCCATTTTTTCCTTGTCTAAATAAAAATCTTTATGTACACAAAAAGAAACCTATATCGCCTATAAAACAACTTTCTTGACATGGACATGAAATGAGGAGAGAGAATGACCATGTAACCAGAAAGTAATGGATTTGAAAGCGAATGGGCGTGTAGGGAGAGGAAGACCAAAGAAAAGATGGACAGATTGTGTGAATGATGATATGATGAGAATGGCAGTGGCGAGTGATAGGAGAAAGTAGAAGAAGATATGTTGCGCCGACCACAAATAGAATTGGGAACACGGCAAGACAAAGAAGATCTACGTGATCTATTTAAAGTAATATTAGGTCCTTACCATGAAATTGGTGTTTTGTATGGAGATTTTGGGGATGTCTGCATTTTCCATACTAACATTTTATCAGTTTTCTTCACAACGACAAATCCAAAGATAATATTATTTGGCATCTATCATTAGACAAGGTTTAGCAATATGTGTGTGAACACGCTTGATAAAAATTATTCATCGTTTCTATGTTAATGCAAATAAAATGATGTATTCGGGAGGCAGTTCAAAATAATTGTCTTTGTGTCTAATTTTAACACAATTAAACTTACAAAAAATTATCAAATTAAATATTACGAGCTCATATTTATGGTCTATTTTTAGAAGAGGCAATTATTTTATAAGAATGTTCTGAAACTTTATAGTTACGGACAAATTTGCAAAGACAAAATAAAAACACCAATTTCATAGGTAAGGACCCAATATGTACTTCCCTGCTTGTAAGATTCATATTTCTGAAGTCTAGTCTTAGAGCAACGATAGACTCATTGCGTAAAATTCGTGCTCTAAAGCACGTATACCAGTGTTAGGTAAACGAGTATTCGCCTATTTAATTAATTCTGATTTCGTAAGGCCTAATAATGCTATAGTTCATTAGACAACACTTAAATCATCCATATATAATTTTTTACCTGTTTATAGATAGCGGCACAATCGTCAATTTCAATCTAATCGTCATATATGAATAAATGTTCTTTAATTAGGTTTTTTTTAAAATATAGT
This sequence comes from Parapoynx stratiotata, assembly GCA_910589355.1. Lineage (NCBI taxonomy): Eukaryota > Metazoa > Arthropoda > Insecta > Lepidoptera > Crambidae > Parapoynx > Parapoynx stratiotata. The sequence continues at coordinate 9,242,525 of OU342482.1, forward strand.
TTTACCTTTTTATAATTGTCATTTAAATGGAAGTTATTTGGTTTAAACTGTATTTTTCCTGTACTGGGCATTGGGCATAGGAAACAATAATAGCAAATAATATAATAATCTTGGATAATGTTTTGGGAATCGCTCTCACCTGAAAGAGAAGGACACGGGTTAGATTCCCGTCTCAGGATATTTATTTGCTGGTTTGGCGGTCTCGCTCGTTTTAAAGAAGATTTGCCAATCAGTTATTTGTCATGATCTGTTCAGTGAAAATCAAAATAAAGTTCCCTGTCAATATTTTAGTTATGATGGTTGGTTGTCAGGTGCGTCGGGGCGTTGCGTTCCCTAAAATATGGTTGAGCGAAGCGATGGCTGATTCATGTGTTATGCCTGTGAACTGATTTGTAGAAATAGCGTTATCAATGATATTTTCTTTGGGACTGTATGGTACGGCAAGTGGTGAAGATTCCTATTGAATATATCGCTTATCCAAAAGAATAATGACGTAATTACGTTTTTGCGATTTTTCAGGAGAGCGTTTTAAAAGTTTAACATCGAAAATATTGTGTATTTCCAATCATTCTATTGATATATTTTAATAGTTATGTTGTGTTACTTTACTACCAATAATATAACATAAAATTTTTGCGAGAAAACTTAAGATAACTATTTGAAAAAACGAAATAAAACAAACCAGACGTACATTTATGACATTTTATACATCAAATAATACAATTATGACATCAAACTAGGTTTGGATATGGGAATAAATCATGAATTTAAACAACATTATATTCAATTTTAGTTTTATTTTTAAAAATCTGTCTACATTTTATAAAATTTGTCGATGTTTCCGCGTATCCTTTCGAAGTATAGGCCAACACCATGACGGCAATGACTCTCTCTTTCGGAAACTAATGGAACAACAATTCTGTCGTTTTTACAGTAGATGAAACGTGCGAAACATGATGTTATGGCATCAAAAACTCATTTTCGACTTTTTGGTAATTGTGTCGTTATTCTTTTGGATGAGCGATATGACCTGGTTTTCGTATATACTACTTTTTCAATTTTCTTCAATCAATCAATGGAACCTTAATTTTATTTTCTTTATGTAGTATTTTAGACTACCTATATTTGTAATTAAAAATTTGGTAAACTGCAGAATATATTTCTCACATATACATTTATATTTTACTTCAAAGACGTTGTAGTGTATGACATTTAAAAAAAACAAAGTTGATGTAAGTCTTTCTTTCAAAGGGTAACTAAAATGTAACTTGAACATATTTTCTGTTTATAAGGATGTTCTAATCTGTTTTCTGTGTTTATACTTTCGATTACATTTATGTAGTTGTAACTAATATACAATGCTACAAAAAAGCTTCCCTTACCAACAGCGATAATAAAAACTATAGCTTGTGTCTACAATGAAAACAATGCATATTACAGAACCACCCGGCTCTACGAACGTGGGAACGATACCGCCCACGAATCGGGGGTCTCCGCCGCCGACCTCGACCGCGGTAACGACGGTCCCAGTGTCGGTGGCGACGACGGCGCGGGTGGGAAGCACTTCGCCGCGGCGCAAGGAGCGGCCGAAGGACAAGTCTTACTGCAAACTGGTGGCTGAGAGACGGCCGGACAGACCAGAGGACGCGAGGTCGCCAGCCTCGCAGGCGCAGGGAGAGGACTCCGGGATCGAGTCTATGGACGCGCTCTCCGAGAAGTCGCCCAACCAGGTATGTCATTTTTGATAATAACAGTCCTGTTTGCAGTTCTTTCTTCGCACAAATACATTTTGGGGATTTGAACGCAAGAGTGAACATAATAATTGAATTTGCGTCTACCTTTGACCACGTCGTCGCTTTTCATCAGGTGATATTGTCAAACGTACTCATTCTTTGAAATGCGGCTATGGGTATTGTCGTCGCCTCATGAAACACATGACCAGCCCCTTTATTCTAAACTGGATTGGATGGATTGATTGATTCACGGATGGATTCGATTCGGAAAGGCAGCACGGATTGAAACCTCACGCTGGCCCAATGCAGATTGGTGGTTAGAATAGAAACTGTTGCAATTGTGATTGGGTATAGTGATTGTGACCCCATGTAACAAGCTCGCCACCGGTTACATATCTGGACATATCTGGCGAAATGTGGGTGCTTAGAACCTCTGCCTACCCCTTCGGGGAAAAGAGGTGTAATGATACGTCACGTGTTGTGTAAATGTATATCTTTGTAAGATATATTTTTAAGTAACGTGCGCAGCGCACGTTTCGGTGTCCGCGTCTGCTGGTATTAAAATGCAATGAATATTGCAGGCGAGCCAGTCGCCGCCGGGCCCGCAGCGCAAGGAGCGGCTGGACATGCCGCGCTCCACCAGCCCCGCGTCGGTGCAGCGCATCATCGGCGTGGAGCCGCCGCCCGACGAGCTGCTGGCGCGGCTGGCGCGCTACCCGCCGCCCGCGCTGCGCCGCATCCACCACGTGGACCACCTCGGCGACATCGAGGCCGAGCTCGCCAAGATGCACGCCGACGTCAACGGCGAGCCGCGCGCGCCCACGCCCATCCTGCGCGCCTCGCCCGACCCCCCCGAGCCCCCCGAGCCGCACCCGCCGCACCCGCCGCACCCGCCGCACCCGCCGCCCGCGCAGCCCCGCCCCGCCGGCGACGACCCCGACCCCTCCCTGTCGCTCAAGGCGGACTTCCCGGACAAGAGCCTGCTCGAACAGCTGCTCATAGAGATACCGCCGGCGGAGTACGCGCCGAAGCGGCCCGAGTCGCCCTCCCCGTCGACGCTGGAGCGCGTGGCGCGCTGCAGCGTGCGCACGAGGGCCAGCTCCAAGCTGGCCAGCCCGGCGGGGAACCTCAGCCCGGGGCTGGCGAGGCTCGACAGCGTGCGCGCCGAGTCGCCGAGGCACCTGGACAAGCCCAGTCCGACCAGTAAAGCGCCGCCCGCGCCCGCCAACCCGAATCAGGCTCCGGCGCCCAATCCCACGCCCGCACCCGCGAAGCCCCCTCCGCCGGTGAAACGAAAACGCCGCGAGTCGGAGAGCTCGTGCGCGTCGACGGTGAGCTGCGAGGAGGGCCTGTCGCCGGGGAGGCCCAAGAAGAAGCCGCGGCCGCCCGGCAAGGTCAAGAAGGACTCGGACAGCGACAGCGACGAGCCGCTCATATGCAAGGTGCGCGGGAAGGGCGCGAAGAAGGGCCCGGTGCAGGGCCCGGCGCCGGGCGCGCCGCCGGGCCCCAAGCCCAAGGGCGCGGAGGGCGTGGGCACGCGGCGGTCGGTGCGCCACGGCCCGGCGCCCGCGCCGCCCAACGACGCGCCGCTCAGGAGGAAAACTAGGAGTGCCGGTCGGTATTACTACACCTTGTAACATTTAAACATTTTTTTTTTCATTCGAATATTTAATCTTCTAAATGTTATTTTGAAAAATTAATACAATTAAAAGTTATTGTAACTAGAGGTGTTAATGAGAATCAAAGGTGCTTCATTGAACAGGGAACCTCATTTTGTGTGTTACACTATACACTAGAGATAGTTTGTAATACATTCTACATTTGAGTGATAATTAATAGTAAAAGCAAACAATTTCCTATTGAGAGTTTTTAGTTATTATATTTGCATGAACACGTCATTGAAATAATAAGTACAACATAGAGCTTAATATATCATCATACATCATCATATCACCACGCCACTTTCCCCGAAGGGGTAGGCAGAAGTGTTACCACTCACATTTCGCCAGATATGTTAGGTTCCCATGTAACACGTGGCGAGCCTGTTGCTATGTACCGGGAATTATGACGCGAGCGATATTCACAATGAACTGTACGTGAGTTTTATTAAAACTCAGTGGTACAGGCGGTGGGATCGAACCTGCGAGTCTCGCGACCTCGGACGAGGGAGTGCCCCGTCCGTCCCAACTCGGCTACCGCTGCCGCTTATTACGATGTTCAGTAAATGTTTACTGTATATTTATTGTACGCAGTGGGCGAAGGTACGCCGACCGCTGGCGCAGTGCGTCGCCGGCGAGCGTCCCGCGACGGCAAGTGACGTCGGCTCGAGGCGGGCCCGACGCCGCTCGACTGACGGCCCGACGCGGGCCCGACGCCGCCCGACGCGGGCCCGACCGCGCCCGAGTGACGGCGCCACCGCGCGGGCCGACGCCGACCGACAGTGGCCCGACTACGCCCGACTGATGCTGCCACCGCTAGACGCGGAGCCGACGACGCCCGACGCCACACACGCAGCCGACGTAAGCCTTACGCGCCACCACGGACGATCCATTCGCGATACAGTTTTCATTATCAAATACACTTCATAAATCAATTTGATAATATTTTAAGGGTATTCCGGTTGTAATTGAGTCGCTCTTGTAAGGCGTTTATTTTTTTATTAAACATTTTTTTTTGTATTTCGCAAAGAGTAATAAGCATAAAGTCGAAAATGAATACACTGGCTGGTTTCTTACAATGTTTTTTTTTCTAATCCACCTGAGATTATTCTTTTAATTCTTTTATAATGATATACATGGTGTTATCAAAAGACTAAAGCAAAAATGGGTTTAATAGTCCCTTAAATGAATCCATTTTCAATATTATAATACTAAAGTTTTCAAATATTAAATATAAATATTTGATGTAAAATTCCTTGAATATTGAACTTATTTTGACAGTTAGTAGTCATAATTCTATAGTGTTAATATTATCATTTCGTGTTTTATCTTTCCTGTACATTTTTCCTAATATAAAGCTGCGAATTAACTGGAAGTACTCTTAAAATATTATTTTTACCGACATCAATCCTCGAGTGAACCAAATCGCCAGGTTTCTCCGTGGACATGGTGCCTTACACGTGGTATTCTCGAATTAGTAGCTATATAAAAATCTTGCTGAATATGACAACATTATTGAGAATCTACTTTTACACAAGAAATATTTTCCAGCCTTCGACTAAACAAAATAATGTAATATAAATCGCCAATTAAATTTAATTTCTACATGACAAGTGTTCAACTTTACTTAAAAAGTAAAGACTATATTTTTATTAGAGAAATCAAAAGGTTTCAAAATATATATCATGTATAGACTCGAGTTAGACAACTCGTTTTAGATGTAATATTTGAAATACAAATATCGCTTTGTGAATAATCTATTTGTAATACAAAAACATAGTTTTAAAATGCTTCAAAAAATCTACTAATACAATTTGTAGATTTTTTGACTCATTTTCTAAGGGTGGCAACACTGGTACTGCCACGGTTACCAACCCGCCATTTTAGATTGATTCGTGCGAATTAATGGTTTTCAATAGGTATGATTGCTAAGATATTTATTAAATATCTTTTATCTCATTGATTTCTGACACCAAAATGTACACTTGTCAGCAAATGTGAAGGTATATCAGCAAATGTACGGACGATCAATACCATTATTCCTGTCATTAAAAACTAATTTTATGCTCGCCCTAAAGTAGTTTAATTAGTAATCCCGGGAATATACAAATCTTTTTGGATGTACAGTAATCACTAGTTATGACTTTCTATATGGTTTTACATTTTGACATTTCAAAGTATGATTTTTTATAAATAAAAACGGTGATGGCGATACAACGTTTAATAATAATTTTATATCTATGCATAAAGTTAGTTATAACTAGTCATTCATACATTGTAATCTATCCCAATATAGGGGTGTTTATTACTTTAAAAAAATGTTGACTGTCGCATATACTACAATCGATTTATTTATAGTCTAATTTCAATTTGGCAACATCTTTTTACTCATATTTAAAATCCCATGCGTGCGAAGTAGCAGCCAGAGTCTATAGTCCATTTTTTAATTAATCAAAGTGATTTGACAGTTAGTAATCTCTTTAGCGTTCGTCAGTGATTTTGAATTGTCTAAGGTTAATAATGCTGTAACTGTTAAAATCTTAAATCAAATCCATTTTTAAAAAATTCAACCTAAAATGTTTAGTTGGTCATATATTTAAAAAAATTATAACTAGCTGTTGCCCGTGACTTCGTCCGCTAGCTGCTATTGTTTTTTAACTATCCCACTGGAATCCTTAATTTTCCGGAATAAAAAGTATCTAAGATGTTGATCGGGGATCACCATGCAAAATTTCATTGAAATCGGTCCAGCCATTTCGGAGATTAGCCCGTACAAACCGTCAAACAGACAGAGAAACAAAAATAAATAAAAAAAATTATTGGTATTTTCCCTCTTTTTATCCCTGACTTCAGCATTTTTTTTCTATGAACTCACATTCGACCTCTACAGTTTTATTATATATATATATATATATATATATATATATATATATATATATATATATATATATATATATATATATATATATATATATGTATTATTTATTGCTAAATGGCATTTCGAACTGTCAAATCACTTTGACTAATTAAAAAATTGACTATAGTATATCTTTAAAAGTTGATCCATAGACGTAAAGAATGGTATTGATCTTTTATACAGCAACTAGTAAAAAATTATAAATAGTATAATTGTTAGTTATGTATACAAATTGTGTACTACACAAAGCTGATGTTAAATTTGAAAGATTTTTACTATTAATTTTAAGGTCTATTTATTTGGATATCTAAATCATGTACATATTTTCTTGACTAACAAATTTTTTAACATTTATATTTCGAGAAATTGAATCTAATCGAGAATGCCACATTGTGGATGCAAATAATTTAATATCATAACTTTTCTTTATATATTGATATTGCTCGCGCAGAAAATTAACGTTTTTCAGTGTGAATCTCAAATCATTTGGATTTTTTATCGTGTGAAATAGTGCAATAACAATGAGAGCGTACATTGGTAATCATGATAGATGTTGACATAATTTTAACGAGTGAAAACAATTTGGGTTTTAATTAGATTGTTATTAAATTTAGACATTTATTACAACGGCTGCTCGCGTTCTAAGATTTAATGTAGCGTGTCAAGTACAAGTGAGTGGGTGGCGAAAAAGCGAACTAATATATACGCCCCTCCGATTGGTGGACTCGGATGTATTCAAAATGTACTGCAGATGGCGCCACTGGACTAAGTCATACTTGACAAGCTGTATCACAAATATATTGTTATATATTGTTCGCCGTTTGATGCACATTAATATGATATTACTGACCTATACATGTAAAAGTTAATTTTAATATTTATCACAACTATATATGACAATTAACATATTTATATGTCATACTAATGTGTTTCAAACTTTGCACTTAGCACTGCGTTCTGACCCACGTTACCTCCCCGCGGACGTGACACGGAATGCCACTGTAAACTTACGACTTTATTTAGTGAACAAAATGATGTTACCATTCACTATAAACAAACGATTTTCTATAATAATAAGTTTCTTAAAAGTAAATATAAGACGTCTCCGTGTGTCGTTGCCACAGACAATGTGGAAGCCTTTTACTAGTGAATAGTGTTGTATCATTGTTGTACAAAAGAGCACTGGACTTTAGGCACATCGTTATAATAGTATAAATACCCGAGAGATATAAATAAATTGAAATAAATGCATAAAGTTTTAAAAAAGATATTTTCATACATTTTGCACATGAAACGGAACGTTCGATGGACGTAACGCCGCGTAGTTTATAAAGTTTCGGCGGGAAACGCCATTTTGGAAACTAACCTCAAATTAATATTGTAATAGATTTAGCACCTGTACACGTTATTTTGAATCCATAGACTTGTTTTAAACCCCGATTTTATATGTGATTGAGGATAACCAAAATGGCGGCGTGCCGCCGGGGCGCTGGCTGCTATTACGATTAAAGTTAGCGTAAGAGATTCACGACCAATAATTGTAATTTAGAGTCTTGACGGATAATTTCTTAGTGAAAAGATAATAATTGTGACTGAGTGTTTCAACAGTTGTCTGTACGGGCTTCCAGTATACTAATGTGTTATTTTGACGGCCCCTTCTGTTATTTTCGCCCGCGACTCGACCTCGGGTTCCATGTTAGTACAGTTGTAACCAAATTATGTCTTATACCAGTGAACCTTTAGATAATATAATTTAAGCTAGCAACTTTCTTTTGCACTGAATATAACTGAATTTTTATTAGATATTAGTATTTATTGATCACTATTGTTTGAATACAGTCACTTAGTGCGAGTAGTTAAAAAATTCCATATTTCCGGTTCCTCACGATGTGTCATGTCCATTTTAGTTCTCAACGTACAGAAATTGGTATATGACTAAATTAAATAATAAAAAGCATTCGAGTAGCAAATAATAAAATATAAAACGATGGACATGACTAGTGTACTGTACATGTTTTAATTTGCGGTTCGTATGTGTTAGGGTAATACAGTCGAGAGCAATAATTTGTGGATGTGACGGTTAGTTTACAGAGTACGTTTTTGACAGCTTTTTTCGAGGTCACTAGCCTTTAGACGACGGCCCAGTATTTTGTACCTTTTGTATGCCTCGTTTACCCTCCCTTGTTCAATGTTTCTTGTTAGGTCGGACAGTGATAGTGCTACAATACTAATGTGTTAGTACGTACGTAGTGTGTATTGTTAGCGTATTGAGAATATTTTTATGATAAGATACATTGCCTGATAACTGTGCCCTAAAACGTGTGCCGTGGACGAGCTGTGTGTAGGTTAGGGCCTCGCGCCGCTCATCGGTCAAACTTAAACAAGTTTGTTTTCGTTTTAAAATTATTAGTTTAAAATCGGCCCTGCCGGTAAAATCTCTTGTAAATGTCTATGTATAGATGGGGAAATTAATATATGTTACACATTAGGTATGTACTTGTTTTTTTGTCAAATTGTTTGTTTGGGAGTTGGCGTTGTAAATAGGGGAGAGCTGGCGAGCGATCGCTAGGCCGGACCCTTTAGGAATGCAAAAGCCTTATTCTGTAATATATAAGAGTATGACTTGCAAGCTTGTACCATATAACTATAGCGAAGGGACTCGGACTAGCTCTGTATATTGGGTGTATAGTTCTCATTTTAGTTTCTTGTTTTGTTTTTATTTTCAAACTAATGATAGTAATTTATGCCGATAAATATATCTATATTATACATTTATGTATGAAGAAAGAGAAATACAAAATAGATTTAACACTTATAAATATAGTATAGGAGTTACACCACACATGAGATAGCTTATAGTTTTGGTATGTAAACATTATATAACTTGTAAATAGGTCGCAGAAAAGATAAAAGAATTGATACAATAAAATAAAACTTTATGTTATTGTAATATTTTTTCTAGTTGGTGTTGTTAGTGGGCGCGCCCATGCTCTAGGACAATCATAATATGATGCCTGTACATTTTCTGTTGCTGGCAATTTTATGAAGTTTCGTCTATCCTTTTTTATTGTGCATTATTTTTCTGTAAGTTGCTTTCACTGTCGTTCTAGATTATTTTTAAAATCATATAATTATATTCATAAAGTGCGATGAGTCACGGTGAATTATTATCATATTATTATGAATGAAAAGAAATAAGGAATATTATTGTTCTGCTATTATTAAATTTGTAAAGTTAGTTTATTAATAAATGAATAAAAAAATATGGTGTTGTTTTAATTATATCTCTTTGTGTGTATATTACGTGGGTGTCGACGTCTCTGCCTACCCTAACACTCTTTTTTTGCATAAAAAAGAACATACAAGTACTTTGCAAGGGCGGACTTATCCCTTACAGAGATATATGTCAGTCAACCCCTGAAAGCTAATCATAGAATTACAAACTGAATGTATTTACCTAATACATTCAGAGGTAATTCTATGATTTATTTATTTAAAAGAATGGTCCTTGGATTAATAATGGATATTAACCTTTCGGGGAAAGAGTGTGATGCTATATATTATGTTAAAACCTTTTACGACGGTAACATTAGACTACTATGAGACTACTCTTCTAATGTTTTAACGTCCTCGTAGAAAATATTTAGCCCTCGTGTACTTGAATTCTTTACTGGGCAATCCATGTACTGTGATACTGTGATGGATCGATCTATCACATCCTAATTTTGCCTGGTATATTTGGGTTCCTACCACAGATTAGAGAGATATGTCTAATGGTTCCTACCCTCAGAGTAAACAGAACTGGAGTAGCCTTTGTCTAACATTCCCCTCTGCCAAATGCACAAGAATCGGATGCTTGAACGTTTAATAAATCTAGTTGAGCCGCCATTTTGACAGCCATAACATTGTAAACGTTGCGGCGAACAGAGCCGCAAAAATGCCTGCCTGTGCTGTTTTTTGTTGTAAAAATAAATAGAAAACATCGAGTATGCTAAAAGATAGTGTCACCTTTTATTTGTAATTATAATTTTTAAGATTTCATGATTATTTACTTCATTATTTCATGTTTTAGAATTCTACGATTTCAAATTTCGAACGCTAGTCTCGTGGGGAGTGCGGCTGTGACGTTGTCAAAACGCACACCCCACGTGACTATTTTAAGCGTGTGTGTGCGTGAAATTTAAATTTGTGTGTGGAATTATGCATGTGTGCATTTGTAAAAACGTTGTGCGTTGTGCTGGCTTTGAGTGTAATGGTAACCTCACCCCCCGCAAGAAATGGCAGAAAAAAATGTTTGAGAAATTGACTAATGGCTACTCCAGTTCTGTTTACTCTGAGTTCCTAACTAACCACTGAGTGAAACAGATTAGAAAGATATGTCGAGTGAACAGTTGTAATTTTGTTGCAAACTTAAAGCAAGATCAAAAAAATAGTAAAAATACTAAATACCTCGGAATGTATTACCATATTAAAAAAGAATTGTCCTTCGGGTCGGATCGTATACTGAAATTTACTTGAATTTAATTTTTCAAATCATGAATTTAAATAATTGTAATGTTTAAACGATGTACGATTAATGGACAACTATTACTGACCTTTTATCATTAGTCAATTTTCATAATTTAAGTTTATTTCATGAAATACAGTTTTGCAAACGTGGGAAGGGCTCAGAGTAAACAGAACTGGAGTAGCCTTTGTCTAACATTCCCCTCTGCCAAATACACAAGCATCGGATGCTTGCACGTTTAATAAAACTAGTTGAGCCGCCATTTTGACAGCCATAACATTGTAAACGTTGCGGCGAACAGAGCTCCCGCAAAAATGCCTGCCTGTGCTGTTTTTTGTTGTAAAAAAAAAATAGAAAACATCGAGTATGCTAAAAGATGGTGTCACCTTTTATTTGTAATTATAATTTTTAAGATTTCATGATTATTTACTTCATTATTTCATGTTTTAGAATTCTACGATTTCAAATTTCGAACGCTAGTCTCGTGGGGAGTGCGGCTGTGACGTTGTCAAAACGCACACCCCACGTGACTATTTTAAGCGTGTGTGTGCGTGAAATTTAAATTTGTGTGTCGAATTATGCATGTGTGCATTTGTAAAAACGGCTGGCTTTGAGTGTAGTGGTAACCTCACCCCCCGCAAGAAATGGCAGAAAAAATGTTTGAGAAATTGACTAATGGCTACTCCAGTTCTGTTTACTCTGAGGGGAAGGGTTATGTAAAGAAACGAAAGAAACACATTCCTAATTAAAATTCTTTTTCATACATGCGGTATTTGCTAGTGGAAAGTTAAAACCAGAAAATCGTATAAAAATCTCAAAAACAGGTAAGTAGTTTTATTATTTTTTTACGTCTGTGATCAATCAATATACAAATATTGCCTCAGCGAAACGGAACGTTAAATATTAACAATTTGTAAAAGGAAACATACTTGTATCAATTGCCACCATTGGTCACGCCCATCACGCCATTGTATCATTGGTCGAAAATTACGAACTAATTTCAATATAGCCAATCCGGGCTCGACATTTTTAAATACGTTTGACAGCTACAATTGAAAACTAACCTATTTAGGTAGTATTGTAGACACTCGTTAATCGATTCTTATAAATTTTTCACGAAAGTCAAGAACAAAAGTGAGTAATTTTTTCCGTTTTAAAGTATTTTTCATCTTTTAATAAAATTCCCACAGTTATAGTCTGCAAGAATTGTGTGGATCACTAAAAAAATAAAATGTTATGTAAGACTGCTCCGCTTAAGCACTCCATGGTGGAGATAATTCTGGAAACACTTTTAACCTAATATTTAATTAAGTCTACACTTCCGTCTACACACCGACTTCGACTCTGTTTTAATATTTTGGTGCTGTATGTAACCGACCTTAAAAGACAATTTAATGCAATTCTAAATTTAAAATAAACATGAAATTCTGTCAGAGCAATTCTTCATTTAATTTCAAATACTTTGTTTTTCTTTTAGATTTTATTTTGTGGTTCTAATTTACCTCATAAATTTAGATATTAAAAATAAACGTAAAGTAAATGAATATTTTTGTTATTTCCATATAATTAGTTAAGTGGTTTTTTCTTGTGTTCTGACATTAAATTTAATTTAGCTTTTATGAAGCGCTTATGAATTAAACAACTAAGAATTAATTAGCTTAATTTTAAAGGTCGCTTTCTGTATTTAAAGGAGTGAAATATTTATAACCATAAATTGTTTCATTTCTTAGGTGCAAGGTGTTTTAATTTTAATGTAATTTAATACTATTTTATTTTATTTTATTGATTTAAGGAAAATATACAGCATAATATAATCCTTATGCTTATACAAATATACTTGAATATGTTGAATTTACAAGCTGTATTAAACACAGCTTCCTTTCTTACATTGCATTATCTTTTAATTTAATATTTAATATAAAACCATCATTATTGTGCTTCATACAATTTGACTTAGGGGAATACACAATTAAGGTTCTAATTAAAATGTTTTATCTATTGCTACAGATGGCTGGTGAAAAGGCAGTGTCGACTATCGCGAAGCCCCAGATGAGAGGGCTCCTCAACTCTGTCATTAAACGCAACCTCATTGTGGCTCTGACATTATCTGCCATCTCTGGGGTTGCTTTCAAGCAGTTTGTGGGCACCTCTCGTAAGCAGCGCTATGCCGAGTTCTACAGGTAATGTTGTTCATTTACTCTAGCAATTAAACAAATTGTATCGGCAGAAATATACTGAAACTCTGTAATCAAAACAACATCATTGTTACTGCCCTATTCCCAATTTCATTTAGGGGTCTTCCACTTTCATTCTCTTCTATCAAACCAAAACATTTTGTTGTCTTTGCTTAAAGTTATAATATTTCAATTTTTTTTTTATCAATGAAACAACTACATTAATCTAATAATTTTTTTGACTTTGGATATTTTTTTTATTGCAAGTGAAAGATGAGTACTGCAATTTTAGATAACCTTTCTTATTTTAAATAATTTTTTTTTAATACAAGATGAAATTCCTTTTTTTATTGTAATGTTTCAGTACCATTGGAGATTTAATGTGATTGTATCCATTTTCAGGACATATGATGCTGAGAAGGAATTCGAAGAGATGCGGGCCAAGGGATTATTCCAGTCGTGTTAAACATAGACGATCATAGTGTAGTATTATTATTTTGCTGTGAATATGTTATTATAATTTAGTAAAAAAAAATATTATATTATCATTACTATGTCACCTAAAACAACCTAGCTTAGTACCTACCTATACATACATACAATCACGCCTGTAATTCCCGAAGGGGTAGGCATTTAGCCATACAAAAATTGGGTTTGGTTAGATGAAAAATCGTGAAAGAGGAATGACAAGTGGCTAGCTCATCGCCTACAGAATCACAGAGCCAGTACCCAATACGCCCTTAGTCGCCTTTTACGACATGCTAGGCAAGAAAAGCAGTTGGTACATTCTTTTTTTGCCTACCTATTTATACAGTCCACGCATGTGCACGGAGCCTCCAATAGGAGTGGCCTTCTGCACGCACGTACAGGCATAATCCTATACTATTGGCTCACTTTGGAGCTCGAATCATAATTCAAGCGCATATGCTAGCATATGCCTTAGTGTTTAACTAAATGGTCTATCTATCAGCCTATTGTCGTCCACTGCTGGATATAGGCCTCCCCCAATGATGGCCACAACTCGCGGTCCTGAGCCGCCTGCATCCAGCGACTCCCTGCGACCTTCGTCAGGTCGTCGCTCCACCTTGTTGGCCTCCCTACGTGGTCGCCACTCCAGAACCTTTCCGCCCCAACGGCTCTTAGTTCTACGAGCAATGTGCCCTGCCCACCGCCACTTAAGGTCCGCAATTCTGTGGGCTATGTCGGTGACATTGGTTCTCCTGCGAATCATAGCATAGCCCTCTCCATTGCCCTTTGAGTGACCTTGAGCCTTATGAGGCCTATTGTAAGCGGCCTAAATGGCCTACGGTTAACTTAATGGTCTACTCACCCTAAAATCAGTCAATACGAGTATAGGGGCAATGGTGTGACTAAATCGCCTCGTGTGTGGGCAAATCGTTACGATTTTGATTGTGTGTGTGCGTGTGTGTGTGACTGTCCCGATATATTAGGGAGACCCCTTAAGGCAGCGCCGCGCCCCTTCTAGTTCAAAGAGGGGCCGCCTTGCTCAAAGGCTTCATAAAGCCTTGTTCGGACTTCGGACTATTTTAGACGAGTGGGGAGTAATTTTGTAGCTAAACGTGTCTGTATACAAAATGTCGAGTAGTTTAGTAAATGAGGAGTTTAGTGCGAACGATTTTTGGGCAGTGGGGAGTATTTTGGCTAATAAATTACTCGCCACTCAACTAAAATACTAGCGTAGTCCGAACAAGGCTTTGGGCCCTTCAGGCTGAATGCGGTGGTGTTTAGTAGGTTAAGAGTCCGACATAACCTGGACACCCAGTGGCGGCGGTAATAAAATCAAAATTGACGAATAAAAAGCGCGCAAGTACATGAAAGATAAAAAAACCTTACCTTGCGCAGGCTTGCTCTGCTTCTATCAGTAAAAGATCACTGACCGATGCACTTAGTGAACCTTGTTGTTTTCAACCAACCAACTATAGTACTTACGTCTCAATCCAAGTTGCCAAAAAGGTAAACAAAAAAGCCGACTTACCGAATTTGTTATTCAATAATCACACTTTTTACATGGACATTGACACGTAAATATAATTAAAGGTAACAATTGTTGTCCGTTTCAATTGATTGCAATTACCTAGAGTCATCACAAAACATTTTAGAGATGAAGCATTACCTTTGTTTTGTTTACCTTTTTGGTAACTTGGATAGAGACGTACTATACATACCTAGCTAGTATTACCGGCTCGGAGAATTCGACCGCTCCCACGGAAGGGCTAGGAGGGTATATCGGGAAGTTTTAGTGGGTAACTTGGCCAACGCGCCAACACACGCCTACCGCCTAGCCAGCGGTAGATAAGGTCCGCAAACAGGATTTTGTCCCCATCAAAAAAAACCTACCTAGTATATGTGAAAGAGTTATATTGATTATACTTTAATCAATACGACCGACCGATGACGACCTCTGTGGTGGAGTGGTCTGAACGCCCTTTGGATTCGAACCCCGGCGGGGACAAATGTTTGTGTGATGAATACAGACATTTGATCTCCAGTATTGGATGTTTAGGTTTAAAGATATTTATTTTCTCATAAGAACTTATAGATTTTTCACTTAGGAGATATTAAAAATAAGTATAAGTAACTACATATTTTGCATCTCGGGCTTAGTAATTTACGTAGTAACTTATTAGTAATCTGTGGTAATAATAAGTATACAATAAACATTCATACGGTCTTCATAATTTGGACATGTTTTCTAAGTTTGTTTTTGTACATTAGTAAACAATCACTTTCTTTAATACTGTAGGTACAACAGTGCTCCCTCGAATAATATCGTTTTCCGGCCATAGCTCGTGCGTGTGGTTTTTGTTTCTAAAGTTATGTGTATACAATCTTTTCGGCAATGTATATATATGTTTTCTCTAAATTTTTCAATTAAATATATCCGTTATCTAGTATCCGTAACACCAGCAGCATTATTTTCATAAAATATAGTTGATAGGTGTGAATGTCTAAGATATTTATTTATTCAATTTCATAATTACTATACAGAAAAAAATAGACACACAAAACTGCGTTTGTATTCGACGCGAGCGCGCCGCAGAAGAAAAACTGACAACAACCCTACAATTTGGAAAACGCGCGCGCAGTGACGTTAGCGTTAGAGCGGATGAATGTTTAAAGGCTTATTGCCGCATTCAGTCATTCATTAACTTTAATAGTTATAACAAAAATTAAACACTGAGTTCAATAAACATTTTTTTATGGGATAGGGGGCAAGCGAGCAGACGGGTCACTTGATGAAGAAGACACCTGACATAAAGAAGATTTTTAAATTCGTTAATGAACATTAGCTTATATGACGTCTCTGAGTGCGGCAGTTATTAGCAATAACATTTTTGTTTCTCTGTCTATTTGTTTTTCGGGCTAATCTCCAAAATGGCTAGTCCGATTTCAATGAAATTTTGCATGTTGATACCTTATATCCCTGGTCGACATCTTAGATACTTTTTATTTCGGAAAATTAAGGGGTTCCCGTGGGATTGTTAAAAAAACCAGTAACCGCGAACGAAGTCGCAAGCAACAGCCTGTTTAAAATAAAAATGGCAACAAAACATAGGAAAAGGAAATAGGGAAAGAAATACAATCAACCATTTTTCAATAATTTAATCAGGACATCAAGTAATTACATAACTTTCCAGAATACATAAATAATTTTCACAATTCAATCGATTACACCGTCGTCTTACTGATTACTTTACATTAGTTTCTTAAATTTTAATTTTCAAATTGATCGCTAATATGACTTTTAAAATACACTTAACATATAGAATATCAGGTAAGACAGGGACCAGCCTGTTTTTATCATCAAAATATAATTTTTAAATTAAAACAATCTACACCGATTTAGCTTCTTTCTTTCCTTACTTTTATTATTAAAACTTAACACTTGACAGCATTCGAATAAAATACTAAGACATAGGAAGATTAAAAAATATAATTGTGCGTTATAAAGTTTTAGTTTAGATAAATTATGACATTTGATTAGTAAATACTTAGCATGTAATTTAGTTTAGTTATGTGTAATTTTGTACGCGTTTGAGAAGCCTCAGCATGACCACCAAAATAAAACGATATTGCTATGCGGTTGTCAAATACGGTACCTTCAGTAAAAACTGGTACAACTTGAGATGGCTAATTTTATATTCTATTCAAAAAATGTTTCTGTATTTTTATAATCTTTAATAATTCTGTATACCGTGTTTCGGTGGTGACAGCTAGGGGGTCAGATTTTTTCATTTTATTAAAGTCTTTACGCACATTATTAGGATAAAAATGTTAGGCATTATAGCCTAACATTTTTATCCTAATAATGTGCGTTGGGCTACGTGAGAAGATTTTTTGGCAGTTATATGGAGTCAGGCTGTTTTATTTTGTATTTTACATTCCAGAAGACGTTTTTCTAATACTTTGGGCTAAGGGCTTAGACATTTAAAACAATATATCCGTTAAAAGCGTTTTTCAAACATTTATTACACTTTTTTTTCTACAATTTCAGTAGAGACTAGACTGCTTTGGCTAAGTGAATAAGTTTCATTACATCGTTTGATTTCAAAACGGATCGAAATAAATTTAACAAGGTTAGGTACTAAAAATATTAAAGATCTATTTAAAATATTGTGCCCAAGGTAAAATTAATACGAAAATATAGCGGTCTTACTTAGATTACAGTAAATATGGCAGCGAAGTTACAGTACACAAATCGCATAGAAGACATCAAAATTCAGTTCATTCATTGCTCAGTGCTATTAGCTAGCATGAGAGTGCAAAGAGAAAGAGATACATTTGGCCTTAGAACTAAAGTATCACTGTTGTAGGTACCATGTCACACCAATTATTGCATTGGTACAGTATCATAACTGTTGATATAACAGTGAACTAGTTCATACATATATACTATACAATAATCCCTTATTTTAATACTGCGCAACACATCTTTGTCCCCCTATTCTACTACTCTCTGCAGTACTAGTGATGTATTAGACTCGATTTCTCAACAAACCTCAATTTAAATTTGCAGAACATAATGCTTTTTAAGTTCATTGAGCAACGAAAGCGAGACTTTAAATTAACGCAAGTCTTCTAATTTTACTTGAAACTCGATGCGTTCTAAGGATTCGGGCCAATGTCACGCTTCCAGACTCTTCTTAAACTTGCATTCGTTGAAAACACGTAAAATAAGTCGAGTGCTTTATAATAACTGCGATATGAGTCTCATTTATGAAGACTTAGAGGATTCGAATCTTATACAACACTGCGCTATACGACCAACTGCGCGACGCCAATAGAACCATAGAGTAAAATATATATGTTTTGAGGGTAGGACGTTACGCTGCTTGTCGCGATATCCACACTACATTACTTGATGAGTTATTAAAAGTATATTTGTTTAACACAATAAACAAGTACAGAAAAAATTGCCTTAATATTTGAGCTATTACAATATATTATTTGTACAATAATCCAAGTTCTTATTGATACAAGTATGTCCCAAAACCATGGTAGTTCTTTAATAACATTTTTTTCTTATCTAGTTTATATTATGCAAAGATTGCCTATCTGTTGGTCGTTTGCTTTTTTGCTCAATTAATGGATATTTGGGACAATACAAATTCTATGATTAATATAATATATTCAATGTTCATTTTCTGTCTAAGATATTTAGAATGTAACGCCTCCATGGAGTTGGTGTTTTGGTAACTGTTTTTTTAACACATAAGACTTGGTTTAAAAGAGTATAACTTAATTTTTAATAAATTTATTTAAACTGCACTTGCTTGTTAATTTTTACTTTATTGTTAAAATTTTAAATGACAGGTCTTTCCTATTTATTTGATCTCAAATCTTTAAATCTCAAATCCAAGATAATTTTCCTAATGACAGACGTTAATGAAAAGTATTTATTATAGTATTATTAGTTTGCAAAAGTAGTTACCGTCAACTCCAACTCATATAAGAAATGAAAATACATTACAATTTCTCCATTACTCGCATTAGAAAAAATATAAATAAATATTACAATAAATAATGCACATATTTACACAATTATGGACACATTTATGATGGACCAGCATCTTTTAAACAATTAGGTTATTAGGATGTAATTTCACTTATTACGTACAAAGAAATAAAATGTAAAAATAAAAATGGATGTATATTTTTTTATCAAAGATACAACCCAAAATACTGAGCAACAAAATAGGTTTATCAATAAATACAAAATATATCGTCATACCATTTTTTTACCACTCCTCTTGGCATGACAAACGCATTTTGATATTTATTTGGTTTTTCAGCACGTTTAAATGTCATTGTACTATGGAATTTGATAATTGGGCGTGATGAATATCATATCGCGCTGCTCATGCTACTTAGGCAGGGGTGTCAGGTACCGAAAACAAACTTTTAAATATCAGACGTTAGAAAATAATACATGCGTTTGAGATTTTACTCGTACGATCACAGTGATTGAGGTTGTACCCATAATTTCACCAGACTTATGTTTTTTACTATGTCGGTAAACTTTCAAATGAAAATCAACAATAATGGTTAAAAATTTTCCATTTGGTGTTCGCTTACTTTGTATAGAACGGATCTTGGATCTCTTATTTACAAGGCTTTGGTAAAAAATTTAAGCATTGGTAAGCATAGTTGTAGAAGGTACAAAGTATGGTTTTTAAAAAATAAAGTTTTCTTAAAATTATAACATTCTATAAAAAAGGTTTTTGAAGTGCTGACTCCAATTTTATGAACATCTTCATTAATGATCACGATTTTTACACATATGTTACTGCGTTTATGTAAGGAGGCATATTTTGAAGGTATCATTTATGTAGCGCGAGTATTATATATCTTGCGAAAAAAACATGAGGTGCGCCTAAAAAAATAATTATTTTGTGTGCTTGGTAATTTGAATAAATATATAATAATTTTTAAATATGGGGTTCGGTTAAACTGATTACACGACTAATTATGAATGTCACGTGACACAGTAATCAACTAATCAGTTAATGCGACTAGGTATAATATAAAGTAACATACTTTTTATGATTCTTAAACCATTTTGGCCAAATGGAAATGATCATAAACATAAGCGACAATCGGATTATAAAACGATAATAACGAGTTATTAAAATATTCTTTTTCTATTTCAAAATTAACAGCTCTATGGTAAGGTCGTTACTAGTATAACGCACCAACTGATTTATTTTAAATATTTTAAATGTTCCGTGTATTTTATGTTGCATTAAAAAACCTATAACTTTTAAGTTAAGTTTATGTTATTGATATTGATCAATAAATAAGACTTCCATCGTTTAGTGTGTATTATAATTTGTTTTTTTGTCCATTGTCAGTTTAATTTATGATCAATTCTACACATATTACAATGTATGTATTGCTTATGAATTCTGTTCAGATATGATAATAATAAATACAATTATTTTATACAATTACCATTAGTTTAAGTACAAGTGTTACAAATCGGATAGTTTATAAATAAATAGTCATTTGGAGCAAACAACAAGAAGCGTAATCATTTGAGTAACTTCCGGTGATTCCATTATCTATGGTGACCACTGGAACTTGTCTGTTCAGTGTATTAAATAAAACAATGTTTTATTCCTTATAAAGGGAAATGTACATTCCGCAAATGTACATAAAACACATTTTTCTTTAAAAAGTTCCCTGTTTTTAAGCTCAATGTGGTGAAAGTAATATTTATGTTTTATTGATATTTCCTTATTTCGATACAGATATTAAGCATATTCATGATATGAGGTATTTCTTAACCGAAGAAGGTACAGGCGTTTAACAGTTTTTTTTGTCATATATCTGACCATGTCTTCGATTTGGTTTGTTTTTTACACATTAAAATTTATAAGAATTGTTAATGATAATGAGCCAAAGAAGCCGCTACTATCCTCGCAAGTAAAGCAAAGCATAAAACAAGTAAAGCAAATAATACTCCCCGAAATTGACTTATCTTTACATTCTCACTTACAACTATTTCTCGACAAAGTTACGTCTAAACATCAACATTACAGATAGAGAATCACTAAATATAATTTCATTAAATTTAATAATGTAATTAATAAGCGTAATAGATCAAAAACATTAATGTTTTTTTATTTATCATTATTTAAACATCCCAAAGTCCGGTAACGTAAGCCACTACGGCATTGCTTTTTAGGTTACTTCCGCTTTGACCGCCATTCTGGTTCGCAGTCAATCAAACGTCTTTTTATTAGTAATTATTTTAAAATAACAATTATATCCGTTTGCCTGTCTTCAGCTTGCACAGCTGTTAATATATTAAGGAATATACATTACAAAGTTCAGTTAGAAAATCTAAATAGGCTATATTAGAAGTACATCTATTGGTCGAATATGGTTTGGTATTGCTAACAATACCTACCCTCCCAGCTTAATAAAAGTCGACAAAGTCGATAGAATTCCATTTTGACAGACATTCTTAAGAAAAGAAGAGGACAGATGCTTTTTTCGTTCGTTAAAATGTATGACTACCTACTCTAAGCTCGCTCTGCTTTGTTTATTAGCATTGTTTCAATGTTGAACCAATAGCTTGTATGCAACAAGCATCTTACTAATGGATGATAATTTTCATATTAGGTACATATTTTCTGTCAATTATATTCATCCATCTTTTAAGTAATTTTTTTGTTCCTCAAGCATGCTTCTCATTGGAGACGGACGCAAATTCATTAATGAATCTCTGTCTCATAAATTAATGTCTGCAATATCACAGACAGCGGGAAGCTAGCTTTAGAACCAGTGTACAAGCAAAAGGCAGGTTTACTGATGTAATTTTAGGGTCCCAATTGTTTTGTCATAAAACAGGAATCCTACCATAATGAAAGGCATAATTAAAGGAATTATGACTGCGCCAGATGAAAGATTTTACTTCTCATGATTTGAAAGCTTTTAAAAACATGGCCTAATTAATGATGATCATGTTTTTTTATATAAATAATACGGATTGAAAGCGATCAGTTGTGACTACTCATGATGAAACATCTCTTGTCTAAGAGGTTTAAAAATTGGCACCAAGCAAACGTTTCGTTACATGTAATAAATCACTTCCTCATAAAATGTCTTCATTTTTACCGACGTATAAGTTTTATTAACTTTCAATCCATTTCGGTAACTTTGAATCCACTCTCAATCCCGGTAATTAGACTTTCAATCCAGTTTGTGTATACGTAAAATCTTTCAATCCACTTTCAATCCCGGTTGTATAAAATGCGTGTGTTTACCGCTATCAGCACGCTTCGTTGCCTCTCACTACAAACGTTTTGCCCGTAATTGCGCTGTCGCCGTACCCTTTGTCGTCGTACTCACAATCCCTGGCCGCTTTGACTGAGTCGGGTAAGGGACCGTGTAGTTTAACACATAGGATCTCCTTGTAGTTCTCCAATGCCATAGCTAGGACTGATCCCCCTAACAGCACTTCACAGGTTGTGATTCGCTCCGGTGGGGTGTATACGGCTATTAGTTTTCCTGGAAGAAAAGAAATAGGTTTGATATATTTCTAATGTAGAGCTTTTACGGAATTGCTCATTTATATGAAATTAACATTAAGAAAACTCTATTAACCGTACTATCAAACTAGAAAAAACTTATTTAACTATCATGCATCGAATTAAAACGACGTTGAAAAATATTTACTTTTTGGCGATTTTTTGGCGTTAAGAATGTAATAAAGTTTAATGTAAACTGTATAAAGGAAGATTAAAAGGGTATAAAGGGTACCTATAGGTATTCATGATAGTTTTAGGTATTCAGGTTTAGGTAGGTATTCATGATAATTTATAGGAATTCTGATTTTGAAGATTAGTTTCATGGATTTCATGTAATGATGGATTAAGTGCTCGTAGGTACCGGTGTGTAAGTCCCACAGCCGCAGTGAGAGGTCGCGGCAGGCGGCGTCGGCCGACAGCAGCACGCCGCCCGCCTTCGCCAGGCGCAGCACCGACGGCGCCGACACGTGGCCGCGCAGCGTCAGCCGGCAGTTGCCTGCCGACCAGACAGGACATATTTGTAAGACATTCATACACACACAACACATCAGCAATGTCCTTTCTATTAAGTGGCGTTTATCAAAAGGCATCAAATATGTCCAATAGCTTATAGCGGCGACGGGCTCACCACCTGTCACACTGAGTGCACAGCATGGTGAGGCGCGGGCTATGGCAGTGGACCGCTTTTGCGGTGCCTTTGCCTAGTCTCTGACTGACCCTTATGGGATAATAGTCATGATTATATGTATGTATCAAATATGTATCGCTGACTTCAATTGCCAACACTCAAACATATAACTCTAATGTGTAAACGTAAAAGTTTGGCTTCCACTGAAGTTCCACAGGCTCACCACCTGTCACGTTGAGGACATGTGCGGTCACTGCGTGGTGAAGCGCGGACTATGGCAGTAGACTGCTTTTGCCTAGTCTCTGACTAACCCTCAGGGGCGTACGAACCTGTTATAAAGCCCCAGACGAGTCCCGACACGACCCTATTTCAGGGGATCTGTGACCAGGTCCCCTGAAATACTAGGTACGTACCTGTGACCAGATCCCAGACGAGTATCCTAGTATCAGCCAGTCCTGATACAACACAGCCGTCCACAGAGCTAATAGCCAGCGCCACGGTGTCACACCCCGGCTTCCACTTCTTGAACAAGGTGCCCGACTGCAGGTCGTAGACCACTATAAAGTTGGGGCTAGGCTCGTCCAGTTCCCGGGAGACTACGCACACGTAGGAACCTGGGTGGAAAAGAATAATATAAAGGATAAAATCAATAAATCGAGGAGCTCTATGGTGTAGTGGTAGGATGTTTCGGTTTTCGATATTGTAAAAAAGCTATTTTCGCCATGATTCTTGCCACCATTTTTGAAACTCTTTGGATGTTTGTGATCTCAAGATTTTGAGTGTTTCAGAAGGCACATTATACCGTTGGTCATGGTCGCTATTGCAATTTCTGACCACAAATCTAGGTAAATTGGGCCAGCGCGGTGGAGTCACGGCCATGAGTTTTCCATGTCGAAAATACCTGTACCCAGTTGTGGGACGCATCTAAGCTGTGACGAAACAATGAGACCACCATCTCTAAGGCTCGTATTCCAGAAAAGGTTAAGGCGTCAAATACCTAAGAGATTTAAAATAGATTTCTAAGATGACAAACAGACCCATTCTCAACTGTCGTTTCACGGATTCAACTCGGTTACTTCCTATCTCGCTCGGTTAAAATGAGACTGTATAAGCTTCCGTGATTAGTTCTTTTCTGGCAGTTCAGAAGAGGCTGTTCACCAAGCTGACCTTCATACGTGATAGCAGCTTTAGAGGTGATGAAGTCGTGGTGCGGTATCCGTAGGTCGTAGAGCAGCTTGCGCGAGGTGAGAGACCAGACTAGCAGTGGGAATGGCTTCTGGGTCTCGTCACCGCAGACTAGAACCCTGGGAAATGGAATATTGTAACATTTTAAAGGATTTTCTATAGAACCTGCTTACGGTAATAGTCTTGTCCCCTATTACGAGGAATCAACGAAATTACTGGTAAAGTGTGGAAAAACCTAAAGATAGATGAATTTGGTAGTAAAATATGATCCATACCTTCCATCACCTGATACCAGCAGGGAATTGAGGAATCTATCTTCGCCAGCTTTGAACGTAGTCACGCAATCACCTGGAAGAATTACAATGACATTTTTAATAAGTTATCCTGCTCGAAGGACCAGAATGTTTGTTTACCGCTATGTTTGTTTGTCCCGGGGACAAACAAACATAGCGGTCACTACTAAGAATAAATGTTTCATTTACTATTCTAGGCGCACTAATATTTTTTTTTACTCAATACATTATCGCACTCCATGGTGGAATTTTCTTTCAACATCCCTAAAAGAATTTTCTTTTCACTACCCTGGGTCCTTTACAGGCTTGAAAGGGAACTCAGGCCGACAATCCAAGAGTGGCTGATGCGGTTTTTATGGCCGCAGCTGCGATGAGATAAAAATTGTCAGGTCAGGATAAGTAAGTCCATGGTTCCATCCTAGAATGATGACCAAGTTTTTTTAACCCCGTGACCTACACATCAAAAGTACGTTTTTGGACTCTGCTAATCTATATTGGGTATTGGGTACTGGGTCTGTGATTGTGTATTACAGGCGTGATTTTTTGTATGTATGTAATCTAGATTGTGTCAGCGTGATATTACAGCCCAGAACCTGTTTTCCATATAGGCTTTCGAATATGTTTCTAAAGTAAGTCCTACTTACCGGTGTCAATATTCATGAGGTTGACGTACATCCTGTTGCGTGACAGCGCGACGAGGTGCGTGGGGTCGTGCAACCCATAGTACGGCATCTTCTGGTTCATCACGCCCTTCAGAGCCACCACGAATTTGCCCTGGAACAGGTGGCAGTCTGTTAGCTGAAGGCTAGCATAACGTTTCGAAGGCTAATATTTCGGGTATTGGTGTCCAACGTGATATATATTTTATGAGTAAATTGAACCTTATTGTGATCGCAATAAAAGTCAGTTTCCTTAGTAAATTTAACATTTTAAAGGCTAATATTTGTGTTGTGAAGTCTATAATGATAAAATATAAAGGGTGACTAATCCAAAATTTGTTCTCAAGAACTATGGCTTTGAAAATAATAATGCCAAAAAAAAAATTTTTAATCGAGAATAGAATACGGTCAATTTACTATCTAATCTAAACAATTACATAAAGTCATTGTTATTGTTGTAAGTGTTTTCAGATCATATTTTTTTATACATAAATTTTATACATGATGCAACAAGTGTAATAAAGCGTTTCGTATATTCTTGGGGTATAAATATTCTCTTAAGCTGCCGTTAAATGCACAGGCGCAATTTAAAATACAGTATCCGGACCTGCAAGGTATGCAGTACTAACCAACGGGAAAGGGAGATAGTAATAATAATTATACATAATTATAAGAATTAAGAGACACTTATTTATTTTGGTTATACCTGTTTAGTACCTATACACACTGAGATCGATCAAACAGGACCAGAACCAACCTGCCCTTGTTTTTATTGTGTTTAGTTTAAATATCAAAATTTGTAATAAATAATAAGTATTTTTGGTAATTTGTTGTATTATTTTTTCTTCATAAATCTTTAGTTGGTGAGTAAAGGAGAAAAGATATTTTTACATTACATTTGGCAGCAGCTCGGCGCCGCGTACCTGGTCGAGGTCGTAGACGCGCAGCTCGCGGCGGCACAGCACCACGCAGCGGTACTCGTCGATGGGCACCAGGCTGCTGGGATGCGGGACGCCCACCAGCTTCCGGACTAAGCAGCATCTGACCGGGGCAGTTACATTTTGAGAGGTAGGTACTTATTTCATCAGCAGCATGAACATAGGTGAACATCACGGCTGTATTTTGGTACTTATTTCATTAGGAGCAAGGTGAACATCACGACTGTTGTTCGGTTCACGTACAAAAGTGATGACTACGCGACCTACTTTGGGGCTCGCGGTTATTTACTTTATTCTTTCTAGTTAGTTGTACGTTAACACTTACTTAGGCAACTCAAGTATACTACTTTATAAACTTTACTAATAAACTTAACTACTTCGATAGTGCAGTGTTTGTAACTTCGACCTGTGCTCTTATCTACTATCTGCTATCCTCTATCACTATATATCTACTATCAAGACTCATACAGCTGTATTTTGCATTTTTGGATAGATTTGGAAGGTTTATTAGTTGAACCTAGTGCTGATGGGGGTGTACACGAATAGGTGTAGTAAACAATAGTTCAATTAGAACTCATCAGAACTTTTACTTCCGGACGAGCAAAATCGTTGTGCTCGGTGCACATGTCGGTGCAGATGTAGTCGAGATCATACATTGCATATGTGGGATCTATTGGGTCCTTACCTATGAAATTGGTGGTTTTTAGTTAGTATTTTGTCTGTAACTATTAAGATTCAGAGTATTCCTAAAAAATAATTACCTCGTCTAAAAATAGACTATATTTTTGAGCTCTTTTGATTTGTTTTGATAATTTGTTGTAAGTTTAATTGTGTTAAAATTGGACACGGAAACAACTCTTTTTATGTGCCTCCCGAATACATCATTTTATTTGCATTCACTTAAAAACGATAAATAATTTTTATGAAGTGTGATATTACACATATTTCTAAAGCTTGTCTAATGATAGAAGCCAAATATTTATCTATATTTATCTTTGGATTTGTCGTTGTGAAGAAAACTGAAAAAATTTTAGTATGGAAAATGCAGAATTCCCCAAAATCTCCATACAAAACACCAATTTCATAGGTAAGGACCTAATATATTCCTCATTCAATATTGTACCTGAAAATGCAATATCCTACTTACTTGGTAACGTCCCATACGCAAATCTCCTCTCTCTCCGTAGACACGGTGGCCACGAACTTGCCTCTCGTGTCAAACCTCACTATCAAGTCATAAGTCTTGCTGTCGAACCCTTCCACTGACGACACGTCTCTCTTCTCCTTACTTTCACTTATCTTATGGAACTCTTCGTTCATCGGATAAAAGGTCGGCAATGGAGGATCCCAGATAATGTTCATCCAATCTTGAACAATTTTACTTTTGATTTCAATGCCATCTCTCTGTCTTTTCTCCATGGTCATTCTCAAAAGTCCGTAGAATTGTCTATGGTCGTAATCTAGGGCGTACGAGTGAGTTACGAAGACTTCCTTAAGTATCTCTATGTGTTCTGGTAAGGTGTCCATGTGTATCAAGGCTATGTCTTCGAGGAAGTGACAACAGTCGGTAGCAGCGAGTTTATCGTGGACCCAGTCGAGTTGAGTGAAGTATGCTTGGTTCGCGAAGGTCTCAGGTTCGTCTTTGTACAAGTGGTAGTGTTGGAAAGGCAGCTCGTCTAGTTTTCTTGTGTTGTAGCTGGAATGAATAGAACAACACAATGTAAAATGCTGAAATCTAGGTTTTTTTAAAAGAAGGTTTGGTATTCAGAGATGGTGACAAATAATAAAAAGGTTGCGTACCATTCTTCACTAAACTTATTCTCTTGTGATATGAGTCTGCCGGCCATTTTTGGATCGTTTTCTGCGTACCAGGCGCCCTGAAATAAAGTATTTTCAGATCAATATTTATCTCCATATCATACTTGCCGGAGGATGTACTACACTGCATTTTCGGAGTAGCTATCTCCACTAAAGAACATATCTACACCAACGGTCAACCGCTATTCGATAGATATCTCGGACCCCAGTCGGCCAGCGCGGCGTCCCGTCAGCGTCAGTTACCTCGTAGTAGTGCACGAGCGTGGTGCGCACGGCCGCCTCGCAGTCCGCGAGGTAGCGGTCGCGCGCGGCGCCGGCCAGCGCGGCGTCCCGCCAGCGTCAGTTACCTCGTAGTAGTGCACGAGCGTGGTGCGCACGGCCGCCTCGCAGTCCGCGAGGTAGCGGTCGCGCGCGGCGCCGGCCAGCGCGGCGTCCCGCCAGCGTCAGTTACCTCGTAGTAGTGCACGAGCGTGGTGCGCACGGCCGCCTCGCAGTCCGCGAGGTAGCGGTCGCGCGCGGCGCCGGCCAGCGCGGCGTCCCGCCAGCGTCAGTTACCTCGTAGTAGTGCACGAGCGTGGTGCGCACGGCCGCCTCGCAGTCCGCGAGGTAGCGGTCGCGCGCGGCGCCGGCCAGCGCGGCGTCCCGCCAGCGTCAGTTACCTCGTAGTAGTGCACGAGCGTGGTGCGCACGGCCGCCTCGCAGTCCGCGAGGTAGCGGTCGCGCGCGGCGCCGGCCAGCGCGGCGTCCCGCCAGCGTCAGTTACCTCGTAGTAGTGCACGAGCGTGGTGCGCACGGCCGCCTCGCAGTCCGCGAGGTAGCGGTCGCGCGCGGCGCCGGCCAGCGCGGCGTCCCGCCAGCGTCAGTTACCTCGTAGTAGTGCACGAGCGTGGTGCGCACGGCCGCCTCGCAGTCCGCGAGGTAGCGGTCGCGCGCGGCGCCGGCCAGCGCGGCGTCCCGCCAGCGTCAGTTACCTCGTAGTAGTGCACGAGCGTGGTGCGCACGGCCGCCTCGCAGTCCGCGAGGTAGCGGTCGCGCGCGGCGCCGGCCAGCGCGGCGTCCCGCCAGCGTCAGTTACCTCGTAGTAGTGCACGAGCGTGGTGCGCACGGCCGCCTCGCAGTCCGCGAGGTAGCGGTCGCGCGCGGCGCCGGCCAGCGCGGCGTCCCGCCAGCGTCAGTTACCTCGTAGTAGTGCACGAGCGTGGTGCGCACGGCCGCCTCGCAGTCCGCGAGGTAGCGGTCGCGCGCGGCGCCGGCCAGCGCGGCGTCCCGCCAGCGTCAGTTACCTCGTAGTAGTGCACGAGCGTGGTGCGCACGGCCGCCTCGCAGTCCGCGAGGTAGCGGTCGCGCGCGGCGCCGGCCAGCGCGGCGTCCCGCCAGCGCGCGGCGCCGCGCGCGTCCCAGCGCAGCCACGGCGACAGCAGCGCCGCCAGCTGCGGCCAGAACAGCGACGCTGGCGCCCACGGCACTGGGAACGAATTAAACGTTTCGTAGTCATTTCTATCAGAGGCATTCCGATAAAGCACTGAGGCCATTAATAGATGCATTCACACGCATCAATTGTAGATACCACAGAACACAGAACAGCCGCTAGCTGAACGATAAAGGTGCGTGGGACTGACCTAATCTTATCGATATAAATGATAAATGTCGAAAAAGTCGGGTTAATCACATTTGGCGGAGAATGACCAGACTTCTAATGCAAAAGTCGAAGGTTTGAGTCTCTAGATACGTTTAAAACGTTCCCTTCACAAACTGTAAAATAAACCTGTGGAAATTCTACTCAAAAAATACTGAGAAAACTAAATAACTTACGATAGGTCTCTTCACTCCTAAACAACTCATCGTGCGCCAAGATATCCAGTATTTCCGTATCGTCTAAGCCTCGCCTGGAGGCTGTCAACAGTGCAAGGCAGGTCTTCACTCTCTCCGTGCCGAGCGCCGCCTCAGTACTGACCAGGATCTGGATCAGCTGACCCTCCAGGTCCTCGCAAATTACTAGCTCCGGGGCTGTTTCTGGCTCGGATTGCTCGGTGAAGGTCTCCGCGGAGAGGGACGTTTGCCAGGCTAGGATCTGGGGAATCAACAAGTTAACGTGTACCCATCTGTTTCTTTTTTAGCCAACTCGCATTGGGCCATTGTGGAGATGTAATGGCCCATACTCCTTATATGTTTCTCCTCGAGGAATGACTGTGCCCAGCAGTGGGACTTATAAAATAAATAATAAATAAATATCCTCAGACACCTATCAACTAGCTCCATTCTAAACAACTATTGTAGCTTGTGTTACGGATACTAGATGACGGATAAATAAATTTAATAGATAGTTATATACATATAAATATTCAGAAAATATACAATACTTATATAAACATCCAAGACTGGTGAACAAATGCCTGTACTCATCACACAAACATCTGTCCCCACCGGGGATCGAACCCAGAACCTCTTGAGATGGCGACGCCACAAGACTGGCCCGGCGTATAGACCACTCGACCACGGAGGTCGTCACTGATATAGACTGAGGACGAATGAAGACATCTCTTTCTTGGAAGATGATAAATGTTAGTACGTCATCCATAGTCAAACTTTAGGAAGGAGACATTTACATTTCTTAAAGTGCCCAGTGTGATAAGTAGGCACGTAAATTAAACACAGCGTGAATTCCGCGAAATATTAATCAGAGGAGATAATCAAAGGACTCGTCCAATGTTCATTGACTAGTGGAGCGCTGACCACATTCAGCTCGTCTTCACATGACAGGACTCAGTGGTCAGATGTGATCAAATACCAACCTTAGCATAAAGCGGCAAGGTGCACTTCTGCACAGCCTTCACAGCAGCCTCAGGCGGTGACGCGGCGCCCGTCTTGCTGTACGTGGCTGCGCACGCCGCTAACACCGCCTTCGCTTCCTCCGCGCCCACCGGCGGAGCTCTGACGACTTTCGGCCCGTCTTCAGATGAGAGAACCGCCATGATGGCTGAGCTCGATGGCTCGTCAGTTTCTGTAATGTGTGTACAGGAGTCTTAGTATATTTTTAGTATCGTTAACTCGACACATTTCAAGTAGGTTTCAAACAATTTCTTATTTCATATCGCTTCTGAACTGAACCCGTATATCTAATTCAACCATAATATATTGAGTCTCGATATTGAAAAGTAAACTTTATTAACTAACTTTAGTAACTTTACGTCAACAAAATGGTCCTTCGAGCCGGATTGTAAATATCTACAAGAAAATCGCTTCACATGTCATAAATTCATAAGTCAGGCCATAAATTAGGTATTTTAGTAATGGGTAGAATTGATTTAGTTTGCGTAATAGGCTAGTTGACTTATATCAAAAGCAATGAAAATAATGTGTCATTCACATAGTATTTAGTACAAGGGTCCGAAATATACAAAGTTCGATAAATATAAATAAGGGATTGTTGTAAAAATTCAATTTAAATATGTTTTATTTTTACTTTTTCTTTCATTTGCCAAAAACACTATCCACCATATTCGTGAAATTCGTTGAGTAACGCTTCGTGTAAACAATTACTACTCATGGTAAAAATCCGTCAAACGCCAGTCGCAACCAATCAAGCATAACTGTCGGAATGTCACGCATGCGTATTGAATTGTTTACAATAATCGTGACGCTACGGCGCAGATAATTCATAGAACATCATTACCAAAGGCGTTTTTGACATTTAAGCAAAAACGTAATTTGTAATTTAAAATTTATTGTGTTATAGGCTTCAGAAAGTTTTTTTATTATTTTTTTAATGGTGACGTCTATGTGAGCATTTGGGGCCCAATAAAAAAAGGGTCAACTACCCTATTATCCTGCTTTCATGGTAATTATAATAAGAAGGTGTCACTCGTAAAGACTGTATATGTATAAATGAGTCAGCATGTGTACCTTCCGTGACGGTGACGATCATCTTGACGTTGTCGGGCAGCCGCTCCGGCAGCCAGCGCGCGCCGCGCAGCGCGTCGGCGCCCACCACCGCCAGCAGCAGCGGCCGCGCCCGCGCCGCGCCCGCCAGCGACCGCCGCAGCGCCGCCGCCAGCGACGCCACGTCCTGACACACGCGTCACACGCACACATACTCATACTGCATCATAACCAGAGATTGCTACATTGCGCGTCGGCGCCCACCACCGCCAGCAGCAGCGGCCGCGCCCGCGCCGCGCCCGCCAGCGACCGCCGCAGCGCCGCCGCCAGCGACGCCACGTCCTGACACACGCGTCACACGCACACATACTCATACTGCATCATAACCAGAGATTGCTACATTGCGCGTCGGCGCCCACCACCGCCAGCAGCAGCGGCCGGACACACCGCCAGTGACGCTACGTCCTGACACACGCATTCATACGCACACATACTCATATTGTATCATAAGCAGAGATACATTTTGCCACATTACTCGTCATAATGTGAACAAGACCCCAAAATTAATTAATAATTGATTTTTAGTCAATAAATACACAGGTTTTTGTTCGTTATGTTATTGAAACATTGATTTGTTTAAAAACAAATATATCAGTATTTTTTTCCAAATTTACTTTTTTTATATCATATAAGTAGTCTTAAATCTCAAGTAAGAATTTAATTAAAATATTGAAATTTTGTGATTAATTTTAGAGCCATATCCACATTATCACGAGTAATGGCGCAAAGTTATGCTATCTCTGATCACTAGACAGCCTACACGCCCCTCTGCTGGGCATGGCCTCCTCCAAGAACCATATAACTATCTGTCATGGACTACCGGCGCGCGTCGCAATATTGCCCAAGACACATATTTTTGAACATATATTTTGGATAATTGCTATTCGAATATGGTGAAACTAGACCTACATAATTTTAGCATTGGACTTACATTTCGACCCCTGTACGCAGTTCCCGTGTGGAGCACGTAGCACTGGTCCACTATCGACTTGAGCAGCTGGTGGGAGCTGCTCGAATGCGGCGTTAGTCCCACAAATCTGATGAAAGCAAAGATTTTGTTACTATAGAGATGATCACAAGAAAGGTAATCAAACAAAAACCATTACTTAGAAAAACACAGGTAGCTTATGGGAGCTACGTCATAACGTTTCATATCAAAATGTGCGGGCTATTAATAAGGTAGTTATAACACTAGCAAGTCCTGAATCTGGTAAGGTGGGTTGGGAGTTGTCCTCAGCCTGTATGCGTCCCACTGCTGGAAATAAACACACGAGAAGTATGGGCCGAAAGCCAGTAGGCCGTAGTTCATCAAATCTAATCCAATTATGAATTGACAAATATTATAATGTGGTCAAGATCATATACAGTCAATTAAAACGTGTCTGTACCCAGAAATGGATTTTCCAATCCGGCTCGCAGGACCAGAACGGTCCTTGAAGTAGGAAAGGATAGATGAAAATTTATTTCTAATACCTGACTATAACAGCCAAGTCCTGTTGGCAAGTGGGCGCCAGACTGACGGCGCGGGCGACGAGAGTGGCTTTACCGCAGCCAGCGCCGCCGATCAGAGCCAAGGGGACGTTGCTGTCTCCGGTTATATATCTGTAATGAATATGAATCTTTGTACACAACAGGTTAATATTAAATGTCTTTTTTAATCATCTGCCGTTTTGTTTAATCATTGCAAGACTATTAGTCAACTAACTGACGTCAAAAATGTTGGTATTTCGCATTTTACTGCGGAACAAATTGATAAGTTACATGTGAACTAAGTCAAAGGAATATTAGTATATTATAATCAGTGATTTGAGACTTATTTATAAAATAGTGCCAGTCCATAACGTTGTTAAAGTTATTCTTATGGGCGCATTTTCAAAATCGTTGACACTTACGACTTCAGTTCATTCAGCGTGACCTCTCTGTTGGACGTGCATTGTGCAGCTTTCTGGCAGAACGACAGATGCTCATTGATCTCGTCGAACAAGCTGCGAAAGAAAGAAAAAAAACTTTTATATAACATACAACCAGCAGTTATGGTAGTGTTCTAGGTCTCTCGTTATTTCTCGAATGTAACTATGTAAGATCTAGGTTGAGAGGTAGTATATTCTCGTAGGCAGACGATCCTCAGTGTAGTATGAGTGTATTGTATTCTGGTGACCTGGTGGGTATGCCGTGGCAGCCTGCGGGCGCGTCGTTGTCGGCCACGAGCGCGTCGAGCAGCGCGTCGAGCCGCTCGCCGAGCGCGGTGCGAACACCCTCCGTGTACTCGTCCTCGCCTGCGCTCGCGCTCGCGCCTGCTCCCGCTCGTCCGCGTAACGATGCACGGATTATGTTGCGTTCGCTTAGGTGCACCTACAGATAAGAAGTAAAATGAATGGTTTTGTTCGTGTAAAGTACAAATACAATCGCCATGGTCAGTCCTTAGATGGGTGATCAAAATATAGTGATTCTTCTGTGCTGCTGAAGGCACGTTACACCTTTGATTTCGGACACTATTGCTACCGTTTTTAATATTTTATGCATTGAGTCAGGGTGTTGCTGTCACGGCCTGTATTCGTCATCATGTCTTTCCTCGTAGAATGACTTGTTCTTATCCATGGGATGTTAATAGGCTGCTGATGACGAGTCCCGATCATGCGGCGCCAGCTCGCGCAGGTACTCCCCTCATCCCCCCTCCCCGTACCTTGAGGTCGTGCTGCAGGTTGCCGAGGCGGCGCGCCAGCTCGCGCAGGTGCTCCCCCATCCCCGTACCTTGAGGTCGCGCTGCAGGTTGCCGAGGCGGCGTGCCAGCTCGCGCAGGTGCTCCCCCATCCCCGTACCTTGAGGTCGCGCTGCAGGTTGCCGAGGCGGCGTGCCAGCTCGCGCAGGTGCTCCCCCATCCCCGTACCT
This sequence comes from Parapoynx stratiotata, assembly GCA_910589355.1. Lineage (NCBI taxonomy): Eukaryota > Metazoa > Arthropoda > Insecta > Lepidoptera > Crambidae > Parapoynx > Parapoynx stratiotata. Next base: position 9,277,420 of record OU342482.1, read on the forward strand.
TGAGGTCACGCTGCAGGTTGCCGAGGCGGCGCGCCAGCTCGCGCAGGTGCTCCCCCATCCCCGTACCTTGAGGTCGCGCTGCAGGTTGCCGAGGCGGCGCGCCAGCTCGCGCAGGTGCTCCCCCATCCCCGTACCTTGAGGTCGCGCTGCAGGTTGCCGAGGCGGCGCGCCAGCTCGCGCAGGTGCTCCCCCATCCCCGTACCTTGAGGTCGCGCTGCAGGTTGCCGAGGCGGCGTGCCAGCTCGCGCAGGTGCTCCCCCATCCCCGTACCTTGAGGTCGCGCTGCAGGTTGCCGAGGCGGCGCGCCAGCTCGCGCAGGTGCTCCCCCATCCCCGTACCTTGAGGTCGCGCTGCAGGTTGCCGAGGCGGCGCGCCAGCTCGCGCAGGTGCTCCCCCATCCCCGTACCTTGAGGTCGCGCTGCAGGTTGCCGAGGCGGCGCGCCAGCTCGCGCAGGTGCTCCCCCATCCCCGTACCTTGAGGTCGCGCTGCAGGTTGCCGAGGCGGCGTGCCAGCTCGCGCAGGTGCTCCCCCATCCCCGTACCTTGAGGTCGCGCTGCAGGTTGCCGAGGCGGCGCGCCAGCTCGCGCAGGTGCTCCCCCATCCCCGTACCTTGAGGTCGCGCTGCAGGTTGCCGAGGCGGCGTGCCAGCTCGCGCAGGTGCTCCCCCATCCCCGTACCTTGAGGTCGCGCTGCAGGTTGCCGAGGCGGCGCGCCAGCTCGCGCAGGTGCGCGGGCGGCGCGGGCTCGGGCTCGGGCGCCGCCCCCGCGCGCCACACCCACACGCAGCGCCGCGCCGCCTCCAGGCTCAGCAGGACCGTGTGCTGCACCTCCTGCACACAACAATAAAAAATAAATAAATTAATCTGCCTCTTTTTGTATAGCGCGTCTCGTGATTTGGGTCCATCAATTCTACTATAATGAGTTTATATAGACGAGGTATTCTATAACGTAGTACTGGACACAAACATTTTAATTCCTGTAGTGGATCTACCAGGTACAACTAGTGAGAACGAAGGTGTATCATTAAGTGACCTGCTCGACGACGGTGGTGAGGTAGGCGTCGCAGGCCTCCTGCGGCAGCGTGCGCACGAGCACGTTGAGCGTGCGCGCCATCTCGCGGCGCCAGCGCGCCGGCGCGCCGCGCACCAGTCGGTAGCAGGGCGGCGTCGTGCTGGCGTCCAGGCTGTACCTGCAGGGGTGAAAGGACCGTAACTAATTGAACTTGTCAAACGGTGTTGTTGTCGAAGTAGTACATTTCTTTAATTCATTAACCTGGCAATGGTCAGAAAGCCAGACACAATAACATCTTTTGTTTGCGAAAGCCGGAGTTCGTTCGTTCGTACTAACAAATATTTGAATAACTCCTAAACAGTGGGCAAACAGGCCGATGGCTCACCTGATGGTAAGTGACTACAGCCGCCCATAGAAGATCTGCAGATGCGTTGCCGAGCCCTAAGGATACGCTATCTTTTTAAATTTTTGAGGGTCATATTGGTCTGAAAACACTTCTGGATTTAAACTGGACTAGTTAGGATTATCAATTTTTAAAAGGTCATACAGTAGTCCCACGGATAATTTCTGTCTTTGACGACGTTTTAACTCGATTCGCCATATTCACCTCACTGCTGAACCTACTTTCCTCAAGGATTACTATACTGTAGGTTTTTATAGGTCAGAGGGGCTAAATTAAAATACGGAATTATGACGACAACAAGTATATTCTCAATACTTTCACTAGGAAGCTTATACGACTGACTCCTAGCACAGCAGAATCGATAATAATCTGGAAGTGATTTGAATCGGGTGAAGCGTGAGAATGAACGAATGATTGGCCATCGAATGAACTTATGATTGAGAATAATCAATTGAATTACTTCATTATTCTTTAATCATTTAACACTGTTTAATTACAATAAAAACACTATTTATATTAAATGATTAATTTTTGCAAACCAAACAAACGTTAAATACAACATATACTAATAAGTCCTATGCTGCCGTGGTCTCCCATGACCTCCACGTCGTCGGTCCAAGTCGTGGGGCCACCACTCGAGAAACTTTCCGCCTCAAAAGACTCTTGCTTCTAATCCTATCCTATCGTGAAACTTACCACTTGTTGAGCAGAGCCTTGTCATTGTCGTCCTCGGCAGCTTCGAGCGCGGCCTTGAAGTCAGCGCACTCTAACGTGTGCGGCAGCAGCGGCGTGCCCAGCCCCGAGTTTAGGAATAACACGGGGACCACTGCTCCCAGCTCAGATTGTCCTGTAGACAAGAAGGAAGACTCAACAGGTCCAGGTTTTATAGATATTACAGGAACCCTCTCTGGTCTAGTGGTTCACACCACCAGGTGTTGATCGGGAGGTCCGGGTCCGATTCCCCACAGGGGCAGAAATTTTTCTGCTCGGTTTGGTTGGTGGTAGGGCTTCCAAGCCCGCCTGGCTAAAATCTAAAGTGGTCACCATAATAACAATGTTATAAGCATTGTTGTATTCCGGCAACCAGAGGTAAGATAGCCAGTTCCTCAGTTGTTGAGGATTACAGGTGAAGCTCGCTTCCACCTTCGGCCTTATCGTCACTTATCATCAGGTGAGATGAAGGCCAAGAGCTTACCTGTCATATATAAAAAAACACTTGTCCTGTAGGCAATTTGGTCTTGACCTTTTCATCTATGTAGTACACTCTAGCTGTTGATCACGGCTTCTCTATTGTGGTGTTTGAATTAAACATAAGTAATCAGACTGTCTACCTTCCTGTGTTCTGTCTACAATTCCTAGAATCGAGAACATACCTAGCAACGACAGTGCTGATTCGCGATGTGCACGCGACAGCCACGGCCGCGCGCTCTCTGCCTACCCCATCGGGATAAAACCGTGATATGGATGTACGTTTACTCACTGGCCAGCTCAGCTATACAGAGTACGGGGAAGCGATGGTCCCTTTGCTGCTCGAGTGGCGATCGCCAATGCAGGTCGGCGATGTGCACGCGCCATCCACGGCCGCGGGCACGCGCGCGCAGCCGAGCCGCCGCGCCGCACTGTAGCGCGCCTTTTTCGGCGCAGCAATCTGTGTAGAACAAAAAAATATGTCATCAGCCTATATACCTGTAGCGCGCCTTTTTCGGCGCAGCAATATGTGTAGAACAAAAAATATGTCATCAGCCTAAATACCACCCACTGCAGGGACAGGCCTTTCCTATGGCGAAACACATGAGGAGTATGGGCCGTAACACCGCCACGCTGGCCCAATGCGGGTTGGTGGGCAGAAACGATCACAAATGCGACCGGGACCAACGGCTTAACGTGCCTTCCGAAGCACGGAGGAGCTCGAGATCACAAAATCTTGGTCACCCATCCACGGCCTGACCATGGATAAGGTAGCTTTGTTTTTCGATCGAAGCCAAAGCGCACTGACCACTACGCCACCGAGCTCCTGCGTTATGCTTGTTTGTTAACAAACAAAGATAAAGCAGTATTTTGAATATATTCGTATGGTCCATTGTGACTGGGTGCATGGCAACAGCACCCTCGCCTAGCGCACACCTTGCGAGTCGGCGGCGCACACGTAGATGAGCATGGCGCGCTTGCGGCGCACGCGCGCGGCGGGCAGGCGGCCCAGCAGGCTCGCGCGCTGCTCGTCCGGCAGCGAGCACACGCTCGCCGGCATGGGCGGGCCCTCCGCGTCCTCGCGGGGCGACAAGCATGCTACCGGCGACGAGAGCGAGATAGAATCTGGAAGGTAACATTAAAAAATCTCTATATTTCACCAACGATTAAGAAAATACAGTAAAGAACAAAAATATGCAAGGGAGGAATTATCCTTGGGACAGATTTCTGCCAGTCAACGCGTCACAGGTGTCTGAAGATATTTATTTAATAATGCAATAAATTATATAAATAACATACACACTATGAAAAATGATAAAAATATATACTATGCCTGTAGTGACATAAGAGCCAGATGAAAATAACCCAAACCAAACCAACTAACTATAAGTATAAAATTATTAAAGTCCATTTTATATTTAGTCAAAGTGATTTGATACTTTAAAATGTCATTCAGCGTCAATGATTTTTAAATTAACTATTTAATAGGCTATTATTGCTAAATTATAAAATCAAATCCAATTTTTTATTATTAAAAGTGCAATGTTCACATTGAACTAACTACATGACATGAAAATTATTAAGCTCTTGCATAGCTTCTATCGCGGGCCTTGAGCGCGGGGACCGAATCCAGAAATTCCGTAACGAAAAAACCTCACGCTCCCCACTCCGATGCGCACTTTATGCGCATCGGAGTGGTTTTAATAAAATATTAACTTTTTTTATTTATTTAATAATAGAAAAATTTGTTTTCTTATCGGTCACCACGCTCAAAAAGTGTAACTTGAATTAATATCAAAGAAAAAGAAATACTGCATGAATAAAATAAATAAATAAAATTATAATTGCATAAGTTGATACAAAATGCTATGCAATAGCTTTACCGCGGCAGTCCCCGAGTGCCACGAGTCTTTTTTTTTTTTATCTCTACATGACATTTCAAACTGTCAAATCACTTTGATCTTATTGATCTTATTATTTAATAATGGACTATAGATCACCTAACGCAATGTGTCTTACCCGAGACACTAGAGCCGACCGGGCGCGGCCCCTTCAGCTGCGGCTTCTTGTCGTGCAGCGACGGCTGGCGGTCGGGCGCGGGCGGCGCGGGCGCCGGCTCGGGCCGCGCGCGGTATGACGGCGACCTGCGGGCACAACACGTCGATCTACGCTATTATATACTGTTATATATAACATAGCATATTCATTGCGGCTCTATCGAAAACAAAAAAAAAAATATCAGTGAATATGCATAATGAATCGCAACATAAAAATACGGTATTTTCAGAATAACTCGAAAATACTGGACCAATTTCACAATTTCTAAAAATGGGACCAACTTCCCATTTTTAGAAATTGTGATCAAACCTGATAATATAACTACGTTTGAATCATAGAAATTGGTTCAGCCGTTTCGAAGTAATCGGTGAACATACACAAAAAAAAAAAACAGACGAACATAGAACCACCTTTTTTGAAGTCCGTTAAAAAGGGTAACTCCTTTGGTAAGACTAGGACGACCACAGTACAATTTCTCGCTATATACTGCCAAAATACGTAAAGAATTTCAAGTTGGTTGCTATGTCCAAGGCGTTTTTCGAGTTCATATTGAACAAACGTTTTATCATTTTATCGTATTGTGCTTCGTTGGTCGTGCTAGCGGAGCGGGGTAGTTGTGATATGTTATATGTGTGACGAGGCGCCATAGCTATTTGTTAGCCGCTCTACTGAAACGTAGTGATTATATACTCTTTGCGCTCTACACGCTGACTCTGGTAAGAATGAATTTCGAGAACAAAACAAATAAAAAGAGACAGACAATAAGTTTAAAAACTAAAACCAAGAGAAAAATGGCTAGAGAAGAGCGCAATGACAGCAACGAGTCGCTAATATAGCTATAGCGCCTCGTTTCATGTTGTGTTCTAATAGTGCCGTTCCGTCTCAGAATATCTAATTGTGGATTCTTTCTCAGTATACGTACAATCAGTAATCTCATTTTAGAAATAAGTAACTGTAAAAAATACTAAGCCCTTATTTAAACTGGGCTAGGCCCGTAGTGTCCCGTGTTGGTCCGGGACACAAAAAGAATGTACCCACTGCTTTTCTTGCCTAGCATGTAGCATGTCGTAAAAGGCGACTAAGGGCGTATTGGGTACTGGGTCTGCGATTGTGTAGGCGATGAGTTAGCCACTTGTTACTAGTCTTTCGCGATTTTTCATCTGACCAAACCCAATTTTTGTATGGCTAAATGTGGTCTTAAGGAACACAGTGTTCCTTGGACTCTGCCTACCCCTTCGGGGATTGCAGGCGTGACTGTATATATAGACCACATGCATTTCAATCACCGCTATCGATATTTTCAATCCAATGTTAAATGAAAATGTATTTGATTTTACATAGGTTTTCGCATATCAGTTAAAAACATTTTAAAAAGCTATCAGACGTGATTGTGAATTTCTATTGATAGCGAGTGGGTGAGCGTGATAGTGGACTGTATGGGTGTGGATGGAAACAGAAGCCAATTAAAGCATAATTATAGGTATGTCAGCCTCATACAAATATAAGCCTCAGCCTATATACAAATATAAAAGTGACGAGCCTTGCGGCCAGTCGCCAACACCTTTATACATGTTCCATTTAGCGATAACATTAGCGGCTTTTGAAAGGCATTTTTTTGGTGCTACAGGCCATCTCAGGATATCATAATACTAAATTCTTCAAACATTGTCCTTAAAATATTACAATAGGCTAGTTGACTTACAGCTCATATCAAAGGTAATGAAAATAATGTTTAATTCACATACTCGTAGTATTTAGTACAAGGGTCCGAAATAGACCAAGTTCAATAAATATAAATGAGGAATTGCTGTAGAAATTCAATTTAAACATGCTTTCCCTACCAAAAACGATATCCGCCATGTTTGTGAAATTAGTGAAGTAACGCATCATGTAAACAATTACTACGCATGGTCAAAATCCGCCAAACGCCAGTCGCAACCAATCAAGAATATCTGTCAACTATGTCAACCTGTATCACGCATGCGTATTGAATTGTTTACCAATATCGTGACTTTACGACACAGATAATTCATAGACTATCATGACCGAAGGCGTTTTTGACAGTAAAGCAAAAACGTTTTTTAAAAATTAAATATTATTGTGTTAAAGGCCTCAAACAAAAAAAAATTTTATGGTGATGTCTAACAGTAATAAATCATCTGCCTCAATAAAAAAGGGTCAAATAGCCTATTGTTTTATATCGAAAAATGTCTCTTCATGTTTTATTGCTACGACGTAGCATCGTAGATACTGGTAGCATGGTAATTACAGTATAATACGTCTTAATTCAACAAATCCGTGCTTTATCAATGGATTCTTTACAATATATTAGCAACATCAACAAACAACGTTATAAAATTTTATCAAATAAAAAGGCGAATTTTTTTTCTTACTTTAAACGATTTACACTCTGTAACTGTCAAATCTTTGACAAGTTTGTAGTTAGTAGTGTTCACTAAATTCCAACCTAATGTATATTCGGCTAATAATAGAAAAATATGCGATTGACTTTGTGGAAAAAATGTTCTGTAAACAATTTTATTATTGGGTTTTGTTTGTGTTTGCCCATTCTTTGTTGTTTATTAGATAGATCAAATAATAGCTAGCTATTGCCAAAGTTTATTTCACAGCTCGCAATAGATTGCGTTGAGCATTATCCTTATAGTATGATCAATGATAATATTACCTTAAGGTATTAGAGAGCTCCACTTTTTGCCATATGGCATATCCGATAGTTTTCTTTTTTCAGCTGCGTATATTAGAGTAACGTTACTATGGTGTCGGACAAGTGATCAATATTAAGACCATGGACGATTCAATTATTATAAACTAGAGCAGGCACCAAATGTAGTTGAGCGTGCAACTCAGAAAAGCGTGCGGATTTTTTTTTTATTTATTAGCAATTGGATACAAGTCCTTATGCCTAACTTATTTACATTACAGTATTCTCTAATTTACAAACTACAATTTTCCTACGCTAGAAGTTACAAAATATATGTCTAATATATAAACTGTTACATAAAAGTTTTCTTAACTGAGTTGGCACTTCACAATTAATATCATCACTGACACTTTGAACTTCAGATGCAAAAATTAACCGTTGGGCATTGAACTTTTGACATTTCATTAATATGTGTTCTAGATCACCGACTTCGTTGCTGGTACAAAATTCGCACAATGCTGAATTTACTAGGCGTAATCTCGCAAGGTGGGCTGGTGTTCTGCAATGGCCAAATCTCAATTTAATATATTTATCGAAGTGATAAGATTCCTTGAATCTGCCTTGATATTCCTTATATGGTACCATGGTCTTTGCGGCGGGGTAATCTGTATAGAAGCGTGCGGATTATGATACTAAATGTTTCCAGGAGTTTTCTTGGTTCATTTTTTATTCGATCCTCTTGAGATCCGAAGCCCAATAAAAATTACTATAGCGTTAACGCATTGGGCCAGCGTGGTGGTGTTACTGCCCATACTCCCCATGTGTTTCATGACTGCTAGGCACAGGCCATGAGGAAGGCCTGTGCCTAGCAGTGGGATGTATATAGGCTGAGGACATAGCGTTAACGATATAGTAACTTTCAACGATGTAGCACACATTAGTTATAGGAAGGTGGTTCCAGGATCTATAACTTCTATGTTTAATAAAGAATCACACTGAACGGATAAAAATTTGGAACTAGGCGCAATAGTTACTATTATTCAACGATGCAACACGCAAAGCGAAGTCAAATTATTTATTACATAATGCAATAAATAAATAAAAATAAAATTTTACAGAATGCGGTCCTCATAATTTGCACACTCCACTTCCTTTGGCGTTTGCTCTAGATTGCAAGCATAGATGCAGAACCATAGATAAACGTCAGTATATTCTATATCTATGGTTTAGAACATACATGACTGAAACTGTATGAAAGGCCCGGCGCACATTATCGGCATCGGCAAGGAAAGAAATCCTTCATCATCCCTACATGCAAGCGCACACTGTTGGCAACTATGCCTTGCTGCAACGTCCTTAGGGATGACGAAGCGTCCTTACGCATGGCGTATCGTTCAAACTTCCCCCGAGTGTTGCCTTGGCGCGGCGGGCGGCGGCGTACTGAAGGATGCCGAAGTATCCCGAAGCAACCTCAAGGCCGCCGATGCAGCAACCTCAAGCATACCGAAGCGGTGTTTTTGTTACTACGGCCATATATCATAGAAATTTCTATTTTGTTGCCATGAAATTAATATATGATGTTATTTATCACCTAAAATCCTGAGCCGTGCCGATGCCGATAATGTGCTCCGGGCTAAAAACTTGGTGTCAGCATTCATGTAAATTGGCAGCGGTTGAACTTTGGATGGAAAACAAACGATAGAGTTTTCTTAAGAATCGAAATTAAAAAATTTGTAGCCATTTATCAATTTATATAATATTGACTATTCTTTCTATCGGAATTTTCCTACTCAAAATAAATACGAATTCACTCGAAACTATACTTGATATACTTTTCTATTCCATAGAAAATCTAATACAACCAACTAATTTATTTAATGCCAACAAGTAATTCTGTAGCACCGCAAGCGCTTTCGGAGTAAGGGTATTATGCCCATTGGTATATGTATAGGTCATTTACGTTGTGTACAAAATCCATTAGACTTGTTGCGCATTTTGTTCCGTAGGGTTTACACAGTCATTTCATTACCCTTACTCTTACTAAGGAAATTAATGTAAAAGCAAATTTTGTAAATATAAAACTGCTTCAGACTTCTATTACTTTTCTTTTCATAAAAAAGTATAATTTAATTCAAATAAATAAGTAGTTAACAAATCAGGAAAATATCAAAGACCGTGATTGCGGCTGAGAAGCTGCGAAGTTATTGGACACCTATGTCTAGCAGTGGACGAGATTTTTTTTTTAAATTCACTTATCCTGAAGAATCGGGGACGTTCTAAAGGAGGGCAAGGTTAAATTCTTCTTTTCACGGTTCACTTAAGTGGTATTCGGTGTTTTCAATTTGAAGAGGTGGACTGCGGGTAAGAAGCGCACCAACTAAAGGGTATCAGGGTCGAGGAAGAAAAAAGAATTCACCAGGATCGTAGAAAAACATAGCCGTAATCATTTCCTCGCTCTCAGCCTATATACGTTCCATTGCTGGGCACAGGCGAAAAGCACACGAGGCGTACGGGCCATGACACTATCGCACTGGCCCGATAGGAGTTGGTGGGTAGTGGTAGATTGAGTCACGAAGAGGTCCCATCCAAGGATAATCATCACTTCTATTGAAAAAAGGTGTGATCGTCTGTGTCATCTTTCAACTTAGAGACGCTGCTAGACATAAGCCATTTCTAAGGAGGTCTATATTGATCAGTCCTTCGCTTTCCCCTATTTCACTTGATCGTCGGCCCATCTCGAAAGCCTTCAGTCCCAACGTCTGTCAGCTCTACGAGTAATTGTATGTGCGTCGGGATACTACTTTTCGCATATGGTTGAGCGAAACGATGACTGATTCATGCATCATGCCTGTGAACCAGGTGACACTGTGTCGGTGCCTTTTTTTGACCCGGGTAATTGCCAACCCATACCCGACCCTCAGGAGAAGGAAGGGTTAAGTGGGGCTCGAACCCACTAACCCCCCTGGGAGCAATTCCTCCTCCGCGCATATACCGGCATCGGGATGTCATGTAGGCGCCAATGCCAGATGCGACCAGGCTTTTACGCCCTCAGCCAGCTTGTCCCTGGAGGGGGAGGAACTGTGTCGGTGCCTGGTCGACTAATGCAATGCTTATCCAATTATTTTCATTATAACTAGACTAATTTTTATTCTGGATTAAGTATAAGGGATAAATAAAGACAAAAAGGGGGATGAAACTTGCTGAAGAGGTTTTTTGCTCGTCCATAACAAGAAAACTCGATTTGGAAAGTCGCGTACTGTCTCGCTCTATTTTCCAGCAATAAAAAGGGACAGGTATAAAGATTCCGGGATTCCTTTGATTTACGAACGTTGAGAATTTGGTGCTGATCGTTTACGAATGGATGTAAGGAACTAATTATGTCACTCATAATTGTTAATTAATTAAAAAAAAATAGCTTTTGACTATGTAAAAGTTATCGGTTTCATAATATTACAAGAGTTACATGCAAAGACATTGTTTTTTAAATACCTACTTGTAATAGCAAGTATGTGTGTTGTAAATCGATATCAAGTGCTCATGTCCGGATGAGGCGTGGCGGGGGAGAGCCGCTGACGTCACGAGGCGTGGCGGGGGAGGGGCGATGGCGTCACGAGGTGTGACGTCACCGTGACGCGCGCGACCTACTTACGAAAGCTTTCGGATATCGAACCTTTTTGTTTGTTTTTTTCACCGTTGCGATTTTCATTGTTTCTACATGGAAACAATCATAACTTAGAAGAAATAGCTTTATAATATTTGTAAAAGAATTTTATATACCTACTTAGGTGCTGTCGAGGACGTTCATTGTCCAACAAAACCTAATTAAATTTGCTTCAGGAAGCGTTATTTAAAAGAGTAATGAAGTAAAACAGTAATTTATAATTTAAATGAAATTATTTACGAAACTTTTTAAAGACAAACTATTGACGTTAACTACCTTATTTACTTTAAATAACGCTGCCTAATAAAGCTCAACCAGTCGATCCCGAACTTTAACGGCTGACGGCCATGGGACTTTTAAAATTCTCTTTGATACGATGTAAAGCTTTTACAGTATGAAACGTAGTACTTTTTTAATAATTCCTGAGTACATCCTTTACAAATTATAGAAGCTTTGTGAATAGGCAAAAAAATCGTTAATATAATCATGAAAACATTATTTAAAAAACAAAACTCACAAAGAAAAACATATCAGCATAAAGTCTCATTGCAAAAACAAAAAAAAAAACTATACCATACACACTCTAGACATATTTATTTGTCTCGTAAGTTAGAGAAAAGGAAAACTCGTTAGACTGACCCGAACCCAATTTATATTTATTATATTGTCCACAAAATATTAGGAAACGGGCAGTACAACCAACAATATGTTAATATTTACTCAAACAAGCAAACGTTAGCAAAAAATCCATATTATTAATCTTTTTAAATGATTGTTAAAATAAATATTACAAAAATAACCTTTTTGCATCTTCTGAAGGCAAGTACCTGTAGAAAGGGAATAATTTATTATTAAATTGAGTGTAATAGCCGTAAAACTACATAAAAGAGATTTCTTTTCATGAGAGCATTAAATGAAAAAAAAAACAGTTACTTTAAGCCGAGTGAACACGAAATATATGTATTTATTATCGTTATAATAATTAGATAAAAGAAAAAAATTTTGAACCGCCTCTCTTGTCTAGTGGTTGACAACACCGAATGTAGATTGGGAGGTCCATGGTTTGATTCCCCACGGGGCTGGGAGTTTTTAAGAAAGAAATTTCGATCTGCTCGGTTTGGTTGGTGGTACCCTTCTAAGCCCGCCTGGCTAGTTAGTTACCACCGTCTTAACTAAATCTGTCGATATAATAACAATGTTATAAGCTTTGTTGTGTTCCGGCAATCAGAGGTAAGATAGCCAGTTCCTCAGTTATTGAGGATTACAGGTGAAGCTCGCTTCCACCTTCGGCCTTATCGTCACTTACCATCAGGTGAGATGAAGGCAAAGAGCTTACATGTCATATAAAAAAACAATCTAAAATGTTGTATCCATATTTTTCGTGTTATCGAAATATTAGATCCTTACCTATGAAATTGGTGTTTTGTATGGAGATTTTGAGAAATTCTGCATTTTCCATACAAAAATTTTTTCAGTTTTCTTCACAACGACAAATCCAAAGATAATAATATTTGGCATCTATAATTAGACAAGCTTTAGTAATATGTGTAATATCACACTTCATAAAAATTATTTATCGTTTTTAAGTGAATGCAATAAAATGATGTATTCGGGAGGCACTTAAAAAGAGTTGTCTCCGTGTCCAATTTTAACACAATTAAACTTACAACAAACTATCAAAACAAATCAAAAGAGCTCAAAAATATAGTCTATTTTTAGACGAGGTAATTATTGTTTTAGGAATACTCTGAATCTTAATAGTTACAGACAAAATACTAAGAGAGAAAAAAAACACCAATTTCATAGGTAAGGACCCAATATTTTCTTTCCAATCCCAAGTCCATGTTACACGAAAAATGTGTTTAAATTGATAACTACGTTTGCCTAAATTCGAAAGCTACAAAATTTTTGAATCACAATTCCACAAATGTTTTGAAGAATATTCAGTGTATGTTGGAACCACAGAACAATAAAAAAGGTTATTCTGTGGTAGGAACAGTTTTAAAGGAAAAATTGGAATTTTTTGTATAGCACTATTGCTGAGTTTGTTTTTTTAATAAACTAGTTTGAATAATCTCTTTTCTGCCAGTAAATTCATTTGATGAATAATAACAGTTTAAAAAAAAATACGAGTTTATATTCATAAAAATATTCGACGGATAGTAAAAAAAAATGGTTTAAGTATAGTTATTATATATTTATATCCATCATTCATCCTCAGCCTATATACGTCTCACTGCTGTGCACAGGCCTACCTCATGGAGAAACACATGAGGAGTATGGGCCGTAATACCACCACGCTGGCCCAATGCGGGTTGGTCGGTAGAAACGGTTGCAATAGCGACCGGAACAAACGACTTAACGCGCTTTCCGAAGCACGGATGACTTACAGATCACAATGTTTTGGTCACCTATCCACGGCTTGACCATGGCGAAGGTAGCTTTGTTTTCGATCGAAACCCAAAGCGTACTAACCACTACGCCATCACCGAGCTCCTCTAAAATTTTTATATAATCAGTGATAATATATTGTTATGACGTTTAATGTAGGTAGAATTTCATCGTTAAACTTCTAATCAGAAATAGAAGCCGTGGGTGTCATAGAAAGAGATGCGAGATATAAGAGATTATGACATACATACATATATATCATCACGTCTCTTTTCCCCAAAGGGGTCGGCAGATGTGTTAAACAGGTGGCCTGTTGCCATGCACCGGGCACAATGTGAATTGGTGCAAATAACAGTGTTGCGGTTAATAGAAGTATGATATTCACGAAAGTATCAAAACTTATATGTACAAGCCAAAATGGAGCATTACGCTATGACTTTAAAGTTGACATTCAAAAGAAAATTTTTAAAGCGTACTCTATATTATTATGTGAACCGTTTGTTTATTAGATGATATTGAAATAGTGTGAAACTTGCACGTGTTTTGGATTTAAGAGCCCTTTCACCGATCGTAAGCGCTCGACTTTAGGTTTTTAACGTTTTAAGTTTGTGTGCATATTTGACAGCGTAAGTGAGATATAGTCTACGATATCATCTTGATTCTTTAAGTAGGATTTTTTTTTGTAATTTGGTTAGTACATTTTTAATGTTTTACCTACCTACTGCCCATATTTCATGATGCGGCCGCGTGGACGGGTGACACAGGTCTTACCTTGATGAGCGCTCGCGCAATACTGAAGAGCGCATAGCTTCGATGCGGAATATATAGTATTTTTAATAATTCATTATAATTACGATTTACAAATTAAAAATAAATTTTAATATACCAAAATATTCCCTGTAAATTAAAGTTTCATAAAATATAAATTTATTTGGTTTAATTGTAGTTATTTGGCTGTTAATGGACGCTGATTCAAGATGTTTTTTGTCTGAAATAGGCTTTCCTCGCGATTTTTTTCACGTAGAATGAACGAATTTTAATAAATTCTGTTACCAGATATAACTAGTAAAGTATGCATTATATCTTGAGTATTTTTTTTAAATTACTAGAATTGGTTGTATGGTGTGAATTACGGAGTCAAACTTCCATCGACACCAAATTTGCTTGCGATGTAAGTTTGTAAAATATTTATTATAAATTATTTGAATATAAAAATAAAAAAATATGACCAGACATAACAAGAACAAGAAAGGGACTATCGTTTTTTATATCTTGAAAAATTCAATATTGCACAGTTTCTTTGAAAATGAGCATGAAAAAATTGAAATTTGCGCCATTCTGCGCAAATTATGTCAATAAGCTCTTAAGTCTCGTGACTAAAGCTTTGAAACATCAAATTATTCATTACTACCGAGCAGCTCAGTGGCGTAGTGATTAGTACGCTTTCGATTAAAAACAAAGCTACCTTCGCCATGGTCAGGCCGTGGATGGGTGTCCAAAACTTTATGATCTCGAGCTCCTCCGTGCTTCGGATGGCACGTTAAGCCGTTGGTCCCGGTCGCTATTGCGACTTTTTCTACCTACCAACCTGCATTGGGCTAGCGTGGTGGTGTTACGGCCGTGGTCATGTGTTTCTCCATGAGGAAGGCCTGTGCCCAGCATTGGGACGTATATAGGCTGAGGGGGAGGAGGGGCCAAAGCGTCACTACGCCACCGAGGTCCTCAGTCTTGCACCAATATTCTTGTTATCTGGTGTGCCATGTCTTAGTCTTACGGTGAACTGTGCATGACACCAGATTTGGTCCGTTTTTCAGGCGAAACACTGGTATTTACATTTCCATCAGTATACTTAGAATCCATTAAGCCTACCTACAAATGAATGTTTTTTTCATTTATAATTTTAAGGGAGAAGAAAAATTTTTAATAACTCTCATGCACTAGGGTAGACGCGGGTCTGTCCTCTGCTGTAAGAGCATATCATTCAGGTCTTCGATAGTCTCAGCCTGAGACTTTCATCGGCAAAACAGTCGGCGAGTAGCCGATGATGTTGATATCAAAACCTTTCCAGCCCAGAAGCTTCTAGATATCTTCCAACGTAGCAGCAAATCGTTTCGGAGGGAACATCTTCCTGTTTCACTCCTGGCTGCAGTTGGATAGGATTAGCGCTCCCGTTCTGTACTCGGACCGACAAGGTGGCATTTTGGTATAGGTACCTTCATCATGAACCCGTGTTCGTCCACTGCTGTATATAAGTCTTCCCTGATGTACACCATTGCTCTCTATCTGCGGTCTTTCTCATCCAGTCATGGGTGACGAGAAGACATCACGAAAGCTTACGAAATCTTCCCAGCCTAACGGAATTCATCTGATAGCTTCTCTCTCGAAGTAGCTCTTGTCTAACTAGATCGTTTGTTCTAGGCAGATATATTCCTGGACTACATCGAAAGACACTCCATTTACTGCAAGTGGATCTATGTGCTCGCTGATCATGACCCTGCATTCATCCAAGTTAATCCGCCGACCGTCGCATTGGAAAATATCTAGGTCTTGTAAGGCAGCTGAAAACGATATCGTCTGCGAATCGAATACGTGAGATTTATTAGTCATTTATATTGATGCCACATCTCGTCCAGTTAAGGGTTCCAAAAATATCCTGCAGCGCAACGTAGAAGTATATTGGGGATATAACCTCGCCTTGACTTACATCAGGATGACAGGCTATGAACACCCATTCGAAATTACGAAGGATATACTGAAAACTGAGAAACATCTCAAATTCCCAATACATTGGTATTGGGAATCGGCCAATCAACTTATCGCCTCTGGAAGAATTCGAGGATATCAGAACTAGAGACTATATTAATCGGTCGTCTGAATAACCTGCTTTATTGTATGTATGATGTGGTCTATAATTTCGTCTATAAACCTCCGTCATATGGCGAGTTAAAGTGGCTCTAGAATCCCTCTTGTTTGGTACAAGACTGCAGCCCTAACGCAAGTAAAAAAGTTAATTTTTACAATGACATCTTAACACTTCAATCGCCGCCTGTAACACTGTGTTTCAATAAAACGTTTTTCAGCACATTGCAGTGTAATGCGCTTTATTGCAAGAATTATAGTAAAAAAACATAGGCTTCAAATTTTTCCAAATGACTCTATTTCCAAATACCAAAATATACGCGACATCGCGAACGGAACGCAAGTCAAATTTAAAAATGTTCTAGCCCTTCTAAAAGATCGTATATAATGCGCGTGAGTGTAGTGTCCGTTTATTTCAGTGCGAGATGGCGGTGTTTGTCACTGGTCCTAATTATAGCCGGTCTACTGCCCCCTGAGTCAGACGTGGTCTGCCCCGAATTACTCGACAAGCATGTAAACAATGAGGGTAGCTACTCGTACAATATAGACTCAGGGCTAATTTCGATATAATACGTTGTTAAATTCATATTTTCTAAATAAAATTCCTTTTTCGGGATTGTATGGTGATGACTATATTTCTGACTAGCTGTTGCCCGCAACTTCATCCGCGATTACTATGTTTTTTTAACTATCCCACGGGAACCCTTTAATTTTCTGTAATAAATAGTATCTAAGATGTTGTCCAGGGATATAAGGTATCACCATGCAAAAATTCAATGAAATAGGTCCAGCCTGACTTGGTTTCAAGCATTTTTTTTCTATGTACAGACATTCGACCTATACAGTTTTATTAGTTGTACAGATAAGGCATTAGGCAGCGGTGTACATATCATTAATTAATTGTAAATTTATTGCCAAATTTAGCATTTTAATATTTGTCGTTTTAAAGTTTTTTTTATTATTTTCCGCCTTTTCAATTAATTTTTCATATTGAATTGTAATTTTTTATTGTTTTGCTTTTGCTTGGAGGCGCTTTAGGGAAACCTGTAAGCCTTCAAGCAGTGTGAAAAATAAATAAATAAATCTGAAAAATTTTATTAATCTTGTTATGTTACATAGTTTGTATGCAACTTTAGATTAAATTTTTTTTCTTTACTACAAGTATAAGCGGTCAGTTAAAAATACAGTGACACAGTTACCCTTTTAACACCCGATGTACCCGCTTTGATGCGCCGCCAACGCCGATTGACCGATGCCGATGAGCTGAATGAAACCGATTGGAATCATTGGATCCCGCTGCCGAGTGATTCGACCAACCGATTGATATATTCTTGGCACGAGATGTATTTGAATAGAAAAACGTTATTTGATGACCTCTGTGGTCGAGTGGTCGGTACGCCGGTCTCAAGGTGTCGCCATCTCGAGAGGTCCTGGGTTCGATCCCCAGTGGAGGCAAGTGTCTGGGTGATGAATTTTAAATTTTTCAGACATTTGTTCTCCAGTTTTGGATGTTCATTATATATGTATATTCAGAATAATTATGTGTATTTATCTATTAAATGTATATTTATCCGTCATCTAGTATCCGTAACAGAAGCAGCATTTAGTTGCTTTTAATGGGACTAGTTGATAGGTGTGAAAGTCTGAGGATATTTTATTTATTTATATTGGAAATTTTGTTTTTTCGCATCCAGCTCGAGTGGACCGGAGAGAGAAAGTCCTCGGACACAAAATTACTCCATGCATTTTTCCTTCCCCAACTAGCAAAGTGGTCAAAAAGGGATTAGTTATAGCACTCAAGATCAAATAAATATCGAATAATTGTTATCTAGTTACCAACATGTGAAATAAGAGCGCTTATTGTTACACTTTAGATTTTTTTTTTGTGTTAGGGTTCTACATTCGAAAACATAGATACTTATTCATGCACAGTGCCGGATTAACCCATAAGCAAATTAAGCAATTGCTTAGGGCATACGATCTGGGGGCAGAAACAGCACAAAATAATATTAGGTCCTTACCTATGAAATTGATGTTTTGTATGGAGATTTTGGGGAATTCTGCATTTTCCATACTAAAATTTTTCCAGTTTTTTTGACAACGACAAATCCAAAGATAATAATATTTGGCATCTATCATTAGACAAGCTTTAGTAATATGTGTAATATCACACTTCATAAAAATTATTTATCGTTTTTAAGTGAATGCAAATAAAATGATGTATTCGGGAGGCACTTAAAAAGAGTTGTCTCCGTGTCCAATTTTAACACAATTAAACTTACAACAAATTATCAAAACAAATCAAAAGAGCTCAAAAATATAGTCTATTATTAGACGAGGTAATTATTTTTTAGGAATACTCTGAATCTTAATAGTTACAGACAAAATACTAAAAAAAAAACACCAATTTCATAGGTAAGGACCCAATATATTTAATTTGCTTTCACATGCCAATTCTGCTTATTTACAGTATTTCAATGGTCAAAATGTAAAGTAAATTGCTTTTAAGATTACGAAATGCTAAAAATTGCATTATAGAGAGACTATTTCCACTATAATGCTTTATAAAAGCTGAATAAAATTGATTATGAGACTACGAAATGTCAAAATTTTGACCATCGAGATCCTATTGCCATCCTTTTGTGCCATTTGTAGATTAGCAGACTCAGGGCCCGGAACACTGTTTTGGTGAGCATTGCTTACGGCATCAAGTAGTCTAAAATCGGCCTTGCTTATGCATACATAAGGTCACGCCTTTTTCCCACAGGGGTAGGCAGAGATTACTTCTTTCCAGAAGGCCTAGCACGGGCAGGAGAGAAAAAGTCCCCAGAGACAAAAATCGTCATTGCCTCTCGCTTCTTCGTTCGCGGAAGCGAGAGGCAATGAGTAATTTTGTCTCCGGGGACTTTTTCTCTCCGGCACGTGCTAGGCCTACAGTTGTTACGATCCTTACATATTGCTTTTGATTCATCATCTCTCATCACATCACACCTGCTCGGCGATTTCGGGTTCATTTGACCTGGCCCTTCTCAAGAACGTCTCTGATTTGGTCCACGTACACCCGATTCATATACCTATTCTTTTAGTCGATATACTTTCATCCATCCTTTCTACTTACTAACTTTTTACTTAACGATAACTGATGTGAAATTCAAACACATTAGAAAATTTTCATTTAAAAGAATAACTTAATATAATAACTTAGAATAAAAAAGAATAACATTAGAAATCCTAAATCGCTGGCTCGAATGCGAGGGACGCAGGTTCAATGACTCTTATATTAAACATTATCTGAAAATAAAGAAATTTTGTTTCAGAGCAATTATTAATATTCATTAATTTTCGTTCTAACTAATTATAACAAATCATGTCATGTTATTCACTTTAAATCTAATTTTTATGGTAATGTGCGAGTAACTGGCAATCAATGTCATAGACTCCGTGAACAATAGCTGCCAATGAGACGACACGTTACCATAAACAATGAAAGAAAAGGACATGGACAAGCGTGACGTAGTGCGTGCGTCAGGCTGTGTTGCTATTGTTATAATACATTTTTTTATTATTAATATAGTTTTTATTGAACTAGTGCGATAAAAGTACGTGGTAAATCATTTTTAAACTTCATTTGTTGTGTAAATATTTTGCTGAAGTAATGCATTATTTTAATATTCCCTCTATAATTAATAGACAAAGCAGGATCAATCAAATCCCAGACTCACAGATAAGTAAACTATTAAATAGATCTAAGTAGGGTAACCATGGGGCAATCAGAGTGCCGTCGTTTTCGCCATCTTGGGTGGACGCTATTTTTTTCATACAAAATTCAATGATTTTGTATGAAAAAAAATCTGTAAATTTTAATGAAATATATTGCAACTCCTCTACTGCATATCGATAAAGCTAGGCGCGAAGATGTGGTAAGTATTGTTGGGAGAGTTTCGCGCCACTACACTTTATGGTACTAAACTTAACTCTATGATACTAGAGGTGGATGCACGATAAAAATTTCATCTTTTGCGCCCTCCCGCGCGTCAGCTGAAACACTCGTGACCCAAATACAAGATCAATTACGAAACAATTTCTAACCATTGTAAATAAGTAACTTTAACACGTCCGCCATCGTGAAATCGGGCCAAAAAAACTCTACAATTTTTAATTACAATAAACAAAAGCTTCTCACTTGCCAGCAGTGCGACGAAAAATTTTAGTCATTTTTATTAAAATTTATTAGCTTTTGCCCGCGACTTCGTTCGCGTAGAATAGTTACTTTAGGACAGTGTGATGGTATGTAGCCTATAGCATTCCTCAATAAATAGGCTATTCAACAAAGAATGATTTTTTTCACATTGGAACAGTAGCCTCAATTGGTGGAATTAAAAATTTACTCCTACTCCATTATTTAATAAATAAATAAATATCTTCAAACATTCACACCTATCAACTAGCCCCATTTTAAGCAACTAATGCTGCTTGTGTGTTATTAGAAGCAAAGTTCATAGTGGCGAAATTTTCCTGGGAGGCCTTATTTAAAATTTTTTACATTGACCCGCATGGCACCCGTCCCCATGGGAATATCGGGATAAAAGATAGCCTATATCCTTTCTTAGGCTCTATACTACCTGTGTACCAAATTTCGGTTAAATTGTTTCAGTTGTTTTGACGTGAAGCCAGACCGACAGACAGAGTTATTTTCGCATTCATAATATTAGTATGGATTTTATTTATTTACTTCACATTCTAACCATTAAGAATACCATAAATTAATAAACAAAAGAAAGCCAGGTTGAAGCTCTCATCGCCTATGCAAGAAAAGAAAATAAAATAAAGTTCCCGCGCTATGACGTAGGCCGTGCGTCAGAGCCGTATCTAGGTCGCGGTGTAACGTAGTAATACGTCGCGCGGGGACTTTGCCCAAATTCGATACACATTGCACTCAGCATAAAATTATTCAAACTCTTTAGTCTGTACTCTTTTGTTTTCTTTTTTTTAATGTATCACACTTTTGGTTTGTACACCAACACGCCATATTTTAAAAGTTGTACTAAAAATGCACCTGTTTTAGGTTTATAGTCATTAATTTCTTAAAACAGTAAAGTACAAGATATTTATTATGAATACCTATATGATTCTATACACGGCGATTATTACAAAAAGCTTTTTCAAAAGTTGGAACTATTAATTAAATTCGTATTAGAACCATGATACTGACGTTAATTACTTACAAGTATTTAAATTGAAGCCACTTAATATAGTTAACATTAAAAAGGTTTATTGTAAAGATATTATCCGTTTTGTTGTGTTAAAACAGTTTCAATGTGGGTGCGAAATTAGATCGATTGTGACACAGTTCCTGCTTCCTGTACCTATAATCCTGTAGCTCTATCTCGTTTTATTGTACGCTACATGACAGAGATACCTACACTTCATAGAATTGAACACTTTTATATTACGACTTTTTCTGTGGCTTTTTTGATACGTACAGGGCCGTACGTAGTAGGAACTGTGCCTTATTCATATATTTTTATTTAAGGCTAGCTGTTGCTAGACTTCGTCCGCGGTTACTATGGTTTTTAACTATCCCATGGGAACCCTTTAATTTTCCGGAATAAAAAGTATCTAAGATGTTGACCAGGGATATAAGGTATCACCATGCAAAATTTCATTGAAATCGGTCCAGCTGTTTCGGAGATTAGCCCGTACAAACAGATAAACAGACGGAGAAAATTTAAAAAAAAAATGTTTTTTTTGTTTTTTCCCTCTTTTTACATCCCTTGACTTGATTTTATGCAGTTTTTTTTCTATGTACATTCATTCGACCTCTACAGTTTTATTATAAGTATGTATAGATTTCTAGCTAATAGAGATTGCTGTCAAATTTTTTGGAAAAATATAGTAGGCAGTTCGATTCCACCGCCTATACCACTGAATTAGAATAAAACTTATGTACAGCTCATTTTGTATATCGCTTGCCTCACATTGTGCCCGGTGCATGGCAACAGGCTCGCCACCTGTTATATTGGGACCTAACATATCTGGCCAAATGTGGGTGGTTAACACCTCTGCCTACCCCTTCGGGGAAGAAAGAGGCGTGATGATGTGGATGTAAAATAAATAACTATAACGTAATTTTACAAACTGCTCTCTTTTTACAACCAACAGATACTTAAGTAAAGTAGAAGACTCCATTTAAAATTATCAATAACTTTTGTTGAAGATTATAATTAATTATTATAATTCGTCACCGAACCTTTAAAAATAATTTGATCAAAATATCTTAACGATTCGTGAAGACAGCACTCTCTTATAAATAGTCTGCCCTAAATACTGCTCCTGGTATGTAAACAAAGTAATAATATGCTAGTCGTTGTGTCTATGTCTCGCTAGATAATAAATATAATTGTCTAATGAGCTCGGTGGCGTGCGATTGCTATGGTGGGACTGGATGGGTGACCAAACGTTGTGATATTGAGTTTCTGCATTTTTATACTTATGACCGGTAAGCTTGGCCTTCATCTCACCCAATGGTAAGTGACTATAAGGCTGAATGTGCAAGCGAGCTTCACCTGTATTCCTGAACAACTTAGGAACTGGCTATCTTGCCTCTAAATGCCGGAACAGGACAATGTTTATAACATTGTCATTATGGCGACACATTTAGGTAAGCTAGGAGCTAGCCAGGCGGACAGGCGGGCTTAGAAGCCCTACCTCCAACCAAACCGAATGGGGGATGGGGAATCGAAGCCCCAGACCCAGTTAAATGCTTTAGATTACACGTTAAGCCATCGTTTTATACTGCCATTGCAAGTTTCAACCACCAATTGATATTGGGCCAACAAGGTGTTAAGCGAATACTCCTCCTGTGCTTCTTCATGTATGGACGCCGATAATTTAACCGTAGAGAGAGTAAAGTATCATCTATTTTCTTCTCACACACATACTCACATGAGTGATGACAATTCACAAATATGTAGGTACGAGTATAACTTTGTGAGAGAATGGTCTAATCAAATGTAGGTATTACTCGTACAGATAACCAGGCGCCTAAATGTTGGAAATATGTCTGTCGTAGAATAAAATTCGATACAATACAAGAAAACTACATTTACATTGAAACTGTTTCCCGCGACTTCGTCCGCGGTTACTGGTTTTTTAACAATCCCACGGGAACCCTTTAATTTTTCAGAATAAAAAGTATCTAAGATGATGACCAGGGATATAATGTATCACCATGCAAAATTTCATTGAAATCGGTCCAGCCTTTCGGAGATTAGCCCGAACAAACAGATTAACAAAAAAAAATTTTTTTTTTGTTATTTTGGCACTTTTTACGTCCCCTAACTTGAATTTAAGCATTTTTTTCTATGTACAGACAATCGGCCACTATTGCTTTATTATTAGGTCCTTACCTATGAAATTGGTGTTTTGAATGGAGATTTTGGGGAATTCTGCATTTTCCATACTAACATTTTATCAGTTCTCTTCACAACGACAAATCCAGAGATAAGATCCAGAGAGAGATCCAGAGATAAATATTTGGCATGTATCATAAGACAAGCTTTAGTAATATGTGTAATATCACACTTCATAAAAAATATTTATCGTTTTTAAGTGAATGCAAATAAAATTATATAAATTATATTCGGGAGGCACTTAAAAAGAGTTGTCTCCGTGTCCAATTTTAACACAATTAAACTTACAACAAATTATCAAAACAAATAAAAAGAGCTCAAAAATATAGTCTATTTTTAGACGAGGTAATTATTTTTTAGGAATACTCTTCTTAATAGTTAGAGACAAAATACTAAGACAGAATAAAAACACCAATTTCATAGGTAAGGACCCAATATATGTATAGATTAAAGTGACATGTGACAACAATTGAAAATTGAAAAGAAACAATAATATAAAAAGTGGTTTTAATTTAAATTAAATTCTTGTAATCAATGTCAGTGAAGAGGGTGGTGACACTCGATGAAGGTGTGAGATGAAGATGAAGGGCTGTGTGAATGTCTGTATTTGTGGTTAAGTAAAAGAGATATTTATTTATACTAAAGCGTCAATAATAGTTACCAGTGTTACCACACCGCGAATTTCGCGTTTTGGCAACCATCCAGTTCGTGTATGGTTTCAGAATTTTTTTGTATGTTGTTTACATCTGATAAGTAGGGTCGATGAAAACATGAAACTTTTGTGTGAATATATTTTAGCGAACTAGGTTCTAATTGTTTTCTTGTCTAGCCATTTAATTATAACCACGTTTTTTTTATTGATTCGCTTTCTTATTTGTCTTTTTGTTTGTCCTGTTGGATTTTTGTAACTCAATTTTGCGGCGCTTCCGGACTAGCTATCGGGCTGAAACGTTCGGAATAGTTTAGAATCCAGATGACACTACAATTTGCAACTATAGCCCAGTCAAATCAGGAATTTACCTGGGAATGAGAGATGATAAGCTAAAAATTTGTGTACACCTTCATTTGGGTGTTCTAAAAGTAAATAAAATCTAGTCTCAAAACTGTAATAAAATCTAATGTCTGCGTCATGAGCTAAATCTCAAAAAAAAAGTTTTCCGTGATTATCTCTATAATTCTAATTATGTTAACGTTTATCGTTGATTGTTTGACGTTGATTGGTGGTAAACCACTAATCAATAGATGGCGCTGTGCGTAGTTAAAAATAATAATATTAGATTAAAAATCTAAAAATTCCACTTTTTTTAAAAAGAGTAAAATAAACAACTTACAATCATGCGAGGCTGAACGAGGAGTCACTCAAAACGTGGGGGCTCAAAACTAATATATATTTTTTTTTATTTATTTATTTATTAGGTCTACCAACGTTTATACACACTGTTGCTTAGTTGCAAACATAACTTAAAATTTAAGTGTGATAACCAATTAAAGGTAAACACCACATGCAAGAAATTTATATAAATCTAATCAAATTATAAAATCTGAAGCAGTAATTGAAATTAAAAAAGGAAATGATACAAAAAACTCACAGAGAAAAAAAAAACAGACGAGAAAGAATCTAGTGCAGTCCCTGTGACACTTTTATAGTTGGCATACTAATTAATTCAAAGAAAGAAAGAAATAAGTCTTTATTCAGTTAGGTAATTTATCTTAGGTTGTCACTTCATAGTATAGTTACCTTTCACTATGTTGAAACATGAGATGAGAGTAAAGGACTGTGTAAGAGTCTGACACCGACATGCCTTCTTATGCAGATTGCTGGCTAGGAACCGAGATCGCAAAGTTCACACATCTAAAGTGGTCAATTCAAGAAAGAAAAACATTTATTGACCATATTACATTAAACAAAAAGAAGAAAAGAAAGGCACAGGATACAATAAAGTATAAACATTACATATTACACACATTAAACAAAAAGAAGAAAAGAAAGGCACAGGATACAATAAAATACTCGTATAAACATCAGGACAAATACACGTGGTAATATGGACCCGGTCTCAGTATAGAGAGAAAGATATTTTCTAACGAGTAATTAAATATAGAGCATTTAGAAAAATATCGTCCTCAGCCTATATACGTCCCACTGCTGCGCACAGGCCTCTCATGGAGAAACACATGAGGTGTATGGGCCGTAAAACCACCACGCTGGCCCGCTGGGTTGGTTGGTGGGTAGAAACAGTCGCAATAGCGACCGGGACCAACGGCTTAGCGTGCCTTCCCAAGCACGGAGGAGATCGAGATCATAATCAGAATATTTACATTTTTATGGTCATAGGAGCTTGATTTATCAGAAATTTTCCCTACATGTAAGCGTAGCTTGCAAAATTGCATGGCAATCTTAAACGATTCAAGAGAGATAAAAATATTTTCTATAATAATAATAAATAATCATTTATTTATGACCATAATTAATCCATATATATGTTAGTAAAAATTACAATTTTCTATTTTCTATATGTTAGTAACAAAGTACTTTAAAATATGTTAGTTAAATGGGTTTAACAATTTTATTTAGCAGCACGGTTCGACTCCACGACGTGACTAAGGATCGGACCGTCTAACCTGCCTGCTATGTCCACTAGGATGCCGTTCGCGCTGCCACGAACCCGACGCATAATAGACGCTATTCGCTTGCGAACAATTGAACCAAAATAATCTATTCTCGCCTGCGCGAACATCCCCGATTCACTACAGTATCGCGGCAGCCCGAACAGCATCCTAAAAGCATTGTTATACTGTACGCGCAGAGCCCTGAAGGCCCTTTGAGTATAATCAATCCACAGGCTGCAGGTGTAAAAGCTTTGGCAGTAAGCCTTAAATAATGTTAATTTAACACTTGTTGAACAACCTGCAAACCTTCGGATCAACATATTACTCCAAACCGCCAGTGCCCTACGCTCTCTCTCAATGTCCATGTCATCCTTCTG
Organism: Parapoynx stratiotata; assembly: GCA_910589355.1. Taxonomy (NCBI): domain Eukaryota; kingdom Metazoa; phylum Arthropoda; class Insecta; order Lepidoptera; family Crambidae; genus Parapoynx; species Parapoynx stratiotata. Next base: position 9,304,053 of record OU342482.1, read on the forward strand.
CGTTGCATCAACCCAGTGTCCCAGATACTAAAAGCTTGAGACCATTTTTAGTGCAGTGCCACCGAGGGTCAATGGTGGAACCTGTAAGTACTGCTTGGTACCCGCCTTAAAAATAAGTAACTCACTCTTTAAGCCATTGTATCTAAGACCGTGGGCCTCAGCTCTATTCTTCATTCTTAAAATTTGTATCTTAGCTCCATTAAAAAGAAAAAATACAAAATCCTGCATACCATAATCCGGCTTTCAAATTAGCGGCGGCTACAATGGAGACCACTTAATAAGATTAAATTCTTCGGAATTAGCTTGGGAGCAAATCCTCCTGCTAGGGGAATATTTTAAAGAAGCCAAACAAATAAAACTGAAATAAAGTGGAAAGATTTCATTCTAAACACTACAGCCATCTTGTAGGTTATTAAACATTATACCCTTTACAGACAATAATAAAAATATAAGAAATATTACCAATTACATTGGGAAATGAAAACTTACTTATTCCGTTTAGAGATTTCTTATATCAATGCAACGTGCCTTCAGAAGTGCGGAGGAACGAGATCGTAAAGTTTTTGTTACCTAGATGGGTAACTTAAGAGCTGACCATGGCGAAAGTAGCCTTGTTTTCATCAAAAACGAACCACTACCACCGAGTTTTTTAAATATATTGTAATAAATTTAAATAACCACAATTTAATGTAGGGTATATTTTGATTAGATCTGTATCTGCTTTAGGCGACAATGCCTTCGCTCGTTTAAAAACCGTTCTTGACGCCACCAACCCGTGCTTATACGATACTACAATAAAGGAAAGATTTATTACGACTCCGGAGTATGTACATAAATATAGGTGCTTACAACATGTTTAAAACGTAATTATTTTACAAAACTTTTGCTCGGAACTATGTTCGCGTGGAATGCGTAAGGGTAGACACATAAACGCAAGTTGAGGCCAGGATCTTCCAAATGGACCAGTTTTTGCTTGAATTTTAAGGCATCAAAATACGTTTTTCTTTTATTCTGAAAAAATATTGGTATTTGTATAACTGTTCTTGATTATTCTCAGGCTCAACGATAGTTGATACTTTTCTCGATTATAAAATATGCAAAGATAGGTTAAATAAACATTTGTCAAGTTTACATGAATATTATTAACAATTTAAATAAAAAAAATTGGAATTAACATTTTCTAAATTATTTCGCGGCTGGTTTATTTTGATTTGGCTTTTATTTTTTTTTCTTAACCTTAATAAATGCCAAGCACCCGCCGGGCATTATCTCGCTCGATGGTAAATATGTATTGAAATTGAAGAAATGAAAAAAAATTAGACGATGAATGAATTAATGTAATAGGTTGGGAAAATTCCGATTTAGTCAGAGACAAAGGTGCGGTTTGCGTCAATGGAGGATTATGCAGGTATATTTGGAAAATCCTCATTCGTGGCATCCGGATACATAACCCAATGATTAGGATGATGATAGATTTGATACCCATACTGAAGTTTGTGTAGTTAATTTATAATAATAATAAGCTGTTAAGTACTTCATTTATTGTAACTCTACTAGTGAAAGAAATCATAGACAATTTTCGAGTCTTAGAATTTAAGAAAGACGATTATAATAATATATCTTGTTTATAAAAATGCATTTATCTACCAAGATAAACCCAACAATATTCATGACGTATAATGCTTATATTAACACAAAGAAAGTGGATTATAGTAGGTACTACATTTTACAAAGTAAATGAGAAAAAATGGAACACCGTCCACGTCAGCTAAAAAGGTGATTAAATTAAAAACAAGACTCCCTCCAGCATAAAAGGATTACGCGGGAAAATATTATTATAAAATGGCTGCTAAAATGGCAGCATAAAGGAAATTCATGAAATTCTTTTGAAGCATAACGATGGCGTTCTGTGTTGTTTAAAACTTAATCATAATCACACATAATTCTTTATTAGATCAGTAAATTAGATTTATAGTTTATTTCTTCAAATATTATGCACTACTTGCTATATATTTTGGTTATTTAATCAGCATTATCATTGAAATTTTTACGTAGTCAACCTCCATATTTAGCGGACGCGAGACATTTATCTCAGTTAATAATGCTTTAACTGTTTAATTTTTAATTTAATTTAGAAATACGCCTTTTTATATTCCTAAAGTTAAATTCCCAATTCGAAAATATCAATCAATTTAGTTAAATGACTAATTAGAAGGAGGGGTTGACTCCCAGAGGTTAGTCAAGGCTAAATTGAAAATCTTAAAGATGGTCTAGATTTTTTTTTGAGGACCCCTTTTGGTGAATTTAAGGGTATACCAAACTTTCGGTCAAATGTAAAGTCCGTAGCGCATGAAGAAATCGTTTATTTCTTCATGCACTACGGACTGATTCAAATGAACCAGGATTATGTAATATTTTTCATTCAAATTAATAAATTAAGCATAACTCGCATATTTTAATATTTTTTACCCTTGTTTTAACTACGATAGTAACAAGAAATATCATTAGGGGGGTAGTCTCCCCGTTTGTTCGCTTTCACATTTTAAATATTTTGTTTTTAAACATTAACAAACATCTTAACAATAACATAACAAACATATGAATACAAACAAAACACAAGTTTCTTACAAAATCATACACGACTTGAATTTTACTAAGACCAAACAATAGACAGACACAGACAAACAAATCTATAAAATGTAAAAAGGTAGCCAATATTAAAACCACAAATGGCTTATGACGTTTTTAGAGCGACCGCCTAATCAGTAATGTCGTCTATATATTAGTATGCACGGCACAGCTTCAGGCTGATAGAATGCAGCACGCGTGTTAATTTACTAAGTAACGGTGGTCGAGTAACAATGTGATCCATTATTTATAAATTAAGACTTCTATTCGGGCTTTGTAACACATATAATGTTTAGACAGACCTCGCATTTTCACCTGTGGAAATCCAAGTGTTAAATTCCAAGTGAAATTTTTACATTTAAACGTGAGTTAATTATAAATATACGGGTGAAATTTTATAGGTGAAATGAGTTAGCATCTACTTACCCCTTCGGGAATATAGGAAGAATGATATTACATATTGTACATGTTTTAGAGATTTTAAATCAAATAATGTTTTATCTTAAAATAACGTGTTTTATGGAGCTATTAACGCATTAACGTAACATATTTTTTTTCCACATCTTTATAACGATTAGACATTAACTTACATACTTAATTATTTAATATTTTCTAGTGGTGAGTACTTGTTTTCACTTATAACTTTGAGCTTTACTTTAAATATCCCATAGTTTCAGTAAAGTCTAAAAATATTTATTTTATTTTTTATTTCATAAGAAAACAAACAGTATGTAATTAAGCTAAGCATGTAACAAATTCGAATTACAAAATACACAGTTAAGATGTTTTCTCATACTTATATCAAGTAACGCTTAGTATGCTTTGTGCTCTTTGAAAACACCATATTCACTTAAATAACAAGGTAAAAAAAAATTTGGTACAAAAAGAAGAGTATCTAGCTCATAACGAGAAATTACAAAATTATTCCAGTTTAAGAATCCACAGCTACGTTCAGAACCGAAAGTAGATTAAATTATTACTCAGCTAGTATAAAGGTAATATTTAGTCAAGAAACCATGTCAAACCATTTGTTAGATAAGATATCCCTAAATTTATTTGGGTTTGAGTTAAAAATATTAAGCAAAGAAGTGTCAATCGTTTCATTAAACGTTGATGTTGCGCGGTTAAAAAATGAATTTCTTCTGTATTTAGTTTCACAGAGAGGAACACTAAAGGTATGAGTTTGCCTCGAATTTTTGTTGGGAATACGGAAGTTAATCAGACACAGAAAATGTGGAGAGTCTATAGTCTATATAACTATGTAACCAGTTTTGACACTAAATAACTATTATAAGAAGGAAATGAAGTTTTTCATCTCTAAACATATTAATAATATTTATTTATTTTAATACACACTTAACACGCTAAATGCTATACACGCTAAATGGGTTATACTAAATACGAAAATAATAAAAAAACTTAACAACAAAAACAGCTTATCTCCTCGCAGAAACAAAAAAAATCCTAAATCTAACAGTAGATTTAAATATAGCAAAAATTGTTTATATTTTTGAACTCGACTGTACTTCCGAAATAACGTGATTTGACACAAATAACTGGATAAATTAATGTTGTTTCTTATTTATAGAAGACAATTTATCCTTCTCTTCAATAATACCTACACGTGATTGTAACAACATCTTTCATGCGTCGGCCGTTATAGCTTCATCATAATTGGAGCCAATTACTCGGTACCATGCTAATATGCATGTCTTATTGAGTTTTTGTGACAACTAATAACTTTATATGTGGTTGCCTCGGACAGATATTGATGAAGCGATTTTATAACGCGCGTACTCCACGTGGGAAATTGAAGACTAATGAGTGAAAGATCACCTGAATGTTAATACTTTCCCATACAGAGAATTATATTTGGACAAGTTATTATTAGTGACGTAAGTTATATTTTACGTAAGTATATTTTATTAAATAAAAAGAGGTAGATAAATACACTCAAATGTTCATTTTCCGAAATTATTTTTAGGAGCATCTTCATCATTAACCACAGCTTCTGTTAAGATGGTGGTAGCACTAGGGGTGTGAGGGGTTTTATGTTTTTCATCTGCCTCTATTCCAGCTCAGCGAAGACTTCTCTGCATTAGCTTTAGCATATTTTTATATAGCAACTTAGATACCACTAATTCAATTAAGCCTTTAATTAAATAAATTATATGCCTTACACGTATGTAGTCATCACTTAACGAAATTATAATGTGAACATTGTCGCACTTGTGGTTCATTGTCACGCAACTATGCTGAATTGCGACCATAATTCCTTTGTTTACTGCGACTGTAAGTAACGCGACACAAGTAATCTTAATTCAATTCCTCATATGACATGAGTGATATTGATGATGATTTAAATGAGAGACGAGGAAGTATGAAAGAATACTAAGTGTGGGACCTTGAATGTGGAGCTAAAGAAGGTATGGTGTTAAATATGATATAAATTTAGTGGACACTGAGCTGACGAGTGACAAAGGAGAATGTAAGAAATAAATTTTGTCGATAAAGTCGAACCAATTAGAAGAAAAACAAAATTGAAGCATTTGACAGCAATTATTGTTGATTTTATTGTTCAGATTGGTGGTGATAATGTTATACAATTTTATTTTCATTTTCTAGATGTTACACTCTTTCGAAATTGAAACGGAGAAACATAAATAATAGTTATAATTCTCGTTAATCATATTAATGTATCCATTTTAATAAATCTTGAGACAGCTAAGCTAAATTAATAGCGTCGGTTTTCACAGTCGAGTTCACCAAAGGCACGAAAACCAACAACCTGACTGAAGCTCATAATCACCACTTGAACACATAATTAAAAATTTTCTTTAAATTACCCGTTTAATCTTACGTTTTCCTAAAAAAACATCAAATTGAATTAAGTTAACAGAAAAACTATTTAAAACTTTCTAGCGCTTCAAAATGCCCGCCATTAATTCGTGCCAAAAAGTCAGTTTTTTCTTTGAAACTTTAACGGGCCAGGAGAAAAGTCCTTTAGGCTGTCTGAATTTTATATCTCAACTTTTCACTGAGAATTGTTTAGAAAGAAGTTAAGTGAAAATGGTATCAGATGTTGTCAAGAGATCTTGAGAACAAACTAATAATGATTAGATGTTTAAAATGAAACTAGCGTTTTTACTCAGCATGTAAATGTTTTTTTCGGTGTTATTATAATCTCTGCACTAAAAAGTCATTACTAAGTCTTCGTCCATAATCATAAACTTAAAAAATATTTGGTTGCAACACATCACAGCCAAGTATGCAGTTCCCTGACTACGAATGGGACAGATGGGAACTTAATTTATTCAAAATTTGTATACAGAAAGCAAAAAATTAATGTACCTCTACCATAGCTTTATGAAATATTAACCTAAATCTAGGCTAGGAGGCGTCGGCGTCGCAATCTCCCGGGCGGAAGCCTTAAGAAGGGTTGGTTACATTGCGGATAATGTCTACTTTATGATCCGTTATAGCTGATATTCTTTAGACGCTTTTAATGCCGACGACACAGTTTTTGTGCGATCGAGATTGCGGCACACAAAATATCTGTATATCGCGCAAAAGGTCCTTCGCGGATTTTTTATGTGCGGTGTGCTGATGTCTGGTCTATTTTCAAAGACTAAGGCCCGTATTACGGAACTAAACTCAAGCGTAGATCTCTGCTTGAGCACTGTTAGAGAGGGATGGCGCTATTGATCCCACACAGCGCCATCCCTTTTTAACTGCGGTCAACGCAACACGCTTGAGTTTGATTCTGTAATACGGGCCTTAAAAGTCTGTTGCGGATTATCTGTCGTCTGTGCTTCACCTTAAACTGAATTATCAGCCGTCCATCCATACTTATATTATAAATGCGAAATTAGCTCTGTTTGTCTGTCTGTCTTGCTTTCACGTCAAAACTAGGTACTGAACCAATTTAAATTTGGTACAGAGATAGTCTAGAGTCTGAGAAAGGACATAGGCTATCTTTTATCCCGATATTCCCATGGGAACGGGTGCCATACGGGTGAATGTTAAAAAATTTAAGTAAGCCTCCCAGAAAAATGAAGGACAAATTTACGCCACTATGAACTTTGCTTCTAATAATAGAGTAGGAGTAAATTTTTAATTCCACCAATATTAGAGGCTACTGTTCCAATTTGAAAAAAACTTTCAGTGTGGAATACCCTATTCCTTAAGGAAGGCTACAGGCTACATACCATAACACTATCTCAAAGTAACTATTCTACGCGGATGAAGTGGCAAAAACATAAAACCAAGAATGCTAAAATGATATAAAATATTTTTCTCAACAACACGTTAGCTGTTTCGCGCGCCATTTTAAAAACGATATATATTTTAACAGTTAAAACACGTGTACAGTTTATTGTGAATACCGCTTAGCTAGCTCAGTGGCTGTGGTATGGCAACAGGTCCACCCCTTTGGGAAAATGCGAGGGTTAACACCTCTGCTTACTATTCCGGGATATAAAGTCGTGATGATCTGTAAACCCAAGTAATTATTTTAGAAAACTTCACTATTTTAGAAGCTCAATTTGTATGGGAAACATGAAGCGCCCCTAGCGGAATGAAGAGGAAATTACGTTTCCCATAGAATTTTATATTCATAACGCAACTAATTAAGTTGAGAGTATTTTACAATAATAAATAAATAAATATCATCAGACATTCACACCTATCAACTAGCCCCATTTTAAGCAACTAATGCTGCTTGTGTTACGGACACAAGATGACGGATAAAATATTAATAAATAACTAAACGGATAAATTATTAATAAATAAATATTAAAGTCTTAATAAACCTATTTTAGTTAAAAAGTGATTTTTCACTTTCTTTCTAATTTAGATTTGTTTTTGAAAGAAGAAAACAAAACACTCTAACTAAAATAGATTTATTAAGACATTATTATTTTTATGAATAACACGGATACACTTTTTACATTTCAGTGGACATCCATATATTGACGACACAAACACATCAAAGTATTTGGAATGTTAATAAGTCGGTACATCTTGTGATCGAAATTCGACTCGTTATAAAGAAGATATTCAACGGAATTGTAACATTGTCAACTCCCTATGGATAACAAATGACAAATTACGATTGCTGGGGTTGCGTGTAGCCCCTGGTTAGTATTATTATTCCGGCACTTCACTTGGCGTATTGTGTTCACGTATTTGCTATATTTGTCCGAAAACGGCCATGTGTGGACGATTTGTAGTACGAGTATTTGCACGAATGGTACAAGCAACGCAAATAGCGAACATGCGTTTCCGTCCACTTGTCGGTTTCTGATCACAGATCAAAGGATTGTTTCAGTTTGCCTGTCTATGTGTGGATGGGTTATTTGGAATGTTTTTTTTATTTGGGCAAAGTCGGGCAACATAGCGATAACGCTACGCAAATACGCTAAGCCAAGTGACGCGCCGCCATTAGAATTGGGGCTTGAAATGTTTTATTTATAATTTTTTTTTGACCTTGGTATTTGTTGACCTTGGTATGGTGGTCAGTCATAGAATTTCGAAGGGTCGCTGTTTTGTTTTGGTACCCAGTTTCGTGTTGACACTCAACAACAATACATTTATAGATAAAGCAAGTTTAATGATTTGTATTGAAACCAAGCGTGTCAACTTTTTAACGTCTACCTTGACGGCGCAGGCGTCATTTTGAGACGGGAGATCCAAACTGATTGTAAAATACCGGTGGCGCTTCCCCTCTGCCAATTATCACACAACGAGGCATTTTCTTTAGTTTTTGCAGCCTAGTAAACAGCGGCCAAACTGCGCGTGCGCAAGCGGACACGCGCAGTACATGCATTTTTGCGTTATCTATGTAAATGTATATCTGTGTACTCAACCATCTAATTTGAATACGAATAATAGTAGTTTATGTAACTGTCACATAATAAAGATTATTAAAACACGAGCGTGGTTTTAAAAAACGAGCCTTGGCGAGTTTTTTAATAGTATCACTGTTTTGTGCGTTTCTAAGAAATATAAGTGTTGCATAATGAGTCCAACCTGTAGCATAATGGTCATTATGTTACAGTTTCCATTTTTAAAGGAGAATGGCTGAATCCTATGTGTTTTCAGTACCATACAAAAACTTGACGTTTCATGGAATGAATGCCCTAGTCTTGGCGAGTTTTTTAAAAGTATCACTGTTTTGTGCGTTTCTATGAAATATAAGTGTTGTATAATGAGTCCAACCTGTTGCATAATGGTCATTATGTTACAGTTACCATTTTTAAAGGAGCCTTGACTAGATACTCTAATTAAACCTGACAAAATATGTAATGGCAAGATATACTGAAAAGCTAGGGATAAAAAGTTGACAAAATATAAAACCTAACTTTAAAATATTTTTAAGATTCACCGACATTCAAACCTTCAAAATAAAAAAGGAGCTACTAATCAGTGGACAATGTCGTTTTTTATGAAGCTGTACTTTTATTCAAATATAAAATATTCTTAAGATAATTTGATAGATAAGCAATGGGTGGGTGGGGTCTTAGGTTGTCAGTTTTTGTAGCGCATTCTGAATACATGCATGCAACAATATTGCGTGTGTGAGTATCGGTTCGAAGGCGACGCCGGCAGGAGTTAATCAAATATTTATATTAAAACAATTATAGGTTCACACCATAGTTAATTCGTTGTATATAAAATTAATAGAAAATGTGTGTTTGTGAAGACATGTACAAAAAGGGAGGGAAAAAGAAAAGAAAGAAAGAGGGAGGGAAAAAGGGAAAAAGAAAAAAAATACATTACAAATTACATTACAAATAAAAAAAAATAAAATTACGCGTTTAGTTTTAGATATACAGGCAATAACAGTTTCGGTGCGGACACGAAGCCGGCAGGAGTTGAAAAAACGTTACATGTTATTATCATTATTTTCAGCTTTGAAGTCAATTTTTTACGTGAAAATCAACAACCTTATGACAAATTTTAAATATAATATCACACGGCTTAAAAATGAGTGATTTAAAACTCAAAGAGTGGTTCCCATTTCATCATTCTCCTTTCGTTTTCATCATCTGTGTTTATCATCATCATAAATGCGAAAGTAACTCTGTCTGTCCGTCTGTCGGTCTCCTTTGGGAGTCGTAAAAGGCGACTAATGGACTTAAAACTGCACAAATATCTAATAGCTTATAGCGGCGATGGGCTCACCACCTGTCACGCTGAGTGCAGTCAGTGCTTGGTGAAGCGCGGACTATGGCAGTGGACTGCTTTTGCGGTGCCTAGTCTCTGACTAACCTTAAGGGGATAATAGTCGTGATTATATGTAAATATATATACATGTATGTATGTATGTATGTACAAAAAGAATTTTTCCATAGAAGAATGAACGCCCGTTCGGCGGTTCTTATATTAATGCCGATATTTTGCCAAAATATCTGTGTTCATTCTATTTGTTTTCCTATTGCTATAGAAACATATAACCAATTAAGATCAAGTTTTTCTATTCTCAGAATCTATTTGTGGAGTCTAATTACGACTCTTTGTTTTTGCTGCTCTCCGTTTCACCAAAACAAATGTTGGGGTATTGAAAATGGATGAATTAGAGGGATAAAGCGGCGAAAAAGATTTGTTTTTTATAAACATGACCATTATTATCGTGCTATATGATGGGAAAAGAGATTGGTACAGATATACATTTACTTAGATAAAGTTGAAACGCAAGTATAACATGCAAATCATTATACTTGCGTTTCAACTTTTTAACGTCTTCTGTGTCACACAAGAATTTTGTACTGTATGATGGATGCCAAACTCCCATACAATAGCATGAGGCAATGATCTCGATCAGTAGGTGTTCTCTCTCATTCTATCACTTAAATGAATGAGTTTGTCACTTCGTAGTAAAGCTTTCTATTACTACTAATGACGTCACACAAAAAAAATCACACAAATTTCTCAAACAAATACTCTCATTTAATATATGATTTTTGACTCACCTGTGAAATGATAAGGTACATCCAGGATATCACTCACTTACACAACATAAAATAACACACGTCATCACCGGTTTTACATTTTTTTTATTTAAAATATTGAATTACAAAAATTTGTAACAATTTTCAGTCTGGGTGTCAAAATGGCGTAAATATGACAGGTGAGACAGAAACTATGGATAGAAAGAGAGGAAGAGGATATCCCACGGATAGCCTTGATTCATAAATAGTGATAGAATGAGAGGGAACACCTACTGATCGAGACAGAACATTGCCTCAAGCTATTGTATGGGAGTTTGGCATCCATGTCACAGCCGTAATTTTGACACGGAGCTTCTAACTGATTGAAAGATACCGATGCAGCCGATGCCTCCGCCGATTATCACACAACGAGGCATTTTTTTTAGTATTTGTAGAAATTTGGACCCCCGCTCAGGCTACCTACTTAGCAGCGGCCAACCCCGACGTTCGGTTGGTGTTTAACGGACACGCCCAGTACATGCATTTCCGCCATGTAAATGTATAATATATCTGTCTGTGGGTTCAATCCACACCTCAAATCTAAATATGTCTGGCAACTTGGTTGCCCTGTGTTGCTTAGGGACTTCAACATTTCGGCGATATGTAAATGTTAACACGCCTGCCGTCGGATATACCTACATATGCGTCGAGATTAGTAGCCCTTTTTTTTTAACGATGGAAAATGCGTTACGCATACCCTACGTCTGGGGAACGTAGGGTTATGTGGGACTCAGGTTAGTAACCCTAGTGTATATTTTAGTTAAATTAAATATTTAATAATAACTGAATAATAATATCTTAATTTTTCGTTTTATATATTTTTGTATTTAAATAGTAATAAATCTTGATGAATAATTTAATTACAATTTATCACAGTGTGAACCTCTCCATCGTTGTTGTGCCCGACAGGGTTCATGGTGATCCAAATTATATTTTGTAAGACCTTCGTACGCACTATGAAATGTAATAAATGATTGAGTATTGAAAAAAACTTCAGGTTTATTTGGGTTAAGAATGTCCATTTCTATGGGGCACGTAAAGAGCGTCCCTAGCGAGAAGTACTTAAAGTCACGTTTCTCATAAAAATCGCCAATCTTAACGTTACTAAAAAAGTAAAGTTATTTACAATAATAACATAAACCACGGGACCAGCGATTGAGATAAAAATTACAAGAATTTCAATCGAGAGGAGAGTTTAAATTGTCATGAGCGTGGAATCCAGTGATTAACAAGTGTACGCCGCGGACTGTACCTTTACAAACAGACCCAGATATTGTTAGTGTGGTATGCCGAAGTGATTGCAATATTAATAATGTGTGGGTAGAAGAAGAATCAGAGGCCCGCCCGAGCAGACAACGCCGCCCGCCGCGCGCCAGTCAGCTCGTACCCACGGTTGGTGTAACCCAACCGAAACGTCGTGCAGTCAGTAGTATCTATATACTACATAATGTACGCCGCGTATAGTCCCTTTAGTATAACTTTTATATACAATGCAACGCGAAACTTTAATCTTATATAAACTTGTACTTTTCGAATAGCCCTTCTGTCTGTACAGGGGTACAGACAGGCTATTCGAAAAGTACATGACAAGCGATTCACGCAATACTTAGCGTCCGCTTATTCATTTTGTCTATTCCGCATTACGGGCGTAGTATTTTGTAGAGTCGACGAAGTTAAGCCGATCATTCGGGTGTTTTCGAATCATAATTTCAGAGAAACATTGCGTGGTAGACCTTCGGAAACGTGAACTTTTTCTGGATATAGTTATTTACTGTGCATTAAGAGATAACTAAACTTTTATTTAAAACAGGTGATCACATAAGAAGAAAAGAATTAGATAATGTGCAATGGTACCAGCTTGAAAATTTCCAAGTATTCAGAATTTTAACCTTTCAGTAAGTTTTCATGATCACTGTGATGCTTTGTTAGCATTTAAAAGTGATTTTCTTAGATTGATCGATGGACGATCCCAGGTCCCACTCCTACTAATGTAAAAAGGTACGATCCATACGAAGATAAAGTGCCAAGAGGTGTCAGTTAGGGTCGACGGCAGAAGATTATGTTATTAAACTATTTATACGAAAGTGTTCGCTTGCCTTATATTCCCTCTGTTACATGGGGATTTAGTATATTAGGCGAAAGGGCGTTAACACTTCTGTCTTCCTCTTTAGGGATTTGGCGGGATGATAGAAAATGTGTGTGGGTTTTGTATTGAGGAATTTGTAAAGTTCTACATTTTAAAAAACTTTTCAAGATCTTAAGCGATCTTTCTCCAGCCAATGTAAGATCCACATTTACATAATATATAAAATCACAGAATTTTACACAATTTACATTTTTTTACAAACATTTTACATTTTACAAATTTTGGTAGAGTTTTGGTCTTGGGCGAAAAGCTCACAAAAATGAATTTTATTTTATTTTCAATGAGGTAAATTTTGGGTTTTCAGATTTCAACGCTTTAAGAAGTTAGTTATAATTCCCATTGTTTTCGTCGTTTATTTCGACATCAAGTAAAAGTAAACAATTTAAGTAGAACAAAGCAACAATTCTTCCATATTTTTTCAGGCGAGCCGTGTGGTAGCGGCTCATTAAGAGAATGCTACCAACCCATCTCTTCCCGTGGGTGTCGTAAAAGGTGACTAATGGACTTAGAACTGCACAACCGTCCAATAGCTTATAGCGGCGACTGGCGCACCACCTGTCAGCTTAGCACATGTGCAGTCACTGCTTTGTAAAGCGCGGACTATGGCAATGGACTGCTTTTGCGGTGCCTTTGCCTAGTCCCTGACTAACCTTTAGGGGATAATAGTCGTGATTATATGTATGTTTTTCAGGCAAACGTAGGCTTTAGTACACTTAAAAGAGGGCTGGTTATACAATATATATTTAATGTGGACGTGTTTATCTAACAATTCAAAGTGTCCGAAATAATGCGGTTAATCCGAAGCCCCTCACACACCGTCATGGAGCAACAGATATTCGTGACCCCTTAGGCGTGAGTGAGACACGAGACCACAATCCGACTTATGTTTGGATCTTGGATTTTTTCTAAAATTGCTACTTGTAGGCATTAAACTTGGGTCATAATAGTTGTTAAAAAAAATGATTCTCATCTAAATTCTTTAAAAGCGTCATCGATGCCTACGCAAATTAGTGTAGATCAAAATTCAAAGATTTCATCAGATCTAAGAACATTGCTGTAATTGCGTGCTACGAAACAATAACAGGAGTAACCAATATTTATTGTAGTATTCGTTCTGTTAAAAACGTTTCCATCATTACTCATAGATAAAGTAATGCCCGTTGTTTAAAAGTAAACATTGTAGCATCGATTTGTTGAAGGTGTTAAGGATTGTTTCCACCATTAAGGGAACGTCGGGACTAGAGAATTTGAGAGAGCGTTGTCAAATTATTGATTTATTTTGATTATTTCTTGCGCTTACTCCACTAAACATTGTTGTGCATAAATAAAACGTATGACGTTCTACTCGGCCCATTTAGCGAACAATATTGTGAGACCTTCACGGCACATATCCATATTCATACTCACTCCTCGGAGTGTTGTGATAGATTGTCCTTGTCCTTGTGTGCTTGCCCAGAGCTGCACGAGTTGCCCATCGTCGGGCCTATGTGTCCAGCTATAACGGCATTCGTTCACTATGCACAGAACACTAAGAGATGTGGAGGCGAGCGGTACGCCCAGATAAATTTCATTTCCCGGCCCGATCGTGTCGGGCGGGTGACGCGAGCGCGGAATTACGTGTGCCCCGCGCGGAGACCGGCCGCGGAATAATCGATGCGCGCCCCGACTCGGCTCCCGCCCCCCGCTCACCGCGCCTCCCCGCGGCCCCCGCCCTCGCGCACGCTTCGTCGCCAAGCTTTCCGCGCTTCGGGCGGGAAACGCTCACATGAACAACTTTCATAATAAATACAATGATTTATTATGTAAGCTGTCGCTGATTATGTATTGTAATGTAATGAGTGCAGTTGAATAATTCATGATTGATTATAAGTTTAAATTTGGTTTATGAATAACTTCTAATATTGCGCAATTTAAATATTGTCTTTAACGAAAAAAGCTATTTCGTTACATATCCTGCTTGCTGCTCAGGACGTGATATTTAATTTTGTAGTCAGAATTAGCAAAAACAGTTCTCGTAGCTTCACTACTGTAAACAAAGTTTCATTTTAACAATTAAGTAAGTATTAGTACTAGGTAATTCTTATTTAACTTACGGTCTTTCAGTCAACATCAAATGTATCTCATTATTTTAGTACCTTGTCACATTTTCCTAGCAGACATTTAATTCGACATGGTGCATAAATGGTCTACAACTTTTGATGCTAACCGTACCTACTAGTATATTATACTTTAAATAACACTACAGTAGGCATTTAAAAATAATATTAATTCAGAGATGTAATTAATTACAGTTAAAAACAATTTTTCAGAAATTATTAAGCTGTCAGTATCCCTTCTTTTATAAGTCCATGTCAGTATCATTGTTATCGAAATATTTTGTTGACATGGCCACCGAAGGCATCAATACATATTGTTTCCTTTCGCAACTTTCCTTTCGCAACGCAATAATCATTTGATTATAAACAGCCCTCTGAAAGACGTGTCACTTCAAGAGAGTCCATAAACAAAATAAACGCAAAGAGTATAATTTCCTACGGAGACGTTAAACATAACTCCATTCCTTGCACTGGCCACCGCGACATCCAGTTCAAATTTGGAACTCTTAAAATAAAAACACGCACTTCATTTCGTTTTGTTTTAAACTGTCTATTCACAGCAAGTGGTTTGAAGTACTGTGAAAAAATATTCACTTGTAATTTGATTATTTCTTTAAAAACATAAGGGTAAATAATATTTTAAGAGTCGCCGTACAATGCCAAGATGTTTCTTACACTCTGTACGAATGGTAAAAAGCAGTTTCATACAAGAATCCTCCGTCTATTCTGCCGAATGTAAGTACTTTGTGTAATGTTAATTTCTCGGGAAAATCTTCTGTCATATGAAAGGAATCAGCTATTATCAGTTTATCTACGGATAGAAAATAAATTATCCCTTCAAACGGTATGTATTAAATTGGAAAACTTCTCTCATTTTATTGAGTTTATTCGTGGAAATGCAAAAACAAACTATAATTTAAAATTTTCAAAAGAAAGCGAATGGATAAACATTTTCCCGGAGTTTTACGAATTTGTATGAAGATTGAACAATTTATACAAACAACAACATTGGAATTATGTTAATGATTGTTTTACTAAATTGCTACGAAATAATGACGTGGAATGATTTCGAAGCAACATGTTATATACATATTTTACTTCGAAGCAGAATTATGGAAGAAAGGGGTATAAATCTATTCGTAAATTGAACCAATAAAAAACTATTTCCACTATTTGGACGACTTCCGTGACTGTGGAGTAGGTTGGACGTTGGTTTCAAGGTGTGTCTGCGGTTCTGGGTTCAAGTCCCGATGGGGGCCATCATATGTTGTGTTGTGATAACTAAATTTTTGTTCAGTCATAAATATTTATGATTTTATTTGGTAGGAAAGAAAATTTTGGGCTAGTTGATAGGTGAGTATTTAACTGTTTATTGCTAATATTTTAATGTTTTTCCAGACGAGCCGAAACAAACACGTTTTCGAAACAAAATGAATAAAAAAAGACAAAAAAACTTGCTCAAGAGTACCGAAACCATTTACCACGATAAAGTCCCCATTTCCACCAGATTCTACCTTCAGCTCTTAAAAAGAAGTCAGTTTTTAGAGCAATTCATTACTACGGAACCATACGAATACGCATCAGAAAGCGAGAGGGCGGTAACATCGGTGGAAATAAAAAAAAATTGTCCAAACAAGACAGAGAAGTCAACGTACAACTTAAGGTCATCTGAGGGCAAATCGGAACGCAAAGTTTATGAGCGAAAGCGGACGCAAAGGAAAAAGAATAATAATTTCTACCCAGAACTTCGTGCGGTGCTTTCTGAACACAAAGTTCCGGAACGGAAGCCCCGGAAGGAGCCTTTGGCGCCAATTATAGAGGAAATAAAGAACCGTGAACCGCTAAAATGCAATGTTAAGAGGGGATTGGAAATAGATAAAATCGCGGAGAAGTTGAAAAGTTTGGTGAAATGCAATATGACGGAGTCGCTAGATAAGGAGCTGTTGACATGTAAGGAGTCGTTTGATAAGGAAAACATCGACGACTATTTGGAAGAGTATGACAACAAGACAATAAAGGAACAAGGTAATAATTATACGTAGCTACTCGGCAAACGTAGTGTGGTACTTCACAAGATGGAATGACCATATTGGCTGGAGTGGGCAGGTTGAGATCGGCTGAAAATCGAGAGCGGTGGCGTGAATTAGGGGAGACCTATGTCCAGTGGATGAGCACACGGCTGTTGATGATGATACCTAAGGTAGGATATTTAAACAAGGCTATTTTCGTTAGTCCATGAATGGGTAGCCACACATTGGAGCGATTTCCTGCGTGCTTCGGAGGACACGTAAAGTAGTTATGTATTTATCTTTAAGGTTTAGTATATGTTTTTATCTTTAAGGGTTTATATATTGGGTTACCTTACCTATGAAATTGGTGTTTTTTCTCTCTCTTAGTATTTTGTCTGTAACTATTAAGATTCAGAGTATTCCTAAAAAAATTATTACCTCGTCTAAAAATAGACTATATTTTTGAGCTCTTTTGATTTGTTTTGATAATTTGTTGTAAGTTTAATTGTGTTAAAATTGGACACGGAGACAACTCTTTTTAAGTGCCTCCCGAATACATCATTTTATTTGCATTCACTTAAAAACGATAAATAATTTTTATGAAGTGTGATATTACACATATTACTAAAGCTTGTCTAATGATAGATGCCAAATATTATTATCTTTGGATTTGTCGTTGTGAAGAAAACTGAAAAAAATTTAGTATGGAAAATGCAGAATTCCCCAAAATCTCCATACAAAACACCAATTTTATAGGTAAGGACCTAATATCTCTGTATGATACTAAACGGGCATTATGCATAATATTAATTAGAGATATAACAGGACTCCTATATTTTTAATTCAAACATCACGATAACAATACGTCTAATGACGACCTCTTGACGACCTCCGTGGTCGAGTGGTCTGTACGCCGGTCTCAAGGCGTCGCCATCTCGAGAGGTTCTGGGTTCGATCCCGGTGGGGGCCAAATGTTTGGGTGATGAATTTTCAGGCATTTGGATGTTTATATATATTCAGGATAATTTATATGTATTTGTCTAATAAATATATTTATCCGTCATCTAGTGTCCGTAACACAAGCAGCATTAGTTGGTTACAATGGGGCTAGTTGATAGGTGTGAATGTTTGAAGATATTTTTTTTTATTTTAATGGTTCGTGCTAGGGGCACTGCTATTGCAGTTGTTTCTGCACTAATCCGCTAGACCATTGGTGGTGTGAGGCCTGTACTCCTCGTGTTTCTCCATGAAGGAAGGCCTCAACCCAATACTGGGACGTATACTGGCTGGTAATGACGATGTCATACTCGCGAAGGCGCAAATCTATATATTAGGTCCTTACCTATGAAATTGGTGTTTTGTACGGAGATTTTGGGGATGTCTGCATTTTCCATACTAACATTTTTTCAGTTTTCTTCACAACGACAAAGCCAAAAATAATGATATTTGGCGTGTATCATAAGACAACCTTAAGCGATATGTGTGATATCAAACTTCATAAAACTTATTTATCGTTTTTAAGTGAATGCAAATAAAATGATGTATTCGGGAGGCACTTAAAAAGAGTTGTCTCCGTGTCCAATTTTAACACAATTAATCTTACAACAATTTATCAAATTATAATCAAAAGAGCTCAAAAATATGGTCTATTTTAAAAGGAGGTAATTATTTTTTAAGAATACCCTGAAACTTGATTGATACAGACAAAATACTAAGAGAGAAAAAAAAACACCAATTTCATAGGTAAGGACCCAATATATACTGACATAGTTATCTATGAACGCACAGCCCAAAGGATAAGAAAGGATTTTGATAAATTCTACCCCCAAGGTAATAGGATAATATAAGGATAATATAGGGGATGAAAGTTTGTATGAAACTTTGTCAATTTTAAACCGATCGGGCTGAGACTTTGAGAGAAAATTGAAGGGTTCCCGTGGGATAGTTTAAAAACCATAGTAACCGCGGATGAAGTCGTGGGCAACAGCTGGTTTATTACATAAAGTTAAATGTACGTCCTTCGCGAATTTAGGTGGCCATTCCCTGATCCTATACACCTTACATCCTAAGTATATCCTTTACAATCACCGAACTATACCTACATACATATTACGCCTATAATTCCTCAAGAGGCAGGCAAAAAATTACTAGCAAAGTGTGTTAAGTCCTTACCTATGAAATTGGTGTTATTTTTCTCTCTTAGTATTTAGTCTGTAACTATTAAGATTCAGAGTATTCCTAAAAAATAATAACCTCGTCTAAAAATAGACTACATTTTTGGGCTCTTTTGATTTGTTTTGATAATTTGTTGTAAGTTTAATTGTGTTAAAATTGGACACGGAGACAACTCTTTTTAAGTGCCTCCCGAATACATCATTTTATTTGCATTCACTTAAAAACGATAAATAATTTTTATGAAGTGTGATATTACACATATTACTAAAGCTTGTTTAATGATAGATGCCAAATATTATCTTTGGATTTGTCGTTGTGAAGAAAACTGAAAAAATTTTAGTATGGAAAATGCAGAATTCCCCAAAATCTCCATACAAAACAACAAATTCATAGGTAAGGACCTAATATTATTTTTTTTGTCCCATGTAATTGAGAGAGAGAGAGAGAGCAAGCCTATTGCTGTGTCGAAGGGGTGAAGGCAGAGTTGTTACCACGCACATTTCGCCAGATATGTGAAGTCCCCATGTAACAGGTGGCGAGCCTGTTGCCATGCACCGGGCACACTGTGAGACAAGCGATACAACAGCGACCACACTGCTCAAACCTAAATTCTAATATCCAAGATGTGGCCAAGATTATGTTGTTTTTATTTATTTATGTATAGGGGCTTTTATCTTGTGTGACAGGAGTCCCATCATATCCAATTCCAAACCTATAAACTAACAGACTGAATAACTAACAGGTGGTGAGCCCGTCACCGGCTATCTATTGGATTGTTGTGCAATTCTAAGTTCATTAGTCGAATCGCCATTTACGACACCCAAGGGAAGAGATGGGTAGAAACTGTAATAAGGGCTAAATAATCCCATTATTACAGTATTATGAGGAGCTCGGAGGCGTAGTGGTCAGTGCACTTTGGTTTCGATCGAAAACAAAGCTACCTTCGCCATGGTAAGGCCGTGGATGGGTGGCCAAGACTTTGTGATCTCGAGCTCCTCCGCCCCGGTCGCTGTTGGGCCAGCGTGGTGGTGTTACGGCCCATACTCCTCATGTGTTTCTCCATGAGGAAGGCCTGTCCCAACAGTGGGACGTATGTAGGCTGATGACGAATCCCATTTTTATTCCTTAGCAACAAGACATCTTGTGTAGTTTTATTATTGATTTAGGCAATAATGTAGCTAGTCGGCTGTCGGCTGCTATTTTATTCATAGGACTCTGAAAGGTTTTCCTTGGAGACGCTGTGATTGGTTTCGCTTTATAGCGGTGAGCCTTCCTTACGTGAATTTGAAGATAAAATCTAAACTGCTATCTTAGATAGGTACAGAAAAATGTTACAGTATCTATTTTAATATAGGGCAAAAAACTATGCGAAAGATTATCTAAAAGCAATCGTAGGTATGAACGAACAATTTCTTTTTTGCATTAGATTTTATTTGTCTATCTCTCAATGGTCAGAAAAGTAGTCACAATAGATATATCTATTGGTTGCGAACACCGGTGCTCTCACACCCACTCCAATTTCCAGTCTAGTCCAAATTATGTACTGAAAGCTTAAGCTCTGTAATGTAAACTCACTCTTAATAGAATAATAATACATACCATTCTTAAATGTCCAACTCTATGACATATTCCCTAAATAGTCATCTCAACCACCACCATTTTGGTGCAAATTAAGGGGTGTAAATTAGAAACAAGCCACAATAACTCTGCCTTCGACATGAACACAACCTATTAAGTTGCTACAGCGACACTACGACGTTGTCGTAGCGCCTGTGACGTAGCATTTCAATATTAAGCATTTCGTAACTTATCAACATTTGCTACGGTCGGTGCTACGTAAGTGTAGCAAATGAAATCGTGAATTTCCCTTTAGTTTGCCTTTGTTCTTTGAATTATAGTAATACTAGCTTTTGCCCGCGACTTCGTCCGCGTAGATAGTTATTTTGAGATAGTGTGATGGTATGTAGCCTTGCTCAATTTATAGGCTATTCAACACTGAAAGATTTTTTCAAATTGGAACAATAGCAAAGTTCATAATGGCGTAAATTTGTCCTTCATTTAAAAATTTTTAACATTCACATTTCATGGGAATATTGGGATAAAAGGTAGCCTTTTTCAGACTCTAGACTATCTGTGTACCAAATTTGGTTTAATTGGTTTAGTAGTTTTGACGTGAAAGTGAGACAGACAGAGTAACTTTCACATTTATAATTTAGTATGGACGGTTGAAAATATCGGAAAAATCATGAACCTTATTTTTAGCTCAAATTTACGCGTATCTATAATAAGTGATAAACAAGTAGCTTATTTCATTACGAACACGTTCATATGCGTAACATGCTTATCTTTCGAAATTCGAGTGTGTTTGGATGATGTAATCCGACACCGCTCGTTGGGATCAACTGCGGATCCACGAAGAGGCGCGTCAGTTTACGCCATTTTGATTTTTTCTTGCCAGCTAGACTAGAAGGGAGACATTTATGGAACCGTTAAAGCATTGTCAAAAATCTTGTAGCGCCAAATACGATACGAAGAAGTTCGTATTCGACATGCCTAATTATAAAATACCGTCCTTTTTTCTGTAGAAACTCGGTGGCGTAGTGGTCAGTACGCTTTGGCTTTGGATATAGAAAACAAAGCTACCTTTGTTAGGCCTTGGATGGGTGACCAAACTTTGTGATCTCGAACTCCTTCGGAAGGTACGTTAAGCCGTTCGTTGGTCCCGGTCGCTATTACAACCGTTTCTACCCACCAACCCACATTGGGCCAGTGTGGTGGTGAAACGGCTGATACTCCTCATTTGCTCCATGAGGAAGGCCTGTGCCCAGCAGATGTATATAGGCTGGCTGAGGACGGTTCTTTTCGGTTGCTATTAAAACCAGAACTATTGAACATTTTTTGACTGGTCTTATCGAGTGAAACATTTTTTATTGCGACGTTTTTTGAGGTCATAATAATTGAATAGAACTTAACGTTGAGTAATTATTATCGAACTAAGGGCGAATTCGGCCACATTCCGAATTTAACACGGCCAATCAAAAAAAAACAAACAACAGTCAACACCAACCTTGGCATTGACTTCAAAAACTAAGTTGCGTAGATATAAAAGTAGGTAATTTTTTGTGCTTTTCATTTGTTTAGTTTTTTAAAGGCGATTCCCTTTTACAAAAATAGTTTACTTTTTTAAATCGTCAAGTCTTTTTTTTTTTTTACTGCCATAATAAAAAATGTTTCACTCGTTATGACCAGTCATTTATATTATAGTTCTATGCACGTATAGTTCATTCTATATACCTGCAAGTCATTTGGGCCATCACCCATAATAAAATTGACGTTGTCGTTTATTTTGGGTGAGTTACTGTAAATTAATGTATTCAAAAAATATTTCATATTTAATTGAGGTTATAGTATTAGAAAGGGTAAGTTTTTTATACATAGTCAGGTTGACCAGTAGGTTAAAAAATGGACCGATGGCGAAAAGCAGCTGGCTGACTAATTATCTGATCTACCAGAATGTCGATTATCAACAACATTTTGCTGGAGTAATGCTCACCAAATTAACCACAACACGCGGTGCTGGTTTGAATTTTAATCGCAAATTTAACAATTTGTCAAGCAGACGTCAAACATTATGGCTCAGTGTCTCACACTTATCGTCGCAGATGGTTTTCGGTCACTACCGCTTCGGCTTGCTAGCGCCAGCCTCAGCCGCTGCGGCGAGCTTTCAAACCACCTCGCCCATACGCGCCTACGCGGGTTCAAATTACACTCTAGTGTATTAGTTCCCAAAGTGGTCCAGGTGGACCCCTAGGGGTCCACGGGAGACTCGATGGGGGCCTTGTTGTCTTCACATGTTCACATTTTTGTCGAGTTTCGGGAATATGGTAGAAATGTAACCGAAACCAGATAAATTTTGAAAGTGGTCTATGAGAAAAATAAGTATGGGCATCTCTGCTCTAGTGTAAGGCAAGGTCGGGCCACGTGGAGTCGGGGTTTACTAGTTCGAATCTGGATGATTGATTAGGTATTCGAATAAAATTATGCTCAAGAAAAATGACTACTTACTCTGTTTCACTTAGTAATGTAGTCGCACAGATTTTTAATACCTGAAATGGATCAATCACAACCGCTTTTTGTCCGTTCGTTCTGGATTTTATTATTAATCAATATTCGTCGTTAGTTTAGTAAATTTTTTGCTTACTCAAATTCATAACGCTCAAATTATTAAAACAGTATGATATCATCAGTCGCAGAGTTTTTTAATAGTCGTTCGTTTTATTGTTCCCCTTTTTTAAATAATTTTTATGTCAGTCTAATCTCTTTCCCCCAGAGAGCCCCACGGCCCCCACATGGGGGTCGCGCCGCCCGCGGCCGAGCCACTCGTGCTCCTACTGCGGGAAGGCGTTCGACCGGCCCTGGGTGCTCAAGGGGCACTTGCGCTTGCACACCGGCGAGAGGCCGTTCCCCTGCCCCTATCCGCACTGTGGCAGGACTTTCGCTGATAGGTAATTTAGTATCTTTTATTTACGAATATCAAGCACAAAACCCAAAGAGTCGAAGTGGTCTAGGTGGTCTCAGCTTCATCAAAAGGTTTTGTTTGACCATCCTGCACACTGGGAATAGGCCTATCTATCCTCACTGTGGGAGGACGTTTGCTGACAGGTAATGAAAAAATATAACATTATCTTTCTCTGCTCAACGTAACAAAAAGATTCAAATAAATGTACATTTTATTAATTATTGGGTCCTTACCTATGAAACTGGTGTTTTATTTCTCTCTTATTATTTTGTCTGTAACTATTAAGATTCAGAGTATTCCTAAAAAATAATTACCTCGTCTAAAAATAGACTATATTTTTGAGCTCTTTTGATTTGTTTTGATTATTTGTTGTAAGTTTAATTGTGTTAAAATAGGACACGGAGACAACTCTTTTTAAGTGCCTCCCGAATACATCATTTTATTTGCATTCACTTAAAAACGATAAATAATTTTTATGAAGTGTGATATAACACATATTACTAAAGCTTGTCTAATGATAGATACCAAATATTATTATCGTTGGATTTGTCGTTGTGAAGAAAACTGAAAAAATTTTAGTATGGAAAATGCAGAATTCCCCAAAATCTCCATACAAAGCACCAATTTCATAGGTAAGGACCTAATATTTAAGGAGTAGGTGCGTAATAATAATTAATTTATCTAGTGTTATATGTGGGTATTCGAACATGTCAAGATTTTTTTTGTTTGACTTCCCCTGAGTGCTCGAAGGGCACCTTCGCTTACATCGAAGAGGCCGTTCCCCTGCCCCTATCACTGCGGGAGAACGTTCACCGAAAGGTAATTTATTGTTAACGAAAAATGATTACATTGTCTTCATCTATTTACTTATATCAAGAATCAAATCTTATTAACTCTCCTTGTATAAGAAACTTGTGGGTATTGATGGAACACGTGTTCAACCAATACCTACGGAAATACCCGCAGAATTCAAATAAAGAGTGTCTGATCGCACAGCAGATCCTGTGCAACATACAAGAAAAACTTCACCAGACGATCCACATTTCAGGGTCCGGCGAACAGTGAATTTTTTATACAAACGTAATACCAAAATCATTTCAATTTGAGAATATCTGGACATATCATCGCTGTTATTCGGATTAAGAAAGTATTTTTCTATGTTTCTGTTAAAATAACATAATGATTAATGTCGTTTTTAATATGAAACAAATAAGCGGAAAATATGTCCGAAAACGTCGAAAAATTTACGAAATATAATTGCATATATTTATAAGTATATAAATATTTTGAACAATTTTTTTAACAGAAACATAGAAAAATACTTTCTTAATCCGAATAACAGCGATGATATGTCCAGATATTCTTAAATTGAAAATGATTTTGGTATTACGTTTGTATGAAAAATTCACTGTTCGCCGTACTCTTAAGATAATATCACCTATTTATTGATCATAATGAATTGGAACACATTTATATCAGATGTACATTGTTGTATAAGATTTAATTAGATTGATAATGAAATTTTACACAGCCATTACAAAGACATTTTAAAACCAGAGAGGATGACTAGTGCTGTACTAAGTATAAATAGGTAACAATTCAATGTATCATAGACAAGCGATCTATGCGTAAAGTATAATATTCAACAAATATGTTGGCAAAAAACAATAAGAGATAAGAATTAAGTAGATTTTTTAATGTATTTTTGAAATATCTTTAGAGACACAGTGAGTACATCCTTTGTATATCATCAAATTTAGTGGCATAAAAATGTAAGTTTATGTACTTTATGTCATACTTTCCCCTTCCTCCTTTTTACAGTGATATTTTTAAAATTTCCTGTCCATCCTAAGGTCGTCTAGAAGAGGTCGAAGGCCACCCATGTATGTACAAGAACAAATAGTTTTTCTTATATTGTGCAGATCAAATCTGCGCGCGCACCAGCGCACACGCGGGCATCACGCGTGGCAGTGGCGCTGCGCCGAGTGCGGCAAGGCGTTCAGCCAGCGGCGCTACCTCGAGCGGCACCGCGCCGACGCCTGCCGCAAGTACAGGTAGGCTCCCTAACCTTGCATTGCTGGGCACAGCCCTTACACGGAGAAACGCCTGAGGAGTTTGGGCCGTAACACCACGCAAGGCCAATGCAGATTGGTAGGTAGAAACCACAGATATACATTAACATAGATGACGCAAATGCATGTACTGCGCGTGTCCGAAAACCCCGACCAAACGTCGGGGCTGGCCGCTGCTAACTAGACAGTGCGCGTCCGAATTACTGAAAAAAACAAAAAAAAAAGGGTTTTTGGCGGCATTCAACTATGGCGGACGTGATTTTTATTTCGATGATTGTAATATTGTACGGAGTGGATATTGTTACGTAAAATCAGTGTAGTTTTGTGTAATAAGTGTCTGTGATGATGTGCAATGTGGAGGATTATCGAAATAAACGTCAAGTGGTGTGAAAAGTGATGATTTTTTTATCGTGGTATTCCACCTCATCCAAGTAGCACCACAGTGTCTGCCATCGATCGTTTGACGCCAAACTCTCCCAAGATGCATTGAAATGCATTACACTAGCATTTCAATGCAAACTACTGAAGAAACGTATTCTACTATTAACGTGTGGCTCATAAGGTCCTGAAACCAGAGCCGTAAAATTGAATATTAAATAAAATAAAATAATAAGAGAATTTTACAACAACACAAAAAAAAATGCCCCGGTATCGTTCAATCAGCTTAGATCTCCCGTCAGAAAATTACGGCTAACGTTAAAAATTGCGTTATCTATGTTAATGTATATGTGGTAGAAACGGTTGCAATGGAGACCGGGAGATAATTTAACGTGCTTTTCGAAGCATGGAGAGGATCTCGAGATCACAAAGTTTTGGTTATCCACCCAAGGACTGATCATGGGGGCAGTTTTGATTTTTAATTATTGTCAATGTCGAAAGCCAATGCGTCGATCGAACGAACCACTACGCCCACAAAAAACAAACCACAGTAGATTATGAAAATCGTTATAACATAACATGTCATCACGCCTCTTTCCCCGAAGGGGTAGGCAGAGGTGTTAAACACCCACATTTCGCCAGATATGTTTGGTCCCCATGTAACAGGTGACGAGCCTGTTGCCATGCACCGGGTACAATGTGAGGCAAGCGATATTCACAATGAACTGTACCTACATAAATTTTTATTCAAACTCAGTGGTACAGCGGTGGGATCGATCGAACCCGCGTTTCCCGCGGCCTCTCGAACGAGTAGTGCTTCATACATACTTATAATTATAAATGTGAAAATAACTTTGTCTGTCGGTCTCGCTTTTACGACAAAACTACTGAGCCGATTTAAACGAAATTTGGTACAGATAGTCTAGAGCCTGAGAACGGACATAGGGTACTTTTTATCCCGATATTCCCATGGGAACGGGTACCACGCGGGTGAAACCACTAGTCTGTAATATTCTGCTGGAACTGAGTACGTCTCAATACAAGTTGCCAAAAAGGTAAACAAAAAAGCCGACTTACCGAACTTGTTATTCAATAATCACACTTTTTACATGGACGCGCAGGCTTGAGGGCTCCCAACCTCCCGAACAAGCCGGATTCCGAAAAGGTTTAAGTACCATAGACCACATACATACGCTGCGGCAGGTCATACAGAAGACCGAAGAGTATAACCTGCCATTGTGCTTAGCTTTTGTGGACTATGAGAAAGCCTTCGATTCTGTTGAAACCTGGGCCGTGCAACAGTCGCTCCAGAGGTGCCGAATAGACTATCGATACATCCAAGTGTTGCAGTCATTGTACGAAAATGCCACTATGTCTGTTCGTCGTCAGATCCAGAACTCAAACCCATTGAGACAGGTGTGAGACAGGGCGACGTCATATCGCCGAAACTGTTCACAACTGCGTTGGAGGACGTGTTCTGGACTGGGAAGGACATGGCATCAAAATAAATGGTGAGTACAACACTCATCTTCGTTTTGCTGATGATATCGTGGTCATGGCTGAGACCCTGGAAGACCTGGAGGTCCTACTCCTGTGAAGGTTGGAAGCTCTACACTGGAAATTGTTAACGAGTATGTATACCTGAGACAAGTAGTCCAACTAGGTAGGTCCAATTTCCAATCGACGAACCCAACTCGGCTGGCAGCGTTCGGGAAGCTACGCAGCGTATTCTCGGATCATCTACTGCAGTGTCTTAAGACAAAAGTCTTCAACTCGTGCGTGTTGCCAGTGATGACTTACGGTACTGAGACGTGGCCACTTTCAATGGGCCTCATAAGAAGGCTCAATGTCACTCAAAGAACAATAGAGAGGGCTATGCTTGGAGTTTCTCGGCGTGATCGAATCAGAAACGAGGAGATTCGCAGGAGAACCAAGGTCACCGACCTAGCCCACAAAATTGCGAACCTTAAGTGGCAGTGGGCAGGGCACATTGCTCGTAGAACTGACGGCCGTTGGTGCGGAAAGGTTCTCGAGTGGCGACCGCGTACTGGGAGGCGCAACGTAGGGAGGCCCCCAAAAAGGTGGACCGACGATCTAGTGAAGATCGTAGGAAGTCGTTGGATGCAGACGGCGCTGGACCGCGATTTTTGGAGATCATTGGGGGAGGCCTATATCCAGCAGTGGACGACAATAGGCTGATTGATTGATTGAAATATTGAAGGTATGTAATTACATAAAATCTGTATGGTACTTAACAAAATATATAAATACAATCATTATGTTCAATTAGTGGTCCACCTAAGTCCTGGAATCGGCTCAGGGGGGGGTCATGACCCCCATGACCCCCCCCCTTGGATCCGCCGTTGAGTATAGTCATGAGCACTAAAATGTATCCAATCTCATTCAAATGTGAACCTTATTCCATGTCTATAAGAACAACATGGGTATAATTTTATTGCCGGCGACTTCACCTATCTTATGTCATAGATTTTGCAGGTTACATTCTCGCTCAGCAAAATGCGAAGCTCACACCCAACCCGCCCCGTTGAACCTGACCGTCCCCCAGTACGGGATCATCAGACCCCACGAGAAAGACCCTAAGGAGTTTGTGGACGTGGAGACGTTTCGAGAGGGCCCCGTGGACCTCTCCGTTGGGAAGAAGGAATTTAGTGAAGCGTAACTTTTAGTTGTAGGGTTAAACATTAAAGTAGGTATATTTCGCATGCAAATGATTTTTTCGTTACTTACCTACTAGATAACGATGTCCTCAGCCTATATACGACCCACTGCTGGGACAGGCCTTCCTCATGGAGAAACACATTAGGAGTATGGGCCGTAACACCACCACGCTGGCCCAATGCGGGTAGGTGGGTAGAAACAGTCACAACAGCGTCCGAAGCACGGAGGAGCTCGAGATCACAATGTTTTGGTCACCCATCCACGGCCCGACCATGGCGAAGGTAGCTTTGTTTTCAATTGAAAGCATGCAAGTTGGCATTCTATGTTGAAGTTATAAGAAATGTGCATTTTTGTCCGGTTGACAATAGAAGTTGACATTATGAGATGAAACGTTACGAGGCTGTTGGTGTATTAAAACCTGTATAATTAAAAAGAAACACTGGTGTGCAAGCATTCATTTTATATAAAAAAACAGTCAAATTTGATTTAAGATTTATTACAATAATAAATTAAATAAATACATTGCATATTTTACAAATAAATTCCAACTAAAGTTAAGAACATACTACTAAGAAAGCCTCGGCACATATGGCAGTATCAGAGTGCTTATAGCTTTAGAGTACATGGACTATTGACAACACGTTATAGTGAGCGTTTTACTGCAAAGTGGAGAAGAGAAGAGAAAAGATAAGATATTGATGTTGTAGCAACTAAAAGAATTTCATTATTTAGTCAAGGCAGCGCAAAAACTTCTAGAGATTGTAGCCAGCTCCTACGAGCGTTGATAGTAAATTATACGACACTTGCAGACATTTGTCTCAATACATTTACGTTAATTAAAGTGCTATACTGGGCAAGTTCTATACAGCCTAAGTAGCATGAGCAGTGCGATATGATATTTATCACGTTTTTACCACACCCAGTTGTCATATTCCATAGTACTTTGACAGTTGAACGTGTTAAAAACTTGATATAAATCATGATGCGGTATTCATGGTAAGAGGGCAGATTTTTAATTAAATAAAAACCTAGTAGGTAGCTAAGATTTTACTTTTAAACATTTTACTTTCATACGAAAATAATTATCAAATTCTGAATGCGCGTGTCGCCGTTTCGTTTGAACGGACCATAGACTTACTTATGTCACGACAGTACATTATAAGCTTATAAAATCATTTTTTATTAATGTATTGAGTTATGGTAAATCCCGTAGAACAAATGTTGTTATTTACGATGTTAGCTGCCTAGTCATGGAAGGTTGTTGATTCATAAAAAAAATATCCTGTATAGTCTTCAATATAGGCTGCTCTTAAATGTATGAGGGAAAAAATATCGGCGAATATTTTCGAGAAGTTTTTGCGTTGTCTTGGCTAAATATGGAAATTCTATTGGCTGCTACAACATCACATCTTATCTTACGATACTAAATACAAAACTCACGTTCAATCTCTGTACAGACAAGAGCGTGAACGTATACACTGTTGACCAATAAAAGTCCTTATTCCCTTGTAATAGATGATATTTACTGCCAAAGTGTACACAAAGTGTGCCAAAGGAACACATCTCGCCCCCACTTTGTTTAAAACATCAACAGCCGTAAACATCGTTTACATAAAGTACGCAATCGCTTCATATCAATATACCAATATCGACGGGTCTACTGCCGAAGATAATAATAATGACACAATACTTTAAGTATGTGGCAATTACAAAATAGTTGATATAAGAAGCGGCATATGACTTTGGTGTTAACCGTTACATAAAGGTGATAGACCAATAGCTGCGCATGGGGTACCAATGAGGTACCAATGAGGAATCCGGAACGCGACTAGAGAGCCAATCGGCGCCGCCCATTACGGATGCGGTAGCGCCGATTGGCTAACGGTCAGCACTAAAGCTACATGCTGCTACTTGTACTGAAATAAGATTTTCTCACAATGATAAAACCGAAGATACAAGGTAACAATTACATTAACTCTCTTAAAAATAATGCTTTAAGACACAAACAGGGATAATTGTACAGTTTACTAAGATGAATCCATTCGGGCAATTCTACTTATCACACAAAAATTTCTCTATTAGGGTTATTCCTTTAGTAAGGCTTATGATTTATTCAATCGATAAAATTATATTTTATGTGCTTCAAAAATTAAAGTGTACCTTTACAAAATTTGCAACACAAACAAAATTCGAACTGGCAATATTTCTTAAAAAAACTCATTGGCTTGCATAATTTTTTTACAAGCACTGCTGAATATAAGTTACAGTTAATAAATGTTGAATCGTGTTATAATGATATAATATATAATTGGCCTAATGATATAATTGGCCTCATAACATATACCTAGTCCATTTTTAATTAGCCAAAGTGATTTGACAGATTTGACAGATCGAAGGTTAAACATGCAATCAGTATTAAAATATAAAATAAAATCATTTATCATGCAATTTGAAATATGATTTAGATATTTCAAATTATCTAACGCTCAATAACATTACAACTGTCAAATCGCTTTGACTTATTAAAAAATGGACTTTATGTCAAACAATGAAACATTTTTTTTTTAATAAATGACAGTTGATGGATACTATAAAAAGCAAGATACACATTATCACAACAAAAGCTAATTAAATAATAATAGTTCCATTTTTTATCTAATAGGTGTATAGCAATATGTTATAATTATAGCTGAAGGACAACTATACCCTCAATGCTGAACTATAAGTACTCTGTGTAAAATATTTTTATTTTATTTTTCTATATTTCACACATTCTATTCGGCGGTTCTATGCGTTGAAATAAAGAAATGTAAAGTAGAGTGTGTATGTTTCTGGGTAATAAAATAATGAAATTAACGTAATTCTTTCATGATTTCAAACACAAAGAAAATAATTGTCTTTCCAAACACGACTTAAAAATAGCTATTTATAACTCTGAAAATAATAGTAACATGATAGTAACATATAAATTGTGATAATTAAAATTGCGCAGGATTTAATTTGGCAGCAGGGAAATAAAATTGTTTTGTTACGTTACCATGACAACATGACGAAGGCTTTGCTATTATATACTATGCAAATAAATTTTAAGTTTGACTTCCGCTGCGCTTAATCTTACTGATTTGATAAGATTAAGATCATATTACTACTATTTATTAATTCGTAACCAGACTATACTTAAAATTGTCTAAGCTGATAATTTATGTGTAAATTCGTCAATATAAAACTAAAGGGCTGTCAAAACATTGTCACAATTACATAATAAATGAATAATTCAAAATTTTTTGGTAAAAAATAGGATGATTGGTTTATTTCGTTTTGAGTAATATTTCTATTTAAATGGTAGAGGTTGTAACATTTAGAATTTCATTGATGTTACACCCTTTACCTAACTGTATTTACAAGGAGAGTTATATTTAGTGTCCGACCGAATATTCGGTTCCGGTCGATTTGATACGTTTTGTTATTTTCTCCTTAAAACGTGATCCTTGTCCGGCAAATCCGGTTTCGGATTCGAAGGTGAGCCTTTTCCAAAATTCCAATATTACTTGAAATTAAGCGAAAATGCTATGAGATATAAAGCTACTATACTATATGTTATTTTAATGGAAATATATACTGTGAATGTGTAACAACCATATGCGAGGTACACTTATATAAAGAAAGCATTGAATGTTATGAAAGAAGCTTATTACTATTTGTACTGATAGATTATCAAAGAATAGTGTAGTTACATGCTGCATTGAATAAGAAAAAAATATTCTTTATCGTGTTTTTAGAACTTAAAATAGTCTAATGCGGTCAGGTGTTACACAATATTGTCGAAAACTTTATCGAATTGGCTTTAGGTCGATTTTTGCAATATATGCCTCCTTCAGTAGAGCGCATAAGACCCATTTTTCGCTATATTTGACCTTCCATTACAACTTTTGTGGACTTAGCTGGTGTCATAAAGACAGGACCGTACAATCGTGAACAAACTAGGAATGTTGTGATATAGAATGTTTAAACAAAAATTGCGAAATGAAATTTCTTTTTGATCTCCAGCATAAGGTAAAATATAATATAATAAACTCATGATTCATATAAAATTTACCAAGGTCCAACAAGAAAGAAATCTACTTAAATATATTATTAAACGTGCATGTTACTTAGTAAATATCTGTTATTATAAGATTGAAAATGGAACCGAGCTCATATGGTTTGAAGCTGAAAAAATTTACTTTTTATGCAATTTAATAATAGTAAGTCTATATCTTGGTAAATATATTAAACATGTTGGTTTGAACTCCATATTCATAGTCGATGATACCTCGTTTCAAGCAGTCCAAATAATTGTGTTTTAAAGTAAAAAGTTAAGATGTTAAAGTTAAAGTTAAATAAAAACATATTTAGTTAAAATAAATAATAAAACATTAAAAAATAAACTGAGAGGAAACATAGTTTCTCTTCTAAACAGAAGGATATATGCTATAGACAGTATATACTAACGTAGAGATGAAGTAAGCGTGCGATTGAAGAAAAATTGTATTAGAGACATAAAGCTCTAGAGAGGGATACAGCATGTCAAA
The DNA here is from genome assembly GCA_910589355.1 of Parapoynx stratiotata. Classification (NCBI taxonomy): domain Eukaryota; kingdom Metazoa; phylum Arthropoda; class Insecta; order Lepidoptera; family Crambidae; genus Parapoynx; species Parapoynx stratiotata. Next base: position 9,337,317 of record OU342482.1, read on the forward strand.
AGTCACGTATATTCGTGCTTTCAGATCATACGCCAGCATATACTACGTCTAACATTTATACTAAATAGAGAGATTCTAACTAAAATGCCTATAAAAAAATAGGTTCTCTTTAACCGCATAGTAATATGACTTCAAATCGCATATCTTGGCACTTGGTTCATTAAAATTACATTAGAATCTTCTATTTAATCCTACAAAAGTGACTAGCAATGATCACAAAATAAATAAACTATAAATTTATAATAATACAAAAAAATATTCGAGTTTATACAAGCATCTGAATTTAACTTATATATATATATAACTGAATTTAACTTACACAAATAAAATAGAAATTTTATTTGTGGTCGCGATCCCTGTGGTCCAAGCATGACAGACGAAACACGATATTAAAAAAATATCGCCAAGAACTGTCAAAAGACGTAAAAAACGTTTTCAAGATGGCGGCTATTTCCATGTTAGATAGTTCGGGTTGAGAAACCTTTTGTTTCTTCATAAGGGTGATTTTTTTATCGCGTCGCGTCCCTGTGTGAGCTGACCCTAATAAGATCAGGTACTCAAATAATTGGTTGAGTTAATTAACATATTATTATTTTTCATAATATGTTGGTGGCATGACTCATTTCTTATTAACTTTCAGTTATTACCAAATTGGCTACACCATAATTTGGCCCCGGATAAATAACATCTACATAATATATATAATTGATATGAATTTTGATAATTATAGACATTAACGTAGCAAGTTTTGTGCTATATGTAATTTCAGCGCTTTTAATTATAAAAAATTATAACATATTTACGCAGAAGTAAAAAACTAGGTAGTTTAAGGTTCTTAAAATTATAATTTTGATAATTTATCAATGTACACTGCCTTATAGAATCATAATAAACCTTAATGGACCACAATAATACGTAACAAAATAAATAAACTTTTGAAACTAACTTTAATTTAACAATTATCTTCAACTTTATCCAAAGCTGCTTAAAGTTCCATATTTAATATAATAGCTGCTGACTTTCTGCAAACTGCAGAATAGTTTGTTTAATTATACCAGTTCTGTGTCGTTTCTTTAAAACTAAACAATAAATCGTTATGAAGTAGTAGAAATAATTACATTTATCGGTCGCTGTACGAGACAAAAACAGTAAAAAATAAAAATTTTCTATTTAAAAAATATTTTGAAACTTGGAAATGAGTTATCAAGAAAACCTAAAAAAATAAACATTAAATATGTGTTATACTCTGTAAATTAACATTTGAACAAAGTAATATTGTTATAAACATTAATACAAAAAACACTTACCTCCTTAGTCATAAACGCTATATAAGTTCTAATTAACAAATTTACAATTGAAAGAAAGAAAGAAAGAAAATCTTTATTTGGTATCAATTGCTTAAAACTCAGATAGCGTTATGAATAAGGAGGCTAGTATTTAAAATATAAATGACTGGTATATATTTATTTTGTGTTTGCGCGAGATTAAATGAGATGAAGAAAGATGATAAACGAAAAATATGACTAATAAGTAATAGAACTCTATAGGAAAACCTTAATTTGGATTAACTAACTAAATATAAAATAATAAGCAATATTTTGAATATTGGTAAATCCATACAACCATTTATATTTGTTATTGAGTGCTATTAAAGTAATTGACGGAGACAAATCTTCATTAAAAATTTTGGCAGAATTTAAGTCACTTGTACTTTCTAACTTAAAAATAAATTTATCAATAACTTTCACAATTAATTACAGTTTGCCAAGTATATATTAGCAGTTAATTTGTAAGATATGTAAGAATGTTACATAAAGTAACAGATTCTCTAGAGCTGTTTTTTTTCTTCTGACATCTGCTAATTGAAATCATCCAGTAGCTTACAGCGGCGACGGGCTCACCACCTGTCACGCTGAGTGCACTCACTGCTTGGTGAAGCGCGACCTATGGCAATGGACTGCTTTTGCGGTGCCTTTGCCTAGTCTCTGACTAACCGTTATGGGATAATAGTTGTAATCTAGTTCATTTTTTAAACGTAAAAGGAGTAAACTTCCAGTTTCTTAACTTATTCGTACAAGTCGTACTTCCATCCTTGTTCTGAGAAGAACTGGCATAAACAAAATTGGTGTAGTTATAGATGTTCACAAGTGTTTCAAAAAATACCTAGATTACCTAAAATAAAAAGAGCCGGAAAAATAACCTCACGTTCTTGCCACCTACAAATATATATCTGACAGACTGTAATGTATCTTTCAATCAAAGTTGGTTTAAAAAAAAAGATAAACAAAAAAGCTTCGCCGAACTTTTTAATTAATAATCACGGTTTTTACATAGACATTACAAAACATTTAAGAGATGAAAACTACCTTCGTTTTGTTTACCTTTTGGGTAACTTTGATTGAAAGACACTTTAGTTCAAAACTCGCCAACTGTAAAGATAGTATTACGTCAATACATCAAAGGCAATAGTCTACTTATCTATGGTGTATTATAAGGGCGGCGGCTCGCGGATGCCGTCGCTGTGCCGCGTGCGGCCCGCCATATCCAGGATGGCTTTGGCCTCGGGATTCTTGTCTAGGACACTTTCGTCGCGTTCGTCCTGAGAGACATAAAATATATAATTACACACTTATATCTTTCCATAAAGGAACGGAGATCATTGAAATCCTGAAAAGGATTGATGGACTTCGATGCCATCAAAGATCAAGTCCCGGGAGACATAATATCAAAATGTATTGTTTTGGCATGCCGGAATGCCATCTGGGAAACAAATAATGTTGTAGTTATTTGTAACACGAGAGAGTAAAGTTGCTTTTTAACCGCATGCAAAATTTTGATGACCGAGAAAGCGATGGATTCTTAACCGAGCTTAGCGTATGATTCAAAAATAAGAATCCTGAGGGTAAGAAACACATAATATTTCAACCCATTTCAGCGAAGAAAAGACTAAATACAAAAAACAAAATAACTTTTTCGTCGCTAGGTTTGTCATACATGTCATGTCTCTTGCTTTAAGTTTTTATCAAAATACGTGAAAAGAAAATGGCGCGCGCAGAGCTGATTAAAAAAAAGTACACCAAGAAGGAGGAAGGAAGGAATGGTACTGATAGAAATAGGTTATGTAATTCCTGCGCTTACTGACCGAATTGCAACCAGTAGAACACTGAGACTTGCTACTAGCAAGCGATGTTCGAGTTTGGACAAACAGTTTTATGGCACATTGCTCTATGGAGTCCAAAGCCGAGAACACAGGACTTAACAATTACCTCGTCTTTCCCAATAAGCGGCTTCTCCCGAGGCGTATGTGGAATGCGGGTTCCATTGAGAGGTGACTCAGTTCAAGTTAAAGAAGTAACTGTCTTATTACTATAGCCAGTAGGTCTAGTATTGGTTGGACAATAATTGCCTCGTCCTTCTCAATGAGAGGCTTCTCTCGCACGCTCCAGATCTCGAAGTTGCGGATGTGGAATTCGGGCTCTTTGACTTGCCAATGTAGTAACAGCCTTATGACTATAGCCAGTAGGTTTAGTATCGTTTGATGCTACTCACCTCATCCTTCTCAATGAGCGGCTTCTCCCCCACGCCCCAGATCTCCAGACTGCGGATGTGGAAGGAGGGCTCCTTGGACAGGCGCCGGTACCCGCGGAAGGTGCTGCAGGACTCCGCGGAGGAGCCCTCGCCGAACGGGTCCGCGTTCACCCAGATCGCGCCGAACTCGAACTGGCCGCCCATTATCTGGATTAGGAGGAACACACATACATCATATCATCACGCCTTTAACCCGAAGGAGAGGTGTTAACGCCCAAATTTTGCCAGATATGTTAAGCTTTCATGTAACAGGTGGCGAGCCAGGAGGTAGCGAGTAAAATATCGATTAGTAAAGAAATAAGAATGAAAGAAATAAAACAAACTTCGCCGCTGCATTTGAAGTAACATTTAACCAAATAAATAAATAATTATCTAACATTCACACCATGTGTTGACTTTCTGCACACCTCTTGAGATAGCGACGCCTTCCATCCAGCGTACAAACCACTCGACCACGGAGGTCGTTAAATAATGGTTCAATTCCCTTCCTTTCATAGCTTACCCTACATCATAAAGACGCAAATTTCAACGCTGATAAATCAATTAGAAACGGTTACTCCCTATAAATATCCTTAGCATCTTCATTCAGCACCAAAATAACTCATTGACATAAGCCTCCCTAATACCCACAATGTTCAGTCATTTCTTCCTTCATCCAACATTCTGCGACATTTGCTCTCTTATAAATAGAATATAATCACGCCTTTTTCCCGTTGCAGTAGGCAGAGATAATCAGAGATTACACACCCTTGGCACATATTCTTCGCTTCTTCTTTCTTTTCCGAATATTATTTTTGCGTTGTAAACCCACCAGTCCATTGGGCAGCGTTTTGGTATGATGATTGATGTACTGAAGTGGTCGTTCGACAGTCGAGCACAAAAATATATCATTTACAAGAGTCATTTACTGTCAAAAGTGGTTACATATTTTTGGACTTGCCTGTACCCCGTGGCGGGGTAGGCCCTCATCTTGGGGGCTAAAGGGAACAGGAACGCGTCGTGGCTGCCGAAGAAGTTGGGCCCAATCGCCATGGCCAGGCAAGTGACACCTCAGATGGTGTCAAGTTAGAATGAAATTCAGATGGAATGTAGCTGGTGTGCTACGAAGAAACCATCAACCACCCTTATCTACATAGTGCCTTTTTACGCCTATTGACACCCGCAACAAAGGCAAAAGCAAAAAAGGGTCAACTAGCCTATTCATATGGTATGAATAGGCTAGTTGACCCTATTTTTTGGGCCCCAATTCATTAATTACTGATAGGCATCACCATAAAAAATAATACAATTATTTCTAAAGCCTATAACACAATACATTTTAATTTATAAATTACGCTTTTCAAAAACACCTTCGGTCCTGACGGTCTATGAATTATCTGTGCCGCAGCTCCACGATTATTGTAAACAATTCAATACGCATGCGTGACATAGCCGACAGTTATGCTTGATTGGTTGCGACTGACGTTTGGCGGATTTTGAACATGCGTAGTAATTGTTTACATGATGCGTTACTCAACTAATTTCACGAACATGGTGGATAGCGTTTTTGGCAAATGAAAAAAAAAAAGGAAAAAAAACATATTTAAATTTGATTTCTACAGCAATCCCTTATTTATATTTATCGAACTTGGTATATTTCGGAACCTTGTACTTAATACTATGTGAATGACACATTATTTTCATTACTTTTGATATGAGTCAACTAGCCTGTTATAAATGCGTCGCCGGCCTTTTAAGTGAAGGTGACAGGCGGCAATTTTTTAATAAAGTTGTGCGAGATAGGGAAAATATGGTTTTCAATTCACCAGTCCATTTGGCAGCGTCTTGGTGTGATGATTGATGTACTGGAAGTGGTCGTTGTACCCCGTGGCGGGGTAGGCGCGCATCTTTGGGGCCAAAGAGAACAAGAACGCGTCGTCGGTCCCGAAGAAGTTGGGCCCGATCGCCCAGGAGGCCGGCGCGTACCCGCCGAAGATGTATCCGCTGTTGTCTTCGATTATGAGGATCGAGGGGCCTTGCTCTTGGATGCGACCTGGAATGATTATGGATATTGCAATTCACTAAGGCGATTAAATCATTCGACTTAAGACTATCTTAAAGCGTTATGAGCTTAGCCACTCGCCACCATAAAATGCAACTAAAGCACTGTAAGGATTCTTTTTGTTGTTGCGACTGTTTCTACCCACCAACCCACATTGGGCTAGCGTAGTGGAGTTACGGCCCATACTCATGTGTTTCCTCATAAGGTAGGCCTGTGCCCAGCAGTGGGACGTATATAGGCTGAGGACGGTGTCTTTGTTATGTTATTTTTTTTATATATATGTTATACTGTCGTGTGGTAGCGGCTTAAATGAATACTACCAACCCATCTCTTCCCTTGGGTGTCGTAAGAGGCGACTAATGGACTTAGAACTGCACAACCATCCAATAGCTTATAGCGGCGACGGGCTCACCACCTGTCACGCTGAGTGCAGTCACTGCTTGGTGAAGCGCAGACTATGGCAGTGGACTGCTTTTGCGATACTTTTGCCTAGTTTCTGACTAACCCTCAGGAGATAAGAGTGGTGATTATATGTATGTATGCCATTATACTGACCTGCCATGGTGGAGAAGGACTCGCCGTGTATGTGCGAGGAGAATAGGAAGCGCCACTTGTTCTGGTGCTGCGGCGGCAGGTGGCTGTTGAGCCACGCGATGTGGGATAGGTCCGTGAACGCGGGGTAGTCGGGCATCGCGTCTAGACCTTGAACAAGAGGTGACAATATTTTAACACAAACCAAACCTATAGAGGACCTAATTCGTTCGAAAAAAAGTGACCGTTAAAGTAACCAGTTGTCACCTTCCCTTCGGTGTCGTAAAAGTCGACTAGTAAAGTTCTCTTGGTTTCCGTTTTTACATTTACTGTCTGTCTCTTTTTATTTGTATTGTTCTCGAAATTCATTCTTACATGAGTCAGCGTGTAGAGCGGTTGACTCACCGACATTAATTTGAAATATTATTTAATACAGTATTAATTAAGTTGTAAGCTTATCCTAAATATGTTACAAGATCACAAGATTTTTGGGTTATCAGTTTCACCCAATTTATAAAGTCTATAAGTTCCTTTAAGGAACTATTGTAAGTAGACCTACCTATTATAATATATTTTAGTGTTAAATGTGAAATTGTTTTTGTGTGTTCAGTGAAATTTACCTTTTTTTTATAATTGTTTCAGTTGTGCCTTAATATATATATATAAATATACATAAGTGACAATAGGGAAGGCCTTTTATTTATCCCCGGCTTCACCCCGTCAGTCTCTGACTAACCCTTAGGGGATAATAGTCGTGATTATATGTATTTCAGTAAATTTTTGACTCTGCTATCTCATGTCACAACAAAACACACCAAACAAAAACCATTCAGTCTAACCTTCAGGCAGAGGTAAAAGCGAGGGCATTGAAGGAGGCAGCGGCGTGGGGCTCTCGTCGCCCGCCTTCTTGTTGATACCATACAGGTTCACAAACACCAGCTCTGCCAGCTGTTTTAATAGAGTATTCGTTTGTAACCTGCAACCAATAAGTGAGTGTAAGCGGGTGAGTGAGAGAGAGACGACCTCGGTGGTCGAGTGGTCTGTACGCCGGTCTCAAGGCGTCGCCATCTCGAGAGGTTCTGGGTTCGATCCCCGGTGGGGGCAAATGTTTGGGTGATGAATTTTCAGGCATTTGTTCTCCAGTCTTGGATGTTTATATATATTTATATATTCAGGATACTTATATGTATTAATTTATTAAATATATTTATCCGTCATCTAGTTTCCGTAACACAAGCAGCATTAGTTACCTAAAATGGGGCTAGTTGATAGGTGTGTATTTTTGAAGATTTATTTATTTATTATTAAAAAAAATTGATGAGTGTGGACTGGAAATGGAGTCTTCACGCCCATCCAGTATCGCTAAACATTAAATTTGTCTTTTGATTCATGTATACAGGATGCATCACATTAGATAACATCGTTTCATGTGTTCGTTCCTTTTGGTCACAAGTAAATTAGGTTAAATAAATTAGGCGCTACTTACTTAGCGGAATTACATATTTATCTACGACTCCGCTAGTTTAGTAGCGCCGCCTAACGGAATAAGTCGAACGAAGGGGTACAAGAAACAATAATAAGTTTTAGACGAACCAAAAACCCATGTATGGGAATAGCGATCTATACTACTTAATTTCTACTTCATTTTTCCGCCCCGTGTTGGTCCGGGACACAAAAAGAATGTACCAACTGCTTTTCTTGCCTAGCATGTCGTAAAAGGCGACTAAGGGCGTATTGGGTACTAGGTCTGTGATTGTGTAGGCGATGATTTAGCCACTTGTTACTACTCATTCACGATTTTCCATCTGACCAAACCCAAATTTTTGTATGGCTAAATGTGGTCTTAAGGAACACAGTGCTCCTTGGACTCGGCCTACCCTTCGGGACAGGATAAATCGCATTAGATAACATCGTTTCATGTGCTCGTTCGCTTTGGTTTCTAGTAGAAACGTAGAAACTTTCTACGTTGAAAAAATCAACATTCGCCATGTTTGGACTATGCATGTGGATGGATAACCTGTGTGACCTCGTGTTCCTCCGTGCCTCGGAAGGCACGTAAAGGCAGTGATCCCAGTTGTTAATGCAACAGTTTCTTTACAAATCGATATACAATGGGCCAGCGTGGTGGTATGTCCCACCACGCATTTAATATCGAACATTTCATGTGTTCTTCCATATTGGAAACCAATATTGTCCAAAAAGTGCGATTTATATAGGCTTGTTAAAGTTGCATTTACATACATATAAGATTTTGTCAGCACCCTTACCACTTGGACAGCTGGTCCGCAGTGCAATGATGGTGGGGGGAGTCTAAATCCCCTCCTAAAGTGGCGGCGACGGCCTCCCCTAGCGCCTGCACGTGCGACGCGCGCCCTCTGAACCCCTTCTCGATCCATATGCGCGCGCGCCGCGACGACGACGCTTTCACTATCTTTATGTACGTCGATGCTATGCTTTCGCAGTACTGTCAACATTTTCATGTTAAAACATATTTATGATGAGTCCATGAAGTATGCGGTTGATCAAAACAGCTTTTTAGGAAGCTTTGAAAAAGGCAATAAAATGTAATTACATACTTACATTTATTGCCTTTTTCAATTCTTTATAATTGTAACTAAATATTTTGTTCATCTATTTTGTATGATACAAACTATGTATCTATTGTAAGATAGGTGCATTTTTTTTTCAATATCGAAATCACGATTGGAGGTTATGCTTAAACGTTCATGATATTCTAAAGTTACCTGTAGAGCTTATATTAGGAAAATCTTAGAATTCCAATTAAATATATACTAATTTTATTTATGGATCAAAGACTTATGGTATGGGACCATGCCCAAAACTGAGTACTAGGATTTTCAAAATAGTTAAAAGGCACTGTCAAATACTTTTTCTTTTGGGAAGATACGAAGCAAAAAGCCCACTCTCTCATGCCTCTCTTGAAACTCATATTATAGGTAAATTCATGCTCTAGAAGTAGGTAGGTGTGCACAAAAAATTACCAACCGAGTCTGAACCTTCTTCTTACTTATAATAAACCGACAACATTATCCTAAGAAAACATCACCATATTTATGTAGCACTTCTATTCCAGAATCTAATAGAAAATTCTAGTAACAACATAAAATTTTGCATTAAGCTGTAAAAGCACTTTGTGCGCTTGTACTAAGAGTTATTTTGCGACCAAAGCTTAGTCTATTAAACTAAAGAGGCCAAGCGCATGTTTGCAGAAACGGTTTACAAAGTATCAACTCTATTCATAGAGCGACTTACTTCTTTAAGCAATTGATAAGGCAATTCCACTGTTTCATTGTAGTCTTTACCTAGACTATTGTATGTGACCATCATTCGCTCGTCCACTGTACCTGGAAAACAGAAAGACCCATAAGAAAAAGCCTTACAAAAGAAGCTTTTATTGGGCTTGTAATATGATCGAAAATGCTTCATTGATTCCCCAAGTGACCCAGGAACTCAAAGATCTACACGAGTAGATGGAAAACAAATACAAGTGTTCTTTGCTCTATTAAAGACTCCCCATATTATTTAACAAAAGATCTTAGCTCATAGTGCTTTCAGTGGTCTTATTGACGACATCCGTGGTAGACGTTAGAAAATCTATTTTTTTTCTCTTATGGTAAGATACTGATAGTAAGTGACTAAAGGTCGAAGGTGCAAGCGAGTTTTACCTGTATCTGGCTATCTTACCTCTAATTGCCGGAACAAAATAATGCATATTAATTAATTTAATTTAATCCTTGTGATTTTAATGCGCTTTATGTTAAGTTGTATTGTAATTTTTATTGATAATAAATTAAAAAATAATAATTATAAAAAAAGACGTTGGTAGCTCACCAAACCGAGCAGAAAAACTTCTGCCCCGTGGGGAATCGAACCCGGGACCTCTTGATCAACACCTGGTGGTACATACATACAAAATATCAAACATACCTCTTACATTATAGACGTAAAGCTCGGCGAATCTGTTGAAGTCGACAGAGGGCGCCTTCTGCGCACCAGAGCCGAAGAGGAAGTTCGACAGGTACTGGGCCAGCCGCGGGTCGATTTGAGGACCCCAGAATTTCTGGAACAAGACACCATAAATTGAGGAACAAACTAGTATTGGTTGGGACGATTTGGGGAGAGACGGGATCACACTGTGAAGGTGACACACTAAGAAAAACAATTGCATTAAACTAATGCCTTGACAGTTGATTCTATTCGAGCAAGGCACTGATAGGCAGTAGCTGACCTGCGAAAAAAGAACGAAGAGATAAAGACCTCATAAATAATTGCCTCTCGCTTCTCGTCATATACTTGTAATAGAGAAGCCTTCGATTGTTAAGATATGTTAAATATTGGGTCCTTACCTATGAAATTGGTGTTTTTCTTCTCTCTTAGTATTTTGTTCGTAACTACTCAGTTTCAGAGTATTCTTAAAAAATAATTACCTCCTCTAAAAATAGACCATATTCTCGATTTTTTTTTATTTGTTTTGATAATTCGTTGTAAGTTTTATTGTGTTAAAATTGGACACGGAAACAACTTCTTTTCAGTGCCTTCCGAATACATAATTTGATTTGCATTCACATAAAACAGATAAATAATTTTTAAGAAGTGTGATATCACTCATATAGCTAAAGCTTGTCTAATGATACATGCCAAATATTATTATCTTTGGATTTGTCGTTGTGAAGAAAACTAAAAAAAATTTTAGTATGGAAAATGCAGAGTTCCCCAAAATCTCCATACAAAACGCCAAATTCGTATGTAAGGACCTAATAATAATTTTCAGATTAACTATGGTGGCAATAATAAGCATTACAATTCCTAACGTGTACCACTAAAACCCCTATTAACCATATAACCTATACGAAACAAGCTACAGTACTTGTAGTGGCTGTGACGTCAGTCGCACGTGATACCCCGAAAAAAATTACCCAGTCCTTAGTCTCATCACGTGTGCTGTCAAAATTGAATGACCGTACAATGCCTAATACATGGCCACCAGCAGCGATGGTGACCTTTAGCGTATGAACTGATTTATCTTCGTTCAAATTTCTATTTGAACGAAGATATTTCTATCCGAATAGCTTACTTGGCAGCTCATTCAACAGTTGTAATATGAAACTTATGTCAATTGAACTGCCAAGTAAGCTATTCAGAACTTACCCGTCGATTGTGAAACAGGCCCTAAGACTCGTTATTAATGTTCGTATGTGATATTGACATGATCAGTCCGTGGACCGTAATCTAATCAGTCCATAGGTTAAAAGTGCAACATACTTTATACTCTTTTTCAAAGCAATAAATAATAATTTCTACTAACATAATACAAGTCCCGTGTTGGTCCGGGACGCAAAAAGAATGTGCTAACTGCTTTTCTTGCCTAGCATGTCGTAAAAGGCGACTAAGGGAGTATTGGGTACTGGGTCTGTGATTAGTAGGCGATGAGCTAGCCACTTCTTACTACTTTTTCACGATTTTCCATTTGACCAAACCCAATTTTTGTATGGCTAACTGTGGTGGTTAGGAACACAGTGCTCCTTGAACTCTGCCGACCCCTTCGGGGATTACATGCGTGATTGTATGTAGAAGCTACGGAGTTCCTGTATTGAAAACCACAAAGAACTAAAATATGATTATAGTACTATGCAAAAATAGACCTAGTTGTTGTGGCATGCCAACGACATTCACTCTTAAGGTGAAAAGGCAATGTTATGGTCAACTATACAATATTTTATATGGGAATGATCGTATCTATGACATGCAACTCATAACTAAACATGAAATCAAAATCCGATTATTAACGAATTCATCACACAAGGAGAAATGAACATTATAATAAACGAATACAGAAGTCAAAGCAAAAATTTAATTAAAATTTCACACGAAAAACTTGGCCCGCAGAAGACTGCAGTAATTTTATTAGTACAACTATAATAAAACAATCACCCAGAAGTCCAAACTATTCGTCTGGATATCCAACAGATGTAAATATTATTGTGTAATGGTTCACATGTCAGCTCTTTTATGTTTTGATAGTAATTTACTCAAATTGTTGATCGTGTCACGCAGAATATAAACGAGGCTTTCTCAATTAAAATACAAAACAACATCCTTGGTATTTTAATAATGAATATTTGTTTGTCTCGAAATATTGGATTGAAAAGCGTCTAAAAATGTCGTTGGATGATACATACATACATATAATCATGACTTTTATCTCCTAAGGGTTACGCAAAAGCAGACCACTGTCATAGTCCGCGCTTCACCAAGCACGTGCTCAGCGTGACAGGTGGTGGTGAGCCCGTCACGCTATAAGCTATTGATGGTTGTGCAGTTCTAAGTCAATTAGTTGTGTGGTAGCGGCTCATTAAAAGAATACTACCAACTCATATTATTGACATATTATTATTATTACATAGATATTGATTGATAAATACACTCGGTAGGAAGATGATTATCGTTATCTGGGTATTCAATTCTTTAGAACACATTTTAAGCTGATCCTGGGCCTTTTTCATCAATCTAACAACCCAAAGCTTGTGGTTTTCTATTTGCTCCAGCCTTTATTTAGGAACTACAGACGCCATGAATGACAAGCCTGCCCACAATAGTCAGTCTGCTTATGTAATGTCCACTTTTTTTATAATCTGCCCAGCAAATAACTCAACACCACCTCTAAGCAGTAGATGGGTCTGCAAAGGAAGCTAGGGCAACAGCAAAGAATGCAGACCTAGCCACCTCCACCTTGCTGGCTCATAAGATGCCGTTTCACACCTCTTTTGAATAAATCCATGCTGTAGGAGGGAACACGTGTACCGGTAGGGAACATGCTTTGAATGTACGAGCAAAGTATGATTCCTCAACTTTTTAGTACGCGGTGGCAAAGAGCTCATGGTCATGTTGCGTAAAAATGTTATTTGGAGCTGAAATCTCTTAACTTAAGCAGACTGTGTGCGTGTGACTTAACTCTGTATTTCTATCATATCAAAGTTTGGGAGCCGTTGTATCCGTCAACCGACAGTTCAGAATAAGAGGGATTTAATTCTTAACTAAGAAAAACAAGCGCCGTCGATTAAATACTTCGTTTATGAGGGACGGCATTTTTATTTAAATATTGTACGCCCGAAAACGGCAATTTGTTGATACGAATTTTAAATGTAACACCCATTGTACACAGAATGACAATACATTTTTATCTTATCTTATCTTATCTTATAAAATCGATTTGTTGAGTGAGAAATTGAGTTTCTACTTTACTGCCCTAAAAGATGACTAGTAAATAGCAGCGTATTAGGTTTCTTCATTGGTTTTCTATGTCAATAGTAATGAGATTATAATATATCGGACAATTAGCAAAATATAATACATACAAAATTAAATGTTTCAAAAGAAGGTATCGCAGCGAGCAATCTGTTCTTCAATATACCATAAATACAATATATTTTTATGCATTTTTATTTCCAGCCATACTTTAGTGCTCAATTTTCACCATAAATCTTTGTTACTTAATTGAATTAGTAATTAGAATTTTTTAATTACTAAACACAGTTCATCCATGAGTCCCATGACCTTCTATGATCAAAATAAGAAAGCAGAAATACAAATCGTCTATGTGATGCGCGGGCGCAAGTAAACAGCTTCCAGGCAGATGTTATATTCGCTCACAGACTTTTATACTTACATCTCACTCCAATATTTACGCGTCGGTGGTTCCCTTCAATGTTACTCAATTATAATAAATACACTGTTATTGTTTGAAATTCGCCAGACAGCGAGCTGTATATTATACACACCTATCATTTCTATACAACTCAAGGCTACTGATACAATGAGATATTTTTTGGGCGGAAATATTCGGTAATTATTATGGGCAAGTTATCAATTGGGCAGCCATTTAATCATTAGAACAGCAAACAAATATTTTGTCAGCAATATATTTATTTGGTCAGCAGGATAGTTATGTGGTTAGCAGAATAATTAATTGGGCAGCAAGATAGTTTTTTCGGCGGCAAAATAATTAGTTGAGCTAAAAAATAATTATTTGGCCAGCAATTATATACAACCGGAAATGTATTAAATCTAGGAAAAGGATCAATGAAAGATCAAGGATCAATTCCTAGGAAATGTTCTCTGATAGATATTAGGAAAAGGTAATTTTTTTGACCCTTAAAAACAATATTTGTGTCATCATCATAACATATATTAAACAATTTGGCAGCAGAGTTTGGCAGTTTTTTTGCTCACAAATTAGAAAAATCTGCTGCCCAATTAGTTATTATAGCTGACCAATTGTATTTTTTTGCTGACTAAAGTATAATTTTAACTTTATTTTACGGGAGTAAGCTAACCGACCCTCCAGTTTTACAGAAATCGCAAATGCAAAACTTTTTTCATTCAGTTATTGGTGTAGGTCTAGTTTTGATTTTTGATTTAAATCAACTATTTCTCATCTTCGACCGCAAAGCAAACTGCTAGAAATGGCGAAGTCTCCTGCTGTTGTACTCAATCGTTCACTCTGTCTTTATCAAGTAGGGGTAACTATACTAATTCATAATAGTCCCCATATCGGTTCGACAGTTTAGAAGATTTAAGTATTTATGCTATTCTGTTACTGTGGTTCGATAAGATCTATACTAATATTATTTTTTTTTTGACAGGTAAGCTCTTGGCCTTCATCTCACCTGATGGTAAGTGACGATAAGGTCGAAGGTGGAAGCGAGCTTCACCTGTAATCCTCAACAACTGAGGAACTGGCTGTCTTACCTCTGATTGCCGGAACACAACAATGCTTAAAACATCGATATTATGGCGACAAATTTATTATAAAGCTAAAGAGTTTGTTTGGTTGGTTGGTTGAACGCGCTTATCTCAGGAACCACTGGTCCGATCAGAAAAATTCTTTCAGTGTTAGGAAGGCTATAGGCTCTATAACATCACGCCAAGAACTACTATTCCACGCGGACGAAGACGCGGGCAAAAGTTAGTTCTATTATAAAGGTTAGTCGAACTGTCTGCGAAGAAATTGTATCATAACCAAGAATTTGTCAGTAGATTTAATAATAACAGTCACAAAATATTAACTAATATATTGCCTTAATCATAAAAAAAATAATGTTTCGAATAGAAAAGGAGTTTTTTAAACATGAATCTACATATTTATAGTTTTCAGGCCACACCAGACAGAATATTTCGTCCGATCATCCCGACAGAATTCCATAGAAAAATAAACATTCGCCGTATAATATATAAGCCATAACCGCTTTATCTGTTTCAAATGTATGTACTGTACATGTGCACAGTAGTTGCTCCCCACACGCGTAACGGTTTGAAACAAAAACTATTTTATTTATTACTGGACACAAACTTTTGTAGTGTTAGTTGCACTAAGCGAAATCCAAAATTACTTGCGAAAATTGATATTTCTTTTCAGTCTAATTCTAATTGTTTGTAGTTATTTACGTCACAGCCATTACAGATATTTAGGAAAAATCAGTTCTATTCGCGCATGAGGATCCCCGTTTAGACCGCGTTGTTTGTCCAGAAGGGACGAATTCGAGCGATGCTGTGTACGCGATGTAAAGACACCAGGCCCATACTCTCGCGTCCACAACTATCGCGCGAAATTGCTGGACAAGGTCTTTGGTTGCTCATCAACGCGGAGAGAGAGAGGTTTCAAGCAACGCTATTGGTTAAACCAGGTCAGCGGCCGCATGCGTTGGATGGCTTCCACGCACGCATTCACCGGCTGCCACGTCTGGGGATCTCCCAAATATACCCGGGCATCCCCCATTAGCGCAAACTCCGACCTAGTGTCTGACTAGGTCGGGAAGCCCTGGGACGGCTCGGAGAATTGCTTTGGCAGAGGATTGCTCCCACGGAACAGCAAGGAGGTATATCGAGGGGTTTTAGTGGGTACTCTCGGCCTCTGCCGAGCGACTCCCACACACGCCTTCCGCCTAGTCAGCGGTTGGTAGGTCCGTAAATGGATTTTGAACTCAAAAAAAAAATCAGCAAAGCGGAGATTTGAAGCGATGCTATTGGTTAATTTTGACACAGCTCAAGCTCCGTTTCTCCTCTCCCTTCCAGTGGACAGACAGCCTTATCTCCACCAGTCTAAGGCCTTCGTCCATGGAGATACAGATAAAGAGTTTGGATTCCACGTTGGCCCAATGCGGAATGGTGGGAGTGGGACCAACCAACGACTTAACGTATCTTTCGAAGTTTAGAGGAACTCAAAACCATATAGAAAGTAGTTATTTTTATTAAGCCAATACCGGCGAAAAGAACCTAATTGCAAAATCTAAAAATTTTCAACTGACGTAGAAGTGGGCGTTAATTCAACAAACTGCTTTTTTAAACTGCTTTTTATATGTTAACGAATCAACTGCTCTTTTATTACAGCAAATCCAGTTAAATTTATTAACTGCTTCTTAAAACGAACGCGCACTACGCGCTGTCGCTAACGTCAACGAACCAGTTAAAGCTACTTTCAACGAACGCGCAGTCGTTAACATTAGCTAACCAGGTAAATCTATTAACAGCTCCTTTCAAAGAACGCAAACCAGTTAATAAATTTAACTGCTTTTTGACCGGTTGACAGTTTCAAATTAGCAGTTTCATTTCGTTAACGCAAAAATCGTCAACGACCACCACTACACTGATGTACAAGGAGGTAGGATTTCCTCATTGGGACCTTTATGGAGCTTTGAGGAAACAAACCATATTTTTTCCATTCACCTTATGGATGAGAGTGACATAATAGCTAGCTATAGCACATAAGCCATTACACCGATATACCTATCACGTAAGACGTAATATGGACCTTTCCTCCTCTTTTACCTTCAAATAAATCATACTTGTTTTGTCGAATACATTTTTGCAGAACTACTTATTTGTCTCCATTTACGAAGTATACATTAACATCACGTGACCCGCCTGACCTTTGTACGCTGGCCCATTGATTTGTGGGTAGAAACGGATTCAGCGCCTAAGTGCCTTCCAACGGAAGAAATCGAGATTACATTGTTTTAAAACCCATCCAAAGCAGACCATGGCGAAAGTAGCTTTGCTTTCAATATCGAAACCAAAGCAAGGAATTCACTACGCGACCAAGCCTCTCGGGCTACGAAATTAAAATTTATTGATCCTAATATCATTTCATGTCATTAAGAACCCAGGATCATCATAAATCCATGACTTTTTCCAGTACAATCGAGTACAAAAATATGTATACACACTTTAGAGGTGACAATCTTTATTTCCTTCTAATAGGAGTCATTTACTGTCAAAAATTGCTACATGTTTTTGGACTTCACTGTACCTGTGTAATTACATTTCATCCATACTAATATTATAAATGCGAAAGTTACTCTGTCTGTCTGTCTTGCTTTCACGTCAAAACCGATTTAATTAAAATTTGGTACACAGATAGTCTAGAGCCTGAAAAAGGACAAAGGCTACTTTTTATCCCGATATTCCCATGGGAATAGGTACCGCGCGGGTGTAACCGTGGTTATCAATATCTGCTCGACCCAGTATTATGTGACATATTCCGTCAAAATGTAATTTCATTTCGAATTTTAAAATTACATGGCATTGTAAAATAATGACACGACAGCAGAGATGCACCAGGACAGCAATTAATCAGATGATTTTAATAATTAGAGATTTTAGTTCAACTATTAACAATCAACATTTTGCTAATAAGAGGTAAGAATGTAATGTTAAACTCTTTGTAAAAAAAAATAAAGTGTTAACACACACACAAAAACTTTATGTAAACTTTTATCGGCGTCAAATCAAAAGCCACGCGAACGACGTCGCGGTCACAGCTAGTAGTTTAATAATTACCTATCCTTGTTCTGACTTTGTTAATATTTTTATCGAGTATTTATTTATGAAGGTGTAAAAATTTAAGCCGCAAAGAACGCAAGATGCCGTGTGGTGAAGCGGAAAATTTTAAAAATGTTATACTGAGGAAGGTAGTCCAAAAATATATTGGTTGACTCATAAAATTGTTTACGTGATAACGAATGTACGTCTTGTACCTTTTGATTGTTCTTTGGTTCAAGATTCTTTCAGTTATTTACTACGAAACGGCAGTATTCAACATGTCGGCATACTAGCAAATTCCCCACGTAAATTTTTACACACGTGTAAAATGCATTTGATAGTAAGGCTGGCTTGCAGACTTTCATTCATGGGACAGAGATTCATGAATAAAATTTATTCATTATCTTCGTCTCCAATATTACAGACCGCGGGAAGGCACTTACATGGGAAATCTGCTAAAATGCCGAAATGCATACTATTATTATAAATGCGAAAGTAACTCTGTCTGTCTCGCTTTCACGTCAAACTACTGAATCAATGTAACCGAAATTTGGTACACAGATAGTCTAGATCCTGAGAAAAGACATAAGCTACATTTTATCCCGATATTTCCATGGGAACGGAAGCCAAGCAGGTGAATGTAAAAAAAATTAAATAACGCCTCCCAGAAAAATTAAGGACAAATTTACGCCTTGAATACCTTAAATGCAAAAAAAAATTTTGGGTATCTATAATGGAAAAAAGAAAGTGCCTCGGCAGGTCGTCTGATTAGGAAGCGACCATATGCATGTGCTAGGCCATGACCATTAGTTCATTACTTTCAATAAGTTAAGGGGACAGATTTAGGACTTCATTCGTGGACTAAGTGCTTGCTAAAAAAAAATCAAAAAGTGTCAATCATCTATGAATATATATCTTTTTAACACAATTCGAGTATTATTATTACACTCGGCTTCTTATAGCTATAAGTTGACATAAATTGAAATGAAACTCAATTCACATCCAACTGTTTCATTATTACATCATTTTATTGAATCTATTAGATAACAATTGTCTTCACTTTTCCTTATCTCGAATAAACAGTGTCTTTTATAATATCGATTTATATTTTTAACCTTGCTCTTATGCTTTTTAAAAATAACGCAGAAGAGCTTGCAACATCGTGTTCATTTCCGTTTGCAAGAATTATTAATTGTTTATTTTAAAATTATCGTCATGCCTCATCAACGTTAAAATTTCTTTGTTTAGTTATTTATATTAAAGTAAGTAGAACCGAAAATAACATAATTTTCATAACATCTGTGTCATGTTTGTCAAAGTTGTATAATTTTAATCCCTTGAGTCAGCACGAACACCGGTGCTCGCAAACAATAAATGTTTCTATTGTGTCTGATTTTCTGACTATTAAGAGGCTACAGCATAACTGGCTATCATAATGCACATTGCACAAGCACATGTCCATCACAGATCTAAATAGACTAATAATAGTTTCAGTGCAGCAGTGGTCATCAAATGAAAGGAAATGCAAAACCGATGACAAAATCACTAAAACTTATCAAATAAATTCAATTCAACATCACCTATGTGATAATCGGACTGTTGAAATTAATGGAAATTATCTTAGCTAAACGAATAACACAGGAATCCAAACAGATATTTTGAATTCCATTCAAAATTCAGACGAATTCACAGAAGAAATAAATAAAACTACTAGTTTACTTGACGATAATTGCATTTGATCCGTTTAATGGAAAATCGAATCACAATAACAAAAACACAAAGAACTTAATGACGCCACAGAATTCACGTGGCAAAATATTTGGAGAACAATAGTTTTTGATCGACATGCAGTTTACAGGAGTTATCATTGACATAGATCAAACTGGAACTTGAAAGTGATCAAGAAGGTCTGCTAATAAAAGCCATTAATCCTTTTGATTCATAATAGTCGTATCACCTGAAGGTGCCACTAGTCAACACCCACATGCCCAGTCAATTTACGTAAGAGCTACGTGCTGGCATCAAAAACTCGAGCCAGACAAAGGCAAATAAAGGCCCATAAACAGTGCCGAGGTCACCATGAATAAACGAAGCGAGTAAACAGGCTAACCAATTAGGGATGGAGGGAGTAGAGCATAAACCCTTATGTTATGGTATGTGGGTAGGATAAGCACCTGAACGATTTTTTACAGCGCGATGCCAGAGTGTACAATCATAGTTCATTGAAGAACAACTCAAGAATAAGAATAATGTCACAGAGTAATCAAATGAGGATTTGGCTAAAGATTTTCGATATAATTTCAACGATTCCATAAAAACTAAATGACATTTAATTCCACCTATAATTACGTTATATATGCTAGTTTACGGACTAACATCATATACAATCTTGAAAAGATTTGATTAAAAATTACTAACTTATTTATCAGAATCTAGGGGTTAAATAAAATATACCATTCCTATCTATATTTTGCAATTTAATATCAACTGTTTAAAATTCTGACCAAATATCTTAAACATAATTTTCAAAGAAAAATTTTTCAAGAAAAAACTCTTCACATTATGTGAGCAGGGTAATAAATATATCGGGAAGCTCACTCGACATAGTCCAGGGCGGCTACTATAAAAACGGGCATAAACCACGCGCTAATAGTTCATTATGTTTATGAAACGTAAATAGACGCATCAACTGCCGAAGTGCAATGATCAATCATTGGTAGGAATACAATAACAGCAACAACAGAGAGAGAGAAACTGATTGCTGTTAGAATAGCTGTTTAAATCAAAACAGACGTTAATTTCAATGAGATTCCTACGGAATCAGCGGAATTCTAACAACTGTAAAATGTAAATATACAGAACTATATTAATCTAGACCCAGATCATAAGACTGTGTGCAGATAGAGGAACGACGCATGTTTAAAACGTACCTTTTAAATAATTTTTAATAATAATATCAACTTCAAGAGTCACAATAATTTATTTTTGACAGTAAAAAAGATTTTTTGGTAATATATTAGAAAGCTAACGCGCCGTGAAAGACAATAAAAATAGTATTTCAAAATCAGAGCAAATCTTGAAACTTTTCCAGTCATTTGCGAGTAAATTAAGCAGACCATTTGTATTTAGCGGATATCTGAAACTGGTGCAATTGACCAGCTCATGAAATCGAGAGTACGTCACCAACGCAAACTGTTTGACACGAGTAGGTAAGCAAAAATAGGTTAGTGCAAACAGAGCTGTAATAAGGACTCCAAGGGTATCGAAATAACCGCAGTAGCACATCTGTTATCAATACAGTACTTTAGAATGGAGGTGAAAACTTGATAAGAATATGAATCATAAATACTCACTAAAATTTTAGAACTGTATCATGGTAGTCTTAAAATATTAATTACCACCGTAACAGATTCAAACTCGTAAAGACCTTTAACAGTCGACCAAAAGACTATAAAAATCACCTAAATAGCGAGCGTGCGGCACAAATAAATCGCATATTGCAGACAGACTGTGGAATCAGAAAATAGCGCTGCAAGCAACTACTGAGTAAAACGGTGAGGAAAAATTTTCTTATCCCTAATTACATTTCTGCCTGTTTGTTAATCATAATCCAGCATTCCTGGTCAGGAGTCGCTTCTATTTTAATCCGAACAAAGTTTACACTTCTCAGTCGATTTTGTAAGGCATAAATCCAACGTGCGAGCGTTACGAGCGAACAATGGTGATCTGCGTTGGGGCGAAGTGTAAGGAATTGGAGTACCTCAAGGAACTGTTTTGGAGCCACTTCTTATAAACAACTGAGTAGAAAACTAAATAATTATTATGATTTGTTAAGACGGATTTTAAGCGAGATATTTAAGCGTGCGACGGATCGAGACAGAATTATACTAGCTCGGTTTTATCCTTATTCAACTCAGAGTAAACAGAACTGGAGTAGCCTTTGTCTAACATTCCCCTCTGCCAAATGCACAAGCATCGGATGCTTGCACGTTTAATAAAACTAGTTGAGCCGCCATTTTGACAGCCATAACATTGTAAACGTTGCGGCGAACAGAGCTCCCGCAAAAATACCTGCCTGTGCTGTTTTTTGTTGTAAAAATAAATAGAAAACATCGAGTATGCTAAAAGATGGTGTCACCTTTTATTTGTAATTATAATTTTTAAGATTTCATGATTATTTACTTCATTATTTCATGTTTTAGAATTCTACGATTTCAAATTTCGAGCGCTAGTCTCGTGGGGAGTGCGGCTGTGACGTTGTCAAAACGCACACCCCACGTGACTATTTTAAGCGTGTGTGTGCGTAAAATTTAAATTTGTGTGTCGAATTATGCATGTGTGCATTTGTAAAAACGGCTGGCTTTGAGTGTAGTGGTAACCTCACCCCCCGCAAGAAATGGCAGAAAAAAATGTTTGAGAAATTGACTAATGGCTACTCCAGTTCTGTTTACTCTGAGTTATTCAAGCATCGGCCTAATTAACGATTTACTTTGCGTGACATTAAAACTCGACATAGTGTAACAAAAAAGTGTAAATTTGACAGAATATCTGTTAGATTGTGATTTGATTTAATGTTATTTTATAGTTTATTTAAAGTAAGATTATGATTGAATGTTGTGCACAGTTGTAATTGGTTGCAAGCTTACACAATTTGTTTATGTATAAAATAAATGAAAAAAAAAATTTACACCAGGGCAATGAAAAGGACAGATGCGTTATCAACCCATAGAAGTTTTATTGACTCCTTGCTTACACTCCTTCATTTGGTTTTGCATTTTGTTCTATTGAATATAATAGAATAAATTTTATTTTACTTAAGAGATTATAGATGTGACGATATTTTATAGGACAGACGACCTCCGTGGTTGAGTGGTCTGTACACCGGTCTCAGGGCGTCGCCATCTCGAGAGGTTCTGGGTTCGATCCCCGGTGGGGGCAACTGATTATGTGATACATACAGGAATTTGTTTTCCAGTCTTGGATGTTTATATATGTTTTGATATATTCTGAATTTTTATCTATTTAATATATTACTCCATCATCCAGTATCCGAAACACAAGCAGCATTAGTTGCTTAAAATGGGGCTAGTTGATAGGTGTGAATGTCTGAAGATGTATAGATATTATATTATTTACAGGTTGTAAACCTATTAGTAGAATTAATAATTTTAAAAGCTCAGTGATAGGCATAATAGAAAACTTAGTATGTTTAACTCCACAATAATACTATTTTTTAATATAGTGCTGATCGCGGTTACAATCAAAATTCCCACTATATGTCAAACACAAATTTTGCACTATATGTCAAACACAACATGTATAATGTTTGAAAGTCTATCGAGATTTGTGAGACGTTAGATTGTAAATAGGACTTGCCTAAAGAGCACGACCACAGAATCACCCGATCGAACGATTTATCGTCAAAACACTTAAAGTTCCAGATATCGGCTATGTTTAAGGTATTTTTGTAAATTCTTATTGAATAAACTTTTATCGTTAATCATATTAGTCGTGCTAGGTGGCCTGACGTGCTTTCGGTCGTACATTCAAACCAAAGCAAAAGATGCCGCCCAAATAATTATATTACTGACAAAACATTTGTTAGCTGCCCAAATTATATTTCACCTGATTTTTCTTTGCTGACCAAATAATGAAATGGCTGCTCAATTCATTACTTCCGCATTTTTGGGTATCTTAAACTCAATTCAGACATAAATATGGTTCCTTTTCGTATGGGTTTACCCCGCGTCTATGAAACTTACGTTCGTGCCTATCAAAAACATGTCTATTTAACATGTCGAATAAAAAAACAGCATATAATATACAAAAATAGTAATTAAATCAGTCTATATAAGGCTGTACTACATGCAAGTGAGGTTTATCGGACCCATATGATGTCTTCATGATTGTGTCCGCCGACGAATGGTGCAAACTTCAAAGGTATTAATAAAAAAATCAAAACCACTCATGGACGCCTCGAAGAATAACAAACTACTAATGAAAAACAAGACATTAGAAAACCATCACCATCACAAAAAAAACTAAATGCGTGCATTGGCACATAATGGTGACAAAAATATTAGCACTTAATAAAAAATGAAAAGTCAAGATAATTCAAATAAACTACTTAGAGTTCTTTCACACGAGCAATTTTATTCGGCGATTCCTCGGCGCGGCGAAGCGAGATCGCAGCCAATACGCGGCGAACTCGCGCATGGTATTCGGTACCGTCGGTAACGGTTTTCATCATTTACAAAATGGACTCAGACGAGGAGCTACTTCTAGCTATCTTACTCAAAAGACGATTGAATAGAAGAAAAAATAATATTCCTAAAATTTGGGAGGATCACACGTAGAGTAACCGCTCAACTGAAAGTACTTTGAATTTTTTCGCATGTTAAAAATAACAAACGCTGTGCAGAAGGCTACAAAACGGTGTCAGAATGAGGGTAGATTGCTACTAATAAATAATTGTGCGCTGCGACGGGGCGTTATTAACTCGCGGCGATATCGTTGCGTAGAATTGCGAGGAATAGCCGATTAAAATCGCTCGTGTGAAAGGGCTCTTAGAGAGTCTCAGTGATTGAGTTACAAATTAGGCGCTTCACACATTGAGTTCAAACACATCTGCACGCGTAAATGCGTTAGTTGTTCGAAAATCACACAGCACTCGGTGTGCCATACCTTGCGTCTGTAGGCGCGTGAAACACATCTACTCGCGTAGGTACATTTTCAATGTGTTGTACTGTGCGTTTTTTCTATACAGAAAGAGATACATACTTTCACATAACTTCAGTACACGCATCCACGCACTATCGTGCCGCTCAGTGTGTGAATCGCCTAAAAACATAAATACTACAACACAACAAAGATGATTTGTGTAATGTTTATCATGACGTTAACAAGAACATGTTATTTATACAATCACTCACTGTATTGTGTTTAGTATGATTTGGTTAGCGACAAGAATATTCTAAAATCATAACTGTTTACTTAATAGTCGTTTATCTATGATAATAGCTAGCATGAAAAAGTCAGGCAATAATTTTGATGTGCTTGCATGTCATGGAAAAGTAATAATTAGACTGATTTGAATTTACTTTAAGACTGGCACGGTACCTTTGAGACAGTCTATAGAATAAATATTATGCTTAAAAGCTAGAACTTATAAACTTGAGACAATTCTAAATATAGAATTATGTATTATACAATGTGTTTATTGGATAATTTATGATTATATTGTACAAAAAATCATTGTTATTGTTAATGATTTATGCACTTAGATTGTAATTTTAGAAGCAACATTAGCATTGAAAATTTAAAAATTCAAAACGTTTTCAGTTTTTAGAGCAAAAGAGTTTAAGATATTTAAAAAAAAAAAAATTTATTATTATATTTAAAAAAGTATATCACAACATTAACCAATAAAATGGGAAATTCTCTTAGTAACTCATTATCACTATCTTGTCACAAACCATAGTCATACATAAAAACTAGAAACTAAATAAAAAACAAAAAATGAACGCACTTCGAGCAACACTGCATCAACTTTTCCACTCACTATGAGATCATCCTCCCGGATCCTCTCTGAGTTTTTGCTGGCGGCCCGGAATGTTGCAGCAACATATTTTTGTTCGTCTTTTGTTAGCAATGTGCATTTTGCTGCTAACTTTTTACTAGTATTACCCATTCTGTTGACAAATGAAAATTTTTTATAAATAAATAAAAATAAATTCTATTCTATCCTGTTCTCTTCTATTTCTAAATCAGCTTGGTTTGGTTACTGGGAGTAATATAAGTAATGCAATTTAATAATAATCCAATATTTTTTAAATGTAAAATATTTTGTTTACATATTAAAATCCCTCTATGCACACAGTTGTAAAAATGCTTTTTTTTAATTTGATGCAATACAGAGTTAAGAATCTCTACCTGTAATGAGTAAAATTACACTTTTATTTACAATCAAATTACTATAAATATTATTATTAATATCTTTATTCCTTATTTTTATTGTTAGATTTTGGGTGTTTTGTGTTCGCTAGGAGATAAGCTGATTTATTTTGATTCGTTTTTTTTAATACTTATTAATAGTATGTACCGATATTTAAATAAGATTAGTTATAGTCAAACTTTAAATAAATATTATTCTATTAAGAAATGTAAAAAACATATTATAACAAAAAAAATAAAAGTAAGAAATGAAATATTCCTCAGGTTACACTTACTTCCTATAAAGTCAAACGATCTAACAACATTGAATTAATAGATTTGCTAAGTTGATCATGGTCAAGGTGTGACCTTAAATTATTGGATATCCTTTCAAAACATAAATTTTATTTAATATCAAAACGTGAGCAATGATATTGTCAATATATTAATGAGCTAAAAATGATAAATGTAATCGCACAATAAAGTTAAAAGGATAATCTACTGTAAATTATACTTTACCTTACGAAACAACAAATAAATAATAAATTAAAAGCGCGCCACACACAAGAAATTAATAAAGATTTTTTTTACTACATAATCACGAGCCACAGTGTATTACAAAACAATAAACTACTTAAGCGTTAATAATTAGAGACGACAGGAAACAAATCAATATTTTTTTGAAACTGCATCATTTTGGAAGTAAACTTAGGTTACCTGTCAAAAATGTCAATGTCAAACTTTTATTTGTTTTTTAATTTATTTTTCGCGCAAGAATGCAGTTGTCATGGGGCTGTGATTCACAAAACACTACCTGCGTCAGACGTCGCGTCACTGCGACTGCCTGCGTTATCATGATTCGCGGGCAAAATTTCGATCTCAAAATAAACTATCCATAACATAACAGAACACGTAAGCTCGCATCACCGAACAGAGAAGAAATGGCTGTGTAAAATGTAAATTTTTTACTTGATAATATGTCTTCTATTAAATCAACAACAACTTATCATCCCCAAGAGGTGGACAAAGGTGTTAACACCCACATTTCGCTTTATATCTTTAAAACCCCATGCAGTAGGGGGCGAGCAAGTTGCATTACACCGGGCAGTATGAAGCAAGCTATATTCACAATCACAATCGATTCCCGTCGGGCTGGGAATCAATCCGGTGATATCTATAACACTTTTGTTCATTATCTATCGCATACAAAAATACGATCTTTGGATAGAAAAAAAAATTAACTCACGTTGTAATGTCTATATAGTATTATGTGCGTGCAATCTCTGGAGGAGCTCTGTGGCGAGTGGTTAGTACGCTTTGGCTTTCGATCGAAGACAAACTTTAGACTTCGCCATGGTCAGGCCGCGGATGGGTGACCAAAACTTTGTGATCTCGAGCTTCGAAAGGAACGTTAAGCCCTTGGTCCCGGTCGCTATTGCGATCGTTTCTACCCACCAACCCGCATTGGGCAGCGTGGTGATGTTATCTCACATACTCCTCATGTGTTTCTCGATGAGGAAGGCCTGTGCCCAGCAGTGGGATGTATACAGGCTGAGGACGTGCAATCTGCATTGGGCCACCGATCGTGGTAGTGTAACCGGCCGTACTTCTCATGTATTTCTGCCTCTAATAAAGCCTTTGTCAAGCAGTAGGTTATATAAAGGTTGGTTATGTATGATCATTGAATAAGCATCCTTCAATTTTCAAAATCAAAAGTTGTTGAGCAACTTGAAGAGTCGTTTTGTGTCAGATCCTTATTCTATTATAGTAAAATGAATAAGAGGATTAAATCAGGACTACAATATTTGGATTATTTATTTTAATTATGTTACTATCTCTTATGTTAATATCTCCATAGGCTCATTATTGTCCACAGCGTTGATACCAGTGTTAAAGCCGTATATGCTCGAATCGTTTTAGTTACGGCCATGTTGTCCAATCTTGCCGATATGTTCTTCTGTAGTAACATAAACATGTGTATTTGAGGTGGTATACTTAATGCCGTTGCTAAAAACTTGACTCTAGGAAATAAAAAATTTGGTATAATCGATCCCAACAAAATGAACCCGAAAATACAACCACCAAGAATATAACTCTCTTGTGAAGACTTGGGATAAACTGCAGAACCAATAATATAACTCCAGTGGGCTAGCGTTCCAACTCTTATGATCCAAAATACTTTATACGCAACGGTGCCACACAGAACAAATGCTATAGTTGATAGAATGCACATTACTCAGATTATTAATAATATCTCAGTTTGCACGATGGATGTTCATTTTTTGACTCTGGATTTGTGTCTCGCTAAGTCTGTCTACATCACGTTTTTTTGGTGTATCAACTTATTTTTGATTAATTACCCATTTTTTGAAATTAGATGACACCAAAGAGTAAAGTCATAATATTTTTTTTTAATTATAAATTTTTGGTACGTATTCCTAAATTAATTTTAAGTTTGATTTTAGTGACTAGTTTAATTTTTGACCAAGAATTAATTTTTATCTTCTCATTTGCCAAAAACATAAAACAATAACTTCTGAACGAAACTAGTTTATTGCTAGTTTAAAAAAATAGGTCCCTGATAGTAGGTTTGTGTGCTTACATATATGGAAACAGAAACTATGGGGCTTCCGTTTTTTCCGTTACTTATTGGCCATACCAATGCCACAGTGTTGAATGTCGTGTTTTTTTTAAGGAAAAGGATATAATTTTTTAAAAGATAAAACAGTTTAGCAGCCTCATAAATGATCCGTCAATAAATCTAACATATTGTGATTCTTGTTCATTCGGGACCATTTTGGTATATTGTAATTAGATTAAGCTTCATTGCTAATAGCTGTGTTATGTTACCCAAAAAAAATATTCTTTCTTTCTTTCAAATATTCGCAACATTAATATATTGAAATAAACCCGCATTACTGACTCAAAAACTATGACATTTCGGAGACCCCACGCTACACTAGAATGCCTAGCGACAAATTCATACGGCCCCATTTTGCTTATTAAAGCCCGACCAGGAAAATCCACGACAATGATTCATCCAAAATCGATAACAAACATACTTCCCAGGAAGAAAAAGGTAAAAGAATACTTATGTTAATGGGGAGTTAGATGTGATTGAACTTATTTCTTTAAAGAGCAAAAGAATTTTTTTTCATCAATTTTAGTTTGTCATCTGCCATGTATTATGACGTGTATTCTTTTCATTCAGTTGATTACATTTTATTTTTGTTGTTTTGTGCATTGGAATACTTAGGATGTTGGCGTAAATTTATAATAACATGGATAAATACAATTTTGGAAATTTGAACATTTTAGGAAAAGATATCTTTGTGTTGCAATAACAAGACATTACTGGTACCCACAGAGCAAGTTTTTTCTCAAAAATTTTTTTTTGCCTGTAATATGAATCCCTCAGATTTTTAAAATGTAAGTATAATTTTTTTCTATTTTTTACAAATTTTCGCAAAGCCGTAACTATAGTAGATTTATGCCTTATAAGCTGATAACCCTGAGGATGACTCCAGTAATTTTTTGATCTCTCCCCATGTCATTGTCATTGTCAAATTTGTAGCTTTGCTTGCGTAAATTTGTATTTTTATTTTCCACATCAAACAAAAGCTTGAAAAACATTTAATTTATGTGGATTTAGAATACTTCAAAAATGACTATAACATCCAAAATGGACGTGGACCCTGTGAAGGGAGAAGGCTTTCGGCCTTACTACATAACCAAGATCGAAGAACTTCAGCTCATTGTCGCCGAAAAGTCTCAAAATCTTCGACGTCTGCAAGCCCAGCGCAACGAACTGAATGCCAAAGTGAGGATGCTACGCGAAGAACTACAACTCCTACAGGAACAGGGTTCGTATGTCGGCGAAGTGGTCAAACCGATGGACAAAAAGAAAGTTCTAGTCAAGGTACATCCAGAAGGTAAATTTGTCGTGGACTTAGACAAAAATGTAGATATTAACGATGTCACTGCCAACTGCCGTGTTGCGCTGCGGAACGAAAGCTACACTCTACATAAAATTCTCCCAAACAAAGTCGATCCTCTAGTGTCACTTATGATGGTGGAGAAGGTACCAGACTCCACTTACGAAATGGTTGGAGGTCTGGATAAGCAGATTAAGGAAATCAAAGAGGTTATTGAGCTGCCTGTGAAGCATCCGGAGCTATTTGATGCCTTGGGTATTGCTCAACCTAAAGGTGTTCTACTTTATGGCCCTCCAGGTACTGGCAAGACATTGTTGGCTCGAGCTGTGGCACACCACACTGAATGTACTTTCATCCGTGTATCTGGCTCTGAACTTGTGCAGAAATTCATTGGTGAAGGAAGTCGTATGGTACGTGAGCTTTTCGTTATGGCAAGAGAACATGCTCCCTCTATAATTTTCATGGACGAAATTGACTCTATTGGTTCATCACGTATTGAATCTGGTAGTGGAGGAGACTCTGAGGTGCAGAGAACTATGTTGGAGTTGTTAAATCAACTTGATGGGTTTGAGGCAACAAAGAATATTAAAGTAATTATGGCTACAAACAGAATTGATATCTTAGATCCTGCTCTTTTGAGGCCTGGTCGTATCGACAGGAAGATTGAGTTCCCCCCACCAAACGAAGAGGCTCGCTTGGACATCCTAAAGATCCATTCTCGGAAGATGAACTTGACTAGAGGTATTAATCTCCGTAAGATCGCAGAACTGATGCCTGGTGCATCTGGTGCCGAAGTCAAGGGTGTGTGCACAGAGGCTGGTATGTACGCCCTCAGAGAGCGCAGAGTACATGTTACTCAAGAAGATTTTGAGATGGCTGTAGCTAAAGTCATGCAAAAGGACTCTGAAAAGAATATGTCTATCAAAAAGCTTTGGAAGTAAATTTTGTATTTCTAATATTCTTTATGTGATTAGGTTTACTCTTTTCAATAGGTTTACTATAATTCTGGAATGTAAAAGTAGGATTTTAAAATGTTTGTCAACTAATTTGAAAATATTAAATAAAAACAATATATCAAATGAAAATATTATTTTAATTCCTTATTTTGTATTCATAATGGTAAAATTTGGTTACACTCTAATTATAATATTGCTTATCTCATTTTGGAACAAAAAGTTTTAAGAATTCTCACTATGCTTATCATAATGAGTTCTTATAACTAACATTTTGTTATCTACATAAAGTAGGAACTTTAATTTCAACTTATGAGTTACATACCTTTAAGATTGTATACACTAGTATAATCCTTAAGTAGTAGGTAATGTAGCATTAATTCATATTAAATGCAATGAACTGACATAAAAGCATTGTTATTTGAGCAGCAAAATTTTTTTAGATTAAAATGCTCATAATCTAAATAACTTAGAGACATTTTGTAAATTATATATAAATTACATTATATTTAAAAATTATGAGAAACTAATTGATTTGTTACTAATACTAAGTAAAATTTTATTCAAATGATTAAGCTATTTTTTGCCTAGACTAGTAGATCTAAATCTTAATCTATGTGGAATAGGTGTTATTTTTGGCTATGTAATGATCTGGATGTCGTCTCTGTCACTTTGGTCGGCGTCGGTGTCACACATGAGTTCCGGCACTCGGATGTCCAGCCCCTCGGTGCCCTGAAAAGATAAAAAAACATGGTAAGTTAAATAAATTAGAGACAACAGGTAGCTGAGTTAGAAAATATTCGTTGAAGAGCTCGCTGGATCAATCCCACAGCCTGCACTGAGTTAAAATAAAACTTATCGACCACCTCCGTGATCGAGTGGTCTGGTCGTACGCCGATCTCAAGGCGTCGCTATCTCAAAAGGTTCTGGGTTCGATCCCCGATGGGGGCAAATGTGTGTGTGATCAATACAGTCATTTGTTCTCCAGTCTTGGATGTTTATATATGTATTATATAAAATCTGCATATTTATATGGATTTCATATTAAATATAAGTATTTATATGTCTGTCACGTAGTTTCCGTAACACAAGCAGCATTAGTTGCTTAAAATGGAGCTAGTTGATAGGTGTCTGAAGATATTTATATTGATGTATAGTTTGATGAAAATCGCTTGCCTCACATTGTGCCCGGTGCATGGCATCAGTATCGCCGCTAATTACATGGGAACTTTACACATATCGTGCGAAATATGGGTGTTAAATACCTCTGCCTTCCGCTTCGGGGACAGAGGCGTGAAGATATGTCATATAAGTATGCAACAGTATCCTGTCGTCCGTTGATTTACCTCATACATTTAAATTACAAAGAATATTTTACGCGCCTAAGGCTCGATTTTTCAATCCTCAGATAAAACTATCTGTCAGTCAAATTTTAGCTCTGTCCCTTTTCTTTTTATGACTTTAGAAAGTGACAGTGATAGTTTTAAATGGCGGATAATTTTATCTGAGGATTGAAAAATCGGACCTTAAACGGTTATAGCACGGTCATCGTAAGTGGTAAATAGATTCTTGGCCATTACATATTTATATGGATTCGAAAGATTTTTGCATCGATTTCGATTGGGCGTTTAAAATCATTTTAATAGTAGGTAGTTTATTGGGACCATAACATTATGTAGGTATAAATAGAAGGCCAAAGAAAATAGATAGATAATTATTATTGCATTTAATTGGATTTATAATTACTTGTTAATAAAACAATATTATTTTAATTTTCGTGAAATCTATCCCATTAATATCAGTGATATTTTTTAGTCATGAAAATTTGCTTGCGTTCTAGTTTCGATAGAACTTCAATAAAAAATATTACTCAGAATTAAAAAGAGATAATTAATAAAACACTTTTATGCTATTCTATTGTGGTATACCTACAATTTTAAGATTTTTTTTGTATCTGTGTATGGTTTATGAATATTTTTATCGTACTTTAAGCAGAAAAAAATCTGAAAAATAAACAAACACCATAAAATACTAAAAAAATAAAAATACTTACTACAGGTCGCTTCTGCCCTTTTATCTGGTCCCATATTCCCTTCACGAACTGTGCAGGGTTCACAAACTCATGGCCACCGGCCCTACGGGGAAAATTAAATAGTTTTTTAGGTTTTTGTTTGAACACCATATTTAACTGTCCTACTCGAAGTTTGTTCTAATTATGCACCAAAACTATATATACATCATGCGGTACTAATCATTGATTTTTAACCACTTTCAGTTGCCATGGTAATATTTTTTGTTGATCAGTTAATTATTTTTCCGACCTTGTCTCGCTCGGAAAAGAGGGTAGGCATTAGCCAAGATTTTCTATACATTGGTAGATAACATTTACGTAGAAAACGCAAGTGTAAAGATTTGTATTGCAATCACGCGTGTCAAATTTTTAAGGCTACTGTGACATCACAGAGATGGGAAATCCAAACTAGTTAGCAGCGGCCAACCCCAACGTTTGGTCGGGGTTTTCGAACACGCGCAATACATGCATTTGCGTCATCTATGTTAATGTGGTGGAATCTGTGGTGGAATCCTTTGAAAAATTAACTATTTTCAGGATAAAATAAATGCTAGAATATTATAGATAGCTGTTGCCCGTGACTCCGTCCGCGGTTACTGGTTTTTTAACTATCCCACGGGAATCTTTTCACTTTCCGGAATAAAAAGTATCTTAGATGTTGACCAGGGATATAAGGTATCACCGTGCTTGAAATCGGTCGAGCCATTTCGGAAATTATACCGTACAATCAGACAGAGAAACAAACTCTTTTTACTTCCCACTGACTTGATTTAAGCATTTTTATTCTATGTACGGACATTCAACTTCTACAGTTTTATTCTATGTACCTTTAGATAACGATTAATACTTATGTGCTGCAAAACTTACGAAGAGGTCGGCATTTGCACTACCGAAGAAGTGGGCTGGCCGGATTCATCAGTAGTATTTTGAAATCGCACTCTGTAGAGAAATATATAAAGATTCTTTTACACAAGCAACAATATGTAATTCACTATGCTATTAACTTCATCATACAAATATCAGCTGCCACCGAAAGTCGGATCCAGGACAATATTTTGTGACTTCTGTGCCACATTTATACTATGGCGGAACCACTGAACGCATCCGCATAAATCTTATATTATTTGACATTACGCGAACGCGTCGGTTTTGACACTTTTGCTTTTTGCATACCAAGAAAAGTTGTACGGTGTTTTTGCTCTGTAATAAATGTACCCCATGAATTTCACATGTATTGTGTAACATAGGTGTAGGTACCGTAATAACATTATATAATATCGATGCCTTGGTGTATTATTTAACGTAGTACAACCCAACGACCCGATAATTGGTGAAAAAAGAATTTAAAATTTTAATTCAAAACTTAGAATAACAACATGTCCCTTTAGAGCTTTAGTTTTCCACAAATATGTTGGCACGGCAGAGGCGTAAACACCAACTGTACGGTCCACCGTACATTCCCGCGCCAGCAAAATTATAATTGCATTATTTAATTTTATTTCTTTCAGCTATTTTAATTCACTGCTCATTTAGCCATCAATACGATCAGACGGCTCCAATTACATAATAAAATACTATAAATTAATTACTTATTGTGACATCGAGAATAAATTCGTTAAACTAAGAAGAGTTTTACTTCAACATCCAAGCAAGAATAAATGTATGGTGGTGAACCATACACCTAAAAACGTATAATGAAAAAAAATACATGATAAAGGTCTCTGCCCACTACACAGTATCATACTATGTCCGTGCTATGAACGTGTCAGGCAAAAAAATGTTCTCTGTATTAAAAAGTATGAAACCATGTCCACTAGCCGGACCGGCAAGTATTGTCGGCGAGAATATTTTGCCGGTGGCGATACGCTCCGTGCATGACACGCGACGTTGCCACACCGGTGCGCGCAGGCGGCGAAACGGTGAGCACCCGGGTTATAACCGCGTAAGATGGCCGTTATAAACGCGTCTGCCTCACACGGAATCAGGTGAATTACTACAAAGGCGACAACAGTGCACAGAGACCGCTCAGCTATGTCACTCGGGTGATACGGAGATGATACGCGGACCCTCCCGTCACTAAAATCGTTAAACACGGGAATGTCTCGCGGATGATAATGAGATGGTATGCTTGTGACAGGGTGAAGCCGGAAATAATTGAAATGCAGTTGGGTCGTCACTTGGTATCGTATATTTATAAGTAAGATTTAAGGCACAAAATAGTGCCTTAAAGAAAACGTATAGTCTTTGTTATATAATTTATAACAAAGACTATACGTTTTCTTGACTGACTATAACTTTGACTATAACTTTGTCTCAGCTTATAAAAATTGATTCACTATATAAATAATTTACAATTATTGTTAGAAGGGAGTCAACCGCTCTACGCACTGACTATCGTAAGAATGAGCTTCGAGAACAAAACAAATAAAAAGAGACAGACAGCAAATTTAAAATCGGAAACCAAGAGAAAAATGGCCAGAGAAGAGCGCAATGACAGCAATGAGGCGCTAATATAGCTATGGCGCCTCGTTACATGCTGACGCTCCGGTCATTAAAGCCGATACGAGTTTCATACGCTCTAGTGGGCATAGTAGAGCGTATCGTGTTGCTTGACGTGTCTGATCCGTTCATAGCACGGCCATGGTATGATACGTTGTAGTGGGTAGAGACCTTAAGACTTACTCCAAATAATGCCTGTTCAGCGCATTCCGTCTCGTCGTGTACTTGTAGTAGGTGAGTGCTACGACGTAAAATACTATGAGTAGGACCCCCACGCCGATCACCCAATAGATCGCGGCCTGTTTGTTGTCGTACAGCTCCGAGGTTAGTCCGTTGAATAGAGGCAACTGAAAGTTACTCAAATTTTAAGGGCGGAGGATAGAGCCCCCTCTATCCTCCGCCCTTAAAATTTTACGTAATGTTTTACTTTGGCTTTCGATTCGAAACAAAGCTTTCGCCATGGTCAGTCCCGGAATCACCAAAACTTTATTATGACGGAAAGTAACGGAAGTGACATCCATCCATCCTTTCTGTTTAAACGGAAAGTGATATCCAAAAAATTCTTTTTGCATTTGAATGTCCTGATTTTATAGTATTTGCCATTTTAAACCATGCTCTATGATCATGTACACCCTGTATATATATATATTTTTTTTTTCAAAGAAAGTTCCTAGCATTAGTAAAAATATAATGTATGATAATAATTCGCTTCCTCTGGTGTCGGAACATAGGTTTCTTGGCATTGACCTTGATTCTAAATTATCCTTTAATAGTCATAACAAAATTATAGGCAGTGCTTCAAAAAACCTTAATGTTCTGAAATCTTTGACAGGTGTACATTGGAGATCTGATCCAAAAATGTTATCTATGCTTTACAAGAGTCTTGTTAGAAGTCATTTTGATTTCAGTACTTTAGCATATATGAATGCTAGTATATATTAAGCAAAGTAACAAGTATGACATACTCGTAATACAGAACAAAGCATTGAGAATAATGTGCTTCGGATAGCACATTAAACCGTTGATCCCGGTCGCCATTGCAACCGTTTCACCCACCAATCCGCAGCGTGGTGGTGCTGGTCCACACCATATCCAATGTGTAGAAATAGAAGAATACCAAATCATTTCCAATGTTTCATCAACTCTGTTTTCTGAAACAGCGAACAAACTCTTTCTTTAGCCAACGTTCGAATGTCACACACACAGGCGGCCAATGGTTGCCCAACTTTGTGATTCAGGAAGACGCCCAACTTTTCGCTGTTAAACTACCAAATCTTTTTCTTACCTCTTTCTTCTGGAATAGCGGACAAACTCCATCCCTAGCCAAGCTTCCATCATCACACACGCAGACGCCCCCGTCAATACTAAACACGCACAGGTTGCTGCATTTGAGCGACGGGCAAGGGTTGTCTAACTCCGATCTCTGTATGCTGTTGTGTTTCAATATGAACGCTGAAGCACCATCAGGTCTATGCACGACAGACTCGCAGCGTCTCTTCCCAAAAAGAGAGCAGCGGTGCACGTTTAAGGAGGTGCTCGTGATGAAGTAGATGTACTCCTCGAACTGTGCTAACCCGTGTATGCCTTCGAGGTTCGTCTCGTTGGACACTTCTATTTTTCTGTGGGAAGAGAATACTCTTTCATTAATTAGCAATTGGTTTGTGTAAAGAGGACACTTCTATTTTTCTGTGGGAAGAAAATACTCTTTCATTAATTAGCAATTAGTTTGTGTAAAGTTAGAGTCTTAGCAATAACATCAATGATATCTACAACGAGACCTATGCAAGAATTGAAAAGAAGGTGGGTAGAGTAATTTTGTAAAAATTTTACTGCCTTAAATGTTAAAAAGAAATAACATTAACGTTATGGAATTCTGTCTGTTAATTTAATCAACTTCCAGGAACATCTGAGGTGGTAAAACAAGCCCTAATACTATTGAAACTAAGATTGTTTCCAAATGAAATGCTTATAGGTACTCACTGAGGCTCCCCACGTAATCCTTGTTGACGCGTCAGGAAGAACACAAGTTATCAGGAACTTACTCGGAGATGTTAAATCCTGTCATAAGGCTGTTAGAATCTAACCGTCTTACCACAAAAAACTTAAACATCTGCTAAGCAAGTGTTTTAAAAAAACGTAACCACAAGACCGTGTTTTCCGATTGTCAAGCTAGACGCGGCTCAAACATCGTCTAAACAAAAATTAAACAGGCGTTGAACGCGTACTTAAACTTTAAAAAGTGTTCAGTTAATGATAGACAACTGTTCTATTTGTCGTTTAAAATGAAAAAAAAAAAAAAACTAAAGTGGTAAGACGGAAGATGTTTTTTCAAATGACTTGTTTATACTCACTGAGCTTCACCTCCGTAGTCCATGCTAACGATCCTCTTAGCGTCTGCGTCGGCGACGTACAGTCGCTGCTTGGCCGTGTCGACCGCGAGCGCGGTACAGTTGCCCACAGTCGTAACATCTACCAAACCGAACCCGGCCAGCGAAGTCGACCACACTATGCCGCGGCCGCTACGCATCACGCAGTAGAATAAGTGGTCGGCTATCGGGTCGATTGCGAGTGCTGTCACCTGGGTGATTTAAATATACATACATATAACCACGACGAATCAATGTACCAACTGCTTTTCTCGCCTAGTATGCCGTAAAAGGCGACTAAGAGCGTATTGGGTTCTGGGTTTGTGATTGTGTAGGCGATGAGCTAGCCACTTGTTACTACTCCTTCACGATCTTTCATCTGACCAAACCCAATTTTTGTATTGCGAAATGTGGTCTTAAGGAACACAGTGCTCCTTGGACTCTGCTCTCCCTTCGGGGATTACAGGCGTGATTTTATGTATGCATGTATGTATGTATAATCACGACTGTTATCCCCTCAGGGTCAGTCAGAGACTAGGCAAAAGCACCGCAAAAGCAGTTTACTGCCATAGTGTCACCAAGCAGTGACCGCTCTCAGCGTGACAGGTGGTGAGCCCGTCACCGCTATAAGCTATTTGATGGTTGTGCAGCTAAGGGCCAACTTACAGGAAATTTTAAACCTAGTTTAAATCTCGATTTTGTCAATGTTTTTCATAAACATACATACATACATACAATCACGCCTGCAATTCCCGAAGGGGTAGGCAGAGTCCAAGGAATATTGTATAACTAAGGGTATTGTATAATACACGTAAATTTTATTAGGTTTGTAAAGGGAGGATGGAACCCTTGCAGAGTTTCTTGTCTGTATCTTCTCTAGACAAGGCCTCCCGGTAGTGAACAGGCCGAATAGGATACTTACTTTTAAGTAATTTATTTTGTTTTGACTTGTCAAAAGTGTATTTGATGATACCAATTTGATTAAATGACGACGAAATGAATGAGTTTGAGTTTTCTCCTCCATAACATTCCTATACCATTGTTTAATTTATCAGGAAGCCCACCTACTTAGATTTGGCACTTTTGATGAAGAGGGTTCTCCAACCAAACAAAGCGGAAGTTAATATTAAAGCGCGCAGCGCCATCTCTCGGCGCGACTGTGAACTAACTCTTACCTCCGCATTGTCTGGCAGCAGCTGTAAACGAGCACAGCGCATGCGCTGTATGTTGCAGACGCGCATGCACGCCGCGCCTTTCGTCTTGTCCACGAAGTAAACGTTGCCTGTGATCCATTCCACCGCCAACTAACAAAATTACAACTATTTTTATAACATGCTTCTTCAATTCTTACTACTTCTTATCTTTAGAAAATTTGGACTTCAAGACTATGTTGCTAAAGCTCTTTAGCATGCATGAAGGTAAAAGGAATAACTTTTTACATTTTATTTTCTACTAGCTTTTGTCCGCGACTTCGTCCGCGTAGAATAGTTACTTTGAGATAGTGTGATGGTATGTAGCTTATAGCCTTCCTCAATAAATAGGCGATTCAACACTGAAAGATTTTTTCAAATTGTAACAGTAGCCTCAATTGGTAGAATTGAAAATATACTCCTACTCTATTATTAGAAGCAAAGGGGCGTAAACTTGTCCTTCATTTTTCTGGGAGGCGTTATTTTTTTTTTACATTCACCCGCATGGCACCCGTTCCCATGGGAATATCGGGATAAAAAGTACCCTATGTCCTTTCTCAGGCTCTAGACTATCTGTGTACCAAATTTTGGTTAAATTGGATCAGTAGTTTTGACGTGAAAGCGAGACAGACAGAGTTACTTTCGCATTTATATAATTAGTACAAATTTACGGGATCGAAAGCGTACTAAAGAAAGGCCAGGTCAAAAGTATCCGAATTCGCCGAGCATGTATGAAAACTGTAATGAAAGTTGATGAAGCGAAAGAAATATGTAAGAACGGACAAACAGACAAAGAAACAAAAAAAATTTTTTTTTGGTATTTTCCTTCTTTTTTCATCCTCTGACTTTATTTTAAGCATTTTTTTCTATATACAGACATTTGACCTCTACAGTTTTGTTATATAATATTTA
This sequence comes from Parapoynx stratiotata, assembly GCA_910589355.1. Taxonomy (NCBI): domain Eukaryota; kingdom Metazoa; phylum Arthropoda; class Insecta; order Lepidoptera; family Crambidae; genus Parapoynx; species Parapoynx stratiotata. The sequence goes on from OU342482.1 coordinate 9,377,173, forward strand.
TAGATAACATTCAAACCGTACCTTGGCTGGTTTTCCAATGTTAGACACGTGGACATCATCTTTAACTGTAGAGTTCACTTCTACCAGCAACCCGGCTGGTGTCACGCTAACGTATAACCTCTGCCTCCTGTAGATAAATTACTAGTTATAATTAATTTTTTAGGAGCTTGCATACAGTTTTCATCGATACGCTGTCATGATTTGCATAAAACTTTAGCTGAGGAAAACATTATATAAAGATTTTCTTTTTTACTGGTTCAATTATTTATTCCTTAGCACAAAAAACGAAAATAAAACGCTTAGTTCCTTAAAGCAAAAAAAAAAAACAAAAAAAAAGAAAACATACAAAAATAAAAAAAGGAAATCAACAAATAATTATGTGCAAAAACAGTCTGCAAAATAAATATATAAAGAAAAAGAACACGCTTTTATCATTAAGGGTTCCCAACCGATCAACCGATGTCATCCGATTCAAAATACCATAGACATACGAACCACAGTCTGACCTAGTTTTTAATAAATATTTCTAGATTTTTGTTAACATACAAGAGGGGACCACTCAATCCACAACACATAATTATATAATTTATATTATCGAACTAACAGTTATAATCTTGCTGACGAACATACATACCTCATATCAAGACCAATGTCAGCAAAACCAATAAGTTTCGGGGAGTTGTAGACAACGTGCTTATGCCCGTCCATGCTCATAGACCAGACGGTGTTCTCGTCGGAGTACACCAGGGAGAGGTCTCCATTGGCGGCCTTGCAGGTGCGGCCGTCAGACCTGTATGGTGATTTAGATAGTCTAAAAACATACCATATAGTATTTAAGCCATACCTAGTATCTCAATTTCATATCTCATAAGAAAACCACCAAACAGAGTAGCAAGTAGCTACGTGCCGTAGTAGGAGCTGACATAGCACGTAGATACTTGTCGTAGCAGAAGGAGACGTAGCAAGTAAAATGTCATCATAGTTAGAGATGTAGAAAGTAGTCATCGGAGCAGGAGCAGACTAAGCAATGAATATACGAGCCGTAGCAAACGATTTAACAAGCGGATAGTCCTCGTAGCAGGTGCATAGAATACGTAGCAAGTAGATGCATGTCGTAAAAGGAGCACACATAGCAAGTAGATACTCCTCGTAGCAGGAGCAGTCGTACGTAGCATGTAGATACGTTTCGTAGCAGGAGCAGATGTAGCAAGTAGATAATTGTCGTAGCAGGAGCAGACGTAGCAAGTAGATACGTGTCGTAGCAGGAGTAGACGTTGCAATTAGAGACATGTCGTAGCACGACCAGACATAGCAAGTAGATACTGGTCGTAGCGGAGCGAAGCCCACGTAGCACTTAGGTACGTGTCATAGCAGAAGCAGTCGTATCACATAGATACGCGTCGTCGCAGAAGCAATCGTAGTAAATCTGTCGTATATCCATCAGACGGAACTGCTCCCCTCTTTCTTTTGTCCAATTCTATACAAAATCGGCGCAGAATGTCTTCTTCCATTGTGTCCTATCGCTCGTCATCACTACTCACTCTTTCACAATCATCTTTCGCACAATCCATGCATTATTTCTTCGGTCTTCCTCGCTACACAGCCACAATAATTTACCATTAGGTGATCCGTCTACCCTTCGGCCACCTCATCACAAATACCTGTACTCTATCTACTCAGAGTTAGTACTGAGTCGTCGCGCACAAAAATGACTCATGTACCTTATCCTTTTAGTACACTCATCTGTCGCTCTAATCTTCTTCATACCTAATCGCATGCAGGTATTGAACGGATATCCTGAAAATGTCGTTACCTTAAATAGTACCCCTCATAGCAGTGGCACACAAAGGAGCCGTGCGTGTTCTTGCAGTGCTGCGCGCAGGGGGGCGGGTCCCGCGCGCACTCGTCGATGTCCTCGCAGGCGTGCGGGCCTGCGCGCGCCGGCGCCGGCCGCGTGCCCGCCGCGCACGCGCACTGCGGCCCGCGCGCCGAGCGCCGGCACGACGACGGGCAGGACACGTTAGCACAAGACGATGCTGTAATGGTAACACATTCATGTCTCCTACTCGCCTAACTTTTTATATTCTAATCGTGAGGAGTTTGAATTCCGTTTTTACAGAGAGACAAACTATAATCAGCCGTTTCACACGATACAGAGTGGTCGAATCGACCGCTCGTATGCTGGTTTCGAAGCGTCATCTCTGAGTATTCAGGTTCAAGTTCTGGTGGCCCCCACGTTTCATTCGCCATTTCACCCACCTCAGTGATGTCGATCGAGTATGAAGGCCGATGCTGATGGTGCGAAATGAAATAGACCGTTTATTTGCCTTCCGAATATGTTGAAAAATATTGTGAAAAACTCAAATCGAGGCTTCAACTATTTCTTACCACAGAGTATACTCTCATCGGAGCCGTCGTAGCAGTTGGTGCGTCCGTCGCACACGTCGCGCCACTCGACGCACTGCCCATTGTCGCACAGGTAGCCGTCGTCGCACTGCGTCGCGGGGAACTGCGACGGCCGGTACAGGCGGGAGGTCATGTTCACTGGGTACATACATAACAACAATATCACGACTCTATATCCGAAAGCGTAGGTAGAGGTGCTAACACCCACAATTTGCTCGATTTATTGGAACTGTTTAGATTTTTGTTTCTTTTAGATGTTATTTTGGGAGAATTGTGACAGTGCTCAAGAGCAATGATGTTGCTATATCAAAACATTTTTTTATTTCACTTTTATTTCTCGTTCCTCACGATTTTTCATAGATATAGGGAAAACTGTAATTAGCTTGATAAGTTTTTAAGATATTTTTAAAATAAAAAATAAAATAAAAAAATTTATGATCGAGATCGAGAGTATTTTTAACGTTATTGCTTTCTACCTCATATAAAAATCTCTGCGCAAATCTCTTCACTTAGCCTATAAACGTCAGACGTTTCATCCGTCCCGTCCAGATCTTGTGTCTCTTCGCGCAGAGGTGCCATTGTTTGCACTTCGTATATATTCTATCTTCTTGTTCTTGTCACACGGTCACAACTGTACCAAGCCTACCATCTTACCAAGGCCATCAGTCGGACCCATCAAGCTATCTGGGAATATATAGCAGATCTTATTCCTCCCCACACAGAGGTACTTAAACATGTTCGATCTTGTTAAACCTCTACCCAGCCTAACATCTCACCTAGCCTTCAAGCGTCAGGCATCTCGTCGAACCCATCAAGCAGTCCAGGAATCCATTGCAGAACTTTTTCTTCCCCACGAAGAGGTACTCCAGCATATTATATCATTTTGTTACACCTGTATCCAGTCTAACATCTCACCTAGCCTGTGTCAGGCAACTCGTCCGACCCGTAAAACAGTCGAGGAATCCATTGCAGATCTTGTTCTTCCCCACGAAAAGGTACTCTAGCATATTCGATCTTGTCATACCTAACATCTCACCTAGTCTACAAGCTTCGGGCGTCTCATCCGACCCGTCCAGGCAGTCGGGGTACCCGTTGCAGATCTTATTCCTCTTGACACAAAGGTACTCTTGCTTGCATTCCAACATGTCGTGGGGGGCGCAGCGCCGGTCGCAACCCAGCTCATCTGTACCACCGGGACAGTCGATCTTTTTGTTACACCTGTACCCAGAAGGGAAGAGTAATCAAATATCATGATACTTACATAAATACTTAGTTGCCCAACAATATTAATGTCTATCAAAGTATCAAACCAAAAGTGAATACGAAACATAAATTAGACTAGACAGAGATAACCTATAAAATTTAAACAGTTAATTAGTTATTACATATTTCAGGCACTAACACCAAATATCTGACCCCGATTCTAAACAAAATGTGCAGATTTACGATGCGTCGATATATTCCTAATTGGTCATCCTCATACTTATTAATAATAAGCATCGCGATTTTATTTTACTGTACAATGACCAGGACATTCTATAGGACAATGACGAATAAGAAATGTGCGTCACATTAAAAATGACCAATCAGGAATGTTCGTTCGTCAGGAAAGTGACCAGTCAGGAAAGTGTCGAATAAGTTATATGAATGAATATGACCAACAAGGGAAATGATGAATCAGGAACAAATTGATACATCGTAGCATCACACGTAGCTGCGGCTACGGCGTAGCGTGACTATGACTTTAGATAATATCCTTGCCACGTACCAATGATATTAAGTATTTTAAATACACATTTTATCTACAACCAAAGTAATTTTACACTGCCTATAAAAGGTAAGTAAAATGTTTTACTTAGACTTTTAATTATTTTTTAAATATATATAAATTAGTATAAAATATATATAAATCGTTCTAATAACAATTTAGGCTACGTCGTAGACTAAAAGGGCGAATTCGACCAAATTGAGATTAGTAATACGGGAATAGTGAGCTGAAACGATTGGTCGAATCTGCTCTATGTCAAACTATGTCAAACGAGACATTGACACATTCGTGCGCGAAAAACTGCGTACTCCGTTAAAATAATATTATTCGCGTGTAGCCAAACTTGAAAAAACTAGGATAGCTAATCGGCTCCGCCCTTTGGACAGATTCGACCAATCGTGTGAACTCAGTTTGGTATTACTATTCTCGTGTTACTAATATTAAGTTGGTCGAATTCGCCCTCATCAGTCGAATAGTTGTCTACGACGTAGCTCAAACAAAGACTAATTCCGGTTTTATTTTATTACGCTACGACCAAATACAGAACAATGTAACCATGCTTAACAGTTTCCTTTATACAAAGTTGAAATATTATTACAAAATGATATTAACAATTTTAATCCATAATCATAATACAAAAAAGTATAAATTACTCCCATGATTGTTTCTAAGAGATTACAAAACTACCCAAAGAAATCCAATACCCATCTACGTATTCAACCACCACCTGCCTCACTCAAACCATACACTGTGTAAAATGCATTCAGAAAAAGGCCAAGCAAGTTTTTATGACTAATAATTATATTTTCGATAAATTTCCACCACCAATGAACCTATGGCCCAGCCAGTTTTATACCCAATAATTATATTTTCGATTCCACCACCAAAGCCCGTCCTTGTAAAAACTCTGACCGTGCTGTGGGCGGTAAGCAAATGCTTCGGTTAAATTCGCACGCGTACTCTTCGGGTTCGCACTGTGGTTCTATTACCTAGTAATTAGAAGTTAATTAAATGAAGGACTAAAAATAAATATACGCGAGAAAATAAACGGGAAAAAAGTGAAACCATGAAAGATTTTATTGCTACAGGCCATAAAGGACTCCACTACTGCTCATCTCGAGGTATTCCTCGAAGCGCACCCAATTTGGAGCGCTCCGAATAAAGCGCACGTAAATTATTCCTCGAAGCACATTTTTTAGTTGCGCTCCAAGTAGCAAATAAATATTTTAAGATTTTATTCCTCGAAGCGCGCCCAATAGCAAGGCGCAACTAAAAGAATCCACTTCGAGGAATACCTCTTCAATACATAAAATTGACACAATACTTATTAGTTATATTTACTGTTGTTTAACACCTCTACCTACCTCTTCGGAGATAGAGGCTTGAAGATATGTTATGTGTTTTGTTTGTTGAATGAAAAAAATATACATATAGAGAGAAAATGATTGCTGTCCGTAATTGATATTATTATAATCTTGATCGACTTCTTCTGTGCACTGTGTGTGCAGTAATAATTACGGAAATATTAATTGATTAGGAAAATTATACGATCTCCAGTTAGTCTTTTTTTTAAACATAGCTTTAGAATTACTTAACTATAGTACGTCTCAATCCAAGTTGCTTTTAGCCTACTTACCTAATTTGTTATTTAAATAATCACACTATTTACATGGACATTGGCACGTAAATATAATTAACGGTAACAATTGTTGTCCGTTTCAATTGATTTCAATTACCTACAGTCATCACAAAACATTTTAGAGATGAAACATTACCTTTGTTTTGTTTACCTTTTTGGCAACTTGGATTGAGACGTACTATAGGTACATTGTAGACCCTACTATTGTAGTTTGCTTCTAAACTAACTTAAAATAATAATGCTTTATTTATAAACATCTCTTGTACATTTTTACATTGTGTCACTAAAACCTGTGGTAGTCTTGACTGTGCTACAGACTTCAGCTCAAAATCTGGTGTCCTTTTGCTTATCGAAATAATTTCAATTTGAATTAGTTACTGTTCTGTAATAAGATCCATAACCTCTCAACAGTCATTATACGATACACGATAGAAATGTAATGTTCGTGTATGAAATTACTATTGTGTAATATCCTGAAAAAAAAAATCTCTATTCTCTACAACACTTACTTGCATCTCCTTGTCTCTTATATCGCAGTCCTCTTCATCGGACATGTCGACACAGTCCTGGTGGCCGTCGCACCGCTTCCTGAGGTCTATGCACTCCTTACTCCGACACTCGTAGAAGCTGATGCCGCATGATACATCCTCTGCGATGTTTGGTAGGTTAGCAACAGTAAATAAAAAAGAATATTTCATGTCACAAACATGTTGAAGTGGTTTAAAATATTCAACGAAAGCCTCGTCTTTCCTTATAAAAGGCAAAGCAAACGACACAGGTTTTAATATATGGTATGATCATACCACAGTTCTCTTCATCAGAGTCGTCCGGGCAGTCGGGTTCTCCGTCGCATTTGAAATCTAGAAGAATGCAGGACCCCGACGTACACCTATATCGGACAAAGTAAACATTCTAAGACAATGTAGTTAAATAATTAGCAATTCTAAGGCTCGTTTAGATTTGTTTTCTTGCTCTATATTATGGTAATTTTTTTATTGCAATTAGGTCTAATTTGCATTACACAACCACAGTTTGCCAGCAAATTTGGACAAAAATAAATAATGCTCACATAAACTCGGTGTGATGGCAGGTGAGCGTGTCGCAAAGGTCGGCGTGCTCGTCGTGCCCCAGCGGACAATCCGTCTGTCCGTCACATAGTCGAGACCGCTCTATGCACATCGACGACTCCGGACACAAGTACTCTGTACTGTCGCACATGTTACCTGTTGTCGTGCTTCCTGGCAATGGAATAAAGTATCCAAAAGTAGATTAATAATTAAATATAACGTGCTTGTCACGTTATATTGTTGTTACGGATTAATGTTACGGATCACGGACCCATTCAAAATACACTTAAGCCTTATTTGCCGTTTCATGTAGAGAAAGGGCGATAGATAGAAGATAGCCGTGATATTAATTTAATTAAAACACCATGTCATCTCCGCTCATTCTCTTCTCTTGGGTGTCATAAAAAGCGACTGGATTTAGAACTGCACAACGTCAAATAGCTAATAGCTTGCAGTGGCGACGGGCTCACCACCTGTCACGCTGAGTGCAGTCACTGCTTGGTGAAGCGCGGACTATGCCAATGGACTGCTTTTGCGGTGCTTTTGCCTAGTCTCTGACTAACCCTTAGGGGACAATAGTCGTGATTATAAGTATGTATGTATGTTACCTGGAGATGTAGTTGTCTCCGCGGAACAATAGCTGCCTATAATGCAAACACCGTTGCAAAGGATTTGGCCCGCCGAACACTTCCTAGAGATTTCGGTTGTCGATGACTCGAAAACTATGAAAGATCATAAAAAGTGCAAGCCAACCATTTCTAGTTCATAAAAGTGAAAAGAGCCGATAAAGTTATAGTTCAAGGTTTTAAGCATAGTTTAGGCTTTTAAAAATTCTTTAAGACAGTTTTTAATATTATATTTGGGAATAACATCAGATTACCAGATTAACTTAAAATTTATAGTGTCAAGATAATTTATAGTATATTATGTCATCTAAGTAACTGATAATTCGTAAAAAGTGACTTGACTTACTTGTTTAATCGTGCTAAAATTATATGGTTCTAATGGGAGCTATTATAATCTCAAAATGCAACATATAAATGCGCATAATCAATTAAGGGATTCGATTTTCTTATAACTTACCATGGCAAGATTCCTCATCTTCTCCGTGGAAACAATCTCGTACACCATCACAATGCTTTCCTTCATCTACACAAAGGTTACTTCTATGGCAGTAAAGCTGTCCATCCTTGCATTCAGCTAAAGGTGTGCATTTCCCATCAATATTTAGAAGTCCAGGAGTGCAAAGGCATCTGTAGGGAGTCAAGGATACGTTTCTTGAGGAAGACCGTGGGATGAGATCGTGTGACCTTTGCACACATACATCGGAGCATGGCATGGCGGTTAGACAAGGATGGTCGTATAAGGAATCGTTGTAATTGAGAGGGCGGAATGTGGGTTGAACGTATAGCTGAGTGTGGTTGGGGAACATTGCTGAAAGGAAAATGAAATCATCAATGTAAGTATGTTTAAATCAAATCAAATCAAAAATATCTTTTTTTTATAGGCTTGATATACATACAAACACTGAAAAACGTCAATTTATAAATATGTGAATCAACCACTCGCTCGGAACGCAGACATCCCCGAGAAGAGCGAGCCAGAAACTCGAGGGTTGCTGTTTTTTTCACATTTTTTACAATTATTTTGTTAATGTTAGGCTAGTACAATCAAGTGGGTGGATTATGAACATAGATTTTTAGCATTATAATCAGGAAGAATATATAAGCACTTGAAACAATGAACGATGTTGAAATTCGCTTAGCAATTAAGATAAAAACTAAATTATTAAAAAGCGACTGGCAACATCCCTCATTACGAGTCAACACAATATGTAACTTACAGACGTGTCAATCTGTCCACGCATTTTTATTGTCCAAATATTCCTGAACTGTATAGTAACCCTTTTTTATTAAATTTTGTTTGACACATAGTTTGAATTTGTGTAAAGGCAGTTCAGTTAAATTTGGTGGTATTATATTATAAATGACCGACTTGTCTTATGAAGTCTAAAGTTTGGAACAGCTAGTTTATTTTTATTCCTAGTGTTGACATTATGAACATCACATTGTTTTTTAAAAATGTGTAAATATTTCTGAACATATAAAATATTATCAACGATATATTGGGATGCAACAGTTAATATGTTTATTTCTTTAAACAGATCTCTTAGTGAGTCACGTGGCTTAAGCTGGTAGACAGCACGCACAGCCCTTTTTTGCAAAAAATAAATATATCTTTAATATCAGCTGCTGTCCCCCACAACAGTAAACCATATGACATAATACTGTGGAAATAACTAAAGTAAACAAGTCTTGCAGTATCCACATCACATAAGGATCAGTTTTTTTTTTACAGCATAAGCCGCGGAGCTGAGTCTTCCAGAGAGGAAAGAAATATGAAGATACCAATGTAATCTTGAATCCAATGTAATATCCAAAAACACTGTGGAATCAACACATTCAATAATTTCATGATTTATTTTAATCTGAGGGTTGACCTGTCTTACATTTGGTAAAGAGAATTTAACACATTTAATTTTCTTTGAATATAATAACAAATTATTATTTTCAAACCAGCCAAGTACTTTTGATATAGCATTATTTACATCGTCAAAGTCAACTTTATTTCTATTTATTTTAAAAATTAATGATGTGTCATCTGCAAATAATACCGTATCACATAAACATTTTGAGTAGTGAGGTAGGTCATTTATATAAAAAAAAAAAATTGTGTTCTAATATCGATCCCTGAGGAACGCCCATACGCATACGCGCTCCAGAAGACTCAGTTCTATTTATAACAACTTTTTGTATCCTGTTACTTAATATATGATTCGACAATATTTAATGAATTTTTAGAAATTCCATAATGCTTTAATTTACCTAAAAGCGTTTTATGATCAACACAGTCAAACGCCTTAGACAAGTCACAAAAGATACCTAAAGCATCCTGTCGATGCTCCCAAGCGTCAAAAATGTGCTTCATAAGTGCAATTCCTGTATCTGTAGTATTTTTATCTTTAGTAAACCCGAACAGATTCTCATGTTATAATTTATTTTTAGTAAAATGAGAAACTAATTGATTTGATATGATTTTTTCAAAAATTTTACTAAGAGTGGGCAAAATAGAGATGGGACGGTAATTCGTAGGGTCACTATTATCTCCCGTTTTAAAAAGCGATATTACTTTACTTAATTTCATTTTATCAGGAAATACTCCATCATTATTACATTTATTAAAAATAAATGTCAAATGAGGAGTTACAGAATTCATTATTGATTTTAAAAAACTAACAGACATGCCCCATAGGTCGTCAGTTTTTTTTAATATTCAAAGATTTAAAAGCTTCTTCAATTGTACTAATGTTGATCTCATGAAAATCAAAAGGGGTATAGCAAAGTAAACATCCGATATATTTAATCATAAGACATCCCAGTCGCAGTGTGGTATGAAATTTGTAAATATTAATTAAAAATTTAATTGTCACAGCACATCAACAAACAAAATTGACAAAATTCCTCCACCTTCCATATTACGAATTTATACGCTGTTGACAGTAACAGCAAAAAAGATTGATGTTGATGATTGAGTTGATTTAATATAAGACAATAATTGAAATATTATTATAATTGAACGCTTACCTATATAAAATCTTAACTTCGGTAACAGATAATTTGATAACATAACACAACCCTCCCTCTACCCCTTCCAGCCTCTATCCCTGGGTAGGCAGAGTTGTTGACACCCACATTTCGCCAGAAATGTTAAGTCCCCGTGTAACAGGGGGTGAGCCTGTTGCCCGGGCACAATGTGAGACAAGCGATATTCACCATCAACTGTTCATAGGTTTTATTACTCAGTGGTAAAGGCGGTGCGATCGATCCCGCGAGTCCCGTGACCTCTCGAACAAGTAGTGCCCGTCCGGCCAACCTCGCTTGCCGCTGCCTTTTTTTAAATAAACTCATAGATAATTTGGTAAAGCAAATTATTAAATTAAATCGTGAAAGAACAAAAATAAGGTGAGTACCCAATCGAAAGACCTTTAACGATCATAAGGTATCTCAGTAAAGTTCAGCTTCCTTGTGTTTTGCGCGGCTTGCTGCATGTTGGTCCAGTAGAGCCGTGACCAGCGCTCCGTCCAGAACATGTGCGACTCCACCACGCCCATGCTAATCAGAGTCATCGAGATCTGCCTTTAATTGACGATCTTATGGTATATCTTACTAAAGTCCAGCTTCCTTATGTTCTGCGCGGCCTGCTGCATGTTGGTCCAGTAGAGCCGCGGCCGGCGGTCCGTCCAGAACATGTGAGATTCCGCCATGGCCATACTGATCAAAGTAGTCGAGATCTGCCTGAAGTTTTCTCTGCCAGTTCCTGTTAAGAAAATATAGATTTTCCATTTATAAAATTTGTAGCCGAGATTGTTGCTCGTTCTTCTCAGAACAAGGTCTCTCAGTTTTAAGGTTTACATAAGATTTATAAAAACATAGATTGAATAAATGAACAATGGAGCAAATAGGCAGCAACATTGTGTATAAAAATAATGGAGCAAATGGGCAAACGCCTTTCCTGATGGAAAGTAGTCGCTTTTGTGTTGTAGACATCAGCAACACTGGAGGTATGGCGTTGCCAGCAATTGAGAAGTTCTCTTTTCGTGTTCTGTCTTTCTTGAGGATCTGTCTGTTAGTCGTTTTATCCAAGTGGCTCACATCGAATTTCTATGTTGGTTTCAAAGAAAATTTCTGCCAAAAAACCTCATACATCTATCAGACTAGAGACGTCTACTGCTGGACATAGGCCTACCCAATGATGTCTAACTGTCGCAACTTTCGCGGTCCTGCGTTGCCCGCATCCGGCGACTTTTCTTTTCTACCAAAATATTGAATTTTGTACAATGATAAATTGCCTTTGTTTTTAAAATTTACTCTTTCTACATAGCCACCAAAATCTTCAAAAGCCTCATAACTACCATTTGGGAATCAATAACATGATCAAATAGTGATTTCTACAATTTCTATGACACTAACAATAATTGGAATTTTAATTGAGATGATTCAGTATGTTAAAAAGCATCCAAATTCATTACCTTGAGGATGTATGACGTCAATGATCCCATTTCCATCGTCTGTGATGTAAACTTTGTCGTCGATCCTGTCGTAGCGGACTTGGACGTGGGGGCCTGTCGTTGGAACAAATGTAGAGTGTAGTAAATATAGTCCAAACAACATAGTCAATGGTAGAAGTCACAATGCAAATAATGGTCTATGTTTTTTACAAAATACTTTTAAACTAAAAAAGATAAGTAAATATTACATTTACAATAATTATAACGAGCGATACAATATTTTTTTTTGTTCCTAACAAAATTTTGATTATATACCTCTTAAGTTGGTAGAGATGATAGTTTTGTGGTCCTCGCCATCCATCCCGATACTGTCTACGTATATCTTATTGTTATGCTCGGTATCCATGATAACTAGTAATAGTCTCCTGAAATATTTACATTGTTGTATTTGTAATAAGTACATTTAAGTACGTTTTTGTTACAGTTTTAGATGTGTTTACAATCTTTAGAAGATTCCCCTAAAGTTCTCACCCGTATTCCGGCAAAAGGCACATGCTGATACCCATGTGTCTTGAATCAAGGCGCCAGAGTAACGCGCGTTTGCGCGTGCGCATCGAGACCACCTCCACGAAGCCGCGCCCAGCGTCCAGCAAGTACAACGTGTCTGTTGCAGCCTCTAGAGAAGGTAACGATCATAAAATAATCTTTTAACATTCCCTTCTATCATCTAGCCCAATATAAGCAGCATAATATGCCGCTTGTGTTTTGGACATAATAATCTGACTGCAACCATTGAACATCGCCTTAGGTATGTGCGCGTTGAAAGGGGGGAGTATCGGCCGTCAGTTCGCCAATCGCTGACGGTGGTCGCTCTCCTACCGTGCCTCCCACCCCGCTTCACAGTGCTAGGGCGCGGTACAGCGGTTGTTAGACTACTTAACGTTTAAATATACATTATAATTACATAAAAATATTGAGAATATTCTTAATACACATTTAAATATCTAAGACTGAAGAACAAATGCCTGTATTCCCACACAAACAATTGTCCCAACGGGAAACGAACCCAGAACCTCTAGAATTGGTGACATCTTTAAACTGAAAAACCATCGGCGTAAACCGGGAATTTACTCGAACACGGAACTCGTCAAACTTTGAGGAATCCTCAAATTTCAATACTATACTTTATTAAAAATTTTATTTTTTGATAGATAAAGCTACGCATAGAAGTGTATTGGGATAAGAGAAAGACCAAATGAGCAATGGATTAATGCTGAGCTGACGAGTGGACAAAGTAGAATGAAGGGGAAGACGTGTTGTGTCGATCCTACCTCGAGTGGCATAAGAGCGAGAAGAAAATTATTATATTGTTTTAATATTTCGAACAATAAATTTTTGGTCCAGATGGTTGAATTTTTGGTCAACAAATGCAAACTCTTATTGTTCTCACCACACCATAATAATCTTTCCTTTTTTCTACCACAATCTTCGTCCATACCTTACAGCCTTCTAGATTAGTTGCATTTAGAAAGAGTAACAGAAAAGATCTTACCATAAGCCATATCAACGATATCAGTCAGCCCCTTGAACATGAAGGTTTTAGTGATGCCCTGGGAGAACTCCTTCATGTTTATATAGTTCAATGTCTTGCGCTGGCCGTCATATAAGTATAGCATGTCTGAAAGATTTGTAAGTTTATGATCTTTTCACTATTAATTAATATACTATGGGAAGTAATTAATTGGGCAGGAAACAAATATTTTGTCAGCAATATAATTATTTGGGCATTTTATACATTTCCAGTAACATATACTATATTGCATAGTATATGTTACCGGAAATGTATAAAATTTAGGAAAAGGATTATTGAAAGATGAATTAAATTCTACGAAATGTATTCTGATAGATATTGAGTTAAGGTTATTTTTTTATGATCCTTTCAAAATAATATAATATAATAATTATTTGTGTCATCAAAACATTAAACAATTTGGCAGCAGATAGAACATTTTATTATCTGCCCAATTAAGTAGTTATTTTGCTGACAAATTAGAAAGATATGCTCCCATAAGTTGCTGCCCAATTACTTATTTTGCTGACCAATTTAGAAATATTTGCTGTCCATATGTTGCTGACCAATTATATTTTAGCTGGCCAAATGTAGTTTTTTGCTGACCACAATTCGAATATTTTTCAATTGCCCACTATCCCATAGATATATATATACTTAGAACATTTGACATGTACCACATTTTCAACTATAATAATTATGTTGTAACTCTATATCGTAAAAGCGACTGTCCGTGAAGTTCTGCAATTAAAACATTTATTTTGTTAAAAGGTCAGGTTGTCTTTTATGTCAAAACTAAATAGAATATAGACTAAACTATGTATCATAACGCCAAAAAAACCTAAAGTAGAATGACATGCTTTACCAACTCTCATTGCTACGACATAATATTTATATTGTTTATACTTGAGAGGCTATAATAATATCATCTATATACTAGAACAAACACCTCCTGTTGTCGTAAATCATGACTTGCCCGCGCCCTATATTGGTCCTAGTGTCGTGGGCCTCCGGTCTGCCCAAAGTGTTGAACTCCACATAAGTGCAGTATGACCAGCTAATCACCAGGTACTATGCGCGTAAAGTATGACTAGCCGATCATAAGGCATAGTAAGTGAGTAGTGAATGTTAATAAAAATATAATAGTAATAAGTGCAAACCTCTTCTACTGTCGTAAGCCATGGCCTGCACGCGCCCTATATCAAACATGGTGGCGTGGGCCTCCGGGTTGCCCAGCACGTTGAACTCCACGCGAGTAAAGTATGACCCTCCGCCGATTACCAGGTATAGCGGATGGTAGTCTTCAAGGTCTAGACATGAGAAAATACATTGTTTAGAAAATTGTGGCAACAACATTGAGGATATCCCATATATGGATAAAAGTAATTAAAATAAAAAAAGAAAATCAAAAGACATGACAAATTTCGTTTTATTCTTATAAAAGACAATCGACGAAAATGTAAGGGCTCCGTCCCCGCTACCAAAAGAAATGAAATGTAACTATCTCAACTGATAGACCTTTGGAAGATGATATTTTTTTACTAAGGCGACGTTGCACAAGTGAATTTAGTAAAGAATACTTGTTTGCTCAAGCCAATTTTGTTTAATAATAAGAAAATATTTCAATTTATTATGAAAACTAAAAGGCTGGACAGATACATAAAAAAAATAATGTATATTTAGATACAGGCATTATCAGTTGCACCAACTGCCTGCCTGATAATATAATAATAATAATAATAATAAACTTTAAAATACTAAAAACTTTAAAATACGCTTTGGGGCTAATATATGTAAGTAACTGTGTTAAAAAAGCTGAAAAATACTACAAAAAATACTGTAATGGTAGTAGGTACATTCGCAGCGGTTCCTGAAGACCTGCATGCCGTCGGGGCAGGCGCAGACGGCCCTGCCGCTGTGGGACGCGAGGCACAGGTGCGAGCACGACAGGTTCTCGCACGCGTCGAACTTGGGCGTCATCAGCACCGGGTGGTACATGTGCATGTCTGATGAGTAGACAATTTGAGTGATTAATTAATTGTTCTGAATCACACTTCTTAGCAACAAGCTCGCCCTGTTATTTAAATCTTAAATATCAGATGAAATTTATTTGATGTACCTCATTGCCTGAGTCTTGTGCTAAAATTGTTCAAAATTGTTGTATCAATACTTTTTATTTTTAATAAGTTGATCACAGCGGGAGCGAGTCGAGTTCTACCTAAAGCATTCAAGCATAAGCGCTAAAGCCTGAATATACTTAATGAAAGATCTTTAAAATTAAATAATACTGACCATAAATCGGCGTGCTCAACCCCACAAGCAAGTTCCTCTTGACGCCGGTGCCGTGCAGCTTGTCGGCGGTCTGCACGCTGTTGGAGATCCAGTCGCTCCAGAACACCGTGTTCTCGAACACCGCCACCGAGTACGGGTGGTAGAACCGGTCTTCGAATAGGGACTACAAATATTTCATCAAACTTGTCTTAACATATTTAGGTTTTCATTTTTTATTCTCATTCAAACTATAAAAAGCTTTGTAAGTAAGATCTCAAATTTTGATTCTGTCCCCTAATGTAAACTTATTTTGTGAAGTCAACTAGCAGTTCAAGATTATGTTGATTCACATCTATGCCATAAAGTAAAGAAACCGGAAGAGGAACCTTTAGTACTATAGAATCTTCTACTTTCTTATTCTGTAGCATATAGCTAAGTAAACCAAAAATAATTAATACACAAACATTATTAAGAGACTTGGTATAAAGAAGTTTATGACGAAATGACTCACATAGACTTTCTTATCATCCAGCTTGATGACCTTAATGTTCCGGTCGACGAAGTACAGTCTTCCGTTGGGCTCGTCGAGTGCTAGCCCAGTAGGAAGCCCGTGTAAGTTGTCGACAAGCGTGGCGGAGCGCGACCCGTCCAGGTTAGCCCACATCAGCAGCGGCCGGTGGTGCCAGTCCGCCCAGAACATTTTGCTGGAACATCATCTTATTATCACGCCCATATCTTCGAAGGGGCGGGCAGAGGTGCATTGCAAGCCCGTACATTGCCAGCTAAATTACATACTAACACTCTTACTAATAAACGAGGTATAAGGTTGAAATAGTTAATCAGTGTTTTGTCTTCGTCAGACATTCAGAAGACAGTAGTTGACAGAAAGTGACGAAACACTAAATAACTATTCCTTCCTTAAACTCGTTTATTAGTTAGGGGGTATATGTATAGGATCATCCGATTAAAAAATCTGAAAGTAGAAGATACACGCCGAAGGTACACGCCGTCATCTTTATATCGAATTTACCCATAGCGGGCACTGAGGCGTCGATGAGGCACGCAGAGATCGTACCTAACTGAATGCTGATGTCACTGGAGTGGAGGTCGCCCAGCCAGTCGAGGGCATATCAACAACGCCTGTAGCCAACTCACCTATACACTGAGCGTCACAACTGAGGCTTCTTGCAGGTCATGCGGACTGTGACGCACACGGAGCCATCAGTGATGTCACTGAAGTAGATATCGCCCAGCCAGTCGACGCTGTATCAACAACGCCTGTAGCCAACTCACCTATACCGCACACTGAGCGTCACAAAGCGAGGCTTCTTGCAGTTGGTGCGGACGGTGACGCACACGGAGCCGTCGGTGGCACACGCGGAGATAGTCCCGCGCTGGATGTCGCTGAAGTAAATGTGCCCGCCAAGCCAGTCGATCGCTATGTCGCCAGGGTCTTCTAGTCCTAGGCTTACTATAACCTGACATACACAAATTATTAAAATAATTATAAATTATTTTGATGTTGCGTTAGTTTGCCAGTCATACCTTACAACGATCTTTTTTTTGGTCGAAACGTAAAAAATACCGAAAGCCATTATTATAAGTAAAAATAGAAAAAAGAAATGCATTACAAACAAAAGTTAAAAGAAGGAATGCAGGAAAAAATTATAACAAATAAAAATTAATTGTTCAAGATTAAAACCCAAAAGAGATGATGCAAAGACAGACGCACGACAGACGCAATTGAATTTTTCGACGAAAGATGTTTAAGTTATCTTTCGTCGAAAAATTCAATTTAATAATAATGTTCTACAAACCTGAGTAGTTTTTTGTAAATTATTCAGCTCTGCTCTCATGATAGCCTGGTGTCCCTGCGCGGTCTGCACCCAGTAGAGGTATTTACCATCGTACGACACTCCGTGAACCTGAGATAAGGTAAGGGTTATTGTATATGTATTGTATCTGTTAAACTCCACCAACAATTTACTGTGCTATCTATCTATTTAAGTAACTATTCTCAATTGTGTTGTTTACCAAACTGATATCCTTTACATTAAATAAAATACCTGCTTAATGCCAGAAGCAAGGAGGACATCTTCTTTCGATTTAATTTTAATGTATTTGATTTCAGTGCTAGTTGTGTAAAACAATAATGCTTCGGGTCCTGAAAATTTCCAAATAATCAAGAAACACATTGTTAAATTTAATTATTTAAAAGGAATAAAAATAATTTCAACAGCAGTAGGTATCCAACAGAAACCCTAAATTAAAGTTGGTGATCATAGGCCTCCCCTAATGCACGCCACCACTCTGGACTTTCGGCCGTTCTCATCCAGCCGTCTCCACTCGAGAACTTTACGGCCCCTACGGCCGTCAGTTCTACGGCTAATATGACCAACCCACTGCCACTTCAGTTTGCTAATCCGATAGATTATATCGGTGACTTACACAAAACAAGAGGTTGTACACAATTAGCTTTTTTGGTAGGTAGGATCCTATGTAGATTTCACTTACCATTAGCATAGCACAAATATTTGAACTTATCCTGTGTGTACCCTTCATCGCACGTGCAACTAAAGTGCCCGTCCTTGTTGATGCAGCCATGCGAGCACTGCGGCTGGGCTATGGCACACTCGTCCACGTCGTCGCACTCCTCGGTGGTGACGTTGTACTCCCTCATTATGTGGGAGGAGAGGCAGAGGCACGCGGGGCCGTACCGCTCTGGTATGCAGACTGAGTTGTTGGTGTTACAAGGGTTGTTCGTTCCATTGCACAATGAGTGCCCTGGAAAATATTTAAAATTTTGGAGCTGAAAATCTTTTTTTTTGCGATGTAAATCGAAATTACATTTTACAGAATTGCTAGTTAAATTTCTACATGTATAATTACCAAAATAAGAAGTAGGTATCATTCGAGGACATACTTTTCTGATGGTGAGAATTGAAAGGCGACTAATGGCGTATTGGGTACTGGGTCTGTGATTGTGTAGGCGATGAGCTAGCCACTTGTTACTTCTCTTTTACGATTTTTCATTTGACTAAACCCAGACTTTGTATGGCTAAATGTGGTCTTAAGGAACACAGTGCTCCTTGGACTCTGCCTTCCGCTTCGGGGATTACAGGCGTGATTGTATGTATGTGTATGTGAAAGAATTTTCTAAATTGGTTACTGCCCATTAAGTAGGTTTCAGTTATTTGTTTTTATTGTTGCGCGTTTTTTGACGAATAAATCTATTTCTTTATTTCTTAACTAGTACAGGAGAATGCCTTAAACACCAAACATATACCTACATTCCTCCATACATATACCTTAAATTAGAATAAATCAACATACATTTATCACAAAATGGTCCCTCGTCGCTGCCGTCCCTGCAGTCGACGATGTCGTTGCACATCATTGAGCTGAGCAAGCAGAAGGACGAGTCGATGCAGCGGTAGTTCCGGTCGTAGCTCGTCAGGGTGGAGATCTCTTGGCATACGGTGACGTCTTCTACCGCTCGGGGGTAGTGGTATTTGCCTGGGGACAGAAGATAATAATAGTAATTCTTCATCATTATTTAATAAAGATACGCCGACTGCTAGACTTGCCCCAAGAATCTTCAAGGATCTTCTCCTTTACCAACCCGCATTAGGCCAGCGTGGTGGTGTTACGGCTTATTATTCCTCATTCCATGAGGAAAGCCTATGCCCAGCAGTGGGAAGTATATAATAGGCTTAGGACCAAGGATTTTCGTAGCGAGCGGTCCTGTCCTGCGCTGCTCGCATCAAGTGGTTTAGCAACTCTCACCAGACCTTTTGTCGATCTACCCACTTATTCTAAACCGACTTCAAACTTATTTTATTTTTTACTGCCATGATGTGCAAGGTTGTTCTGATCGCACTGTTGTCTTTATCAACTATTGTTTTTGTATAAGTTAGCTTTAGATGCTATCGTACTATTCTTAATGAACTGTTTATATGTAAAATAAAAAAGCTGTATGTTTCCTTAATAAATAAATAAACCGTTGGATCACGGATTCGATTCGGAAAGTCGCGTCCTGTCTCGCTCTAATTTGCCGCAATAAAACTGACAGGTATAGAGATTCTGTGATTCGTTTTTTTTCCGACAGTTGATTATATTTATATCTCAAGACGTCGCCATCTCGAGAGGTTCTGGGTTCGATCTCCGATGGGGAGAGATGTTTAAGTGATGAATACAAGCATTTGTTCACCAGTCTTGGATGTTTACATAATTATTGTATATTCATATTTCTATGTATTTAACGACTAAATATATTTATGCGTCATCTAGTATCCATAACACAAACAGCATTAGTTGTTTAAAATGGAGCCAGTTGATAGGTGTGAATGTCTGAGGATATTTATTTATTTATATTTAAATAATGGGGCTGGTGGACCTGCTTAAATTTGCCGCCACTCGAGAACTGAACCGCAAAAGTGAACACTAAGAATTGCTACATACATCATCGTATTAATGATTCATACCTACACATTATACAACTTGATAGAAATAACCACCGAATATGTTCGACAAAAGCCAACGGTATATAACTTTGATGTTGACGTAATAGCTGCGCATGGAGTACTGACACTGCACCAATGAGGAAGACGGAATGTGACTGGAGAGCAAACCGGAGTCACCGATCACGGATGAGAAGTCATGCTGAGCGCCGATTGGCTAACAGACAGCACTTAAGATATATGTCGCTACTTGTACGTTATGTCTATATATAACCGACGATCGCGAGAAGCCCCACCTGGACATCGCAGAACATTGCTGAGACAATAAAGTAATGGGCATAATATCGCTCGGCTTCAGCCTATATACGTTCCACCACTGGGCCCAGGCCTTGCTCATGAGAAACACATATGAGCCGTAACACCACCACGCTAGCCCAATGGCAATATCTCTTATCTAAAACTACGGCATCGGTAGCCGAGTTGGGACGGACGAGGTACTACTCGTTCGAGAGGCCGCGGGAAACGCGGGTTCAATCTCACAGCCTGTACCACTGTGAATATCGCTTGCCTCATATTGTGCCCGGTGCATGGCAACAGGCGTCGCCACCTGTTACATAGACACCTAACATATCTAGCGAAATGTGGATGTTTAACACCTCTGCCTACAAAAAGAAACCTCACCACCACCTCTGCCTAAAGAAGCGCGATGGTTGCGTTATGTTTTTGTGTTATAAAACTACTCACGACAATTCTCCTCGATGTACTCGTCGGTCTTGTCATGACAGTCGACGATGCCGTCGCACACCCACAAGTGCGAGATGCACTTACCGCCGTCGCACTGGAAGCCTTTGCAGGTGGCCTTCGAAACAAAGTCGTTTGGTTAGTGAAAGCTGACCGAAATTAATGCCACAAAGGTACTGACGCTGCACCAATGAGGAAGACGGAATATGACTGGAGAGCCAATCGGAGCCGCCGATCACGGATGAGATGACATGCTGAGCGCCCATTGGCTAACAGTCAGCATTAAAGATATATGTCACTACTTTACGTATAAGGAAAAAAACATTCTTTTACATTCTTCACCTACCGTCTAACTCTAAAAGTCACGAATAGTTCTGATTACTCTGAGATTTATTTTCATCGCGGTTAGAATACGAAATCGCTTGCCATCTTGTATTTTTATTACCTACTAGCTATTGCCCGCGACTTCGTCCGCGGATACTGGTTTTTTAACTATCCCACGGGAACCCTTTAATTTTCCGGAGTAAGAAGTAAATATCTAAGATGTTGACCAGATGCAAAATTTCATTGAAATCGGTCCAGCCATTTCGAAGATTAGCCCGTATACACAGACAAACCGACAGAAAAAGTAAATAAAATAAAAAATGGTTTATTTTCCCTCTTTTTACATCCCATGACTTGATTTTAATTTTTTTTTGTCTATGTACGAACATTGGACCTCTACAGTTTTATTATATGTATAGAAAGATAGCTCGTCTTCGCCTTATGCGAAAGCAAGATAATATTATACGAGTACACATAACATTACCGTGGCGCAAGGCCCAGTAGTGACGGACGAGGCACAACTCGTTTGAAAGGAACGGGACTCGCGGGTTCGATCCCACAGCCTGAGTTTGAATAAAACAGTTCAGTTCATTAAAATTAACGCTTGCCTTACATTGTGCCCGGTGCATGGCAACAGGCTCGCCACCTGTTACCCGTGACCTATGATATAAAATAAAGTCACAGTAATTTCTACGGCGTTCCAACCGAAACATAGCTTCAGTTAAGAAAATGGTAAAATCGAGATACCTACCCATATGGACACGTCGACTCACTACAGTTTCCCTCTGGAAATCTCACACGATACCTAAAGTTCACACAAAAATTATACGAAAGCGGAGTTTTAATCATTTTTCACATGAGTTGGCGGCATTTTGAAATTTCGAACACGACAACGCGTACGTACCGCGATCTTCTTCTTTTTGTGTTTTTGGCTTAGTGACCGCACCCTTTGAGCCATTTGAGCCATTATTTTAATATGCTTACTTCATTATACACCTCAAAATGTATTTTTATGAAGCAAACTTGTGCAAGTTAATTGACCCGCGCTGGTCCCACGGACTAATAACTCCGATCATTTCTTACATTGGATGTGAAGGATATGAATATGTGATTAAAGAATTTTATACTCTGCTACAACTTGAGGGCTCAGTTGTTAAAACGGGGCTTTTGGCGTCATTTGACTATGGCGGACGTGATTTTTATTTCGATGATTGTAATATAGTTTCCCAGGATGCATTGAAATGTGTTACACTTGCATTTCAATGCAAATGAAGACTTAATACAACTAAAGTCTGTATCCATGATCATGAACAATTAACAAATTTGATAACGTCAGTTTAAAGAAATATATAATTGATTTAATATTGAATGGAATGGTCAAACTAGCATAATAAACCTCTGCCTACCCTATATTGATGTAGATGTATGTACTACTCTGCCTACCCTCTGCCTCTGCCTACCCTAGGTACGTTGGTACTTACATTAGACTGCTGCTCTTCCAAGACCGTAGTAAAGTCGCAGTACTGCTCGTCGCTGCCGTCCTCGCAGTCAGTCTCGTTGTTGCACATCCAGGAGTGGGGGATGCACCGCTTGGCGTCCGCGCACAGGTATTGGTGCGTCTGGTTGCACCGGAGCACGTCGGGGTCTTGCGCTAGTCACGTCATACATAACTGTGGTTTGTAATTAACTGGGAGAGAAAAAATCTAACGCATCAAAAATACTGACTGGACTACTAAAATAAGAGAGCGACAATTTCATGGGCCTTCAGAATACAGATTTCTTTTTCTGTACTCTGATGATGATGTGATGACACATTTTGTAAGTAATTTTTATGAGTTCCCTATCATAAATATTTTTGTTGCTCATTAAATACTAAGCTAATATACTTGTGTCGTTAAGTAAACCTACATAATGTATTTAGCACACAAACATTTGCCTCCACCGGGAATCAAACCCGGAACTTCTAGAGATTCTTCTCAGAACAAGGCCTCCTGGTAGTTTCGTGAACGGATGGTGTAGTTTATCGCTTTCACGAAATTTTGTAAAATGCTTTTGACGTTCATAAGCATGTGCTAAGACGATATTGAATTTAGAATTGAATTTTGAATGACAACGACTTGAAATTAGCGAAAAATCTATTTGACTGCGGTCACAAACCATTAAATCCAACAACCCATCCAAAAACGAACCAAACAAAACATCCACCGCAAAACATCAGGGCAGTCGGGCTGTCCGTCGCAGTACTGCTCATGCGACATGTAATTCCCGCAGAGGCTGTCATCCCCTACCATCATCAATGTAACAAAACACCTACCACAAAAATCCTCATCGGAACCATCAGGGCAGTCAGGTTGCCCGTCGCAGTACTGCTCGTGCGAGATGCAGTTCCCGGAGAGGCACATGAAGATGTCCTCTCCAAGGCACTCCTTCTCATAGGTCTGCATGTCGTCTGCGAGCTCCCCGGCCGCCAGCACGCAGGCCGATAACACCAGGAATAGGATCTTCGACATTCTGAAACAACCAGCACATTTTAATGTAGATATTAAAGTACTAGACTAAAGATATGAAGCAGCAGCCGTAGCTGCAGTATTCGATGAACTTTTGCAAGTCGAATAGCTGCCGCCAATTCTATTAGTTGAATATTTTTAAATAAGTTCTTTCTTAAGCATCTTACCTTCATATATTTTGGTCTTTTTTCCTGATATTGAATATTATATTTGGTTTAATTTAAATAAAAAAAGTGATATTGGCGAAGTCTTCCCGGGCCCACGTGCTTTTTAAGAAGATTTTTGACAAAGTGTGTTAAATAATTGATTATCAAGAAAATGTTTACAAGGTTCATATTTCTACCCTCAATTTTATAACAAATTTCCCTTTCTCAAGAAAATAATGAAATATGGAAATATATCGCATATTATTATGATCAAAATAATTTATATGTTTACGTATGATTTTTCATTAAATCATTTTTCACAAAATAAAATGAAATAATCATTTAATTTTTTTAACCTTTTTTTATCACTAACAACATTTTGCTTTGCTTATTTTGTTTTTGTTACTAGCAACATCACTTAAAGTAGCTGTCAAATTAGGTGGGTCAGAGTCCAACTTTCATCTAGTTTATTTCAAGTTTTTCCCGTAGTTACAGAATTAATTAGTGTATTTTATTGTTTCAGGCATATTTTGCCATAGTCTGTAATCTCCCAAGGCACTGCAAAATACGCCATGGCATCACACGTAGCAAAATCTTTATTAAAGTCTACCCATGTTGGATCGACAATAAAGTTTGGTAATTGGACATTTTGGTATTTATTTACTATTTATAGCAATAATTTAACTTAAGATTTCATCAAACTATTACATAAAGAGCAAATCTAATGCATGAGAATTGTTTTAAGTGATATTTATTTACCGTAAATTTAATTCGAAAACATCTCATAGTGGCATATTGTCATAAACTTTGGACTTATGTTGCGTTGGCATTGAGACAATTAATTTGAAATTGGAAAATTCAATGGAACCATTCCAATGTTATGCACTGATCTAATTTAATACTTCAATCTTTGAACTCGGAAGTTTTCATAACCAACATAATATCCACATACCTCCCATAGAAATCATATTTATATTTTGTTTCTCAAATAGCTACACTATATAATAATTAAAGATTTATAAAACAACATTATTAAAACTGTAGAAACTATTTGGAAATATAAAAGTATCTACTGATGTTTTTGAAAATAAAATACTTTCATTAAAATATAAGGGTTAAAATTTTTAAATTCATTTGTTTACTGTTAATTCTTTAAGCAGCAACAATGGTAATTAAATTAAGTTTTGTCAATACAGATAGTATGATAAAAAATATTTAAAAATGGAATTGAAGCACATAACCTAAATTTTTTAAATAATGTTTTCTATTGTTTTGTTTTTTTAGGATCACTTGCAGGAAAATTAAAAAGTGTAAACCTAGTTACATTTTAAAGAAACAAACAACTTAAATATTTTTAAATTTTATAACATTTACAAATAATACAAAAACATTGTTCTGCAAATAGCTCTTATGCTAAAGCTATTTGCTACATTGATGAAAAATTTTAATCAAGTGCACTGAAAATTACTTGAAATTGATACAAATTTTCTTTTTATTACTTTTTTCAGGAATATTTTTTTTATTGTACCGATTAATGTTTTGATATTCTTAATTGAGAAATGATTTAATAGTATATTCAGAGTTCCTTCTCTTTTATAGATACTGCTCGGAGAGCCTTGAGTGTTGGGGCCGCATTGCAGCAAAAGAAGACCCTCCCAGACCGCACCGGCAAGAATGTGGTGCTCGTCGATGGAGTCCGCACACCCTTCCTTGTGTCTTTTACGGACTATGCCAAAATGATGCCCCATGAATTGGCCAGACATGCCTTACTGTAAGTAAAATTTTATATTTATGGGAAAAAAATTCAATCAATAACTTGTATTGCAAAAAATTTCCTCATTACCTATCTTTGCATATATTTTATAAATAATAACGAAGTTATTAATTTAAGGGAAGTAATTAATTGGGCAGCAAAAAAATATTTTGTCAGAAATATAATTATTTGGGCAGCATATATATGTCACTGGAAATGTATAAAATCTAGGAAAAAGAAGAAGGATCAAAGATCAATTCCTAGGAATTGTATTCTGATAGATATAAGGTTAAGGTTATTTGTTTTATGATCCTTAAAACAAATGTGTGTCATCAAAACATAATATATGAAACAATTTGGCAGCAGAGAAAACATTTGAGTTGCCCAATTAGTTATTTTACTGACAAAATTAGAAATATCTGCTGCCCATAAGTTGCTGCCCAATTAAGAAATTAGCTAACCAATTTTATTTTTTTGTTTTGAAGAAATTCGAATATTTTGCTAACCATTTAAAAAAAACCCTTAAATCAATCATGCCTATGATTAGAATAAAATGTAAAACTTTATTCTCAACCCCTCCAAAATATTGTCTCTGTAGCGGCCTCCTCCAAAAGACAGGCGTGTCCAAAGACATCATAGACTACATAGTCTACGGCACGGTGATCCAGGAGGTGAAGACGTCCAACGTGGGCCGCGAGGCGGCGCTGGCGGCCGGGTTCAGCGACAAGACGCCCGCGCACACCGTCACCATGGCCTGCATATCGGCTAACCAGGCTATTACCACTGGTAACTGTTTTGCACACTATAAAAATAAAAGACAATTATTTTATTTTTGTTAAATGTGGTGCTTGGAGTCCGCCCCTGCCTTGCGCCCTTCAAAAACACGGTGTTTCAAAACTCACCCCTAAAAATTAATTTAAAGTACCGTCTAGTACTAGCTACCAGGAGTAGTAACAGAGCTGAAAATTTAGGAAGTAATTTCTACTGATGCACTTAACTAAACATTTTTTAAATTTTGGCAAAAATCATAAACTTTCGGCTTTTAAAAATATCAAGCTACGGTCCTCATATTTTGGCAATGAGTTATGTATAGGGGACCCTACAACTCCCTTTTGGCTTTTTAAGCTATTGCATAGCTTCTATCGCGGGCCTTGAGCGCGGGGACCGAATCCAGAAATTCCGTAACGAAAAAACCTCACGCTCCCCACTCCGATGCGCAAGGAGGTGTGGCTTGAAGGCCGTGCATGTTAAAACCCAAGGTGGTTACCAAAATGAAACACCATGTCCAAGGCGAATACAAATTTTAATTAAAATCGGTTTGACCATATAAGTCTATGAGAGTAAACAATAGTGCGTTTTAAAGGATAGGTGGCGCCATCTAGTGATACAACAAAGAACTAATTTTAACAAAGACGCCACTTTGGTTTTATTTATAAGCTAACTATTACACATTGTTTATTATGAGTTTTGTTATTTTATTAATTAGTTTATTAACATTTATTTTAGATAATTATTTTATGATTTAATTTACTTATAAGTGATCCGAACGAAATAATGTATATGCAAACTACCAACAATTTATATAATTTGTTTTCTTATCGGTCACCACGCTCAAAAAGTGTAACTTGAATTAATATCAAAGAAAAAGAAATACTGCATGAATAATATAAATAAATAAAATTATAATTGCATAAGTTGATACAAAATGCAATGCAATAGCTTTACCGCGGCAGTCCCCGAGTGCCACACGTCTTTTTTTTGTTTTTGAAAAATATTCGTAGGAGCTCAGTGGCGATGTAGATTGTATGACTTGGCCTATTGTAAACTATTGTCGTGTCATTATTTTACAATGCCGAGAAGTTATAAAATTCGAAATGAAATTACATTTTGACGGAATATGTCACATAATACTCGGTCGAGCAGATATTGATAACCAAGGTTACCATAGGAATATCGGAATAAAAAGTAGCATGTGTCCTTTCTCAGGCTCTAGACTATCTGTGTTCTAAATTTCAATTGTATCGGTTCAGTAGTTTTAACGTGAAAGCAAGACAGACAGAGTTATTTCGCATTTATAATATTATAGTATGGATAAAGCTACAATCGCTGTGGCCTGTCCTTGGATGTCTAACCAATTCTTTGTAATCTCGAGTTCCAAAATGCCTTGGAAGGCAGCTCAAAAGGGTTCGCAGTCGTTATTGCAAGCTCTACCTACTACGTAGCAATCCACATCGAGTGCGACTGTTTCCTCAGGTATCGGCATGATAGCGGCCGGCGCGTACGACGTGATCGTGGCCGGCGGCGTGGAGTTCATGTCCGACGTGCCCATCCGCCACTCGCGCAAGATGCGCTCGCTGCTGCTGCGCCTCAACCGCGCCAAGACTCCCGCGCAGCGCCTCTCGCTGCTGGCCACCATACGCCCGGACTTCTTCGCGCCCGAGGTAACTGTCACACGATGTCTGACGGCCCATCCGCCACTCGCGCAAGATGCGCTCGCTGCTGCTGCGCCTCAACCGCGCCAAGACTCCCGCGCAGCGCCTCTCGCTGCTGGCCACCATACGCCCGGACTTCTTCGCGCCCGAGGTAACTGTCACACGATGTCTGACGGCCCATCCGCCACTCGCGCAAGATGCGCTCGCTGCTGCTGCGCCTCAACCGCGCCAAGACTCCCGCGCAGCGCCTCTCGCTGCTGGCCACCATACGCCCGGACTTCTTCGCGCCCGAGGTAACTGTCACACGATGTCTGACGGCCCATCCGCCACTCGCGCAAGATGCGCTCGCTGCTGCTGCGCCTCAACCGCGCCAAGACTCCCGCGCAGCGCCTCTCGCTGCTGGCCACCATACGCCCGGACTTCTTCGCGCCCGAGGTAACTGTCACACGATGTCTGACGGCCCATCCGCCACTCGCGCAAGATGCGCTCGCTGCTGCTGCGCCTCAACCGCGCCAAGACTCCCGCGCAGCGCCTCTCGCTGCTGGCCACCATACGCCCGGACTTCTTCGCGCCCGAGGTAACTGTCACACGATGTCTGACGGCCCATCCGCCACTCGCGCAAGATGCGCTCGCTGCTGCTGCGCCTCAACCGCGCCAAGACTCCCGCGCAGCGCCTCTCGCTGCTGGCCACCATACGCCCGGCCTTCTTCGCGCCCGAGGTAACTGTCACACGATGTCTGACGGCCCATCCGCCACTCGCGCAAGATGCGCTCGCTGCTGCTGCGCCTCAACCGCGCCAAGACTCCCGCGCAGCGCCTCTCGCTGCTGGCCACCATACGCCCGGACTTCTTCGCGCCCGAGGTAACTGTCACACGATGTCTGACGGCCCATCCGCCACTCGCGCAAGATGCGCTCGCAGTTATTGTATGTATTTTTACTTAGGTTAAATCCTGTGAGAGTTGTTAACTTATATAAATTCCGTGCGTCTCTTTCTTCCCGTCCCGTGTTCGTCCGGGAGACAAAAAAAAAGAACCAACTGCTTTTCTCGCCTAGCGTGTCGTAAAAGGCGACTAAGGGCGTATTAGGCACTAGGTGTGTGGTTGTGTAGGCGATGAGCTAGCCACTTGTTACTACTTTTTCACGATTTTCATCTGACCAAACCCAATTTTTGTATGGCTAAATGTGGTCTTAAGGAGCGCAGTGTTGTGGAGGAGCCTGAAACTATGCGAAATCGGTTCTTAGGAGGCATGGCGTCCATTTAAGATGATTATTAATGGCATTAAAATTTTTGTTTACATTCGATTAGTGCGTTATTTCGTATTAAGTTTGTATAGCACTGACATATATGTAAAGACAAGTCCTTAAAAAATAAAGAGAAAAAAAGCACACTTTACCTATCCGGCAATCGAACCTGGTAAAAATTCTGTTATCAATATTTTTATTTCGTTGTTATTGTTGTTGCGATGTAATCTTAAGGGTGCGCCGTGTTTTTAGCGCTATATATTTGCGTTCATTGGATCCCTTGATGTATTGTTATTACAAAAGCTATAATTATGCATGTAATTCACATGATTCATTCTATAAATCATATTGATTAGAAACACGATTACTCGTAGTTGGCTCGATAGAAAAAAATACGAAAGATACCAAATAAAACCTAAAGTAAGTGCTTCACGAGTCTAAACAGCTTTTGAATAATAACAAAACTACATGTTTTCTATAACATATATTGCCTATAAGGTCGAAATGTGTATTTATTTTAAATAATACGTAAGAAAAACCTATACCGGCTTACCATCCTTTATACCACCCGTCAATCAAAATTTAAGATGGCAAACTTTTTAATTGGCTATGTAAGCAAGTTCAAGATTATCACGTGAGATTTATAAGCTGTAAAGTTTGCTATATGAAATTAAATTAAATAAATAAATAATTAGCGCGCGGACCGTCCATCCTAGCTAGAGCTTCCGGCGCTTCCGGCACCAGAAGCTCGATGTAACACAGGTGTAACTCGTCCATCTGTGTCCAGTTGCCAGCAGTAGCGGAGTTCTCGTCGGGAGAGACGATGGGCCACAGCGCGGACCGCCTCGCCGCCGCCTTCGGGGCCTCGCGCCAGGAACAAGACGACTACGCGCTCAGATCGCATACTTTAGCCGCGCAGGCGCAGCAGAAGGGGTACTTTACCGACCTCATGCCGGTTAAGGGTGAGTACTAACAACATAATAACATACAGTTGAGGATATTAACGTATGAGGAAACTGAACAGCTAATTTATGAGAAATAGAACAGTCACGGCCGCACTCATACAAGTAATTTGATTAAAATGAATGCCAGTACAGTATATTAGTGTGCCATCTCTTAAGTACCTAACTCTGAGTGCGGTAGTACTGTAAAATTCGATGTATTTTCTGTTAACGTCATAATTATTTTAGATATAGAAAATCATATTTATATTATATTGATATACTTTGAATCCTACCCGCATTAACTGCTATACTAACAGAATAAATGTTATTACAGATAAGGTGATATGTTAAAATTTTAAATGGTGTAATTTAGAAATTGGTTACAGTATTTTTATATCGTGCTTTCCTTAAGTAATGTCTATGAATGCTAAAAAAAAATTTGTTACCTCTGTAACACAGGATTATCCTCGCACAGAGGCTTACGCTGTCCTATAAGACTTACTTTAGTTATAAGACCACAATGTTGTACCAAAACCATTGTAATAACTATTTTGGAGCAATAAATTTATCTTTATCTTTATCTTTAGTTATACTTGATTAGGTATAAAGAAAAAAAATTATTACATAGATAATCAACATCGGCATATATCGATTTTGTGTTTGCCTATTTGCTTATCGGAAAAGCAAACACATGTTATTTTAAGTGGTAGCCGCAGATTTTGAAGGAACCCCTAGAGGGTAATAAATCATTGATATAAAAAAAGAATACTTATGGTTGCGTCGGCGTTGCTGATTTCATGTAATGGCGGCACTTCACTTGGCGTATCGTGTTCGCGTATTTTCTATATTTGTCCGAAATCGGACATGTGTCGGCGACAACGCAAACAGCGAACATGCGTTTCCGTCACTTGTCGGTTTCTGATCACACATCAAAGGATTGCTTGAGTTTGTCCGATAACAGTCCGTGTGTGTGGGTTATTTGGAATTATTTTATTATTGGGGCAAAGTCGGGCAAACAACGATAACGCTACACGAATACGCCCGGTGAACTGCCGCCATAACAAATGTTTAGTTATCTGACCCTAGGCTTTCTGTGTACGGAAGACATAGGTATGTTTTTATTTGGCAGTGGATGGCCGCGATGGATTAGTGGACAAAGACAACGGTATCCGCGTATCGACGCCAGAGCAGCTCGCCAAGCTGAAGCCAGCCTTCATCAAGCCGCACGGCACCGTCACCGCCGCCAACGCTTCCTTCCTGGTGACTGACGCACACACACACTTTCCAACTCATCAAGGTTCATCCACATATAGATGAGTTGACTTGTCCAAAAACTATTGACGATCTCCCTCCGTGGTCGAGTGGCTCAAGGCATCGCCATCTCGAGAGGGCAAATGTTTGTGGAATGAATACAGTCATTTGTTCTTCACTCTTGAATGTTTTATATGTATTGTATATATTCTGGATATTTATATGTTCTATTAAATTACCCGTGTTCTAGTAGCTATCCGTAACACAGGCAGCTTTAAATATGTGACTATCATCATTAGCCTGCCCTTTTCCCAATTTCATTTGGGGTCGGCGCAACGAGTCTCTCTTCCACTCTCCCCTATCACACGCCATATCAACATTCACTCCCATCCTAGCCATGTCCTCATTCTCACAATCTATCCATCTTCTCTTCAGTCTTCCTCTTCCCGCATTACCATCCACTCTCATAATAATAACATAATCGTGTGTGATGATATCTTTATATTTCGACGACCTCCACGGTCGAGTCAAGTCAAAGTTCTTTATTGTATTCATGACTAAAAAGAGGTGTTACAATATAATAGAATCATCATGAAACCCATTTGGGTGTAGCAGATTGAAATACAATAAATATCAAATAATTATTAGAATGGAAAAAAAATTATTAAACAATTATTAATTAAATTACTTACACTCACATGAACAAAGATTTTTTAAGGACGACATTTGTTAATGAGACATTAAAACTTCAAAGTTCATTAAAGTTTAGGTTGTTACACAAAACAGTTCTAGCTAATGTCTCTTTAGCATTGACAGGGTGCTAATGTCGTTTTGTGCAACGTAAAACTACGCTAAGGTGTTCTTTTGACACTTCAATAAATACATTTAATGGAGCGTTAGAGATAATGCTGACATTAAATTTTAAAGTTCGTTACTGCAACTGGGTGTTAGGTTATATTGTTACTGTCGTCTTTTTTAAAGATTTTTTGTATTAAATTTGCGTATTCTTAAAGGCATCCGCATAATACAAGTGAGGCTTCTAGCCCCGACATTTGTTGAGCGGAGATTTGGTACTAAATTTAAGTGAGCATTTAAATGTAAAATAAACAGTTGTTCTTTCTTTCCTTCTTTCAAATGTCATTTTTAAATTGGAGTGGTCCGAACGACGGTCTCTAGGCGTCGCCATCTTCATTTTGTGATGAATACATGCATTTGTTCACCGGTCTTGGATGTTTTTATAATCGTATTGTATATGTTCTGGATATTCATACAATTTATTTTGTATTGTCCAGACGGACGGCGCGTCGGCGTGCCTGATCATGTCGGAAGCGAAGGCTAAGGAGCTGGGCCTCAAGCCGAAAGCCTATCTGCGGGACTTCTTGTACGTTGCTCAGGTATGTTGTTTATCATGACATTACATACTGTTCCAGGTTAGTGTCCCTTCAGGCCGGCTCGGAGAGGAGAGAAGTTTTTATCAGGTTTAAAACAGTGTTTTGAATCATTGAAATAAGGTTTATTTTTACTTAATTTTTTACATGATGGTAAGTGACGATCACGAGCTTCACCTGTAATCCTTAACAACTGAGGAACTGGCTATCTTACCTCTGATTGCCGGAACACAAACACACACACATACACACATTTATTTTGTTGTTGGATATTCCCGAGGGGATACGATTCAACGGTCGTCTCCGAACGCCGATCGTCTCCGATCGCGTACACTCCGCGCTGGTGTGAAGGGACCAAGGGCAAAGGGGTCCTTAAATCGGCCCTTAATCTGGTCCTAAAATGGGCTGCTGCTCTACACACTAAAAATCGTAACGATTTGCCTATCGTATCGTTGTCGTGTGGTAGCGGCTCGTCATCAGCCTATATACGTCCCACTGCTGGGACAGGCCTTCCTCATGGAGAAACACATGAGTATGGGCCGTAACATCACCACGCAGGCCCAATGCGGGTTGGTGGGTAGAAACGGTCACAATTGCGATTGCAACGGCTTAACGTGCCTTCCGAAGCACAGAGGAGCTCGAGATCGCAAAGTCTTGGTCATCCATTCACAGCCTGACCATGGCGAAGGTAGCTTTGTTTTCGATCGAAGCCAAAGCGCACTGACCACTACGCCACTGAGCTCCTCAGGTAGCGGCTTATTAAAAGAATACTACAAACCCATCTATTCCGTTGGGTGTCGTAGAAGGCGACTAATGGACTTAGAACTACACAAACATCTAATAGCTTACAGTGGCGACGGGCTCACCACCTGTCACGCTGAGTGTAATCACTGCTTGGTGAAGCGCGGACTATAGCAATGCACTGCTTTTACGGTGCTTTTGCCTAGTCTCTGACTTACCCTTAGGGGAGGGGGATAATAGTTGATTTTATGTATGTATGATTTGCCTATACACGAGGCGATTTAGGGCGCTTCCTCCACTGCCCCGGTGTTGGCTATGATTTAAGGGAGTAAGTAGACCCCCTTTAGTCAGTCAATTAATAGGTGTTTACTCTATCCATTTTGATCTGAGACAAAAGGTAAACAAAGAATTTGTGGTTCTCAAACTTTTTATCCAATTCTGGGAAAAAAAATATGGGCTCTATTTTTTGTCCATAAAATAGAAAAGGAGTAGCCGTCCTTTATATACCAATATCGTCATTGAATATAAACATTATTTATTTGTGTAATGAAGTAATGATTTATGAGTATTAGGTATGTTAAGTGTATTTAAAAAACAAGCTATCATTGCTATCATCCAAATGATACTGAATATTAAATATATCAATTAAATTCAAAGTTGATTCAAGGTGTCATGAACAAGTTATGATTGTTCATCTTCTTTTGGAAGTATTCTATACTCATAATTAATGTTTGAGAAAACTATTCGTTTTAGTAGCAACGATTAATTCAGTAATCTAAAATTACGTTAAAATATAACATTGAAGTAAAAATACCAAAAATTATTGAGGGTGACCAGTAATTACTAATTTACATAATTTAAAAAGTTTGTAATAATAAAATATTAAATAATCCGTAATAATCGTATGTTTTTTAATAAAACTTTTCGACAATGAGTAACGACATCTTAAAGAACTTTTTTTATGGTTTGTTTACATTTTGTCTCAGATCAAAATGGATAGACTATAGTGACAGTACATCTCATGTCACAAGTTTGCAACGTGCAAGTCACCGGCAAAAATATATGATGATTTTTGTACCTTGTCACACTACCAAACCAATAGAATTTAGTTCGCAAAACAAATCATTTACTTTTAACCTTAGAATGAGAAGGTACTAAAATCGTCATATTTTTCTGCCGGTGACTACTGTGATCAATATTAGGAGTTGCAAGCATAAGGGGTCACAAAATGAAATACAGTACCGATGTCAGTGTTCCCGATGAAGATAACTAATAGTTTTTTATAGTCAAATTGAACAGACACTTGGTTAACCCATTCAGTGCCTTGCCCGCCCATCGGCGGGCAAACCGTTTTTATTCCTAACGCCGAGCCCGCCCATGGGCGGGTGGATTTTAAGCTTGATTTAATCGATCAATAATCATCAAAAAATTA
Organism: Parapoynx stratiotata; assembly: GCA_910589355.1. Lineage (NCBI taxonomy): Eukaryota > Metazoa > Arthropoda > Insecta > Lepidoptera > Crambidae > Parapoynx > Parapoynx stratiotata. The sequence goes on from OU342482.1 coordinate 9,412,323, forward strand.
TAATATTTTGTGTACAGACACCTTTGATTATTATTAATTTACAACCGAAACGGCCCCGTGGAAATCTTAAATTTTCTAAAAAGACAAATATGATGCTACACGCCGAGCCCGCCCATGGGCGGGCACCACGTGAATTCAGGTATCACAAACTTTTAATATTTTTTTAAGAAGTAATTTATTTTCTATTAGTACGTAGTGTAGTACTTATTTAAAAGAAATAAATACAACAGAACAGTATAACAATGTACCTACCGTAACTCTGTTCGTGTATACAGGGTTGTTTTTAATGAATCAACAACATCGCAACAATAGTTAGCTAACATCATAAATATTACCATTACTCAATACATAAATTGAAAATGATTTTTCAGTTTCTAATGTACTGTCCTTGCGCTTGTTTTATTACATGATACATATTGGGCTTTAAATTGGTAATAATTATATATCAATGTTATTTTAAGTACGTACGATATATATATTACTTTGAACAAACATAAATTAAAGAAAAATTATCTTCATCTTCACTTAAGATTTTTAGCACTACACATAAGTATAATAATTATAAGTATTGGTATATATACATATTCATTTATTTCAATGCTGCACAGAAAATAAGGCTTAAATTATATAAATAACATCAGAATAAAAGTGGACAAATATAAGCTGGTGCTGATGATGATACAGGATTATTTTAAATGAATCAACAGCCTCGAAGCAGCAGGTAGCTAACAGCATAAATAACAACATTATTTTGTTCTACGAGTTTTACAATACATTAATTAAAAACTATTTTTCATGTTTATAATATACTGTCGTAATTTAGCAAGTCTATGTTGCGTCCATCAGAAATTATTATTTATTTTTGTATGAAAGAATAATTTGTAAAATTGTTATTATCAATTTTGTTTACCAACTGGTGCGAGGTTGTTAATTACCAAAAAATTCACTGTTTAACGATGCTAAATAATAAATATAATTGCGAATATATAGCTACGTCTGTGACCGCTTCAAGACATAGTCGATGGTATTTTCTGTTGAGTACCGCTCGGGTTGCAAGGAAATATGTCCACCAGCGACGTTATTCATATTTTAACTGCAACATTTACAGACTAGTAATTAATGTTTTTTCATATGACTTATACATGAATACTAAAGAAGAAACCTGCAGTTAAACACCACTAGTCTTTAATTTGACGACCTCAGTGTGGTCGAGTGGTCGGTACGCCATCTCGAGAGGTTCTGGGTTCGATCCCTGGTGGAGGAAAATGTTTGAGTGATGAATTTACAGGCATTTGTTGTCCATCTCCAGTCTTTAATGTTTATATTATATATATATATATATATATATATATATATATATATATATATATATATATATACAACTACAACAACAACACATTCAACATGGCTGCCGTACCAAGTAGTAATTTAAGTTTAAATAATAAGAAGACTCAAAAAGTATAAAATAAAAATAATAGTTTAAAAAACACGCTTTTAACACACATTAAAAATTACAAAAGAAAGCGTGGAGCGTTTTGTCCAAAAAGAGTAAAGACATTTCATAAACGCTATTTCGTGAGGTTAAACTGTGTCAAATAAGAAAATGTAATAAAATAAATCAATATATCCACGTTTATACAAAAAGAAGTGAAATCCCACCAAAAACATTCTGTAAAAAACTAGCCAAGTCTAGATGGAGCTGCTTATCTCTAAAAAGTAATGAAATGAAGACAAAGTCGTGCCAAGTTAAGGTTCCTTACTGCGATTTCTTTATTATAGTTAATGTTGTGTGACTTGGCCGTTGAAGGGTACACAAGGGTACAAAACCAGGTGCTGCATGACACCATTGCACCAATCTGTCGCCAGAACTGCTACCTATTGACGATGGAAAATAGCCATTTGGAAAACGTTGATTCAATAACCAGTCAATTGTATAACATTTTAAACTTTTGCGTTGCATTGTATATAAAAGTTATAACACCGGGGCTACACGTGACGTACATTATGTAGTATACAAAAAATCAATCTGTTAATTGTAGGGTTGATAAAGCCACTAATGTTTAAAGAATGTTCAACGGCCAAGTCACACAAAATTAACAATAATAATAAAGAAATCGCAGTAAGGAACCTTAGATTTGGCACGACTTTGTCTAGTTTTCATTACTTTTTACAGATAAGCAGCTCCATCGAAACTTGGCTAGTTTTTTACAGAATGTTTTTGGTGGTCAAGTTTATAGTTTAAGATAAGCTTATCCTAAAAAGATACAAAACCCACAAGATTCTCTATTACCAGTTCCTGCTATATTAAGTCTATAAGTTTCTTTAAGGCACTATTGTAAGTAGCCCTACCTTTTATAACATATTTTAGTGTTAAATATGAAAGTGTTTTGCGTGTTCAGTGAAATTTACCTTTTTTTATATATAATTGTTTCAGTAGTGCCTTAATATATATCTATAAAATACATAAGTGACGATAAGGAAGGTCTTTTATTTATCTCCGGGTCCACCACGTCACAGTACTAATTAAAAAATAGTGGTGTATGCCTACATAATTATATTTTGTCAGTCATCTATACCTATAGTATCTAAATAATTTATGGCAGTTGATTTATAAATAAAAGATAATGAAACAAACAAGATTGTTTTAATCTAGTTACAAAATTGAATTGAATTCAATAGGTGTTATAAACGGCAAAATGCTAGTAAACGCAAATTACGTTATTTGTACTTCTTTACAATAACCTCGACATCATTTAAAAACTGCAAAAGTCGGTCTTCTGGAATATCTTCTATTAGACGTCGGATAACAACTACAACAAAAAAAAATTTACAGTCGCACGGGGACATGTTTCGCTCTTCTTCAGTCTGAGAACTTTGATCAATAGTTTTCTTTAGCCGTGTCCTCTTCATCTTCACTTTGGTATGGAGTAATTTCCTCTCGCCAATTCATAAGTTCTATTTTCATGTCATTAGCTTTTTTTCTGAAAAAGTACAATCAAATATCAAGTACCTAGATATAAAAATACATATTAAAAAATTTTTTGTGCTAATGACCAATAATAATAGTAATATAATGCAAATAGTTCCTATTAATCATATTAAAAGGTTTACTACGCCTGACTTTTAAAAAGGTTTTATTAACTTAAAAATTGAACACGATTAAGATTTACATTATTTAAATTTAGATTGCATTCCACCTAATACACAGCATTACATAATTTAGATTTGGTTTAAAGCAATAAAATGAAAGTTAATACTTACCTTCATTCGCCATTACTATTTAGATGAATTACCAAGAAACTGATATAAATGTTGATAAATACAACACATAAAAGTAGGCACACACTCTTTATTCAAAGCACAGGTCTTGTAAACTGCATATAAAAATGAACTGATGACCAAATGTATATCGTCATGCCGAAAACGCCGAAGGGCGGGCAAGAATACTTTATCGAGATGCCGAGCCCGCCGATCGGCGGGCTCCATATCAATGTATGGCGGCATGGCAGTAATTGTGTTACTTTTGAGGGAGGCAGTGAATGGGTTAATCCGCATCCTAGACTTCATCAGCTGTGGCTCAGATTGAGATTTACTATCTCAATAAATAAAAATGACGTCCCTTTTCTCCCCCAGGACCCGGTGGACCAGCTGTTGCTGGGCCCGGCGTACGGCATCCCCAAGGTGCTTCAAAAGGCAGGACTCGGCGTCAACGACATCCACACCTGGGAGATACATGAAGCTTTCGCGGTAAGATCACTAAACTAACTCTAAAGAAAACCCTCTATATTTAAGTTAACTCTAGATTTTTTTTACAAATGATCATGTCACCAGGACTGTTATGAATTTGAAAGTGGATGGGCGTGTGGGGAGAGGAAGACCAAAGAAAAGATGGATGGATTGTGTGAATGATGATATGCTCATCTTATCATCATTCACACAATCCATCCATCTGTGAGAGACATGAGAGTGAGTGTTGACTTGACGAGTAATAGAGGAGATTGGAAGAAGTAGACATGTTGCGCCAACCCCAAATAGAACTAGGAACAGGGCAGGAAAAAGAAGAATAACTTTACTGTTCCATGTCTCACATTAATATGAAGCAAATCAATAATTTTTTTATTGTTTCGGACCCACCGCCTGTACCATTGAGTTTGAATAAAACTTATGTACAGTTCATTGTGAATATCGCTTGCCTCATATTGTGCCCGGTGCATGGCAACAGGCTCGCCACCTGTTACATGGGGACCTAACATATCTTGCGAAATGTTGATGTTTAACGCCTCTGCCTACCCCTTCGGGGAAAGAGGCGTGATGATAGGTTATGTTATGACATTTCGGACAGCATTGATTAATATATTACTGAAATTCTACGTCAGTACATGTATATCTATGACTGAAACCATTATAGTATGAAACATCACCTAATACTACGTCACGCGTTCTTTCATAATAGTCAGACATTACTTCTTTACACTTGCTACGAACCAATTTCTTTTTCTTCTTTGTTCAATGGCGACCATTCTTCTTCTTCTTTGTTCAATGGCGACGGGACGTTTGAATTCGCCAGAATCAAGTTGTTTGCTGAGTTGAATATTATATACTAGTTAAATATTTTATAATTTTAATCAATTAAATCTATATCCCCCCCATATGTCCTCACTCCTCACACTGATTCATTTATATCCATTTAGGCAAATATATTTTCATCCAATCTTTGTTATGAGTAAATCATATATACCTACTATTTTAAGTACAGCAGTGTTGTTTATATTTCAGGGTCAAATCTTAGCGAACCTGAAAGCTATGGACTCGGACTGGTTCGGACAGACATACCTCGGCCGCCAATCTAAGGTAAATCCGTCCTCAGCCTATATACCACTGCTGGGCACAGGCCTTCTTCGTGGAGAAACACCTGAGGAGTATGGGCCGTAACACCACCACGCTGGCCCAATGCGGGTTGGTGGGTAGAAACGGTTGCAATAGCGACTGAGACCAACGGCTTAACATGCCTTCCGAAGCATGGAGTTCGAGATTACAAAGTTTGGTCACCCATCCACGGCCTGACCGTGACGAAGGTAGCTTTGTTGATATTCAAAACCAAAGCGAACTAACCACTACGCCACCGAATTCCTAAATATATAAGGTAAATTTTTTCATATTAAGTTATCAATAACTTCATTGTATGTCCCACTGCACAGGCATCTCTATGTCAAGTCTTATATACTTGCACACTTACTAATAAACGAGGTATAAGGTTGAAATATTAATTCAGTGTTTTGTCTTCGTCAGACATTCAGAAGACAGTAGTTGTTAGTAAGTGACAAAACACTGAATAACTTTTCCTTTCTTTTATCTCGTTTATTAGTAAGGAGGTTAGTGTGCTGTGTATAAATTCAATTTTTTTTTGTTTATCAAGCAAATTACGTCACGCCTTAGTTCCACTGTTGTCGTTTTATATTTTCGCCTTCCTCCGAATTTAAAAACGTAATTCATTTTCTTTTAGGTGGGCACCCCTGACATGAAGAAATGGAACGCTTGGGGAGGCTCGCTCTCTATCGGACATCCGTTCGCTGCTACTGGGGTAACTTGAATTTAACATGAACTTTCACTCATTTTTGTTTTTTTATTATTATTAATGTAATTACAAATATATTAGATGACTCACTAAACATGGAATAAGTATGAAATTTTCACATGTTACAATTTTGCAACAGGTGATGTCTTTATTATACGGCTCGAAACTGCCACAAATTGTAAAATATCTTCATAAAACTTTGCACTATTACCTAACTTTTTAAGGTTGAAAATCTATTAAGGGATTTGACAGTTTTGTTTAGTTTTACATGCTGTTAGCTTTACATAGATATAAAAAAGCCTTCCCCTAATGATCTAAGCACAGTTTTGCTGCCTGCAGAATTGTAAGACGTTAAACAGCAAGTTCTACATTGGATCTGAATAACAATATTTTTTATGTTCTGTGTATGATACCAGGTATGCCTTATTCCCATAGGCAGAGATAACGTCTTTCTAATTGCTACGGATCCTAACCTACATATTTCTTTCTCTTTATTTTTCTTTATGTCCTCGAATGTGCCAACCATAGATAAATTAAGAGATAAATTAAGTTGTATGGATCGCTATACCCATACATGGGTTTTGTTAGTCTAAAACTTATTATTGTTGCTTGTACCCCTTCTTTCGACTTATTACGTTAGGTGGCGATACTAGCAGAATCATAGATAAATTAAGTGATTCCGATAATAATAAGTCTTAAAAACATATGTATGGGGATAGCGATCTATACTACTTATCTATGGTCCTAACCTACCCATTTAAATGTTATCTTGTAAGCGACTATCTTGTCTTAAGAGATAACAAAGAACTTTAAACTATCACGTCTTTTCTTATAATTATTTTTCTTTGTGTCTCGACTGACATGACCGCAGATTGCTAATGATTTGTTATTACAGAACATATTGTAAAGAAATCTGAATTCCCAGGTCCGGCTCGCAATGCACACAGCCAACCGGCTGGTCCGCGAAGACGGGCAGTTCGGCGTGATCTCTGCGTGCGCAGCCGGAGGACAAGGAGTTGCTATGATTCTTGAGAGGCACCCCGACGCCACCGCTGACTAGATAACACCCAGAATGTTTGGCACTAGTTGTAACTATAGTTGAAGATATTAACAATGGTAGTCTTGAAAGCATCGTAATTTTCAAAATTTTCAATTCAGTGGTTTTTATCAAGTTCAAATACTCCTATGTAAAAGGGTATGTTTTATCCCAAAATTATAATTATAAATGACATTCTGGTCAAATAAGTCTTTGTAAACAATTGGTAGAAGTTTATCATATTGTGAGCAATTCTACATTGCATACCAATTTCTTTCTTTAATCTTTTTAGTTTTTTATTACCTATTTGTCAAATACCTTTTTAAGTGATCTTTACACACTTTGCTAAAATTGTTAATATAATGCTCATGTATAATTTGTTAGAGTAAGATCAAAGAGTATGTTATTTCCTAGTGAGATAGTCTGAAATCCTGTTATTTATTTCACCAAAAGCATGAGTGGATACTTAGGTGATAAGCGAATTACTTGTAAACATGTAACTAATTATATTTTCGAAAATGAGTCTTACGAATTACATAAGGTTGCTAAATAATGTATATTTTATAGACTAAGAATATACAAATTGGTATCTTTATTTTTTGTTTAATTTGATGTAATCGTGGAATTTTCCTTTAAAAATCAGCCAATATAAAGTGGATACAGGAGTGTAAGCGCTATATTTGGGTTCTTTTGATCCCTTGCTGTATTGTTATTACTAAAGCTATGATTGTGAAATTCACATGGAAGATATTTAGGGATTCACTCTATAAATCATATTGTTTAGAAACACGTTTAATTGTAGTTAGCTCGATAGAAAAAAATAACTTCATCTCAACAATAACAAAACAACATGTTTTCTATAACGTATATTGCCTATATTGTCGAGACGTGTACTTATTTTGATAATACGAAATAAGTACATTCGCGGTCAAATAATGTTTACCACCTTAAGTATCATAATTGCTTGCATACATTGAAGTCAAAAAAGTCGAAATCACGAAATGTCTATTGATTTCGTATATTATGAATTTTTTTGAAATTGATTGATCATAGATTATACCCAAATATTATACCTATATTTTTTAATAACACGAGAATCCATCGACGACACTAAGACGTATAACTTTATAAAGAAAACTTTTCTATAATATTTCAGTTTTTTTTTAATTATAAATAGTTTTAAAATTGAATTTCAAACAATATTTTATTAAATAAAAATTTTGTCATCTTATTTTTAAAATTTCTGGTTATAATTTCACTTTTGTCCGAATGACGTTCAAACAATGATTTTTGATAACTGTCATTTCTTTGTCTTCATATTGTTTATTAATGTTCAAAGGGTAATAAGTAACTTGATATGTCATAGACTTTATTGAAAACAGAGTGATAAATAATCTAATTTGAAAACTGATAAACATTTTCTGACCGCGACCGTACCTAAATTGGCGCGCGGTTCGTCCATCCTCCAATCGTCAGACGAGGAGTCTATCTCGCTCTTGCCGGTTGCTTTACGCACACACAGATAAAGCATAACGTCGATTAGCACCAGAAGCTCGGTGCACTCTAAAGAATAGAGAAATAATTTTTAAGGTGAATTCAACGTCCTGGGTGAAAGTGTATAAAGGAAATTAGCAAGGAAGGAAACACTATGATTTTTGGGCAACCGTTTATTTATAAGTCGCCTATGCTTACTAGCAAAGTTGTCTTTACTCTATATAGTAATTAATCTATAATGACCGACCGTCGACCACGCTACTCTTTTTATCCACAATTTTTACATAAAAACAAACGCCGAATCGAGGGCGATCCACCGAAGAACTACTTGAAACACAAGAAAATATTTATTAAGAGATTACCTTTAAACAATAGCGACTCGTCTAAATAATAATCAAAAAGCTATGCTTTAAATTGCAAGTCATGGTTACAATGGAAAACAATTTATAACAGGGTACATGCGTAACGCCATTACACAAGTAATGAGAAAATTATAAAATAGATGCTTAATGCAATTATTAGAACAAGCCAAAAAGATAAACGCACGCGCAACATGTGCGTAAAATGATCTTAATCTACTGCGGGACGTGCCTGCTCTCCAAAAATATGTAATCTGTCGTGTAAACGCAGGCACATAGTTGATACATCAATTTGAGATCTTGAAGGTCCAATCATTTTGATAGAGGTGCTCTAGCCGGCTGATCCCGGCAAAAAACCTCCGTCGATACGCCATTTGGTAATCTTGTACTTTGCATATACAATTCTAAAAAAATAATATATGTCGATCATTGCCACATAATTTCTATCAACTATTCGTAAAGAAAATATCAGTCCCTATATTCCAAAGGTTCATATATAATTTATTAAAATTAACAATTCACACAATAATATATTCCACGCCTCCGCCAGACCAATAACCAAAAATTTGATATAGGCACTGATCACTAGTCTACATATTAAAAATATTTACAATACTTAATAAAAAATAATCGATATTAAAAGTTACAAGTTCTATTATATTTCATCGAATAAAATATGATCTTTGAATAAAACACTGCGCTCCATATTTATAATCTATTTATAAAAGCAAAACCGACTTCACAGTTCACACGATCGTTCTGCAAATTTCATTATTGCTGAGTTAGTGTCAATAGTCCAACTATAAGATATGGTGAGATTTAGTAATATATGGTTGGGTATCGGCTAATATACTACTAAACCATTAAAACATTATACAGTTTAGGAAAAACTTAACCACAGGTCGTACTATATACCTATTTTATACAGTTTACAATGAATCTAAACAGAATTAACTAATGGACATAATGTTCAGTGATTTGATGACGGTGAACAAGATATTGCTAATACAATTTAAATACATTTTTGTATAAACTTAGTGTATGTGATATATTTTATGTCTATTTAATATATTCATGGTGAAGAGGGGGATATTTCCAAAGCAGTTGTACAAGAATATTACAATATTTTTATAAAATACTTATATATTCATTCAGGTCTTACGATTTTCGAAAGTGTACGTAAAGTCTGTGCGTACTATACGCATATTAAGAGAATTATGAAGAATTTTTTTTATGAACGGAGCTTTAAAATATATTAATGATTACAATGTTTAGCAGCAAAATTGTTGTCCAGGGCTTGTAATAAGACCCGATCCAAATCAACGAATATAACGTTCCCATTATAAATGTAAATATAATTGTCTATTAGTATTTCTCTACTTAACTCGTCTGAATATATTGTTTAAGTAAACTACTCAATATTTATTATACCATTGAACTTTGGTAAATATTAGGGTGAACAATTATTCTATAAAATCAACATATAGATATGAGACATAACAGAAATCGTAAACAGAGGACCACGTTTTGTGATCTTTCTGAAAATAGTAACTCTAAATACTCTTTCAAATAGGTCATATACTAAGATTTAACTTCGAAAGGAACTTAGAATAATTCTTGCTGGATAGCTAGAAGTTTAATACAATGCAATATGCGGTTGAATCCTTCCCCGAAAATTTCAAGGATCTTGCACTTTTACTGAAAATTCTGTATAATTATGGGTGCCTGCGTCCAGCATTAGATTAAAAACCAAAAAAAAAATAGAAGTGTATGGTATACATTTCCAATTCAAATAATCAATTACCCAGGGGAATATAAAACAATCCATGTACTGTTTGGATCAATATATGAAGAGTCCAAATTAATTTATATGAACAGCAATATGACCAATACTGGGCGAATATAATGAGTGTTCTATGTTCTATTTATCTGGGTACCATCCAAAAAAATCGAAAGTTATTTACCTTTCATCACAACGAAGGATTAAACGCTGTTTAAAAATGTTTGAACAGCAATCAGTTTTGCATAATTTATTCATTTTCATAATACAGTTCCGTATTATGCCCAGACACGTAAAAATTTGAAGATTTATGCAGTTATAAAACAATATGAAACATAATAGGTGTATCTTTGTTATCTTGCTTAAACACTTACGCTAGCAAACACTGAGACTTCACAATATTTTTGTAATACCAACTTTAATGTATTAGTTTTGAAAACCGGTATAAGAAAGCAATACACGCAACTCGCAATCAAATACATTAAAGTCGACTATATAATCTACAAGTTATAAATAATCTATCATTGTTCATTCTACTGTGTTCACTTGGATGTCTTCTTCAAGAATGTTTGCAGTTTCAATACCTGGATGTGCTTATATCAGCCCAAATAGCATGAACATCGCTATATTTTATATATAACACGTTTTCATTACACCAACTGTCAAATTCTATTGCACTTTGACAGTTGAACGTGATAAAAATCTGACAAAATGTCATATTCTTCTTTCTTGGTGTTATTTTCGCAAACATCTCCAATTTTGACATATTTGGTGAACATAGTAGAATAAAATAGCATACATATCTTTCACAGACACTGGACAACAAGTATATAATGTCTATTATGTTATTTACTTCGTATGTGACTATTTCTCTGATTGGTGTTAATACTTAATATATTTCTCATACATGTTTTGGTCTTAATTAGTTTGTATGCCAAAGGCAAAAGAACCATTTTATACAGACTGACCTACCAATATTGTTTAGGCTTAAATCTGTTCATTAATTTGCGTTGAATCGATACAAATTAACACTTAGATTTCACAATATAATTTTTAGGAAGTTAAAAAGGGCATTAACCAAAAACGGTAAATACTTTTTTCAAAGGGGTACTATATGGGAGAAGAGACGAAAGTAGAATAAATGCGGTAGAAATGAGAGCTTTGAGAAGCATGGCTGGAGTAAAATTGAGTGACAGGATATATAATGATGTGATAAGAAGGAAGTGTGGTTTGAAAGAGGATGTAGTGACAAGAATAGAGAAAGGTATGCTAAGATGGTTTGGACATGTGGAAAGGATGGATATATGAATCAGGTGTGAGTGGAGATACGGGCCGAGGCAGACCTAGGCGAACGTTTCTCGACCAAATTAAAGACGTTCTAGAGAAGGGCCAGGTCAAAACTACCCGAAATTGGCTCTCATGTATTTGCGAAAATATATATTTATGCCTGGTCGATAGAAATATATTGCATAGAAGAAGCGTTCATAATATAAGGCATGCATTCAAGGGTTGGTTAACGGGCATTTCTGATTTTAATTTTTACTCTGGTCATCAGTGTCAAGAATTAGTCAATGAATTCATGTTTATCAAAATAAACTAGCGTTTACGTACATTACATACATATAATCACAACTATTATCCCCAAGGGTTGCTATAGTCCGCGCTTCACCAAGCAGTTTATATTAGTGAAAATAGTATTTTCATTAGATTCAGTTTCCATTAACACTCTTCATTGTAAAATTTTGACTAAACACTTAAGAAAATTAATTGATCCTAATGAGTTTCATATCATTTGAATTATCATGAAATGCACTTCCTGCAAGTATAACTTTGATAGTTGTAAGTTTTATACTTTGTGAGATGATCGAATCAGAGTTCCAACAAAGTAGCTGGTGGCCCGGTTTATTTGCTGTCAAGTGTATACAAAATTGTCATAATTCCTCATTAGATATTCATTCTTAACACGTCAGACTTAAAGTGCAAAGAGGATTGACAAACTGACTGCATATATTATTGTGAAACGTTGTTGCTAAGTCAATATTCGACTGAAGCGTGCGTTGGGATTTATTCTAATTCGAACTCAGTTTAAGAACGCATGTAATTGTGTAGCTAATGAATGGTCGGCAGTGTTTGGCGTTCACAAGTATCTTATAAAAAACTCATATCCGGTTTCAAATCAATTGATAGTTCCAACAGATAAATTCAGCTGGAAGAGATTAAAGTCTTCCCTTGCTACTGTAAAATAATCTGTATCTTATGTATTTGAAATAGAGTTTAAAATCTCTTCGTTACTCGTTAGGCCTGCCCTCATATACTCATGGTGTCTCTATATACGTCTCTTTTTATCGCCGCGACGTGACGGGACGGGACGTGACTTTTCAAATCGAATCCTAGGGGTGGTTTCAATGCCATGCCGTGCCGGAGCCGTGGGCCAGCGCGTCTCAACAGCGTTTTGAAACGTGAAGAAACTTAAGAGCGCGGGTGGCCGGCGCCGGCCGCCGGCGTGACAATCTAACCATCCTATTTGACAGTTGCGAATAAGGGGCTGTTCAAACATCAACAAGACTAGGTATATAGCTAACATAATAAACAACATTTGTTCTACGTCCTTTGCTAATTTGACACATTTTAGTATCATCTATACATATAATAAAAATGTAAGGGTCGAATGTCTGCACATAGCTTAAAACTTAAGTCAGGGGAAGTAAAAAGACGGGATGATACTTTTTATTCCGAAAAATTAAAGGGCTCCCGTGGGATAGTTAAAAATACCATAGTAACCGCTGACGATGTCGCGGCAATAGCTAGTACAAAAATAAATATTATGAATTGAAATGAATATCATCAATTTTACGTCTGAATGTTCTTAGTTCTGTACGCAACACGCGTACAGAACATTTTGGACGTACGAACGTACACACATTCTGTACCTGTCACGCTGAGTGCAGTCACTGCTTGATGAAGCGCGGACTATGGCAGTGTACTGCTTTTGCGGTGCTTTTGCCTAGTCTCTGACTAACCCTTAGTTGATTATAGTCGTGATTATATGTATGTATGAAACGCGCGAATTCGTACGAATAGAACATAGACTTACAAATGTTACAACAGTACCAATAAAAGCTTGAAAAATTATTTTTATAAAATGTATTCAGGTAAGAAAAAACTCTTAGAACAGACGCTGTTATTTATGATGTTAGCTACCTCGTCTTGCAAGGTTGTTGATGAACTATAAATAACCTTGCATCTTTCATTCAAAGTCGCACAAAAGGTAAACAAAACGAAGATAGTGTTTAATCTCTAAAAAGTTTTCTGATAACAGTAAGTGAAATCAATGGAAACGGGCAGGAATTGCTACAGCTAATAATATTCCTATGCCCGTGTAAAATGGGTAGTGTAAATGATAGTCGTAACGAGGCGCTATATTAGTATTAGCGACTCCGCTGTTATTGCGCAGTTCTCTGGCTATTTTCTCTTTGTTTCTGTTTTTATCCTACCGTCTGTCTTTTTTTTTTTCATTGTTTTGTTCTCGAATTTTATTCCTATCGGAGTCAGCGTCTGGAGCGGTTGGCTCGACGCAAATATTATATAAATGTTATAATATCAATAATAAGTGATAATAATAAGTTATAAAAATGAGAAATAACTGTAACTGTATAAATTGTTAACATTTTAATAAGTTTACCAAAGGCACTATTTGTGCAATATTTCTTTATTAATTGCCGGATGCCGGAGACGAATAAAATCGTCTCCGGCATCCTCCACGTCACAAAGTTGAGTCGACTTTTTGTTTACCTTTTGTCCAAGTTTCCTTGAAAGATACTATAAAGGTTTGAAGGATGTTTGATTGTCAGTAAAATAATAGATATATAGAGAGTTATCTGTGATAGTATGTCAGAGTATGACACCAGGGGTAGTTATCTGCGTAGGTCCGCGTGTGGCGCGCGGCTACTGGAAGTCTGCGAGCGACTGGCGCCAGGTGGCGTGGAAGGGTATGCGCAGCAGCTTCAGCTTGGTGTGCGGCAGCTGCGCCGACAGCAGGCGCTGCAGCGTCGGCAGCGGCAGGATCTCCACCTGCCCGACACAATCGCTCATTTAATACACACTTTAACGGTTATATACTCTTTATTGCATTTGCAAAAACTATACAAAACATATAATAAGATATATTTTTTACAATGGCGGACTTATCCCATTGTAAACAATATTACTAATCAAAGTATTGTATTGGGACGCCGATGTAAAAAGAGGACGAAAAGAAATAAAATAAAAAAAACTACATAAACTAAATACGGTTATCATATATTGCAAAAATATTGCGAACAAGGTTTGGAAATCTATTGAATTTGGATACTATTCCTTTTATATATGACAGGCTAGCTCTTGGCTTTCATCTCACTTGATTGTAAGTGAAGATAAGGCGTAGGGAGAGGCGAGCTTCACCTGTAGTCCTCAACAACTGAGGAACTCACTACCTTACCCCTAATTGCCGGAACACAATGCTAAAACATTGTTATTTTGGCGTCAGATTTAGGGTAAGACGGTGGTAGCTAGCGAGGCGGGCTTAGAACCCCTACCACCAACCAAACCGAACGGAAAACCTCTTGAGCCCGTGGGGGATCGAACCCCGGACTGCCCGATCAACACCCGGTGGTGTCAACAACGAGACCAAAGGCGGTTAAAATTTGAAAATTTTAGGTCATTACATCGCGCATAATATGCCGCTTTTCGATAGATCTTACTTGCCTGTTGCCCAATATAAGGTTCGATAAACTAATTCGAACTAATCCCGTAAGTAGAATGCTACTAAAGGGAAAGGAGGGACTGCATCAAACATAAGAGACTGTCATTAGCGAGACCGTCGGGCCGTACGGAATCCGTACGGACCGCATAGCACATAAAATAAAGCCTGAATATTGTCGCGACTTCAACACAGAACTGCGCTCGCCGTCATCGCGTCAACAAACATACACGGCCTGCAAAAAAGGAGAAACGGAGGGCGAAGAGAAGCCCGCCGCCACACGTGTGTATAGACGACCGGGGGGCCAGGTGCCGGAGAAGAAGGGCGGGCAAAGCAAGCTCACAGGCCCGCACCTCCGCCCCGACCACGCGAAGAAGTCCTGCAGCCGGCCCCGGCAGCGTGTGTGGACGGGCGGCTCGACCTGCAGCCGGCCCCGGGATCGTGTGTGTGGACGGCCGGGGCTCACGCTACACGACCTGCAGCCGGCCCCGGCAGCGTGTGTGGACGGGCGGCTCGACCTGCAGCCGGCCCCGGGATCGTGTGTGTGGACGGCCGGGGCTCACGCAACACGACCTGCAGCCGGCCCCGGCAGCGTGTGTGGACGGGCGGCTCGACCTGCAGCCGGCCCCGGGATCGTGTGTGTGGACGGCCGGGGCTCACGCAACACGACCTGCAGCCGGCCCCGGCAGCGTGTGTGGACGGGCGGCTCGACCTGCAGCCGGCCCCGGGATCGTGTGTGTGGACGGCCGGGGCTCACGCAACACGACCTGCAGCCGGCCCCGGCAGCGTGTGTGGACGGGCGGCTCGACCTGCAGCCGGCCCCGGGATCGTGTGTGTGGACGGCCGGGGCTCACGCAACACGACCTGCAGCCGGCCCCGGCAGCGTGTGTGGACGGGCGGCTCGACCTGCAGCCGGCCCCGGGATCGTGTGTGTGGACGGCCGGGGCTCACGCAACACGACCTGCAGCCGGCCCCGGCAGCGTGTGTGGACGGGCGGCTCGACCTGCAGCCGGCCCCGGGATCGTATGTGTGGACGGCCGGGGCTCACGCAACACGACCTGCAGCCGGCCCCGGCAGCGTGTGTGGACGGGCGGCTCGACCTGCAGCCGGCCCCGGGATCGTATGTGTGGACGGCCGGGGCTCACGCAACACGACCTGCAGCCGGCCCCGGCAGCGTGTGTGGACGGGCGGCTCGACCTGCAGCCGGCCCCGGGATCGTATGTGTGGACGGCCGGGGCTCACGCAACACGACCTGCAGCCGGCCCCGGCAGCGTGTGTGGACGGGCGGCTCGACCTGCAGCCGGCCTCGGGATCGTATGTGTGGACGGCCGGGGCTCACGCAACACGACCTGCAGCCGGCCCCGGCAGCGTGTGTGGACGGGCGGCTCGACCTGCAGCCGGCCCCGGGATCGTATGTGTGGACGGCCGGGGCTCACGCAACACGACCTGCAGCCGGCCCCGGCAGCGTGTGAGGAAGGCACCTGCAGGCTACAGGGCCGCACTGCAGCCGGCCCCGGCAGCGTGTGGACGGCACCTGCAGGCTACAGGGCCGCACTGCAGCCGGCCCCGGCAGCATGTGGACGGCACCTGCAGGCTACAGGGCCGCACTCCAGCCGGCCCCGGCAGCGTGTGGACGGCACCTGCAGGCTACAGGGCCGCACTGCAGCCGGCCCCGGC
Source organism: Parapoynx stratiotata (assembly GCA_910589355.1). NCBI lineage: Eukaryota > Metazoa > Arthropoda > Insecta > Lepidoptera > Crambidae > Parapoynx > Parapoynx stratiotata. Next base: position 9,428,982 of record OU342482.1, read on the forward strand.
AGCATGTGGACGGCACCTGCAGGCTACAGGGCCGCACTCCAGCCGGCCCCGGCAGCGTGTGGACGGCACCTGCAGGCTACAGGGCCGCACTGCAGCCGGCCCCGGCAGCATGTGGACGGCACCTGCAGGCTACAGGGCCGCACTCCAGCCGGCCCCGGCAGCGTGTGGACGGCACCTGCAGGCTACAGGGCCGCACTGCACCGACCTGCGGCGGGCCGGGCACGTGCGCGCGCTCGGGCAGGCGGCAGCCGGGCACGGGCTTGAGCACGGGGATGCACTCGCCGAGGTCGCGCCGCTTGGCGTCGGCGCCCTGCTCGCACTGGTCGATGAACAGCTCCGTCACGCGCAGCAGCTCTATCGTCACGCCCCACATCAGGTGCGTCAGCGTGTCCTTCAGCCGCAGCACGCCGCTCAGCACCTGCGCGACACAACACCACCTGTTACTGGCCGCTGACTCTTTTGCATACATTCATAACGAGGGCATCGGAAGTTTTTGAAAGGTCAACAGCGTGCGAGTGACCTCGGTAACCTCGTCCAGTCGAGTAGGCGGTTTGCTTGATTGCCACCTTGTGGTATAAGAAAATATACACTATAAACGACACTTTATCCCCACACCTGAAGTTGGATCTAGACCTTCCTGCCCACGATTACCCGAAAACCGCTGCCTTATACCAGCCCTCTATATTTAAAAATTATTCAACTCATTCTATACACGACCTCGGAGCTCGGTGGCGTAGTGGTTAGTACACTTTGGCTTTCGATTGAAACAAACCTACTTTAAGACCCTCCTCCGTGCTTCGGAAGGCACGCTAAGCCGTTGCTCCCGGTTGCTATTGCGGCTGTTTCTACCCACCAACCCGCATTAGGCCAGCATGGTGGTGTTACGGCCCATACTCCTCATATGTTTCTCCGTGATGAAGGCCTGTGCCCAGCAGTGGAAGGTATATAGGCTGAGGACATACACAACCAGTTGTGTCCGCAAAAAACAACAAAAATTGAATGTCGTATTTTTTTTTATTTAATGAAATACCGAAAAAATAATCGTGTATAGACTTCTGTAAGAGTTGAGTGTAATGATGTGAGTTACCTGTTTATTGGTAGTAGCCGATTGCGACACGTAAGTCGGTATGATCAGTAATCGCTGGATGTTCTTGCACTCAGCCAACGCGTCGTCAAACCCAACCTGTACAAATTATATTGGCTTTAAAAATATTTTCTTTTTAGATAAGAGAAACAGCCTGATATCTAGTCGTCACAGAACATTTAACAGAGCTGTAACATTTCTACAGATATGTGACGTCCCCATGTGGCGAGCCTATTGCCATGCACCGGGCACAATGTGAGGCAAGCGATAGCGAAGGCGATGGCGATGCCAAAAATCGAAAAAAGATATGTGACAAACATATTTTGCTTTGAGTAAATTGTTAAACGAGTGTAAATAGCACCATACAGACTTTTTATATTGATTCCCATGGGAAATTAAGAATATAATTTTAGGATTCTCATGTCTTTCGTCATCTCGTCGGATTTCGATTAGTCCAATTTAATTTCAGAATGGTGCTCAATTCAACAAATAGAGCAAAGTGCAAATTCTAAAGGAGCACCAGAGACTCGCCTGTTGATTTTCTCGGGAGAAGTTGATTTGAGCTGTGTGAGAAATATTTTCGCCATCCTTTAACTACTCCTCGCTGTCAGCGTGCATTGTAGACATTCATTCATGATACAGAGATTTAAGAGTTGATGAATCCGCCACCGTCTGTAATATTAGAGATCGTGGAAAGCCAGCTGGCTAGTGCTCCTGCGTCACGTACCTTCACGTCCACGTTGACCAGCTCGAGGCGCGTGAGGCGCGGCAGGCGCGCCAGGGCCCGCAGCAGGGCGGGCGCGGCGCACTGCGCGGTGCCGCGCTCGAGGCGCAGGCGCCGCAGCCGGCCCAGGCGGCCCAGCACGTACCTTCACGTCCACGTTGACCAGCTCGAGGCGCGTGAGGCGCGGCAGGCGCGCCAGGGCCCGCAGCAGGGCGGGCGCGGCGCACTGCGCGGTGCCGCGCTCGAGGCGCAGGCGCCGCAGCCGGCCCAGGCGGCCCAGCACGTACCTTCACGTCCACGTTGACCAGCTCGAGGCGCGTGAGGCGCGGCAGGCGCGCCAGGGCCCGCAGCAGGGCGGGCGCGGCGCACTGCGCGGTGCCGCGCTCGAGGCGCAGGCGCCGCAGCCGGCCCAGGCGGCTCAGCACACCCGCGAACTCCGCCCGGAACGTGCACTCGCCCAGCTCTAGCGACTCCAGGTTGCACAGCTGGCCTATTACGTCGCATGCGCACCACCCCAACTCCTACAACGAATGACAGATTTATATATTTTTTAAGCAACGCTTTGGTCGATCACCACATAATGCTAGACCGAGCCATGATAACATCCATTTTTAACCATTGACGCAAATAGAGGGACGTTTTAAGTCTGAAGCGTGCGAGTGTCTGTCGGCGTTAAAATTATTTATGATAATTTTTCTTTTTAGTTCAAAAAAGCAGATAGATTGCGTAGAAATAAGAAAGAAAGAAAGAAAAAAATGTATTCACCATGTACACATGGAAAAGAAAAGAAAAGAAAGCAAGACAGGGCACAATGAAAAATAAACAATACGCAAAAATGGTCAACAAAAACTGACCGGGCCTAAAATAACTAAAAAGAAACCAAATTTACAAATATTAAAATGCACACGAAAAAGTGATTACGTGTAGCAAGTAGTTGCATGTGAACGTAACGGTGGTAACCTTGATGGAGGTGAGCGAGAGGTGCGTGAGGTGCGTGAGGTGCGCCAGCGGCTGCAGGTCGGTGGCGAGCGCTAGGCCCGCCATGCTCTTGAGGCGCAGCTCCCGCAGGCCGGTGAGGCGCGCCAGCGGCGCCGGGTCCAGCGCCGCGTCCCGGATGGCCAGCGCCGACAGACCCACCAGGTGCGGCAGGCCGGAGCACACCGCTTCCACGGCGCGCGCCGGGCAGCGGCATAGCTCTATCCTGACGACACAACATCACAATCATATTACACTTAGGGCCTGTTTCACAATCGACTGGTAAGTTCTGAGTAGCTTACTTGGCAGATCATTTGACAGTTGTAATATGAAATTTATGTCAATTGAACTGCCAAGTAAGCTACTCAGAACTTACTCGTCGATTGTGAAACAGGCCCTTAGGAATATTACAGTTAACACACTATATATATATATACTTTTTATAGTTCTTATTGCGCCGCGGGTTACGCCCTGAATACATTTATTAGGCGTTCTTGTATGTTTTGCAATAATAAATTAAGCAACATCGACATTTTTCATGTACCTTTAAATGTTTATAAGCGTTTGGTAGGGGAAGTAATGGGTTCGAAGATAGTAGTTGAAACATCGTCTCATAAATGGAGCATTACCGTCTTAATTTCCTAATATTGTTGTATTTTTTAATGGAACTGCAGGTGTATTAGTTTTAACAATTCGTAAATATAAATGTATGACTGCTTGTTTTCCTAAATAAATAAATAAAAAAATATTAACTACTATGTTTACTCGGCTACATTAAACATAGTATAGATAAACAGGTGGACTTTTGAGATGGGATGATAAGGGTAACTGTTATACACAGACAGTAACCGTTATAGTTACAAGAAAACTTTTTAAGATCTGATCTGCATGCACAGATTTTGCAAAAATAAAGTTACAGTCGGCAAAAAAAAAGAAGTTTTATGCCTATCGACCCTATTTCATGTATCAAAAAACTATTCTGTACCATTTAAGGTGTGGGTACATACATTTGAATCCTATGAATCCTATTTCTTAGTTTTAAGGGAAACTGTAATTAAAGCAAACGCAACAATCCTACGACTTATAAATGACTAGACAATTAAAATAAAGGATTGTGAATTTAATGATTAAAAATAAATAAAACTCACTCCAAAGCATCCCAAATTGTATCGAGCTAGCTCCCGGCGACAGTCAATCTATTTTTTGTTGAAAAACACACGCTACTCACCTCTCCAGCGTGTCGACGGTGTGTATGTGCTGCGCGAACTGCTCCCAGAACACGGCATCGTTCTGCGGCAACAGCATCTTGCGCAGGTCCAGCCACTTGGTTCCGTGACGCTTCAGCGCCGCGCACAGCCCGCCCCAGTCGCTCACCTGGCCAACACATACTATATGTATTAAAAAACCTAACATATCGTTTCGCTGCGAAGGAATAAACTAGATTTTATGCTGAGTCGGCAATATAAACCACTTTTCACTAAGTCTTTAGCATTTTCTATATTGAACATGTCTGTTCCACTTAAAATATCGTTACAAAGATCACTTTAAATAAAATTAAAGATAAATAAATAATGAAATAATAAACATCCTCAGACAGTCACACCTATCAACTAGCACCATTTTAAACAAGTAATGCTGCTTATGTTACGGATACTACAGGGTGAAATCGAAAATAATTGACAAATTGTAATGGGGGGGGGGGGGTTCTAGTGCTATGAACATTATTTTTGAGGGAGAAAAAAAATCTAAGTTACACTTAAAATTTATATAAGAAAAATATTACATTAAATTTGATACACACTTTTGTTTACAAATGTACAGGTGTTCCATTCAATAACACAGCGCGACAGCCGCAGCTAATTATTGCGTTATTGTATTTTCTTACATAATATTTCATTACGATTTTAATTGTTATTATATCGATTATTATAACGTTTAAAATGTCCTGTAAAATTTTGTCGAATGATTTCAATTTCACCCTGTAGATGACGGACAAATATATTTAATTGATATTTACTAATAAATATTTATAAAATAAACAATACAACAATACATAACTTTTTTTTTTTTTTATGTTTACTTAACTTGTCTTATATTTATTTTACGTTCCCCGATCATCGTTTTTGTCACATCCATAAAATTTTATTTATGTATTATGTGTTGTTACTTATTTATATATCGGTATAATATTATTTATTTTATATTTATATATATTATTTCATTTATTATTTTATATTGTTAAGTACACGCGACTCAGTTTACTCCTCAGCATTTTTCCTTCGCAGGTGGGTTGGAAGACATTTCTATTAGGAATAAGCCCTACCTTTTGTACTAAATTACCTTTTCTTTTTTTTTTGTATTGCTTTTGTGTTTTTTTTTGTGTGTGCAATAAATTGTTAAATAAATAAATACTTATATCAACATCCAAGACTGGTGAACAAATGCCTGTATTCATCACACAAACATCTGTCCCTACCGGGAACCGAACCCAGAACCTCTGGAGATGGCGACGCCTTGAGACTGGCGTACAGACCACTAGACCACGAAGATCGTCAAGATGATGTTAGATGTCATAGCAGAAAATTTTATTCAATTGCAAAAACCCATACCAACGTCCTCTGAAAACATGAATCCTGACAACATACTATTACTCTCTTACAAGTCCAAAAGCATTCCAAGTTACAGAAAGTCAGAATTCAAAAGCATACAGAAAGTCAGAATTTAAAAGCGGGGTATAATCACAATCAATTTGCAAAGGTTTCAGGTTGATAATGGAAGCACTCACGTGTGAATTTTTCATCCTCACGTGCCTCCAGAGCGCGGGCGTCGACGCCATGGTTTTCCACAGCTTGCAGACACGCGAGCAGTGCGCCAAGTCACGCATGCCTAGGTACTGGAAGATCTGTTGGAAATAAGACATTAAGGGTTATGACATTAAGGCGATAATTATAATTAACTGATGAAACATCTTTAAACATTTCGAAGTCTATGTACCTTATGCCACTAAATAAACGTGGTGAAGATTAATGTGGAAAGACGAGGAAATTGAACATCAAAGTAGTGTAAAAATATTAAGATATTTACTCGTATTGTGATTATCCATCTCATCGAGGTAGCAATGATTTGGCGCCGAAATATAAGTATTAAAGAAGGAATGAATGAATGAGATCTAGTCATAATTGCCTCCTTATAATTTTAATCTTTACAATTTCTATCTACATAGACGGTCACTGGTTTGGCTCGCGATTCTCTTAAAAATAAAGATCCTTCCTCGTCAACTTTTCAGTCACGAGAATCAATGACTCGTGGTGACAATGTCTAAAACCAACCTGTACAACGACGTTATAGTTATGCTCCTGCGCGGTGTTGTAGAAGGCGGTGAAGTGGTCTGTGTCGTCCGCCCTGGGCCGGCCACGTCGCCTCGGTGACGCCGTCGCCACACTCGCCGCGGGAGGCGACGCCGCACCGTTGGCGACACGGCCGCGTCGCTTCTCCTCACTACCGTAGTACACAGGTTTAAAATACACATCAACAAGTTTCTCATTAACATCTCCCAACTGTCGGGTAACAAGCGAATCACGGAATCTCTACCCCTGTCACTTTTTTGCAACGAGTCAGAGCGAGACGGGAGGTGACATTCCATATTGAATCTGTGAACCGACAGTTAAGAACAAGGCAGGTAGGCGACGGTAAGCTACAGAGGTATCTGTCAAAGTTGCCTTATCAAGAAACTTTGAACGGTATCACTGTGTACAGTAAAGTTACTTGCAAAAGCATGTATACACTTTTAACAGTAATTAGAGTAAATTAAATATAAAAAAAGATTCCTTGCTCAAAAGTGTATACATGTTATGAACGTCGTTTAATTATTTCCCTTGCTATTAATTGTATTTATCACAAATTGTCTCGAGTAACTAAGGAAGTTAAACGACTGTCAAAATATCTATAAACCACATATTTTTTTAATAATAGTATAACTCCACAACTAAAGACTTTGAAACTTACCAAATAAACCAGTTGTTTGAGACATGTCAAGTAAAACATAATTTGACTAGTCCCGAACATCTGGCAGAGTATCACTTACCTTTTCATCCAGTAAGGGAACAGCAGAGACGGAATCGCAAGAAGGCAATGAACGTTTAGACACATCGGCATAATTCCTTTATATAGCACATATAATATACAAGAACGAATAAAATAATAACAATTGTATCGTAGATACTGTAACTGCAGTTCAGTTTAACACATCAGTTAGCGTCCTTTTACACAGACCCACACAGATTAATTTTACGTTATATTTATTTTGTTTCAGCATTCTCAATAAACAAAAGAAGTGAAACATAAAAAATACCTTATTGCAATAACTCAAAGCTCTATTTCAATCGTAATAAAAAACTCCGAGCCGGTCTATGTGAAAAGACGCTAAAACGCAGGCCACATTGCAAGCATAAGCGGATTGGCGGACCAAATGGTGCGATTGAAACTATACAAACGCGAATCTTTGGCGAACAACGTGGATAAGTAGCATGGCTGGAATCGTAGGTGTGTGCTGTCGTGACTTAGCTCTGTAGTTCGCAGTGTAAACCAAAGTACGAAAAGAGGTGAAAACATAGTTTTGCTTGCCCGCCCGCTAGTAATATAGCCTGCGTTTAAATTTAACAGAGCTAAGGCATATAAAACTGATGTTTTGCTTAAAAACCTAAGTATATTCAATAAACTACTTACATTTTCATAACCTCAATCAGTCTAATATTTATTTCTTTGCAGTCGGGCAGAGTAAATCAGGAGTAGGTACACAACAATTAAGAAAATAGATATTAACGAAACATTATTTTTTCACGAATGAGGGTAGCCCTGATTGGTCAGCCATTTCATTATTTGGTCAGCAAGGAAAAAGTCAGTCGAAAAATCATTCGGGCAATTAATGGTCATCAGAATAATTATTTGGTAACAGAATAATTAATTGAGCAGCATTATAATTATATGTTACTGGAAATGTATAAAATCCAGGAAAGGGATCAATGAGGGATCAATTCTTAGGAAATGTATTCTGATAGACATTAGGTTCAGGTTATTTATATGACCCTTTAAAAACAATATTTGCATCATCAAAACATTATATTAAACAATTTGGCAGCAGAGAAAACATTTGAGTTGATGCCTTATTATAAATATCTGCTGCCTATAAGTTGCTGACCAATTAGTTATTTTAGCCGATCAATTGTATTTTGTTTCTGACCAAAATTCGAATATTTAGCTAACCGTTTATATAACACCCAATAATTTTAAATGCGTAACATTTACCTTTTATGTAACTACACTAGCTAGTATTGTGATATATTTTACAAAATTATTTGGATATAAATAATTTATACTAAGCAAATCGCAAGTTACAGTCACAGAAAAAGGAGTAAATAGTAAATACAGGTTGACATAGATTATAAACGATAGAAAACCCCCAACAATTATGAAAAATAAAGGCAATGTCAAATATTGCTGTACTTCCTTAGGTGTTTATGAATGCCTTAACCTCATTCTATACTTTTTTATTCACTTTTTACAATTCTCAACAATGTTGAAGTGTGAGGAGGTTTTCTTTATCGTTTTTAATCTTTACATAAAGGTCTCTTGGCACAGCCCCATTCCATACAATTGACATCAAAAATTTCTTTTAGACTCCTAATATTGCTTTGGTTGCATGCATTGCTGTAGTCAATAACTCAATTTACCAAAAAACATTTAATATTAAGCTATATAATAGTTGTGAATAAAGTTCAAAATTGGATGATTGACCATATGATTTTGTATTGCCTTTTTTTATGGGATAGGGGGCAAGCGAGGAGACGGTTGACTTTACTGTCGTTGGTTGGCCTATTGTTGACTTTACACTAAAACACATGTTCTATAATTATGTAAGGCGGTCATAGACAACCTTCTTATTGCAGTATTCAACAATATTCGTAGTCTTTGCATATTTAAAAAAAGGTGACCAAGAAGGTCTCTCGATAGGTAAATAATCAAGGTAAATGAAGGTAATTCAAGTTTTTCAATATTGTCTTCTTTATGCATTTGTATCCCCTATAATCTATTTTCTTAACTTACTTTCATGGGTTGACAGGCAGAGATCTCTGTTAGGGATATGTCCGCCCTTGCAAACATATGTTAACAACCTGTTTTATGTTTTTTTTTTTTTTTTTTGCAATAAAGAGTATAATCTCGCTTTTAACAATAGACCAACTGGAAGATTCATCTATTTTGGTAAATGATATGTGTTTGTGAAGCATATGCAATTCCTTTCTCACAATTTTGTCTCTCGATAACTTCTCGTAAAAGAGTTTATTTTATATCCTGAATAACTTAAAACATTGATTTCATTTAAACGCACATTTTGAACAACCTTCCATGTTTCAAATTACAGCTAGAAATCGCATTAATTATATATGGAATAATTTCAAATTCAAAGGTATTAACTGCTATAATACACAGCAACGAATCATTTGAAATTACTTTAAGGCGAAGACAAGAATCTCATTTGAACTGATGAAATAGAACCAGTTAAATTAGATTAAAAGATATAACAAGAGATCCCGATTTGTTAATTATATGACATAATTAGTCGAATAGTTGAAATAATAAAATTTGTTTAGCTTTGCCAGGTCGCGGGAAACGTTCAAATTCAACCCACAACGAATATTTTTACAATTTTTCAATGCGCAAATATTACACATGCTGAATAAAATATTACTACATGCGTATAAAACATTGTGTACTTTTATGTCATACTGTCAAACAACGTAATAAAAATTTGATCGCAACATTCGCTGGTAAAATAGATTTTCATATCAAACATATTCAACCATTTCTCTGTAATTTGACAAATATACAACAACAAAATAGTATCTGTTCACTTATGCCAGGAACTATAACTTTTATACCTATAAGATTTAGCTAATTGTGAATTTTAAAGACTACTGATAAGTAATGAATTAGATAACTTAATATAAAACATGAATAATATGGCGTTACAACAGACTCAATTAAAACATAGTGTATAAGGTAAACGCAGATATTATCGCGGTAGTCAAAAAACCTGCAAGTATTACTGAGGTGAGTAATATTGATGGAGTTTTATTCAATTACAGTTATGTTTTACCTAAAAAGTAACTTTAATGAAAAGGTAAAGGCTTTAATCGATCTTTCATAAAAGTTTATCTTTTAAAGTAAAACATGGCTGAAATTGCATGAAACTGCAATAAAATTACGTAACTAGGTAATACTTGCAGATTCTTAACTACCGCGGTAATACACAGCGATAAGCTACGCTCTTAGCGCTCTCAGATAAGGTTTAAATTCAAATGATTAAAACGCTCTCGTAAATTGTAATATCCGTTGTAACAACTGTAATATATAGAAATTCCTCATAAAGGTGAACACACACTTATCCGAGCTGAACGAATAGAAGTCAAGGAGACCTCGACGCACACATGTGCAGTCGACTCGACTACATCAGCCATGCCAAATCTGATGACGTTATTGAAATGCGTTTGTATTTCAGGGAAACATCTAGGTATGGTCGATTAGACGAAGGCAAGTGTGCGAGATTTCATAAAGACTATTCGTTTTATTGAACTCGTGTTCAGTCAGAATAAGTGTGCGTTGACCCCACACTAGGAAACAAGATAGGCGACAGTTAATTTATTCATTGTAGCTAAACAATAAATCAATAAGATGATATGAAGTCAACTAATACTCACAAGCACCTGTAATTTAAAGATAAGTATAGAAGCCGTTTTTATACGGAGTATAGACGTTTGCTGAGAAAACTGAACGCAAAAAAACGGACATGCGTAGACGCTGGACTAATACATCTGCTCATATAATGACTAATTATTCGATGTAAATTTTGCGTTTCATAATTATTTTTGACCATAGTTTTTGTTCAGTGTTTGACCATAAATAACTGGTCTAAAGAGATTTTTGTTTTAATTGAGTTTGCCGTAACGAAAGAACTGTCATCTTTGTGAACTTGTAGAACAATCGAACTCCTTCAAATCTTTATTTAATATAAAACTTTGGAATAAGGATCAGTAATGTTTTAATAAATTAAATTAAACTAGTACAAACGTTATTCTTTATGAAGTAATAATGACATACCTTTTTGAACGATTAAAATCAGATCATTATTTACGAAGATATTAAGTATTAAACTTATGCCGTACCCGATGCTTAAACTCGATGAACGCGAGAGCATGTGACATTACAAAAACGGATAGAACCTACATTTAGTATAGATTTTCATTATAAGCTCGCGATATCTTTTGAACGGAATATCCGAATTAAATAACTCAAAAGTTATATAATGGTATTAAGCCAGTCTTGAACACGCAATCATTTATTTTGATAAGAATTAATACCAAGATACAAATGAAGAGTCATTTCTATTTTTGATGGTAAATCCAATCTTCTCGGTGAACTTCGCTAGTAATTTGTTCATAACTTCGTAAATTTTGGTCGTAGGACAATAATTTTTGCACTGTGTGTTAAGGATTTCTTCGGTCTATAAATCTACATTCTCAGTTAAAAACGTTACGGATCCTCATTTGAACACTTACCTTACCACAAAGGGAACCCCTTTGTGGTAAGGTCAGCTCAATAATAAACATAGACGACAAAAAAGAATACATGTCACTTAATACAAATTAATAATATCGCTGGTCCAATAAATAATTGTGATTTGTACAAGGCGCCGTGATTCCGTAATTCTCAAGAGAAAACCTTTTATTCGTCAGTTGTGATCTGTAAGAAGAAATATTTACGAATTGTATAAGCTGTGGACCATCTATCTAAACATACCCAAATTACATGCAACATGTATTAGGCCAAGACGCAGAAAGGCAGTACGCAGGCAAAGGTGGATGTGGCTATTTATATTTATCAGAGTTGAAGTCATTTTAAGTCATCTAACTGGTTGCGGCTGATGTGCGCCATTCGCACCAAGAAGATTATTTATCAGTTTGATCTAAATTACTGTCGCATTTGAAAGCCATACCCTTTTCCTAAAATTACCCAGCTAGCATTGTATCTTAAAATATCAAAAGACCACATATATTTCAGTGTTCAGTCACACTTATAGAATGCTATTAGACACTACTCAAATACAAAATAAAATCTGGATTCTGGAGTGCCGGAGTGTACTGGAAGGTCTAATCTGAACTTTGCATTTGTGCGCGTGCACATTAGGTAAACGCAGGTATTACCGCGGTAGTCAAAAATCTGCAGGTATTACCGAGGTAAGTAATATTATTCCAGTTTTATACAATTACAGTCATGTTTTACTTAATAAAAGTTAACTTATGAAATGTTTAACTTTTAAGTATTAGCCTGTAATTGACTCATATCAAAAGTAATGAGAGTAATCCTTAATTCATATAGTATTTAGTACAAGTCTACATCCGAAATATACCAAGTTCAATAAAAATAAATAAGGTATTGCTGTAGAAATTCAATTTAAACATGTTTTTTTATCTTTTTTTCATCTGCGAAAAACGCTATCCACCGTGTTCGTGAAATTGGTGAAGTAACGCATCATGTAAACAATTACTGCGTATGGTCAAAATCCGTTGAACGCCAGTCGCAACCAATCAAGCATGTCTGTCGGCTGTGTCAGCTTGTCTCACAATCGCGTATTGAATTTTTTTGTTAAAATCGCGATTTTACGGCACAGATAATTCATAGACCATCATGACCGAAGGCGTTTTTGACCGTTAAGCAAAAAATTTAATTGTTATAAACCTCAAAAAAAAAGTTATTTCTTATGCTGATGGCTAACAGTAATGAATCATTTGGGGAGCAATAAAAAAAGAATCAACTAGCCTATTACATACAACTGCAAGAATATTGCTTACCTCGGTAATACCTGTAAATTTTTGACTACCGCGGTAATACCTGCGTTTACGTTAGATATTGTAGGTGAGACGGATTAGCAACCGGCCAAGGCGCGGGACGACCTTCGGGTCCTGCAACAGGCACTTTCCCACGCAAAATCTTACGTTAACTCGCGAACTGTTCCCCTCGTGTAAATGTTTATTGTAAAAATACTTCTCATTTTGAGTTGCGTTAAGAAATGTCAAATATGTCAATTTCTATGAGGTATTTGATTTCAAATAGTTCCGCTGCGAGGAAAGTTTCATTCTCAACATTTGCTAACGCAACTCAAAGTGAGAAGTTTTTTATACAGTCCCCTACCGTATAACAAAGTGGCACGCACCTGCAGACACCGGCTGCTGCAGCACGCGCGGCACCAGTATGAACCGGCGGCCGTTGAGCCGCACGATGGTCTGCGGCAGCGCGGCGCCCGGCGCTCGCTGCGGCGCCACCGCCCACACGCGCTCGCCCTCCGCCCCGCCACCCGCCGCCTGCGATCAACTTGGGCTCAATTTGTATGTACGATAAAAAATCAATACAGGTTGTAGTAGGCCGTGTGGTAGCGGTTCATTAAAAGAATACTACCACTTCCGTTGGGTGTCGTAGAAGGCGACTAATGGACTTAGAACTACACAAACATCTTATAGCTTGCAGTGGCGACGGGCTCACCACCTGTCACGCTGAGTGTAGTCGCTGCTTAGCGAGGCGCGGACTTTGGCAAGGGACTGCTTTTGCGGTACTTTTGCCTGGTCTCTGACTTACCCTTAGGGGTTAATGGTCGTGATTTTATGTATGTTCGTACAAACCTCTATCCATCAAGCATCACCCGTTTCTCCGGCCGGGCGCCTTTGTGCCCCAACACTGGTACAGGCACTGGCAAGGCCACTGGCGCCAGTAGCGACACAATTGACGTCACGCCCGACTTGTCTTAGGGTTCCCCTTACCTTCATCCTGAGCATCACCCGCTTCTCCGGCCGGGCGCCTCTATGCACCGGCACTGGCACGGGCACTGGCACAGGCGCTGGCAAGCGTCGCGCTGGCACGGCCACTGGCGCCGGTAGCGGCGCGGACGTCACGCCAGACTTGTGCGTTAGCGGCGGAGGGTCAGATGGGGGTGATGCAGATTTGCGGCAATTCTGTTTAGGAACAGATTTTTTTTTTAATTTTTATTGTGATGTAATATGCGTTAAATACATAAAATAGTTACGATCTCCATGGCTTGTGCGCCGGATTCAAGAACGCTATCTCTGAGTTTCCAGATTTTAAGTTTACCAGTACATAATTTCAGCTGATATACGCCCATGAAATTATTATTATTATTAATTGACAGGCTGGCAGTTGAAACAACTGATAGTTGCCTGTATCCTGTTATTCTTTTGCGATGTGTTTATCTAGTCTGTTTTTATTATGTTTATATATAATTTATATATAATCTCAATTTTATAATATTGTGTTTTAAGCATTAAGTTTTGTATGCCAGCATCTGGTGAATTGTGTGCGCCTTAAAAATTTATGTAACACCTTTTGTAGCACTTTTCAAGCAAATAAACGTTATCTTATTAGTTGACAGTTTCTGCTGATATTATTTCTGCTGGCAATTCATTCCAGGTCTCGACAACTCGATTGCCGAAAAAGTGCCTAAAAGTAACTTTATTTGCCAAAACGTGGGATAACTTTATTTATTTAATCTTAAATTTGTATAAGATGAGTGTCTAAACACGTTTTCATCAAAACCTTCTAGATCATGCAATATCTCAAAAGTTTCAATTCTATCCCCTTTAACTCGCTTTTTCTTTAATGTGTCATAAGATTGATTTTTCAATACTTTAGTAAATCGACGCTGCACATTCTCCAACAACTATGTCCTTATATAAGCCTTAGTAAAATATATATAATTATAGAGGCCTAAGTAAAATATTATAATAAATTGCCAGAAAGTACTGTACGAAATCGACCTGCATTTGACCAATTTCTGTAGGATGTGTACAATGTTGTTCACCGTTTAAAACAGATTAGTAGCTATGACAAGAAATTGTGTGAAGTATTTGCGTAACTCGTGCACAGCCACAAGAAGGCGCTGCACGCGTGTACAGACGCAGGCTCACCTTGCAGTAGAAGGGGCGCAGCGTCTCGCCGCCGGCGCACGCGGGGTGGTACAGACACAGGCACGCGGCGCACGCCAGCGAGGGCACGCCGCGCCCGCACGTCAGCGAGCACGGCTGCACCGCCGCAGGCACGCGACGCACCTGACACACAAACACTACAATCGCGAATAATACTCGCTGCACAATATCTTCGGTTAATCGCTCCTAGCGGAAAGCGTTCCGCTTCAACGAGTCCCGATTTATACAAGGATCATTCAAAAGAGACCATTTCTCCAGACGTTAAGTCGGAGTGGAGTTCAGAAAAAATACACCATCAAACACCCTCACCTTGTCGAGATATAGTACTTTTTACGCCTCTTTTAGTGGACCTACGAATCATATGACCATAGGAGGGAAGAAAAACCTGGTGCTGGTAGCGGATTCCATTTATGATAGGATGGTACGACAGAGAAATGAAAGGTGAAATTGCAGCCACAGAGAAATGGTGATAACGAAGAGCGGTATGGAAATGATCTCATGGTACTCAAACCAGTCAACAGACGAGGGTCACGAGGTCAACACTGGGGCCGCATAGTGGGAGAAGTCCTTATTTAATATAAAAAATTATATTTCTACTTTGTCAATATGTCTTAATAGAGTTTTGGAGATCCCTGGGGGCCTAACAGAGGGCCATTGGGTGACTGTAGGCAAAAATACATGTATTGAGATAGACCAATCTTACTCAACCAAAATTATTTTATTTTAATACGTGACAGCTTAGGTACTAGGGTGGACGTCATTATTGACTTTGACATTGTTAGCTTAAGCGGTATTTTGTAACCACGCCTGTAATAGTTTAAGTTCTGCACACGATTAGTTTGCAATAAAGATAATATATAAATATATTTTGTTTTAAAAAAAAAAAAGGTTCTACGTTACCTGTCCATCAGGCGAAGTGACGATGGTAGGCCGGCTCTGCAGCGGCGGCGGCGCAGGCGCGGTGGCAGCCGGCGCAGTGGCAGTGGTGGCAGTGGCAGTGGCGGCAGTGGCAGTCACTGCCACCGCGGTGGCAACCTGCGGCGGCCTGGCCGCAACGCAACTACACTCGCGCGGTGCTCAGTACCCGCACATGCCGGTTAATTGCACTTGTCAATTAACCGGCATTCTCCCGGGTTATTTTGGTTTATTTATTTTAAAAGGTCGCATGACACGCTCTTGCCTGATGGTAAGAAAGAGGAGTCCAACCCTACCGAAACACGTTATGATTAAACAAGGAAGTTTTTCAATATGAAATGTGAAAAATACTTCCGCTACCTTAATATTATTCTTTCTTTAATATACTTCATCATATTGTGTTTGGCGTTCATTTTATTAGGGCCAATGTAAGATATACAGCATCGATAACCACCCTCAAATAGTGCCTTTTCAGGCATGTTTTTATTAAAAATCGTTTAAGTACACCATTCAAATGTGTATAATTATATAGACGCTGCTCTGATTGTCTTAAGAATTTAGTCCATAGATTTAGAGTAAATATGCCAAAAATTTATGCGCGTTACTGTAAGAGCCAACCACAGCGGACACTATATATACGACCATTTTGAATGGCATATATGAAACTGCATGAAAATCAACAACCAGGGTAATACTGGACTAGTTATATTTGTATTCAAAAAGCTGTATGTTCAAACGGTAAAAACAAAATCAGCAACTTTGCGTATTACCCTGTTATTGATAAATTGTTAGAAAGAACCAAAATTTAATACTTATAAACTAATACGTCTTCAGTTGTGGAGTCAAAATTACTTAAAAAACGTTTCAACTTACATCTTAAAACTCATTAAATAATCGTCCTACACCATAATTATTTTGTTTGTCAAATTTTACCCAAGAATATTGCTAGTATATATCATGTGATTTTCACCCAACATGAGCCCACGTTTATAGTTACATCAAGTTAAAATCACGGAATACTTATCCAACTATAAACTTAAATAGACAGACGTCCGTCACGTTTTATATCAAATGATTTTCACTCACCACGAGTATCAATTAAAATCACGTGATATTTTCCCCGTCAAGTAAAAATCACGTGATATTTACCCAAGTACAAACGAACAGGTATGTCTATCTCTTACCTGGGTTTCTTCCAGGCAGCAGTGTTGTTGTTATCGGCTGGAGCGGGCTTCTTGGCTTTGGCGGGCGGAGTCGCAGCCGGCTGCGGAGTTCCATTGTTACTGAGTCGGGATCCAACGGATTTGACCTTCATGGAGTGGGAATAACTCTTCATTAAAACCAATGTACATGTTTAAAATTTTGATACATTGGTTTGGTTGGCACTGTCAGTACTAGGTTATTGAATAATATAATTAGAAATGGGTTGGGAAAAAAATATTTATTACAATTGTAGCTACTAGATTTGCGTAGTTTAAACTAGTAGCTGTAGCTAGTTATTTATGAATTTAAAAAAACTTATTTCGGTATGGCGATTTTTTAAAGTTTATTTATAAATCCATTAAATATGTTAGATAAAATAGTGTCTTAATTTACTGGAGCAATTCAAAATTTTTCCTTCAACCCAATAGATTTCTTAGCATCCACTCCTTTATATCAAATCATGTCACGATCCCTAATCATAATATTATTATTATAAATCATGCCAAAAATAGGCCGTGTTCGCAGGGCTCCGTCATTAAAGCGGATTCGACCAATGAAATTAAAGCATTTATTGTTGTCGGAGTTTCGAATTCGCCCTAAAAACATAATTAACCCACGAACGATTTCAAACATTTCCAAGACGGAAAAACTATTTTGTTGAGAGAAATTACGACTATTTACGACCATTTAAGCCTCGGCTAAACTCGACAAACCTCGGCCACACTCGGCTCTTCTTCACCCTCTGTATTAAAGTACAATATTTACCTTAATCTTAGCGGGCGGAGACTTAGGTGTGGTTGGCTCAGGGCTGGCTCCCTTGGGCGGCTTCGGCTTGGGCGTGCGCTTGCCTTCCGTCGGCGCCGGCGCAGACACGGGGGACTCCACGCGACGCATTAGCTTGGCATCGCTGGAATCAAAGGTTGTTTTAACCGTATTCTTAAAAAATAAATACAGCGTGTAAGTGTGTAAGGGTAAAAAATACCAAGAGAAATGGAAAGGTGGCGTCGACCGCGGCCTACCCCTTCGGAGATATAGGCAATATGATGTTTTTGAATATGTATGTTTGTTAATATGGATAGTATTATCAAAAAAAAAGCAATATTTTTCTTTCTTTTTTTTTTCAAAAAAGTACCTAATTTAAAACTATTCCGCCTGTTGCACGACTCAATGTTTCCCCTGCACCCTGTATAAACTAGCTTATGGTAACTTCTAATGGAATTGTCGAAAAAGTTGTGTAAAAAGTAAGAATAGCATACTAACCGTATAATTTCTCGTTCAGGATCATCAATACCCAGTGGTTCTTTGAAGAATGAAAAATTTTCTAATGTGAGCCCAGTGCCAGCTAGATGTTCGGCTACCTGGAACAAGGACACCAAAAAATATTAAAACACAATTCACATTTTAGTACCATAGCATAAAAATTAATAATATATATAGAAAATTAAGAGTTTTTAAGCTAAGGGTTCGTCATAGAGATTAATTCCTTTTTCGGCACATTCCCAATATGTCATAAAGCATATTATTATCATCACGTCTCTTTCGCTGGAGCGAGACACAATAACGACGACCTCCGTTGTCGAGTGGTCAGTATGCCGGTCTCAAGGCATCGCCATCTCTATAGGTTCTGGGATCCCTACGGCTGCAAACGTTTGAGTGATGAATTCAAGCATTTGCTCTCCAGTCTTGGATGTTTATATGTGTATTGTATATATTCTGGACATTTATATGTATCTATTAGTGATGGGCCGAATGTTGTTTGAACCGAATACGAACTTCGGCCGAACATTCGGTAAAAGTGAAAAATTTGGTCGAAGTTCGGCCGAACTTCGGTTCAATTTTGCCGCGGTTTTTTGTTGTTTTGTTTAATTGAGTAAGTAAAATTTTATAAGACTGGTAGTTAAAAGGCCAATTTATTGTTGCATTTATCGCGTATAATTACTATTTCTATTCGATTTCAAAACGATTATGCGCACTGATCGGAATAGATAGAGTTATTTAGGTTCATTGACCGCAAATATTGATGTTAATATGGATATTCCTCGGGATTCCGACTAATTCTTCGGGATTCGATTATTATAATTATTTTTATCAATAATAAAAATAGTAATTTTGTTTTTCAATAAGGTAATTATTGTTTTTTAAACGTGTTGGTAATTTTGTTTAAGATTTTATTGTAGTTAAATACAAATAGTGTGTTATTTTCAATCATGTTTCGATTTTTCAGATACAAATAATAATTTATATGATAATTATGTTCTTGTAATATTACAAAAAGTTAAATAATTGTTGTTCATGTATAAATATAATTGTTTAATATCCATACTATTCTATCATATGGCAAGTACATAAAATAGCTCTACCTACTCCGATCACTGTTATGAGTATACCAGGCTTATTTTATTTCATTCTTATTTATTACATATGTTTTATTAATCAATATCTATTATGATGGTGCAAGTATATTTTGTGCAGAATGTTCGGCATTAAAACCGAATTTCGGCCGAATAACGAAGTTCGGCTCGAGCTGCCGAAATTCGGTTCAACCGAATGTTTAACGAATTTCGGCCCATCCCTAGTATCTAAAGATATTTATTTGTTTATTCATTAAATGGCATGCTGGAACGTCATACGGGACACGGGTGACTAATGCAAACATAAGTTCAAATAAACACATTCATGGGAAAGCTTGCTCTACCGTCGAACTCATCACAGCTTTAGCTGAGATTTTGGTCAAAACAAGAGCCATCAATATATTAATAATAAAATAAAATAAACTTTTATTTTAGGCAAGGCATCGCCATCTCGAGAGGTCTTGGGTTCGATCCCCAGTGGAGGCAAGTGTTTGGGTGATGAATTTTCAGGCATTTGTTCTCCAGTCTTGGATGTTCATTATATATGTATCATATATTACATTATGTATATTCTGAATAATTATATGTATTTATCTATTAAATATATTTGTCCGTCATCTAATGTCCGTAACACAAGCAGCATTTAGTTGCTTAAAATGGGACTAGTTGATGGGTGTGAATGTCTGAGAATATTATTTATTTATTATTTATCTTACCTCCCTGGTAGACCGTAGCTTCTTGCCAGTGGGCGAGTAGTAGTATATATCTGCGTTCCTTCTCGAGTGCGCATCTAAAGCAGCGCGGAACACCAGCTCTCTCTTCCACCCGCGCTCTAGAGGCAGGCGGAGGAGAGGAGACGACATCTCTGTGGTGGACCGCCTGCCTCGCCCAGCGGCTTGCCCGGACGCCTGGTGACAATATCATCAAAGATCATTCAGTTTAGACATTCTACAATACTTGTGGAGGTTAAAAACTATGTTAATCGTTCATTAGCTACCAGGGGTCCTGGTGGCTAATGAACAACAAACTAAGCAAATTCAATGCACTGAAAAAATGCTGAATTGGCAATAAAAAAATATTTTAAGAGAATTGCTTATTTTTTTAATAGTCCATATGCAAAATAAAATAGACTAGCTCCAGCCATCATACACAATTTTCTAAAATATACAATGGTCGAAAACATCACAACCATGAATTAAATGAAAACTATTATTCATGAGCAGTAATACTCACATCTGTCAGTAATTCGTCAGACCTTGATGATAATGCTGATGATGGCCTTGATCCGTCTGCAAAGATAAAGACATCAATAGAAGTATTGTATCACTATTAAAAACATATATTTAAAACATTCAAACTATACAAAGATTCCGAAAAAAAAACAATTTTTTTTCACGAAAACAACAAAAATCTGTATTTTCCCCTTTTTTCCAACTTGGAATTGAAAGAAACAAGGAAGATTCATACAGACAATCACAACTATTACCCCTAAGGGTTAGTCAGAGACTAGGCAAAAGCGCCTCAAAAGTAATCTGCATTAGATTATCTGCATAGATCTGTATAGCATAGCTTCATCAAACAGTGAGTGCACTTAGCATGACAGGTAATGAGTCCGTCGCCGCTGTAAGCTATTGGATGGTTGTGCAGTTCAAGTCCATTATTCGCCTTTTAGGATACCCAAAGGAAAAGATGGGTTGATAGTATTCTTTTTTTTGTTGGAAGATTCAGTTGAAAAAAATACGGAGATTAATATTATTTATTTCGAATTTTGCACGGAAATTTAAAAAAAACAAGGTTCATTGCCAAGTTTTAATATTTTGATAAAATATCACTCCTGCTGATGCGAGGCATTTTGTAAACCAAACAAAAGTTTGCTCACTATTTTTAATGTTAAACTGCAAAATAGTGCAAGATTTACTTTAATTTAAGACACATCCATTTCTAACTACAAAATTGGTTACATAGTATAAAAAGCAAGCAAAGTGCCAATTATTTGTTAAAATCAGAAAATATTTTCGTTTTATTCAGAAACTTTCGTTTTTTTTTTTGAGTTTTATTACAAAAATACATGAAAATTTTCTGAACAAAATTCTTTGAAACTTGGAAAAACAACAGAATTTGAAATAAAAAAGTTTTTTTATTTCAAATTCTGTTCTAATAATTTCAAGTATGTAATAATTTGATATTTCTACAATGTTTTTTTATGTAAATGCCAATAAAAATCCCCATCCCACCTGATAATAGGAATAAGGAATAAGCTGAATCAGACAACCTTTTCATCATCATAAGGCACTTAGTGGTACAGATTTGCCAGCTTCCCACAATCATCATATCCTGTGACAAAAAACTCAATACTCAATCGTTTTTTGCATGTCACAGTATAGTTACAGGTTTTACAAAAAATAATTATGATTATATTTTTGGACCCTTTCAGGCACAAAAACATTATCCACTTTATAGAGACCACCCTTATGACCCCTACTACTTTTGTACCTGTCGTTTGAGATCCGTCGCCCTAACAGCAGTAAACAATAATTGTCTAGCCCACACCTGCACATAACATACCATTTAATATGTTTTCTCATATATTTTAACCAAACTCACCAGTGTCTTGTCGGGCTCTCTTGGAGGCTCTAACTGGAGCCGGAGTAGCCGTAACATTCCTCACTGGTACGAAGTCTTTACTAGCCGCAGTTACCTCCGCCTCAAGCCGTTCTGTTTTCATTAAAAAAAATCACATTGTATAAAGAAATCAAACAAACACCCAATTGTTTACCACTTAAAACCACAAAGTGTAAAATAATTGGTAGTTATTTATTTATTTATTTTATTTATTTCCACATACAAATTAAAATACATTGCAAAATTTTCTTTTTCCCCACTTGAAAACCTTTATGATTTATTAAATCATAATCATCCTTTAGTAAATTTGTGAAAGGAGCTCATTCTTTAGAAATATTACACAAATTACACTAAAGAAATGTGTTAAATTGATTATTTATTATGTATAAGCTGGAAGCATCTGTTTTAAATTTTTTAAATAAAATTAATTCTTCATATTCCATACAACAAAAAAAACTTAAATCAAAATAAGACTAAAATATTTATTTCATAAAAAAATGCTATAGTTTCTTCAGGAGATATCAATTGCATCAAGGGATTGCACCTGGACACAATAATTGACAAAATTATTCAAATTTACATTTAATCACTTACCCAAAACACGACTATAATCTGTCAAATCACTAACAGTAGAAGTATCAAAGCCTTTAAATTCTTCATCTCCATTTTCACTGAAAGCTGTGGATGCCCTTCGCTTCACACCACGTTTCTTATCGCTTGGCTCGGCTTCCAAAGAGGACACTGCTACACTATCTGTCTGGTCCTCAGGAGCAGGCACTTGTTCAGAAACCTCTTCCTTTACTTCTTCCTCTTTTGCGTCAATTTTATCATCAGACATTTCTAATTTGGCAATAGAATCATCTGTAAAGCAATAGGAAAATAAAATTATCTATACAAAAATAGACTAGATAAACACATTGCAAAAGAATAATAAGATACAAGCGGCCATCAGTTGTTTAGTAAAATTAATATGTTCAACAAACTAACAGAAACATAATATCTTTTCATTTATATCTCTAAAGAGGTAGCCAGAGTTGTATAAAACCACATTTCACTTTATTTTTCATAAAAAATATTCTAGATAATAAAACACAATAGACTGCAATATAAATACTATATAAATTTTGTTAATCAAAATGTAAATTGTAAAGTTCTTAGTAGGTAAGTCGCATTAGATGACTCCAAATTACATAATTAATAATGTACTTAAGATAAAATATGTTCATAAATTTATGGACCTAAGAGTCATCAGCCTATATACGTCCCACTGCTGGGACAGGCCTTCCTCATGGAGAAACACATGAGGAGTAAGGGCCACCACCACGCTGGCCCAATGCGGGTTGGTGGGTAGAAACGGTCACAAATTTTAATTCATTTCATTTAATAAAAAAAAAAAACCCATCCACCGCCTGACCATGGCGAAGGTAGCTTTGATTTCGATTGAAAGCAAAGTGCACTGACCACTACGCCACCGAGCTCCTCCGCACCTAAGAGTATTTGTGTACTACTTTTACTGAATATTGAAACAGTCAGCCAATTATTTGAATTTTCGGCAGCAAAAAAATACAACTGGTCAACTAAAATAACTAATTCAGGTCAGCATCATATGTGCAGCAAATATTTCTAAATTGGTCAGTAACTAATGGGCAGCAGATATTTCAAATTTTTCAGCAAAATAACAAATTTAATATATGTTTTGATGACATAAATATTGTTTTGAAGAGTCATAAAAAAACAAATATCTATTAGAATACTAGGAATTGATTCTTGATCTTTAATCCTTTTTCTAGATTTTATACATTTCTGATAACATATATATTGCTGCCCAAATAAATATTTATCAGCTCAACTAATTATTTTGCTGATCAAATAATTATCTTACTGCCCAATTGATTATTCTGCTGACCAAATAAATCTTTTACTGCCCAAGTAATTATTTTGCTGCAAATAAATTAAATGGCTGCGCAAATAATTACCTCCCATATTGAATGGCATTAATTATTAATATACTAAAATTTAAAAGAAATAGACATTTGTTGATCAATGCGTCACTATCTCTCGGAATGTAAATCAAAGACTAAGAATTGACTCATAAAGTCAATTCTTATATTTTATTTTTAAATCTAAGACACATCAAATTGCAGTGAAAGCTAAACACTGTTGTACAAGCATTTTATATTGCTATCCTCATATAACCAGCTTAAATGGTTATATGAGATATCTTCATATGCTGTATAAAACTCACTTTCATCTATTATTAACCAACTTATATGAGTTATACAACTATGGTAAACAAAAAAAAATAATATTTGACATTAGTTGCTGTAAAACGACTACCAATAGGCTGCTAAGAATTGTTAAGTTTATAACTAAGGACATACAAGTACATTTACTTGTTATGGGAGAAAAAGATTGAAGGCCTTCATCATAATCAAGTGTGTACACTACAGAACAAACATTATTTGGTCTTCGGTGGTGTCTATAAGCAGCGCTTTCATATTGGGTGAAAAAACCATGATGGAATAATTACATGGATTATTTCTAGTAACATTTTGTTCCTTATATTAACCCCTTTCAATTATCACAAGGAAACAAACCTCAATATAAGATAAAGAATGTCCAGCGTATTACTCTAGAATGCATTTTGGTGCAAACTTTGTGAAGACTTATATATAGGGGTCACGGATCAGAAGCCCGATATGACTTTTTAATTAGTCCATGAGTCTAGTCACCTTAGATTTTACATGCTGAGTATGAATTTATAGAAAATAGTAACTTGTTGCATGGTATTTTCCAAAATATGATTTATTACTGCAATTAATTTATAAAAATTCATCAAACAGCTAAACAAGTTTCCAAACATTTATTTTTCACCACAAATTAATCATATTTAATTGTAGTAAATATCTTTTATCGTTTTATGGCTAATTTTAAACATCAATGTTATAATTCTGCTTAAATATTTTGTGTAGCATCAATTGCAAGGAAGTTTTAGAAAAATTTGTCTTTTTTTTAGGTAATATCCGAAAACCACATATAGAAATAGTAAAAATAAAATGATCAAAACTATTAGAAAAATTGACAATATGTATGTCATCAATAAGAGGTTATGTGAAAGTTACATTACCTTCTGCTGGAACAGAATCAGATTCTTCCTTTTCTGGAGGCTCCTCAGTCTCACTTTGAGACTCAGCAGGCGTTGCTTCAGCCTCAATTGTCGTATCGGTGGACGTTTCACCACCATTCATCTTGGCATCGTCGCCCGTAGCATTATCAGCCACCGCCATTTCATCCGACATTGTGAACTATTTCAGAAATTTATAAAACCACTGTCAGAGGGTTAATAGCCACATAACAAGGCGGTTACGATACTGTTGCAGCCTCCTCGATGAATTATCAGCCTTTGTACGCGTCACTACGCAGATTTCCCGCTATATTAGTCCAGAAAAACTTTTGGGTCTGTTTGTGTACGCATATCCCTTACCAACACTTTATCATAATTGTTTAACGATCTTAAATAGGGTAAATTGTTTTAATAATGAAAAACGACAAAATACTCAGGATAATAATCAAAATAAGATTAATTCTTCTTCGAGAAACTAATTTCCATTGGAAAATGTCGATCATAAACAACATCCGCTCGTCGCACGACGCCACACTCCTTAGTTTGTGGTATGTATTCATTTTTATAACCCTAAAATTGTCTATGGTTAACATTCATGTTAAGCTTTATTCACACTGAGGCGATCCCCCGCGGGACGCGTGAAGCGATGTGTGCGTTGTCCCAGCGGAAAAAGTTAAAATTTCTTATTTTGACTTATACAGATTTTCAGTGTATGCCATCGTGAAAATGTGTATGATATGTAAAAATTTGTTTAAACAGCAATTGAGGAGTTATTATTCAAAAACTGATTCCGCTAGGACAACGTTGTCCCAGCGGAACTTTTTTTACATAATGGAAAAAAAAGAAAAAAAGGTTATTCAAAAATTTGTACATAACCTGGGGTAATTGTGTGTATATAAATAAAACTTGTGCGACATTAAACTGCGAAGATATTCAAGTTTCCGCTGTGACAACGTTTTGCCATGTGCTAGATTTCATAGAAATCACTTTTATGCAGAGCTGTCGATTTTTCTGAACATTGTTTTGAATTTGTTTATAATATCTGTCTAAACAGCTTTTCGAATAACCACATCGTTCAGAAGATATAAATATAAACGTAAAAGAAGGTTATTTGGACCTAGCACTTAAAGTATGCATTCTAGAGTATATTTTATAACGTTTTAACATATCTTGGAAGAATCTCTAAAATCGTGCCAAGTACCATTGATGTACTCTTAGTAATTAATGAGCTATACCATAAATTTGACACGCTTGGCAACGGTTTTTTATGCAGTCTAATTGCATGGGATTTTTAAGCAAATGCATTATGAAACTAAATTCAATAATTTGTTTATACTTTCATCTATTCACGTGTAAAATTTCGTCTAATTAGTCTCAATAATTTAGGAAATACAGTGAAATACCTAACAACTTCCAAGTCCGTACATAACCCGACCAAGTTCAGATGGCTACGAAAAAGCGACCTTGCGATATATTTGGATAACATTCTAAAATATACCGTATTATGTTTTTGTTATTTGTACAATTGTGTACATAAGTGTTAAAAAAACAACTGAATTTTTATTTGAGTCAAAATAATTATTAATAATAATGTAGGTACTTATAAATAAATCATTAGCTTAGGAAAGACATTTTAATAAAAATATTATTATTACATAGATAATTGACAACAAATTCGAAGTTTCTTTATTTTGAACTTTAGTTGATAAAATCTCCAAAATTGGGTATATTCCTGGCGTCGACCCCAACTCTGCCCCCTTCCGGTGGACAGTCCTGGTGATCACATATACATATAATATAAATTTACCTGATAGGGTATAATAAATATTTGCCTGTTTTAGTAGGAATAAAAAGCAAACAAACAAACAAAAATAACTTTATTTCATAAGCCAAACCTGGCACTTAAAAACTTCAATATTTTACATTTTATAAATTGAATAAAATTATATTTTTAAATAAAAAGTATATTTCTAAATTAAGGTTAATAACCGCGAGCGCTTGCGGCAAGTACAACCACAGAGTATTGACTGTGGTTATAATTGAAGCAAGCGGCCGGATTCCGAGAGTAAGGCTTTTCATGAGAAGAACCCGGCAAGAAACTCATGAGCCACTTTTTTTTAAAAAGCCAATCTTATAATTATTGTCATTATTGAATGTTTTACATAATTTCCATTAATCCATCAAAGTAACATGCCTCTATGATGACAAACGATAGCAAATAACTATTTCCACACTATTTTATCCTCTAGATAATCTTGGATTTTATAATAGCCTTTTTTCATTAAAGTTTTTTTAATATAAGGCTTAAATTAATGAAAAGGCAGTTGTGTTATATTTGGTGGGATCTATCATTAGACAAGCTTTAGTAATATGTGTAATATCACACATCATAAAAATTATTTATCGTTTTTAAGTGAATCCAAATAAAATGATGTATTCGGGAGGCACTTAAAAAGAGTTGTCTCCGTGTCCAATTTTAACACAATTAAACTTACAACAAATTATCAAACCAATCAAAAGAGCTCAAAAATTGGTCTATTTTTAGACGAGTTAATTATTTTTTAGGAATACTCTGAATCTTAATAGTTACAGACAAAATACTAAGAGAGAAAAAAACACCAATTTCATAGGTATTGCCCAATATAACCAATTCTCTGCTCAATTTTTCGAGGATAAACGCTTGTCGATATTTATACAGCAATTCCTTCACTTAAAGTCCATCAGAGTTGGACAACATATATGTTTATTTATTTGATCCTATATCCACCCTGGGTAGACAGTCACAGCCATGGATCACAAAATCACGCATTAATAATAATTGACTTAGGTTGTTTTGTAATGGAATACAGAATACAAATTTAAGTAGGTACTTAAAGTTAAGCCCACTTTCATGTAATGTATAAGCCATGCTCAAGTTTAAAGCCATAATGTAAAATTCTCATTTTGCTGAAATGTCAAATATTTACAAAATCGAGATTTAAATTAGGTTTTAACTTTTCTGCAAGTAGCCCTAAGTAGGTAAAAACCTATTTGGATAGATTCGCCCAACTACACATAAACTAAAATCTTGAGATTAGGTACTCTACAATTTGATCTCGAAACTATTAAAAAAATCCAAATGCCGCAACGATTAGTATCATGCAGATGTTAAATACCCCAGTATATTTTCGATATAACTTTTCATCTAATTAACTAGAACTGATGGCCTCTCTGTTACGTATTATGATTTACATTATCCTTTCGAGTAATAAATCATAAACTTTTTCCTATCATTATTATCTAAATATATTAATTGGTTGGTCCACTACTCGTACACAATTTACTTAAACTAAGGTTCTTCCTTTATAAAAACTTTTTAAAAAAATATTTTTTTATGTGCTGTGCGTTGATGAAAAAAAACATTAAACTTTATCAGAAAATTGTGTGACCACCTGTACCTATTCATATCTCGGTATTATGCTGTAAATTTTAGAATGTCACTCAAATATAAAGCAAGGTCGCTTTTTCATAGCCACCTGAATTTGGTCGGGTTATGTACGGACTTGGAGGTTGTTATGTATTTCACTGTATTTCCTAAATTATTGAGTCTAATTAGACGAAATTTTACACGTGAATAGTTGAAAGTATAAACAAATTATTGAAATTAGTTTCATAATGCATTTGCTAAAAAATCCCATGCAATTAGACTGCATAAAAAACCGTTGCCAAGCGTGTTAAATTTATGGTATAGCTCATTAATTACTAAGAGTACATCAATGGTACTTGGCACGATTTTAGAGATTCTTCCAAGATATGTTAAAACGTTATAAAATATACTCTAGAATGCATACTTTAAGTGCTAGGTCCTAATAACCTTCTTTTACGTTTATATTTATATCTTCTGAACGATGTGTTTTTTCGGAAAGCTGTTTAGACAGATATTATAAACAAATTCAAAACAATGTTCAGAAAAATCGACAGCTCTGCATAAAAGTGATTTCTATGAAATCTAGCACATGGCAAAACGTTGTCACAGCGGAAACTTGAATATCTTCGCAGTTTAATGTCGCACAAGTTTTATTTATATACACACAATTACCCCAGGTTATGTACAAATTTTTGAATAACCTTTTTTTCTTTTTTTTCCATTATGTAAAAAAAGTTCCGCTGGGACAACGTTGTCCTAGCGGAATCAGTTTTTGAATAATAACTCCTCAATTGCTGTTTAAACAAATTTTTACATATCATACACATTTTCACGATGGCATACACTGAAAATCTGTATAAGTCAAAATAAGAAATTTTAACTTTTTCCGCTGGGACAACGCACACTGAAGCGATTCGTTTGGGCCGATTCCGTCAGCTGCATCTACGGACGTGTTTCACACGAGTTGCAGCGAAACTGTAGCAAACCCATAGCAAACCCTGCGCTATTATCAGTGTCTCCAGGTTGGGGTTTTTGTGTTTGTTTTGTTTGGGGTTTGCGAAAATATAGTACTATAGGCATATTCTTCGCTTTAATGCGATGCGCTTAGTTCATGCTGTGCTATATCACGTAGTAGAGTTGTTAAATATATTAATTATTCGTTAAAATTAACAGATAAATAAAAATATCATTAACAGTCAATAATTGAAATCAACATTAACTAATAAAATTATCGTTATTCGATTCGGACATCCTGGCACCTTACCGCAGTTGAAAATATTAGTTAGGTATATCAACGGACCGAGCTGAGTGAGTGAGCCGACGAGAGCCGATCGCCCGTTAGAGCGAGACGGCAGGTGACCCAGGCGCATCGATGCCTAAGCTGATCGCCTGATGCGATCGAATTTGATTTCAATTGTCTTCTCATTAAGCATGTTTTTTTCTTGACAACATAATTTTTTTTTAGTTGCACTCGATTCTAGGTTCTGTTGCTTTTGGAATAAGTATCAAAATTAAATGGTATTGGTGATCGAATAATGATAATTAACAGTTCATTTCTTTCTGATATTTTATTCAATTGAATATTTATATTTATTAGTTGCAAGTAGTCAGTTGAAGTAAGTGTGATTTCGTTGCTGAACTGTTTATTGGTGCTTATTTTTCATAATGTCTAGACGAAATGCGGAAATTTGGACACATTTTAAAAAGTGAACTGGAGATGAAAATTTTGCATGTTGCATGTACTGCAAAAAAATTGTCGTTTAGGCACTATCAGTAATCATTTTTAATTAGCAACACTGTACTAGACAATTTAAGCCTGTAAAGTATGAAAGCAAGTTCATTAATTCATTCTACGCTTTCATATAATAATATTCGTTGGTTACGTTTAAATTAAAAACCAGTTTATTTAATTATTAGATTGAAAATATCAACTAATATTTTCAACAGATAAAATTAACTGTTTAAAATATTTATCATTTAATTTTTAACAGATAATTTTTTTAAACAGTTAACACCATCTCTATCACGTAGTACCCTCTTTCTCCTCCTTCACCCCTGGCCGTCCCGTAAGCAAAGCTGCGATAATATCGCATAATGTGAACGCCAAGCTATACAGTATAGCGTTAGGTCCTTCTTTGCTATACTAGCATGCGTTTTAAATGTGATTTTAATATAACTCCAAGCAACAAGCAATGTTATATTCAAGTGAATAAATATCCAATCATGTGATATTTTTATGTGATATTTAGAGTGCAACACTAATTCAATTGAACTATTCAATTCCTTTTTTTATACTGTAATTTAATCAAAGGAGTCTGGTACATATTTTGAATTAAAATACAAAAAATCGGAAATATTTACCACGTGCGAAAAGTTCTGGGAGATGATTCCATAGTAATATTGTTCAAGACACAGAGAAAGAGGGTACTACGTGATATAGCACAGCATGAACTAAGCGCATCGCATTAAAGCGTATAGTAAGCCTATAGTACTATATTTTCGCAAACCCCAAACAAAACAAACACAAAAACCCCAACCTGGAGACACTGATAATAGCGCAGGGTTTGCTATGGGTTTCTTGCCTAGCAGGTAGTAAAAGGCGACTAAAGGCGTATTGGTTACTAGGTCTATGCTTGTGTAGGCAATGAGCTAGCCACTCGTTACTACTTTTTCACGATTTTCTATCTGACCAAACTAAAGCTTAATGTGGTCTTAAGGAACACGGTGCTCCTTGGACTCTGTTGCCCCCTTCGGAGATTATTCACTTTCGGGGGTATGTAGAATACAAGTACTACAGATTGTAGGTTTTAAATCCCTTATGTGTAATGTACTTCATATATAACGAGTATAAAATGTAGGTATCTCAAAAGTTTATCATTCTAATAATTTATACTTGAGGGATTAAATCCAAATTCTCCTACTACCACTAGGACTTCTGCATAAAAAATACACAATTAGTAAAACACAAATTAAAAATAAAATAAGATTTTATTTATTTCGTTTTTTAGGAGCTTGTGGTTTTCCAAAGGCTTTCTTAGGTTTTCCTTTGCCTTGCTGTCCCTTGCCTTTACCTTTGCCTGGTTTGCCATTACCACCTTTATGTTTGCCTTTGCCAGCAAATGGAAGCGGTTTTCCTTTTTGGACGAGATTTGCATCGTATCGGAGTCGCTTTGTCGCAGATTTGGATGTATCGGTGAGGTCTGTGGCAAAATTGCTCTTATTTTTCTTGTGTTTAGGTCTGTTTTGCTTTTGCGGTCTGTCGTCGTCCTTGTCATCTACTGCGCGTATGCGACCCATCTTCTTCTTGCGTTTTGCCATTCTTGATTGGAGAAGCGCCACCTGCATACAATTTGTAACTTAGTACCATTCTATAGAGTACTGACACTACAGTGGGAAAACATATAAAAAAAATCTCAGCTTGGAAATTTTCAAATCATTATACTCAAGATCCTTTATTTAAAAAATGAAATTTTATTAACTCTTATATCAACTCAATACGATTCAATATTATTTAGTTGCAGACAAGAAAATAAAAAGATACTAAGTATAAAAATACAGAAAGTTATAGCAGAAAAACAGAAAAAAAGCCCAATAAAAATACCAGATTGCTATTATCCAGTTAATAAATTATTGTAGTTTTATGGAGCATCAAACACAATATCATAGAAAAACAGCAGAAGACCACAAATAGTAAAATATTTCATTCAACTTTGCGCTTTAATCGAAGTATTTAAGGTTAAAATTTATCCCACCTTCTCCATCTCCCTCTGCACGCGATCCTCGGGCGTGTCTTTGGGCTTGTGCTTGCTCTGCTTCTTTCTGCTTCTTTTATTATCATCGTCATCATCATCCGACTCGTCACGTTTACGCTTCTTGCCTTTGCCTTTTTGTTGTTTCTCTGTAAAAAAGTATAATTTAGTCTATGGACTTCATTCAACCAACAAAAACATAAGGGCGAACGAATTGATGACTTGTGTCGGTTAACGTGGCCTACTCTTAAGTATCGGTATCTAATATCATCAACACAAATAGTATAGGCTTCCAAATTTGCGCTAGTATTATAAACATATTATTTGTATTCTACAACACGCACAAAATCGATTTAAAAAAACATGACAAATTTTTAAATACGCGTGTAATACTGTAATCTATGTGTGGTTGCATAGCTACGCTGGCCGCCAGCGCCGGCCACGCGCGCGCGCTTTAATTATTATTATATGCGTAGAACCGTTATTCGAGACCTATAGAGTGAGACAGCATCGTTTCCGTTTTCTTGAACAGCCTCCACTAGCGCCCTCTATCTGATTTCCGGCGGCTAAAATCAAATAGAGTACGCCACGCTTGACACCGGCAGCATCGGTTTAGTTCGTCACATTGGCATCGACTTTCGTCGAGTGAACACCTCCCTAGAAATCTAACAACGTTGTTGTTCGTTATAGTTAAAAATATATACCTATTAAAATACTTGAACTTCATACTCATACAGCTTTGCGGAAAAGCCATGGGTAAAACTTCGGACAGTGCTCCTAGGCCGTTAGTACGAGAAAAATCACCTGAGCGGGCTTCTAGACCCAGAGAACATCCAAAAAATTCTATTGGGGCATCGAAGCTTCGAAAACGCCTGCGTAAGGCGAGTTCCTCTACAAGTAGTTCAAGCTCAAGTGCGAGTAGCTCAACACGCTCATCGTCGTCGTCATCGAATAGCACCATCGAATCACAGCAACCGCGGCGGCGCAAGCATCGTGGGAATACGTCAAGGGGTCCGCAAAGACACGAGAGGGACTTCGAGACACTGTCACATCAAGTTAGTAATATTTTATCATATTTACAAAATACTGATCAACAAGTGTCAAAAAGTACTGCGAATTTTTCTGATACCCACTCAATTCTCCCGTGCATGGACTTGCAACCTACTCTAAACTCACTAGAACCTTTTTTGAATAAGCCACATGTTGCAAAAAGTCTTGAGTGTAATATAAACACAAATTTAAAAGAAGCTGTGATTAACGACGCCTGTGAGGGTAGACTGAACTTACTTAACAAATTACATCATTTTGATTCAAATGATTGGGAACGAGTGCGATATATCGATACAGAGAAAAAGTACGTTGCTAAGCCGGGTTTTATTGATTTAAGTGTAAACACTGAATTAAGATTTCATGATCCCGAATCTTCGTGGTTAAGATCTCTTGATCGTTCTTACGGAGCATTGACTCATGCCTTGATACAGCAAAATGACTTATTTAGATCGAATCTACAACATTTAGTGGACTGGTCGCATAAGCCTGATAATGTGCTTACTCCCGATAAACTTTTTGATAAGCTTAATGAACTTTTTTCCGAAAAATCTCAGTATATAAAAGTGTCAGAAGATATATTACAATTAGTTTGTGGACGTCGAGCGGACACTATACAGAAACGTCGTGATAGCATATTATCGGGTATCAAGGATCGTTTTGTTAAGGAGGATATGCGAAAGATACCTCCGACTCTTACCAGCTTATTTAATCCTGACACAATGAGTACGTTCCTTACAAAAGCGGGGGGCACAAATAAAGTTTTTACATACAGTAATAAGCGTTCGGCGGACGAACCAATAATGTCTATGCAGAATAGACAGGACAGATTTCGTAATAACAATAAGCGGCCGCGGAGGCCTGTCTACCGGGATGTGGAGTGCATCGAAAATATTCCTGGTCCCTCGACAAGTAAGGGTAGCAATTACACTCCAAAAAATAATAGGATTTTCAATCAAAATAAACGAAATCTTAAACGTGATCAAAAACAGAGTCATGTCCGTAAAGACAATAATCGATTTCGCAAATGACTCGAAACAAAACTCGTTCTATGGCGGCTGTTTAAAAAAATACATAAACAATTGGATAAAATTAGGCGCTCCAAGCCATATTTTAAAAATAATAACAGGTTATCGAATCCCGTTTCTCAAAGTACCCTCACTTGTCAGTCACAATCAATTAAGAAAATATGTAACTCCGACTTCTCAAGCGATGTCAAAACAAATATTAGAACTAAAAAATCAAAAAATCTTAGTACCCGCACCGCCAACCCCGAGTTTTGTTTGTCCAATGTTTTTAATAAAAAAATCCGACGCGAGCGATCGACCAATATTCAATCTACGAAATCTAAATCAATATCTAGCTCAGTTCAAATTCAAACTGATCAATGTACACAGAGTACCAGACTTTTTACAACAAGGAGATTGGGCAGTAAAAATAGACATATCACAAGCTTATTTCCACATTCCGATCGCCCAGTCACACCATCCGTTTTTAAGAGTTTTGTACAAAATGGAAACGGCAATAGAGCCCGAACTTCTACAGATCACGAGCTTACCGTTCGGACTCTCATCAGCCCCCATGACATTTGCAACAGTGTCCAATTGGGTAGCACATATATTGCGCATCAAAGGAATGAGAATAATCGTTTATCTCGACGATTATCTTATTGTGAATCAGGACAGACTGATTTTAAAGACGCAGGCTGCAGAAGCCGTGCAAATTCTCAATTTACTCGGTTGGAATGTGAATTCCAAAAAATCGGTTCTAATACCAACACAAACGATCGAGTATCTAGGCATCACATGGAACCTGGCTCAGAACCTCAAATATATCCCAATAAGGAAGGCATTGAACATCGAAAGAAAACTAATTCGAGTCATACAAGCCAATCAATGGTCACTCAGAGATGCCCAGAGTATATTGGGGATGCTGAATTTTGCCTCTTTCGCCATTCCCAGGGGTCGGCTTCATTGCCGCCCATTGCAAATGGCCAGTGCTTGCCTTCCAACGGACAAACCATACCTCAAACGTCCAGTCAACCTGGAAATAAGCCAGGAAATTTGCTGGTGGCTGAAACAGCTCACGGCGAGCACTCCAATTCATCACCAATCCATTGCTCACTTTTTGACAACGGATGCGTCCGGCATCGGATGGGGTGCTCTAATAGATGGCACGCACCGAACAGGTGCATCTTGGACACCCAAGCAAAAAATGTGGCACAGCAATCTAAAAGAAATGTGGGCTATAATTTATTCGATTCATCAATACAGAAACCTTCTCCAAGACTGCACTATCCTAATCCAATCCGACAACAAAAGTGTAGTAAGCTACATAAGGAACGAAGGTGGTCTGCGATCGAAAGGCCTTTTCCAGATGACATGTGCATTGCTCCAACTACTGGACAAATTCAAGATTCATGCTATTCCACAGTATATACCAGGCCAATACAATGTAGAAGCCGACTCTCTCTCTCGGAAGAAGGTCCAAGCAGAATGGACTTTGACTCAGGAAGCTTGCCACGAGATTTTCTTGAGATTCGGCACACCCCAGATCGACTTGTTTGCATCGAAGAACGCCCATGTTCTTCCACGATATGTTTCGAGAGATTGCAGAGATCTAACGGCAGAGTTTCACGATGCATTCAGCAGGAAGTGGCAATATCAAAAAGCATGGATATTCCCACCGCCACATCTGATACCTCGCGTGCTAGCACACCTCAACAAAGCCAATGGGGAGTATCTACTGGTAGTACCTCGTTGGCACAAAGTATTTTGGCGACCAGACCTGAAGAGAAGGGCTGTAAGAGCACCATGGTTGATAAAAGAGTTGAGACACAGACTTTTGGACACCCGAACGCAGAAACCTCCATCACTTGTAGATCAAATGACTCTAGAGGTATGGTCTCTGAAGGGTGGAAACATCTACTGACAGATTGGTCACGTGAAGAGATTGAATTGCTAGATTCTAGCTGGAGAAATTCCACGAAAAAACTTTACTCTTCAATTTGGTCAAAATGGCGCAATTGGTGTCAAGTAAATAAGGTTGACGCGCTAGTTCCACAGCCGTCATATTTTGCAAAGTACTTGGCACATCTTCATTTAAACGAAGGACTAGCGTATAAGACTATTTTAGTATATAAATCATCTATAGCCACCTTAACAAGACCTGACTCGGACTCACTCAGTGACAGCCCTATCGTAAAACGAATTCTGAAGTCTATATCTATAGCTAACGCAAGTAAAAAGTCAAGAATTTCATGTGTATGGGATCCTACAACTGTAGTTGAGTGGTTGATGAGAAGCGGTCCAAGTAAATTAACACTGTACGAAGTATCACGACGAACCGCTTTGATACTTCTTCTGGCATCTAGCCGCAGAGTCCACGACCTCACGCTCCTGCATATGGATAAGGACCACTACGAGGATCAATCAAACTATGTAGTTTTACATCCAATTTTTGGTTCAAAAACTGATAATTATTTACATAGACAATCATCATGGAAATTCACACCAGCGAACAATGAAAACATTTGTCCAATATATTGGATCAAAAAACTGGTAGAGCTATCAAGCCATCGACGAATGGATAAAGGTTTGACTGAACTTTTTATAACCGCTCGCGGCGTGGTGCGCGCGGCATCACGCACTATTCTCGGAGGATGGGTGAAATCCTTGCTGGCGGAGGCCGGCGTGACAGCCAGCGCCGGCTCTACTCGTAGCGCTTCTTCTTCCCTTAATTGGCTTGACAACTGCTCCATTGATGAGGTAATGGCGAAGGGAAATTGGAGGTCTCCTAATACTTTCGCTCGTTTTTACTCGTCCGAGATACGTTCGCTATCTGCTAATAATCTGAATTTATCTAGAACATTTAATGCAGTGTGATTTGTGCTATAATTATATACTAGTATAATAAACAATTTTCTTTTCTGTCGATTATAAGAACCACTTTGATTGTAAAAAGGAGTTAATAATAAAAAATGGGAATTAATAATAAATGCTTTATTCTTATTTTCTATTATCATTTCAGTATACCCATTTCACACATTGGCAATCATACCTTAATTTATAGCTTGCCACCAGGCGAAAATAAACACATCTCACTCTATAGGTCTCGAATAACGGTTCTACGCATATAATAATAATGTTTTACCTGAAAATAAAACAGTTATTATATGCAATAACCTTATTCGAGACCTATATTTTAAGTCCTGCCTGATGGCCATAATCACTCGGACTCAGTGAGATTCAATGTGACGAACTAAACCGATGCTGCCGGTGTCAAGCGTGGCGTACTCTATTTGATTTTAGCCGCCGGAAATCAGATAGAGGGCGCTAGTGGAGGCTGTTCAAGAAAACGGAAACGATGCTGTCTCACTCTATAGGTCTCGAATAAGGTTATTGCATATAATAACTGTTTTATTTTCAGGTAAAACATTATTATTATACGGAGCTACTAACATTGTTTCACAGCCACACTTGCACGCTTATGCGTCAAAATGTATGGATATCTCCAGCCAGCGTCCCTAAAACTTAGGAGACCGTTCAGCTCAAGTTCGTCCTCAGCCTATGTTCGTCCCACTGGGCACAGGCCTTCCTTATGGAAACAAACACATGTGGAGTACGGGCTGTAACACCACTACACCGGCCCAATGCGAGTTCAGGGTTCAGCTTTAGTGTCAGAAGTTTTTTAATGGTACTGTTGAGAAAAGCTTCAAGAGAAAGACTTACTAAGCAACGTTTATCGTTATTTTAATTTGCGAAAACTGTAATAGTTTTAGTTTACTTTTAGTTTACATTCTATTTGTGTGTGTTTAGATAAAAGAAACTATTTCTACTCCTTCTGCGCCTGCCCATGTCCCACGCTAGGTGGCGCCACTCGTCAGCTCAACATCCACTTCTAATATTATCATTCTTCACACATTCAATCCATCGCTTCTTTTGTCTTCCTCACATTCAAGCCCCATCCACATCCATGCTTCGTCCTCAGCCTTTATACGTCCCACTGCTGGGCACAGGCCTTCCTCATAAAGAAACACCACCACGCTGGCCCAATGCGGGTTGATGGGTAGAAACGGTCGCAATAGTCACCGGGACCAACGGCTTAACGTGCCTCCCGAAGCACGGAAGAGCTCGAGATCAGAAAGTTTTGACCACCCATCCACGGCCTGATCATGGCGAAAGTAGCTTTGTTTTCAATCGAAAGCCAAAACGTACTAACCACTACGCCACCGAGCTCCTCACATCCGACATCCATGCTTGACATCCATACCGGTGACCGCAAACAATAGATGTTTCTGGTTTCCTGAACATTGACAGGTTAAGAAACCATTTATTATTTATGGCGGCACTTCACTTGGCGTATTGTGTCCCGTATTTGCTATATTTTATTATTATTATTTTTATTTTTTCCTCCTCTTGACGAGGGTATACACCTAGTACGCGGGCCGAGGCCAAGCGTAAGAGGGGTTATTGAAATGTGACTGTAGATGAAAGTGTCGAGGAAGTCAGAAATTTACGTGTGAGGCGGCAAGTGTTGAGGATGACGGCTTTCTGCATGAGGTTAAGAATGTAAGGGGGCATTTCTAATGTTTCTAGACTATGGACCAAGGATTTTGGTATTACGCCAGTTGATGACATTATTATTGGAATGATATGAACTATTTTAACTTTCCATTGTGTCTTTATTTCTTTAGCTAACTCCTGGTATTTACCAAATTTTTCTGATACCGTGGTTTGCAAGTTATGTGTATTGGGAATGGCGATATCGATTTATTATTATATTATTATCAGGCAGGCAGCTGGTGCAACTGATAATGTCTGCCTGATTTGTCCGAAAATGGCCATGTGCGGACGGTATTTGAGTATTTGCAATGGTCCAAGCAATGCAAATAGCGTCCACTTGTCGGTTTCTGATCACACATCAAAGGATTGCTTGAGTTTGTCCGATAACAGTCCGTGTGTGGATGGGTTATTTGGAATGATTTTATTATTGGGGCAAAGTCGGGCAAACACAGCGATAACGCTGCGCGAATACGCTTAGCCAAGTGAAGTGCGCCATTAAATTGTGGTTGGTCCATAACCGTTACTCTCCTACTGTAACTATTATTCCTATATATATGTACCTTTTTCAGGATGTTTGCTCAACGCCAGCCTCTCCTTCTCTTCTCTCTTCTGCTTGGGCGTCTGGAACCACTCGTGCTGCCTCTTCGTCTCGTATTTAGGTCCTTCTTCCTCCTTCTTAATCTTGCCTTCTAGTTTGTTTGTTTGCTTCTCCATTTTATTCAGCTGCTTTTCTGCATATTCCTCGTCTAGGATTGCGGCTGTTGACGATAATTGGGTTTTTATCAGAAATGTGCTTATTAGGGTTTCCTAACAACGGTTCACGATAGATAATTATAATAATAAAGTTTATTTTGTACAAGTTATTACATCTAGTATCTTAAAAATAGGTGGCAGCATATAGTGATGCTATAGATGGCAGCACTGTACCGGATAAAAGGATTCGTGCGGACTATATTTTTCGATACAGTACATGTAGAATCCTACGACTCTGTGCTATCTGACAGCTGTTGGACCAGAAGTTTACGTAGCGATGCGCGACTACTAATAATGCTAATCATTCGTATCCACGAATCATTCGAACAAATCGACTGTGCTTGGGGTTATTCGACTCGACTGGAGTCGTTCTGTCGGTCGACAGTATTCATTCGGATTTGGCCAGTCGCATTCGGTTCGACTCGCGCTTGGTTGGTTAGGTGAGACACGGACTTTTGACATTAGTAGTCTTTATTCATTAGACATTAGACTTATTCATAAGACATTAGTATATTGCTAATTTGCCATTCGAATGACGAAATTAGTAGTTATGAATTATTGGAAAATAAAAATCATTCGAAGTCGCGCATCGCTCACGCCTGGTGGCAGAAAAAGTTTTATACCTTTTTCTAGGTATAAAACTTTTTCTGCGACCAGGTAGTGGGTAGCTCTACCTGTACCATAAACTCTCATTGTAAGGTCTTTGAAATTAGTGCTGAAAAAAGTAATGGCGTGAAAGTACTATTGTGAATATTTACATGCTGAAATGAAAATCGCTCCTGGCACATTCCTGAACAACCATCTAATAGCTTATATCGGCGCGGGCTCACCACCTGCCACGCTGAGTGCACTCACTGCTGGTGAAGCGCGGACTATGGCGGTGGACTGCTTTTGCGGTGCTTTCGCCTAGTCTCTGACTAACCCTTAGGGGATAATAGTCGTGATTTTATGTATGTACATTCCCAGAACCTCGGGGGCTTCAAAAGGATTGCGGGTGGTTGATGTGATATATTTTTGCCGCACCAACCTTGCTTCTGGATCCACTTATGTTTAACATTATATGAGATGGTGTGATTTGTTCATTTGCTCTTCTATATTAAAAAAATAGTGGTTTTATCGACTCACCGATCTCTGGCTCGAGCTTGGCCAGCTTGGCGCGGTACTTGGCCACAATGTCCGCAGGCACTTGTCGTGACTTGACGGGGCGGCGCGCCCGCTTGACGATGTTCTTGACGAGCACGCGCTCGGCCTCGCCCGCCAGCGACACGGACACTCCTGCGCGGCCTGCGCGGGCCGTTCTACCCACCTAAGGGAGAAAAAATTACGAATGTTAATTAACACGTAAGGAGCGGTAGCCGAGATGAAAAAAAAACACGGTTCCCTATCTATTTGCATAAAATTTTCAAGTCTAATATGAATTGGTATAATAGAATCTAAATATACTTGCGATTTTGGCATAAAATTTTACGCATAATTAAAAATGACAACCATATTTAAGCATAATAAACTATTTGCGTCAATTTTTAGGCATAATTATCAATTGACGACCTCCGTGCTCAAGGCGTCGCCATCTCGAGAGGTTCTGGGTTCTATCCCCAGTGGGTGCAAATGTTTGGGTGATGAATTTTCAGGCATTTGTTCTCCAGTCTTGGATGTTTATATATATATTTCTATATATTCTGGTTATTTATATGTATTTATCTATTAAATATATTTATCCGTCATCTAGTGTCCGTAACACAAGCAGCATTAGTTGCTTAAAATGGGGCTAGTTGATAGGTGTGAATGTCTGAGGATATTATTATTATATTATTATAAAGGAACCTATTCTGCTGCGGCGCGTTCGCTTTGCGCGCTCGGCGTTGAGGACACAGTTCCTAACCTAACACCTAACACTCGCTTCGCTCGTTGTCGAACCTAATAAACTATTCATTATGCCGAAAACCATTATGAGAAATGATATCTAGGATAATTACATACATACATACAATCACGTTTCTGTTTTCAAACTAACCATCTGTCTCCTTTTTTTTTCATTGTTTTTGGTTCCAATTATATTCCTATCAGAGACAGCGTCTGGAGCGATTGGCTCAACATATAATAATAATAAAATTAAGTCACAATAATAAATTGTATGTATATTGATAATGAACAATAACTGTTCAAGATTCAAATAATTTTACGAAGTAGTATTGTAAGTAGCCCTACATTTGATAGTATCTTTAAGTTTTATGTCCAGTGATTTGTGAAATGTACCTTTTTATAAATTGTTTCAGTGTGCCGTAAGTTATCAAATATTAACAAAATAAGTGACAACGTCTGCGGCTTTTATTCTATTTTCGGAATCACACATCACATCTATAAGTAAATATTCCATCACTTGTCACCCCAACTCACCCGATGTATGTAGTGCTCCAACGTGGCGGGCAGTGTGAAATTGAGCACCGTCTTGACGCCGGGTATGTCCAGCCCTCTCGCGGCTACATCTGTGGCCACCAGTACATCTACCATCTCCTCCTTGAATCGCTTCAGCGAGTCCAATCGCTGAGGCTGTGTGAGAGCGCCGTGGAGCTCTGCCACCTGTAGGAACAGAATAGATAAGTCAAAGTAAAATATAATTGGGGTCTTCAAATCGGAATTGAATAGGTATCTCCTACGCAAATAGGGAACATCCAAGATCTTATCTTCGCTTACCATCAAGCGAATTGTCAAACGCTTGCCT
Organism: Parapoynx stratiotata; assembly: GCA_910589355.1. Taxonomy (NCBI): domain Eukaryota; kingdom Metazoa; phylum Arthropoda; class Insecta; order Lepidoptera; family Crambidae; genus Parapoynx; species Parapoynx stratiotata. Next base: position 9,471,268 of record OU342482.1, read on the forward strand.
ATACTTAGTGGAAATAAAGTCAAAAAGTTATATTGCTTTAGTATCTTCTACGCAAATAGGAAACATCCAAGATCTTATCTTCGCTTACCATCAAGCGAATAGTCAAACGCTTGCCTATTCTTAATGGAAATAAAGTCAAAAAGTTATATAGCTTTACAAACTTATGAACATCAGAATATGTTTATAGGCTTTGTTTATAGGTCGAGCATATACAAGTAATCAACTAAGAAGTACAAACAAATGTAGAAGATATGCTGTAATGCTTGTAGCAGGACCTGATTTTAACTCGTGACCTTTCCCACATACAAATACAAATATCTTTATTCAGTATCAGTTTTACATATTCTGTGTCACGATTGAAAATTTCTTTTGAGTAAACAATTACTTGTGTTAGAAATCCTCGCCCATTAAATCCACGATTTAGAATAATTAGTAATTATTGTTGAATATCAAGATGTACCATGAACTACAACATTAATACTTAACAAATAAATTCAATAAGAATGAAACGTACAAATGAATAATAAGCTTGATTTTGTGTGTGTGTGTGTGTGTTTTGGAGTGACACATGAGGAGTATGGGTAAAATCACCAACACGCTGGCCATTTGCGGATTGATCCCAATGGGACCAGTGGTAAATATTCCCCCCCACAGCCTGACCTTAATTCCCAGTAGACCCAGCGAGACATGCAGCCTATGCGCTTGCTTCTTGGTCTGCACGAAGATGACGGCGCGGTCCCTGAAGGTGCGGCACACCAGCGCCGCTAGTATCGCCTCGCGGTCGCACTCGCGCTCCTTTCGTATCCTAAAGGTAAACAGAGGAATTTGGAGTGGTGAAAAATGGATTTGTTCCCAAAGAGTCCATCTTCCAATAACAAAAACAGAATTCAAAAAATAGGCTTGTTGACTCATATCAAATATTATGAAAATAATGTTAAATTCACATAGTATTTGGTAAAAGGGTCCGAAATATACCAAGTTCAATAAATATAACTATGGGGTTGCTGTAGAAATTCAATTTAAACATATTTTATTTTTACTTTTTTTTTGCATCTTCCAAAAACGCTATTCACCATGTTCGTGAAATTGGTGAAGTAACGCGTCATGTAAACAATTACTATTCATGGTCAAAATCCGTCAAACGCCAGTTGCATCCAATCAAGCATGTGTCGGCTGAGTCAGCTTGAGACGCATGCTTATTGATTGTTTTCCAAAATTGTGACCTCACGTTACAGATAATTCATAGACCATCATGACCGACAGCTTTTTTGCCTATTAAGCAAAATCTTAATTTAAAATTTATTGTGCTCAAAAAAGAATTATATTTTTTTTTGGTGGTGGTTATGAGTAATAAAAAAAGGGTCAACTAGTCCATTGTTCGCATTTATTTTGACGGGAACATTGTCGAGTGAAACGACCGAAGGAGGAGATCATCGGTCGAAAGAAAATACTGGTAATTGCAAAAGTTTTCGATGAAAATCAATTTTTGAAAATCGAAGAATATTTAATTTTAAACAGAAAAAAAAAGTTTTTCGTCACGAACAAAAAGGTAAAGGGGCTCTTGTGACTCCATTGGTATTGCGGAAATATATAGGCGGCAGAAATTAGTTTTAAATCTGTTGATCTGTCTGCTCTATTGTATCTGAACCTGTGCAAGAGACTTTTTTCAAGTCTGGCCCGTCATCAGGCTAGCCAGAGTCCACTTTCCTGCTAAGTCTTCTCCCCTCAACAAATTAATTAGGAACTGGTCAGATACATCTTTAGCACCGACCTGACAAACTCCTGCCTGAGGTTGAAGGCGACGTCCTTGTTGGAGTCGACGAACAGCTTGACGGGCTTGCGAAGCGACACAGCCGCCAGGTCCTTCACCTCCTCGCTCATGGTGGCCGAGAACAGCATCGTCTGCCGCGTGTGTGAGCACTGCCGGATGATCTCCTTCATTTGTTCGGCGAAGTATTCATCTAACATCCTGTGCAGAGAAAAATATACATTAATGGACGATTGAGTGCAAGCCGTGTGGTGTGGTAGCGGCTCATTAAAAGAATACTACCAACCTATCTCTTTCCTTGGGTGTCGTAAAAGGCGACTAATGGACTTAGAACTGCACAACATCCAATAGCTTATATTGGCGACGGGCTCACCACCCATCACGTTAGTGCAGTCACAGCGTGGACTGTAGCAATGAACTGCTTTAGCGGTGCTTTTGCCAAGTCTCTGACTAACCCTTAGGGGATAATAGTCGTGATTATATGTATGTATGTATGAGTGCTAGTTTCGCATCAAATAATTAAATCGAGAATGTTCTTAAGACGGCCCAGGTCTAGAGCACGTTTAACATAAAAATATTAAAATGAACTCTTAATTGATTGGAGTATGTTGAGATGTCTACTTTCATAGACCCACGAGGTATATAAGGCAGATGTATAAAGTGAAGGTGAATCTTAGGCGAAGTTATCTTAAATCAGGGACGATCTAAATAAGGGTGTGTTCGAATGCTTGTCAGAGAATGTCGGTTTGCCGAGCAGACTAGAAAATTTCCTGAATCCGACTCAAGCGCCCTGTAGACTCTCCCTGGGGGAAATCCACTATAGAGAAATCCTCAAGTGGTAGCTCAGGTTTGAGCTTCAAGTTTAAGGACCCAACTTAGTCCTTGCCTTCCCCAAAAAAAAATGATAATAATCCTGTAGATTTTCTCGTAACATTTTTAACACATTAATATCGACTCTATCGGCCTCATCCAAGACCAGCACTTCGATGTAGTATAAGCTGAAGAACGGCGTGTTCTAGATGTGGTCTATCAGCGGCCCTGGCGTCTCTATTACTATGTCCGGGTCTGTAACTATGTCCAGCAGTGGGCTCTGCTCTGTATTATGATGAGGTATCCTCACCTGTCGGCCTCGTCCAAGACCAGCACCTCGATGGAGTGCAGGCTGAAGGACGGCGTGTTCCGGATGTGGTCGATCAGCCGCCCGGGCGTCGCTATCACTATGTCCGGGTTTTTGCGTAACACACTTTCCTAAATGATAGAAGAGACGGTTCTATAAATTTAAACAGAATGCTTGAATAGTTCAATAACAAAAAACAAAACATATTTATCGTGGTTTCGCTTGGTGTCGCAGTTAAGAGCTCCCGTTCGAGTAAAACCTGAGAACATTAATTCTCCAACCTTGAATGTTCATTAATTAAGTATATATATTTCTAATATTCTCGGGAGCTCGGTGGCGTAGTGGTTAGTACGCTTTGGCTTTCGATTGAAAACAAAGCTACCTTCGCCATGGTCAGGCCGTGGATGGGTGACCAAAACTTTGTGATCGCGAGCTTCTCCGTGCTTCGGACGGCACGTTAGCCGTTGGTCCCGTTCGCTATTGCGACCGTGTCTACCCACCAACCCGCATTGGGCCAGCGTGGTGGTGTTACCCATACTCCTCATGTGTTTCTCCATGAGAAAGGCCTGTGCCCAGCAGTAGACATATAGGCTGAGGACGATTTCTAATATTTATCACAATTAATTCGCTAGATACGGGGAGCGAAGTACCTACTGGCTGTTATGGAAAAGCTTATATCGTCATCAGCCTATATATGTGTCCCACTGCTGGGACAGGCCTTCCTCATGGAGAAACACATAAACACATGAGGAGTATGGGCCTTAACACCACCACGCTGGCCCAATGCGGATTGGTAGGTAGTAACGGTCACAAATGCGACCGGGACCAACGGCTTAACGTGCCATCCGAAGCACGGAGGAGCTCAAGATCACAAAGTCTTGGTCACCCATCCACAGCCTGACCATGGCGAAGGTAGCTTTGTTTTCGATCGAAGCCAAAGCGCACTGACCACTACGCCACCGAGCTCCTTTTATATGATGCAGATGAAATATCCATGCCACAAACATCTTCTTGCTTTGGGTTAGTACATAGTTGTGATAAGAATAAATTAATAACATAATAGTGTTACCTGATATTTGACATCTAAGCCGCCGACGGACAGACCGACGGAAACCGATGAGAACTGTGACAGTTGACGTGTAACTGTATGCACCTGTCAACAAGTTTGTCAATTACTCTTTCAATACCTTTATGAACCAATAAATCTAGAAAAAAAAAACATTGGGGGCGACTTTATGGCAGCCGCAAATAGCCTTGAACCGTTAATACATGTGCAACATCCAAGGCGTGTCTGCAACTTTATTTATTTATCATAATAATAATAATAATCATTATTTGTTTAAAGTTTACAATATATTCATATGTGGCAGGTGCCTCCTTTTAAGCGTAGTATGGCCTGTCATGGGTCACCGCTCTCTATTATACAAAGTCAATTAAATTAATTTACAATGTACTGGCTGTTGGCGTGCGTACGTACGTACGCATATGTGTATGAGTGTATCATAATAATGTCATGTTTGTCCGGGACGCAAAAAGAATGTGCCAACTGCTTTTCTTGCCTAGCATGTCGTAAAAGGTGACTAAGGGCGTATTGGGTACTGGCTCTGTGGTTGTGTAGGCGATGAGCTAGCCACTTGTTACTACTCTTTCACGATTTTTCATCTGACCAAACCCAATTTTTGTATGGCTAAATGTATGGACTTAAGGAACACAGTGCTCCTTGGACTCTGCCGACCTCTTCGGGGATTACAAGCGTGATTGTATGTATGTATGTACGAATACCTGTGCTCCTAGCTCCCGGGTAGGCACCAGCACAAGCACCCTGGTGACCCTGTCCCCGCCGACCGCCTTGAACAGCAGCCGCTCCAGGATGGGCAGCATGTACGCCGCGGTCTTGCCCGTGCCTGTCGCTGCGCACGCGCAGATGTCCTTACCTAACGGCAAAATATCATACAGATATAGGTCAATGTGATGTTATTAACTTTTGAGATAAGTATGTTGGTAAAAGAAATAAAGGATGTGTTTGGCGCCATTCAACTATGGCGGACGTGATTTTCATTTCAGTGATTGTAATGTTTTGCAGTTGATCTTGTTGCGTAAAATCAGTGTAGTTTTGTGTAATAAGTGTCAATAATGATGAGCAATATGTAGGATCATTGAAATAAGCGTCAAGTGGTGTGGAAAACGATGAGATTTTTATCGTGGTAATCCACCTCATCGAAGTAACTCCAAAGTATATGCCATCGATTGTTTGACGCCAAATTCTCCCAAGATGCATTGAAATGCATTACACTAGCATTTCAATACAGATACTAAAGACAATAAAAATACCGAAGACTTGGCTGTATGAGCTTAGCTCCCTTTGCCTTCCCAGTATGGGAGAATTAAAAAGAGAAACATTAAATACATCCATAAAAGATACTGATTTATTTATTTATTATTTGTACTGGATAACATAAGCTGCACAAGAACCAACTCTAGAATGTCTAGAATTTTTATATAAATATTCCTATTCAAATCTTTTATAAATAAAACACACAAATTGTGTACTTTTTGTGGTTTGAAGATACTTAATAAATTTTTGTATCACTAAACTCAAAGAATCATACCGATCTTTCATACTAGAAAGAGAATCTATAAACTATTATTTCATGCACAGATGTTACAGACATTAGTCTGATACAATTTAACAATATTTGCCTCCTTCCTTCAATACTAACCTAACAATGCAACAGGTATTGTAGCAGACTGGATGGGTGTCGGGTGCACATAATGTAATGTCCCAATAGCCTTCAGCAATGGCCTTGACAAGTTCATCATATAAAACGTTGCATTCTCGTCATAAGGAGGGGGCTCCTCAAAGAAATCTGAGTCATACTCCACTTTAGCACCTTTTTCTTCATCTTGATCCTCTAGTTCCTGGAAAGCAAGACAATTTATAGTCCACAGAATTTGAACATCAAATGGAATTCAAAGAAAAAACAATAGCAATCTGTATAATCCTTGTTCCAAAATGCATATTATTCCTACACCACTTCTTTTAAATACCATATTATTATTAACTTAGTCCAAAACATCAAACTTTAGTCCATAAAAATGTACAGAAATATAATTTATGTAGACAATAAATAAATAAAAAATTACATCTAGTCTAAAATTTAATAATAATAATAATAAAAATCTTTAATGCATACATTAGAAAGAAAATAGTTACTGTCTGTCTGTCTGTTAGTTAATAATTACTGTCTAAAAGGTATTTATAGCAATTACATAGCAAAACATCTTTACCTGTTTTAATTTTTGTTTCTTTGTTAGTTTCTTTTCTTTAGTTTTAATTTCATCCCTTTTAAGCTCGTCATCAGATATCTCCAACTCATCCACTTCACCATCTGAAATTAAAATAAGTATTTTCAAAATAGAGAGATTCACCATTTTCTATTTAAATTTAATAATACATTATTGAGAGATATAGAATATACTATTTAGAAAATAAATATTAAAGACATATTTTACCAGGTATTGACAAATTTAATCTACTTATTTATGTAGGAATTTTAATAAGGCAATATTTTAACAGATGTTAACAGTGTGTTATCTTTTACCTTTAGATTCAGCATCAGATTCACTTTCTACAGTTTCTGCATTACCATTCACCTTTGCCTGCGCTCTCCGTCTCTGAATCTTTTCATCAAGGGTCTGCTTTACATTTCTCTTTACATATTTATGTAAATCATCCCATGTGTTCTAAAAAACCACACATAATTTATGACTTGGAAGAAGAAAATATCAAAAGGTACCAAAGTAATGACTACTTTTAATGAGAAAATAAATATATAATTAAACAGGACGGTTGCAATGGTAAAAATAATCAAAGTGATTCTTGTATCTAGTATTGTACCTTTTTATTAGGGTGTATTTCACTTTATATAGACTTATATACATGAAGAGCTTTGTCAGTGTCATTATTTAAACACATCTTTTTTTTTTTTTATCTAACTTTAACTTTTCGTTCCTCGTGATATACTGCTATAAATATAGGAAAACCTGTAATTAGCTTTACTAGTGCTTAAGATGTTTTTTTTTTTTAATTTGTTCTAAGATACGCCGTTGGTTTTCTAAATAAATAAAGTAATAAACGTTTTGCAGCATTGTTTGAGGTTTTATTCATAGTAATATATACTTTACCTTGTTGTATTCATCTACCGATGCTGCAAATTCAAAATTAGGATTGAAGTCTGCCTTAGCCTTTATTTTTTGTTTTGATGGTTGATACTGAAAAACACAAAAGAAAGGTATAATGACCCTAAAATTTATAAGAAAGTTATGTGTAATACTGCAAAAAAACAATAGAAATATGGTGTCACTAATACCTCTATTTCTTCATCAGATTCCTCAGAGAAATTTTCTACTTCTTGCCCTTCTTCTATTGTTTTAATTAGCCCTGGATATCCTTCTACTTCCATCTTCTTAAAACAACCTTATAACCACATTAAAACTAAAGTTTATTTTCAAAATTACACAAATTTGAGGTTACCCTTCAAATTCACATGTTCAAGTTGACAACTTTTAAATTCTCCCAATAAAATATGCAAAGGGCTAAGATTCTTGCTACCAAAACTACCCTACATAGTTTTGATTAATTAAATCTTGGATTGGATACAAGAAAATGTTATTTGTATTTGGTGTAATCTAATAATATGCACACACATAAAACACCCACACTTTATAAACGACGACGAAGTTAAAATCTACCACCTTCTACTAATTTTATTTATTGCTTTATTCAGCGCTATTTATTGGTAATTTACATCCAATAAATTTAACGTAAAAAGCTTCTTGATTTTCAATATACCTGTGATTTTTGTATCAAGTGATTTGCTGTACATTACTATCTGTCGTAGTGTCGTGCGTCGCGTGTAGTGTCATGTCATTTGTGTCAATTCAATCAAGTCAATCGGTGACTTGTGAATCGTATTACAAGTGGATGTATGCAAAATTTTATTTATTTTCCGAGTGCAGTGGATAAAAATGGCAGATCGGCTTTTAATTCATGATGATATTAAATTGTAAGTGTGATTTAATACTCAATTATTACCATCTATGTATATTTATTGAAGCAAAGTTTAATGTAAATACTTCAACTAATCTGGGGATATGACCATGTTTTTTAAGAAACCATACTAGTCCTTGTTGATAATTAAGTTTTGTTTTATTAGCGCTTGAATTCATCTCCTAAAACCACAAAATTTTTAAGTTTGTAATTATCAATTTAATACATTGTTATTTTAAAAGAGTGTAAGACATCTAAGTGAAATATCATATTGCATTACAATTATAAAAAATCAATAAACTACATTATATTCGTGTTAAAACAATTCTTTATTTGGTCATAGACTTTGGTTGTATAAAGCTTATATCAGTATTATGTAAAACTTAATTTTTTACTTTGCTAAGTGTTATTCAATTTCTTTGAACTTAATATAATTTAACCAGGGTTAAACCTTTGAACTTGCCCTATGATGTTAAATTACAGTGTGTAATTACTTGTTTATGTTTATTTTAGATATGTAACCTCAGACAAGTTTTACTTGGAGCCACACATCAACCCCACAGAAACCCTAGTTATAGACAGAATAACAGGGGAAGCAACGGTAAAAGGTACACTAAAAAGTTTTATAGAATGTTGGTAATAAAACTTAGGCCTACTTGTAATTAAATTATTTGAACCTTGATTTTGTTAATTCTAGAATTAGACATAGAAGAGATCTTGATTTAGAAAAAAATCATGTTTTATCTTGTTGCTTTTTATGATGACAAGTAGCTTCACTGCCACGCCTTAAGATAGAGTCTAATGGCAAAAATATTTTTATACGGACTTTTATAACCCTTATTAGAAGGGAATACAGAGTTTCATTGGTATGTATACATATTTCTGCATGAGACTGGATATCCCTTTTTAATAGACCTTATAGTTTTAAATAAATAAATCAAACAAAATGATCAAAGACCAGTCAAACTGAGTTCATTCACCCCTATCTTGTGTGATATTGGCACGTAAATATGATTAATAGAATAGAATAGAATTCATTGAGAGTAACATAACATAACAGTAACAATTGTCGTCCGTTTCAATTGATTTCAATTACCTACAGTCATCACAAAACATTTTGGAGATGAAACATTACCTTTGTTTGGTTTACCTTTTTGGCAACTTGGATTGAGATGTACTATACATTGAAATTTTAAAATGACTGTTAAAAAAACATAAAAAACATCAAATTGAGGACCTCCTCCTTTTTTTGAAGTTGGTTAATAAAAAGCAGTGAAATAATGTTTACATCAAAGAAAACAATCATCAATCATTCTTATAAAAGATTTTCAATGTTTTGTGCACAAAATAATCTAGAATGCTTATAACTTTTAGTTTGTGCTTACACTATTTATTATTTATTTTCCAGAATATGGGACAGTTAAAATACCAATTCCAGCAAGTGCATACAAACCAGTATGTGGTTTTCTTGGATCAATAAAATTAATATCTGGTTTATATCTTATTGTGGCAAAATTGAGGATATTGGTAAGTTTAAATAATAAAAACTATTATGTTGCATCAAATAATATTGATATTTGTGTGGAATGAGTACCTACTTTTTATTATTATTTTTTAATTAAAGTTATCTAGTTTTGTTTTACTTTTTTTAAAATACAACAAGTCGCGTAATCATCAAGACTGCTTTTATCTAAAAAAATTTTTTTGTTGATGTTTAGTTGCCAAGCTTTTTCTAAGGCCCGATTTTTCAACCCTGAGATATAACTATCTGTCAGTCAAATGTTAGCTCTGTTCCTTTTGACTTTAGAAAGTGACAGTGATAGTTTTAAATGGCGGATAATTTTATCTGAGGATTGAAAAATCGGGCCTAATACTCAGTTGCACAATGATTTAAGGACGACATTTGTTAATGAGACATTAAAACTTTAAAGTTCATTAAATTTAAGGTTGTCACACAAAACAGTTCTAGCTAATGTCTCTTTAACATTGACAGGGTGCTAATGTCGTTTTGTGCAACGTAAAACTACGCTAAAGTGTTCTTTTGACACTTCAATAAATAAATTTAATGGAGCATTAGAGATAATGCCGACATTAAATTTTAAAGTTCGTTTCTGCAACTGGGTGTAAGTCTCATATATTATGTTTATGGTGATAAAACAAATAAATTATTTTTATTACCACACACATCAGTCATATGAACTCCATAAGCAATAGCGTTTATCGACAAGGGCACAAGCTTTAATCAATATAATATATACAACAAGCTCTGTTGGCCTTGCACAACCACATAAACGCGATATGATAAAAAATAATATACCTATCGTTTTTTCAATATGAACTATCAAAACACCTTGGATACAGCTACCGTCTAGAATATGTTTTCTTTACGTATTTTGAAAGCTCATATCGATAAATCGTTTTATCATTCTAATGTTTCTGAGGTTGTGCTAGTCTTAGGGTGCTTTTCCACCAGATCTAAGCTACTATGCTGTGTGTGAGGAAAAATAGACCAATATTTTGAATGGAATGCACCATTTTGCGAGTCACGTCCTGTGCTCAGCCTATATACGTCCCACTGTTGGGCACAGATCTTCCTCATGGAGAAACACATGAGGAGTATGGGCCGTAACACCACCACACTGGCCCTGTGGGGGTTGGTGGGTAGAAACAGTCGCAACAGCGACCGGGACCAACGGCTTAACGTGCCTTCCGAAGCACGGAGGAGCTCGAGATAACAAAGTTTTGGTCACCCATCCACGGCCTGACCATGGCGAAGGTAGCTTTGTTTTCAATGGAAAGGGAAAGCGTACTACACTACGCCACCGAGCTCCTCTGAAACAAGTCATGTGAAACGAAGTTACCCTATTGGTCTATTTTTCCTGGCACACAGCATAGCTGAATACCAAACCTCTGATGGAAAGACACCCTTACTGCCCTCTTAGCATGAACACCGCATTATTATATATCGGGTTTTTATCGCAGTCAACTGTCAAAGTACTATAGAATTTGACAATTTGACGTGATAAAAACGCGATAAACATCACGCTGCTCGTGCTACCTAGGCTGGTCTACAATTTGTCGTTATAATAGAGCGCGTATGGCGGTCTTCTTGGGCGCCTAAGATTCTAAACAATGATGCTTTAACATATTTTTTTATTTGAACAGATTGGAAGACTAAATGGCCATGATATATACCAGCTGGCCGGTGCTGACATCATCCCGTACGCCAGGTCCACCACACATCTAACAAGTAAACAGGTCGATATTTAAATTTAATAGTTAAGAGTAGTCACATTACAAGAAGGATGCTGAGCATGGATGTGGGCGGACCTAGAGTGAGAGGAAGACCAAAGAAGCGATGGATTGAACGCGTGAAGAATGATATGAGAATAAAGGAAGTGGATGTTGAGCTGACGAGTGACAGAGGAGAATGGAGGAAGAAGACATGTTGAGCCGACCCCACCTAGAGTGGGAGAAGGGCAAGAAGAAGAGGAAGTTAAGAGTAGTCAATAAATTAAATATTATCTCATTGTCATTGTATGTTGATAGTCAGCCTTGAAATTATCACTTAGAGTTATATGGTTACATACATACATACATAAAATCACGCCTGTAATCCCCGAAGAGGTAGGCAGAGTCTAAGGAGCACTGTGTTCCTTAAGACCACATTTAGCCATACAAAAATTGGGTTCGGTCAGATGAAAAATCGTGAAAGAGTAGTAACAAGTGGCTAGCTCATCGCCCACACAATCACAGACCCAGTACCCAATACGCCCTTAGTCGCCTTTTACGACACGCTAGGCAAGAAAAGCAGTTTCAGTCAAAAAAGCTTTTTCACACTTCATACATTTCATACGGTTTTCAAATAGAAAGTAGTATTATATTCCTAGGAAGTGTGTTGAAAAACGTCGTATGATGCACGTGTGTATTGATAAATAATAAATAAATATCCTCAGACATTCACACCTATCAACTAGTCCCATTTTAAGCAACTAAATGCTGCTTGTATTAGGTCCTTACCTATGAAATTGGTATTTTGTATGGAGATTTTGGGGATGTCTGCATTTTACATACTAACATTTTATCAGTTTTCTTCACAACGACAAATCCAGAGATAATAATATTTGGCATGTATCATTTGACAAGCTTTAGCAATATGTGTGTGAACACGCTTGATAAAAATTATTCATCGTTTTTATGTTAATGCAAATCAAATGATGTATTCGGGAGGCAGTTAAAAATAATTGTCTTTGTGTCTAATTTTAACACAATTAAACTTACAAAAAATTTTCAAATTAAATAATACGAGCTCAAATAAATGGTATATTTTTAGAAGAGGCAATTATTTTATAAGAATGTTCTGAAACTTAATAGTTACGGACAAATTGCTAAGACAGAATAAAAACACCAATTTCATAGGTATGGACCCAATATTACGGATACTGATGACGGACAAATATATTTGATAGATAATATTCGGGTTTCAATGTCGCCTCAGCGGTAATCACCACTTGTATCATAAAATTTCATTCAAATCAGTCCAGCTATTTCGGAGATTAGCCCGTACAAACAGACAAACCGAGAAACAAAAAATGTAATAAAATCATTTTTTGGTATTTTCCCTCTTTCTACATCCCCCTGACTTGGTTTTAATCATTTTTTTTCTATGTACAGCCATTTTACCTCAACAGTTTTCTTATATGTATAGATGTTTGTTATACCAGATCGAAGACAACAGCACATACGAGCGCATGGTGCGCGCGGCGCTGGACACGCCGGGCATCTACTTCTCGTATGGACACGACCTCACGCACTCGCTGCAGCGGCTGCACTCCGTCGCGCCCGACTTCCACAGGGTAATGGGGGGGGGGGGGGCGCCAGAGCGAGACAAGAACACGTACGAGCATCTTCTTCTCGCGCGGGCACGACACACGCACTCGCTGCAGCGGCTGCACTGATGCTCTCCATCGCTCCCAATGACCTTATTATTCTATAGACTGGGCCTCACCAACAAGAACAAACCTTAAATATTATGGCACCGTCTCGGACCGTGACGCTATATCATTAGCTGAAATAAAATAACATCAGTGCTGTCTAACTTACACCTCATTACCATAGCATAACGTGTGCTTTTGTTTGTTTCAACATGAAGGACAGAAAGGCATAAAAAATAATTTTCATTTTACTGTCTAGTCCTTCTAAATTCAACTTTATTACGTAGGAAATCAGTTTTTTACCTTACTTATTTCTTACGTCATAAAGTTTTTAAAAAATTAGAAAGAATTTTTCAAAATATGTCAATTTAGAATCACATGACTACTTCTTGCACGGCACGATCTCACGCACCCACTGCAGCGGCTGCAGTGACTGCTATAATCATTATTGTAAAAGTAATAAAATTAAGATGAACGAAAATTTTATATTGACAAGTCAATTCAAAGGACATGTTAAAGGATTTGTATCAATTGATTGTCCACATTTTTATAAACCTACCCAAACTATACCTACTCATTATACATAGAGCTGTATTCATAATTAACTATTAAAATATTAATTATTTCAGATGTCCCTGGCGTCGCGCGCCGACCCTAGGTTCTTATGGAACGGCCACTTGTTGAAAGACTTCTCACATGAGCAATTTGCCAAGTTTACTCTTCCGATTATTCAAGGATGTATCCTTTTCAAATGGAGTCATGCAAATAAAGATCCTATATAGAGGTCAGATACGAGCCTCCGCTATTTAAATATGTCAATTTGCTATGTTATGATTAAATACACTAGAATAGTATTCCTGTGGATGTTTGATAGTGGCGCCAGTGATAGAAAGACTGGGAGTATAGGTTATGGTACGGGCAAGTGATGAGGAGGGATGTGATAGATATTTAGGTTAAGGGATGCGGGAAGACGTGTGAAACGCTGGCTGGCAGTTAGCACACTAATTTTAATCAAGTAAAAAGATGGCGTCATTAGACGCGGTGTGCGCGGAGGATGCGGGGTGGGATGAAGCTCGGCTTCATACTTAACAGGATGGATGTCAAATAACAAGAAAATTGATAAAATTGGAGGTTGATAGATCTAGAATAAGGTGCGTGACGAAATATATTAGAGCATTGGAGTGGATGCTGAGCTATCGTTCTCAGACTATATACGTGCCACTTCACACAGGCCTTCTTCATGGAGAAACACGCTGGCCCAATGTGGTGTGTAGAAACGGCGGCAATAGCGACCGGGACCAACGGCTTAACGTGCCTTCCGAAGCACTAGGTTCGAGTTCGAGTTCATAAAGTTTTGATCACCCATCTAAAATCTGACCTGGTGAAGGTTTGTTTTCGATTGTGAAAGCCTTGGCGTACTAACCAATACGCCATCGAGCTCCTCATGAGCTATGGCAGAGAAGATTGGAAGAAGAAGGCAATTTGAAGGCATTTGCGATGTAATCAAAGCAATGGCAATGCAATGGGAGGAGCTCGGTGGCGTAGTGGTTCATACGCATTGGCTTTCGATAGCAAAACGAAACTACATTCGCCATGGTCAGTCCTTGGATGGGTGACGAAAACTTTATGATCTCGAGAATAAAAACTGTATAAAGGCCAATAGAGAACTATGTCTATACATACATCACGACTATTATCCCTTAAGGGCTAGTCAGAGTAGGCAAAGGCAGTGAGTGCACTAGCATGACAGGTGGTGGGCCCGTCGCCGCTATAAGCTATTGGATCATAAAAGTACAACAGGAGTTTTTGGCGGCATTTGACTAATGGCGGACGTGATTTTTATTTCGATAATTGTAATATTGTTTCGGAGTGGATATTGTTACGTAAAATAAGTGTAGTTTTGTGTAATAAGTGTCTGTGATGATGTGCAATGTGGAGGATTATCGAAATAAGCGTCAAGTGGTGTGAAAAGTGATGAGTTTTTTATCGTGGTAATCCACCTCATCCAAGTAGCACCACAGTGTCTGCCATCGATCGTTTGACGCCAAACTCTAGCATTTCAATGCAAACTACTGAAGAAATAAATACTAAAGACTTGGCTGTATGGGCTTTGTTCCCTTTGCCTTCCCTACATGGGAGAATTTTACAAAAAAAATAAAAGTACAACAATATAGTCCTGAGCATGCGGCAGTCGTGTCAATAAGCCACGTGACGGTGAGCGGGCACCAGATCACGTGGTCGCTGGTGTCGCGTCGCAGCGTGCACCGCGCCGGCACGCGCTTCTTCATGAGGGGCGTCGACGCGCAGGTCGCTCTCCTAAATATTGGGTCCTTACCTATGAAATTGGTGTTTTTATTCTGTCTTAGCAATTTGTCCGTAACTATTAAGTTTCAGAACATTCTTATAAAATAATTGCCTCTTCTAAAAATATACCATATATTTGAGCTCGTATTATTTAATTTGATAATTTTTTGTAAGTTTAATTGTGTTATAATTAGACACAAAGACAATTATTTTTAACTGCCTCCCGAATACATCATTTGATTTGCATTAACATAAAAACGATGAATAATTTTTATCAAGCGTGTTCACTCACATATTGCTAAAGCTTGTCTAATGATACATGCCAAATATTATTATCTCTGGATTTGTCGTTGTGAAGAAAACTGATAAAATGTTAGTATGTAAAATGCAGACATCCCCAAAATCTCCATACAAAACACCAATTTCATAGGTAAGGACCTAATATATCTTACCTTTTCTCCCCTTTTTTATCACGTATAAATGAAAGCTTTGAGTCATTGCAATAAGGTTCATTTTTACTTTTCACTTCTTTTGTTATTGGGAATGCTCTAGAGCAGAGGTTCCCAGACTTATTTATCTCATAGACCACTTTCAAACTTTATCTGGTTCCGGTGGACCCCCTGCAGCTACGTTTCTACCATATTCCAAAATTCTACCATTTCCCGTCAAGTCTCCGGTGGACCCCTAGGTGTCCACCTGGACCACTTTGAGAACTAATGCTCTAGAGGATATCCGAACGCGCTTGGTGTAAAATAATAGGAGCAGCACTCTTCACGGTCGGGTAGCCGATCGGCCCCGAGCGTACAATCAGCGGTCGGTGTGAAAATAAAAGTGCGCTCCGCGCCGGTCTGTGTGTTACGTGATTTTCCACCAGACGGGCGAGAAGAGAATTGAAATTTGTGTGGCCAATTTTCAAATCCTCTCCCAGCGCTTCTTTGGTGGAAACAGTGTGGATTTACTAGAATATGCATGACGTGAATTGAAATATTTGTTTGTGTAAAAATGAACCGTATTGCTTCCGATATAGAGCTTACCGTAATAAAATGGTCAATGCGATTTCAATTCTCTTCTCGCCTCGTCTCTTCTCTACACTGGTGGAAAATCAAAATATCCTTTAGAATATTTTATTACCTTTTTACCATTTCAGGGCAACGTAGCGAACTATGTAGAGACTGAACAAATAATCGAGCGTGGCGGTGAGAAGTCCTCGTTCATCCAGACCCGCGGGTCCATCCCGCTGTTCTGGAGCCAGTACCCGAGCCTGAAATACAAGCCGCCCATGGAGCTGGCGCACGAGGACCACGTCGCCGCCTACACCAAGCATCTGCGGGACCAGCACCAGAGATATGGGAACCAGGTGCTGGTTAATTTGGTGAGTTTATGATAGGGGGTTATTTTGACTGTAAAGTCTGTTCATCCTAACTGGTCCTATTTGATTAACAATCTTAAAAGGTTTCAGCCTGTAATAACGATTAATGTTATAGGTTTTTAATGAATTATTTTTAAATGAGTGATTTTGTTAAAATGTAGTGCTAAGATTGTTTACCAAATAGGACAATTCAAGATGAATAGAGTAATCCCACCCTGCCTTGCCACCCTTTAAGCATGGCTACCGAAAAACAATAAAATGTTTTCAATTTAAACTATCAAAAATATTAGACTAAAAACTAAAATTACCACGTTTTTAAAAATATGATTTTGCTCTTTTTAAAAACGTGGTAATTTTAGATTTTTAATCTAATATTATTATTTTAATATTTTTAACTACGCACAGAGCCATCTATTGATTGGTGGTTTAACACCAATTAATAGATGGCGATCTTTTTTTTTATTATCTGGTTTAAATTTGGAGGCTTTTGTCATTAGTGACATGTCAGCCCTCGAGATGGCGATCTATCACAGCGCCATATTAATTGGTGATTTAACACCATTCTATAGATAATGCTGTGTGTATTCTCCATACAAAATCTGAAAGTCGACATTTGGACCTGAAAGTGCTCGTAGAAAGTTAAAAGTATTTCAAGCTGCACTGTCACCTGGCTTTGACTTATTAAGCCAACAAGAAAGAAAGTTAATAAATACGTGGTAAAATACCTCGGTATACGTCATCTTGTTTTGGTGGTTAAAATATATGAATGATATTTTTAATAGACAATTGTTTATAACTATGTTGATGACGCTGAAGCGTATGTTGGGCTATCGTCCTCAGCCTTTATATACGTCACACTACTGGGCACAGGCCTTCCTTGTGGAAAAGACACATGAGGAGTATGGCCTGGCCCAATGCGGGTTGGTGGGTAGAAACGGTTGTAATACCGTGACCAAAGGCTTAACGTGCTTTCTTAAGCACGGAGGAGTTCGAGATCACAAAGGTTTGGTCACTCATCCATGGGTTTGACCTTAGCGAAGGTAGCTTTTTTCATATATGGCAGGTAAGCTCTTGGCCTTCATCTCTCACGATAAGGCTGAAGGTGGAAGCGAGCTTCACCTGTAAATCCTCAAAAACTGAAGAACTGGCTATCTTCTGATTGCCGGAAAACAACAATTGCTTACAACAATATTCTGGCGACAAATTTAGGTTAGACGGTGTTAGCAACCCTGGCGGGCTTAGAAGCCCTACCACCAACTAAACCGAGCAGAAAAACTTCTTCCACCCGAACACCCGGTGGTATAGTTACACCAGATAGGCGGTTTGCGAAAGCCAAAGCGTACTAACCACTACGCCAGCAAGCTCCTGGTAGACAGAAGTGATACCCTGTAGGTGTATTCCACCCGCTAGATCGACCAGCACGGCAAAGAAGAGTCATTGGAGCGCGGCTACCGCGCGGCCGTGGCGGCGGCGGCGCTGCCGGGCGTGCGCTACGAGCCCTTCGACTTCCACGCCGAGTGCCGCGGCATGCGCTACCACCGCCTGCACGTGCTCATCGACCGCATCACGCTCGAGCAGGTACCTATCGCACTATAGTCTATCCATTTTAAAAAGGGTTCTTTATGATGTCGTTACTCATTGTCGAAAGGTTTCATCAAAAACATACGATTATTTTATATTTTATTATTACAAACTTTTTAATTGATGTAAATTAAGTAATTACTTGTCACCTTCAATGATTATTGGTATTTTTACTTCAATGTTATATTTTTAACGTAATTTTAGATTACTAAATTAATAGTTGCTACTAAAAAAGACCTAAAACGAATAGAATAACGAATAGAATACATCCAAAAGAAGATGAACAATCATAACATGTTCATGACACCTTGAATCTACTTTGAATTTAATTGATATATTTAATATTTAGTATCATTTGCATGATAGCAATGATAGCTTGTTATTTAAATACACTTAACATACCCAATACTCGTAAAACATTACTTCATTACACAAATAAATAATGTTCATATTCAATGACGACATTGGTATATTAAGTACGGCTCCTCTTTTTCTATTTCATTTAAAAAAATTAGAGCCCATATAATTTTGTCCCAGAATTGGATAAAAAGTTTGAGAACCACAAATTCTTTGTTTACCTTTTGTCTCAGATCAAAATGGATAGAGTATAGAGCACTCCTCACTACCGAATTCTTATTTATTTAACAGTTTATTGTACACAGAACGATCATGTCGCAAAAGGCGACTAAGGGCGTATCGGGTACTGGGTCTGATTGTGTAGGCGATGAGCTAGCCACTCGATACTACTGTTTCACGATTTTTCATCTGACCAAACCCAATATTTGTATGGCTAAATGTGGTCTTAAGGAATACAGTGCTCCTTGGACTCTGCCTACCCCTATGTGAAGAACAATCACACAACATATAAATTACATAGAAATTACGAAAGGCGTGGCTTGTTCCTAAAGAAATCTGTGCGGGACAGAATGGGAATGGATTACGGCTTACCTTTCGCGCTGGTTCTGCGTAGGTGGTACAGTGCCAGATGTTATGGCCGGTAGGGAACGCCTTCTGTCCTTTGCATGAGCAGATTATGTTCTTGTTGATTTCTGATGATTTTCCGATTAGGCTAACTGCCACATAACCAGTACTTTGTGCGGGACTTTTATAATAGGAAGTCGACCGTTCGCTTTCGCGGCGGAGTTGTAACAGGCAGTTGACAGCTGTTTCTTCCGCTACCGTCTATAGTCGTATTTGTTGAGGATGGGAGTGGACGGTAGGGAAATAATATAAGGTTGCAAATCGTGCTTGAAACCGAACAAAATCTCTACCTGCGATAGGAGACAACACAACGACAACAACAGGAGACTACAATCTTGGCTCACGTTATTGTCTTTGAAACACGATAGGATCACCGAACGGGCTGTTATACGTATTCGGGAACAAACTATCTGTTTAATAACAATTTCTCACACAAATGCATCCCCACTCAACATACACGAACACGCACATTATTTTATCATTCACACCTATCAACTAGCCCCATTTTAAGCAACTAATGCTGCTTGTGTTACGGACACTAGATGACGGACAAATATATTTAATAGATAAATACACCTCATTATTCAGAATATATATAATATTATACATATATAATGAACATCCATGACTGGAGAATAAATGTCTGAAAATTCATCACCCAAACACTTGCCTCCACTGGGAATCGAACCCAGGACCTCTCGAGATGGCAGCGCCTTGAGATCGGCGTACAGACCACTTGACGACGGAGGTCGTCGATGCAGTTCTTACAAGCATATGTATCCTAGAAACTCTTAATTTGCGTTTAAGTAATGTGTATAAATTATTTCGGTTGTGTTCAATACGTTTACAAATTTATTACCACCAGAGAGAGTTCGGCTACTTTTTCGTCCGCGGCGGCACAGTGCTCCAGCGTCAAACCGGAGTGTTCCGCACCAACTGCGTGGACTGCCTCGACCGCACCAACGTGGTGCAGAGCATGCTGGCAAGGCTTCAGTTGGATGCAGCCCTTACGTTGCTGGCGGGGCTGCAGGCGCCGCCGCATCTCAAGACGCTGTTTGATACGGTGAGAAAGAAAGAAAAACATTTATTCCGACACAGACACGAGACATTGTACGGGCATAAAATAATAGATACATTGCTATATTATACACAAACAAAGAAAAATACAGGAATACATATAATCTATCTATTTGAAACTGTCTCACGACCGTGCCATTACAGGTGGCTAATTCAGCATGATGTCAGGTTTTTGAGTCCTAACGCTGGTGAGGACACCATGTCATAGAGTATAGAGACGCCAACTAGACGCGGCCCTTATGTTGCTAGCGGAGCTGGAGGCGCTGCTGCATCTTAGGACGCTATTTGATACCGTAAAGATATATCAACCCCCTTATTCTAAAGTATCAGAAACTAAACGAATAAGGGAATCTCTTTTCCTGTCACTTTTTATTGCAACGAATTAGAGCGAGACGGGACTTGACATTCCGAATCAAATCCGTGAACCGATAGTTTAGAATAAGGGAGCTGGAGTCTGAAGTCGAAAAACGGTCTAGGACTAGCTCCGATCCAACCCGATCTCGAAATGCAGACCCAAGCTCAACAATACTTGCTCAAAATCATGATTCAAACAGCAATACTCTTAAATTTATTTGATTATAATCATTTTCGAAAATAAATGAAAGATAGATCAGAAAACCTTAGAACATTAGAACAACATTCAAACTCAAACTCATTTAATCAAATTGGTATCATTAAATACACCTTTGACAAGTCAAAACAAAATAAATTATAAGTAAGTATCCTAAAATTGACAATACCACTACTTTTTTTTCGGCCTGTTCACTACCGGGAGGCCTTGTCTAGAGCCAAGAAACTCTGCAAGGGTTCCATCCTCTCTTTACATCAATATGTTCTACACCCTAATAAAATTTACGTGTTAGAACATTAGAACGTTAGAACAACAGAAGCAGATGTACATTTATTTATTATTTGTGGTGTAGACTAATGCTGCTATCTAGTTGGTTGCAGGCGCCGCCGCACTTGAGGTCACATGTTGGCGCACTCAGAACACCACCATTATCTTAAAACGCTGACTAAGTATAAGAGTTCGGAATCTCCTTAGTTCGAGAATATACGGTCTTGTACTGACTCAGATCCAACCCGGTCTGGAGGCGCAGAACATTTGCATTTTATTCTTTAGGCAGTTGTCCCACCGGCAACGATGAACGAGTAGCGAGTAGAGATAGAATGTAAAAATGAGCTGGCGAGTGAGACGAGCGATTACTCGCATCACTCGCTCGCGGCGGCCAACCTACAGTCCTGCGCTAGTCGCTCTCTCGGCGTGAGTTCTGATCGAGTATCGCTGAGCGAGTGTTATCTCTCATAGCTTTTATCGCTCAGCTACAAACTAAATAAATAAATATCCTCAGACATTCACACCTATAAACTAGTCCCATTTTAAGCCCAGGACCTCTCGAGATGGCGACTCTTTGAGACCGGCGACCACAGTTCACATGGCAGCGAGGACTCGGTTTGTGAAGCGAGTCCTCGCCGGCATGTGAACAGTCAGCGATCAACTTTTGTGTACACGGAATGCATATCTTTTGTAAGTTTCTTGAGTGAGAAAATAGCAGATAGTCGTTTTCTCTCCGGCGGTGTGATAACTGTCTTAGGCCCAATTGCACGATCGAGAGTTAGCGCCTAACTCAGGGTTTGCCCATATATTTGCCCCAGGGTTAGGCGCTAACTCTCGATCGTGCAATTGGGCCTTAGACAAATATTCGTCTTTTGGAAGGCGCATACAATGTTTAATTTTAACTGGGTTTAATATGGTTCATTATATGTCTACAGGTGTGGGCCGACCACGCCGACATGATCTCGATCCAGTACTCGGGCACGGGCGCCCTGAAGACCGACTTCACGCGGACCGGCAAGCGGACGCATCTGGGCATACTTCGAGACGGGGTCAACTCCCTTACCAGATACTACAAGAACAACTTTAGCGATGGATTCAGACAGGTTAGTTACTTTATCATGATTTTGGTCTGTTATCGACCAATGGAGTATACAAAAGCCTCTCTCTTCAGCCAATCATGTGAAAGCGATATAACTTATAACCTAACCAGGAATATAAGAAACCTGTTCTGAGGGCGCCAGAATTTTCTTGTTATTGCAACACTAAGGGCCTGTTTCAACATCGATAAGTGAAGTTCTAATGAAGCTACTCAGAACATAACTGCTAATTAAACACCTATCTTGCGTTTCACAATCTCTGAGTAAGGCTAATCACTACATTATCTGTGAAACGTACAGCACGCTATTGGAGGGATATAATTAAGAAGTAAATTATTTGTCAAGTAACTAATTATGACTTTCGCGATTGTAAAACAGGCCATAGAATGCTCTTTAAAAAAATAAAAATTTCCACAATCGTATTTTATTCCATGAAAATAATAACTAGTTTTAACATGCTAAGCATTTTTCAATACACAAAAACAATGGAAAAAAAATTAAAGATACTGAATTTTATGATGATTACAGTGGGTTAAACAACAAAATACGAGACAGTTAACGGAAAAAAATACTGTTGCCATTAAAATAATTTAGTTCCATCAATTTTCCGCAATATAAAGGGGTTTTTTATATTCGTTTTAATTATTTTCATTATCTCTTAAATTTTATTGGGATTGTTAATGATCTATGCGAGCATATTTTGATTTGGACGTTCGTAAGAAGGGTTATGTCAAATGTCCACGTTAAACTGAAGGTCATGTATGATGTCTACAACGAGAGTGGAGGAAGGAAAATGTGTGCAAGGTCAAAACTTTGTCATTGGCCAGTTCCGGGTAAAATTCGCGACGTCGTGACGCAGCGTGTTTGTAAAATATCATTTATTTATTGTATGTTAGGGTTTGAATGTGGTAGCGGCTCATTAAAATAATACTACCAACCCATCCCTTCCCTTGGGTGTCGTAAAAAGCGACTAATGGACTTAGAACTGCACCTGTCACGCTGAGTGCAGTCACTGCTTGGTGAAGCGTGGACTATCGCAATGGACTGCTTTTGCGGTGCTTTTTCCTAGTCTCTGACTAACCCTTAGGGGATAATAGTCGTGGTTATAATTATAATGTATGTATGTAGGGTTTGTTTATAGGTTTTTCTGCAACAAGAATATCATGCAAACATCTGCATTGCTCGTAAATCTGTTGAACTACGCTTGTGCTCAATATTGTTTCGTCCACCAGGATTCCATCGACTTGTTCCTGGGTAAATACTTTGTGATGGACGGGGAGGGCAACACAGTGGTGTGCCCGCTTCGGAGGGACCGAGACTGGAAATATATCACTGTGAGTTACAACCTTTAATAAAATGCTCTCGCCTTATTCCTCGGAGATCGCACGTTTTTAATCGATTGCAATATCATTAAATTTAAATTTCTATTATACATTTTGCTATTTTGAAAGATATAAAGACCAATCTTAGTACATAAAGAGTTCACATCGAAATTTTATACCTAATAAATATAGAATCTCTCGACTAAACTCTGCATCAGTGTCCCACGAAAGTAATTGCTGCTTATAGCAAAAATTTTATGAAATTCTCAGCTTGATCTTTTATTATTTCCAATATTATCTTTCCGTTTATATATTCTTAAAATGGGATTCTCAAAAGTCTAACCTGATCATACCATAGCTTGTGCAAATACGAAAGTAATGCATAAACTCTATTGTCTGTGCATTAAAGTTTAATTTCGTTAATCAACTAACAAAATCTCAAGTATTCTTAGACCCGTATTACAGAACCAAACTCAAGCGTAGATCTCTGCTTGAGCGCAGTTAAAAAGGGATGGCACTGTGTGTGATCAATAGCGCCATCCCTCTCTAACAGTGTTCAAGCAGAGATCTACGCTTGAGTTTAGTTCCGTAATACGGGCCTAAGATATTCCAGCAACAAGATATTTTGTATCCTCTTGCAAATGTAATAAAGTTCAATAAGTTAAGGTTCACATTCGTTTGCTTTAGTTCCCATCGGTGCTGCTGGTGGCAGTGTCGATGTTCTGCGCGAGCGCCGTGCTGCCGTCGCGGTACAGCAGTGAAGTGCTCCTCTACCTTATGTTCTGGGGTGCCGCCGTCGGGGCTACTCTTACATTTATATTCCGGTAAATATACCCATTGGATTTTATCGATATTGTTTGATATAGGCTGATACTATTGAAGTACTACTTCTTCTTCCTGCCTTTTCCTCACACTAGCTGTGGTTGACACAATGATATATTCCTCTTCCACTGTCCTCTGTCAGTTCAGCACTCATTTTTTTACTTCTCATATCTCGGAAATATATATTTTACCAAAAGAAATCATGTACATAAAAAACATTTTTTTTAATTTAGGGATCAGAATACTTTATGGTACGGTCGAGTACAAAAACATTTTAAGGATGACAATCTTTATAATCCTTAATCAGTAATTTAATGAAAAGTGGTTAGATATTTTTGGAATTGGCTGTACCATTTTAGATATGAATGCACAGAAATCACAATTTTTTATCCCATACTCCATCATAAATCCTTAATACATTTAGGCCCACTTGCAGGAAATTTTAATCTAGATTTAAAACTCGATTTGTAATTTTTTGACATTTCAGCCATAGTAAAAACATCAAAATCTTGGTAAATCTAGTTTTAATTCTGAATATTTCAGCCATAGTAAAAATGTCAAAAACTTGCTAAATCTAGTTTTGATTCTCAATTTAACTTTCCTGCAAGACGCCCTTACAATTCAATTTGAGATCATCGCAGCATGTCTTCCGCTTTCATTCCCTATATATGAATAATAATTATTTCTTCGCAGTCACGGTAAAGAGTTCGTGGACTGGCCTCGGCTGGACGCGGGCGGTCTCGCCGCGTCTCGTTCGCAGCCGCCGCCGTCGTTATGATCGCAGACCTGCCGCTCGTAGTCATCGTCTGACCCCCTCCTGCCGCTATCTCGCTCGCACCCAGCGCTACAGACAGAGACGGAGATACACGTCGTTGTTCTGCCACACTAAACTGTATAAGCATGTACTTGTTCTAATATACCTACACGGTTGTACCATACTGGAGCATAAAGTAGACTTGTGTTAATATAGACGTTGTTCTCGCGTATTGGGGACTGCAAGTAGACCAACTAGCCTACTCTCGAACGCAATCTCAATTAAAACTCAATAACTCAATATCTCAAAATGCCGAGACTAGAGAGCCGGTACGAGAGAACTAATTTCAGCTAAGCTCAATCTCATTTAGGCCGCTCAATATCCGCATCATTTGAACCCATTTATGAGAGCCAGTAGAAGAGTTAGAAACATCACAATCTCAATGTCGATCGATCGGTATTGCGTTCAAGAGTAGGCTAGCTGCTCTCATACAGCCTAATCAAAAATATTAATCTTCGCCATATGGCGGAAATTATTGAAACTAAGTATGTTCCTTTAAAACTTATGTATTTTGTCTTTTAAATTGATATAATTTTCGAGTCTCCGTTTTTAAAAATTGGTTTATCCATTCCCAGCAGTATCTCCATTGACATAAAGTGGTAATAAAATGTTTCATATGATGAAACTAAGAACTGTTTATTGACTTTTCGAGATTGAAGAATCACTTAATTTTTCGCGTTAATAATATGTAAAGATGTGTTTCAAGTTTTTACTGGTTTATACACACTTTCTCAAAGACTTCATGTCTTTTTTTACAACAATGTCTACGTTGATTGGCTTTGTTAAGTTGTACAGCGACGTATGTCTGACTTTAATAAATTTTCTAACATAATTTGATTAGATATAACAAAAATATATCCAAAATAAATATACAGTGACCCAAAATTACTGAATATTTATTTTGTAAATCAACAATCCGAACAAAGAATTGTATAATGAAGCTTATCATATTCTTAATGTTTCAAACGATTTTGTTTCTTGTCTCTTTACATATAAGTCTCAATTTGGCACGCATCAATCTAGTACCGGAAAGACCAAGCTTACACTGTTACTAATGTCGAATGTATTTTTATGAGAAATTACTAGATGTTCTCGATTACAATGCGCTAGTTTGGTATGGCAGTATTTTAAAAGTCTATTGATATTTAAAAATCATTTTAATTTTGTAAACGAAAAAGTGTTATCTTAATATTAAAGTTCTAAAAGATGGGACTATCGCAATGTAATAATAGTGAATTGAGTCGGGCTTAAATTTTCCATCCACAGAGGCTTATTTAATATTGGCTTAGCAACCGAATAACCAAATAACAGTTGGTTTTAATAATTGAGGTTATAATAACAGTGGTTGCATGTACGCCGTCAATGGCTTTAAATACCTTTATAGCATGCGCAATTTTTTAACAACAAATAGCATAAATGGTATTTTGCACGTAATGCAATGCGCTCGTTAACCTTGCGGCGCTAAAACTATGAAAATCGTGTTAAATATCGCGGTTGCGACTATAGTGTGAGCTTCGTTATAACGTTAATATAACATGATTTAAAATTACATCGCGAAAATATCAGCCATTTGAACACCAATGTTATATGAATAGCTCATTTACCACCATTTCAAAGCCTCTTATTTAGGAGAATCAATTGTTTAACGTCCTATGTGAGATGTAATTGAATGCGTCAAGGAACGTAGTGGCATATTAAGGGTTCAAATTCAATCTTCCATGTCGTTAATATCTAAATAATTGTAAGCAGGAGCGTAAATTTTAGATATTCAATCACTGATAGAAATTGTGTTGCTGTATTTGTTATTGAAGCTATCCAGCGATTTATTTTAGAAATAGATGGAGAAATTACAACTATTTGCCTTTAGGAGTTCATTAGCATTTCAGTACTGTAGGTAATAATAACAAACAGGCACAGAAACTCAAACAAAACCGTAATTTGAGAATCGTGAATATGGACAATTTCTACAATAGATTTTCAACTTTAATTCGTTGAACATAAAATACTAAATTTATTGCGGGTTTTTTTTACCAAAATTTGTTGAGTTTGTGACCTTGCGTAAACAAAGTATTTGACACCTGTAGCTAAAAATTGGTATAATACTTAATTGCTAATTAACTTATAGGGTTTATTGTATTGTATTTAAAAATTTTCAACCTAAGAGAGGATCCTTATATTTCAAATTGAAAAGGAAAAAGAGTATTTCGACGCTGTGTTATATTAAACTTGAGACATTGAAAACAGAATCGACAGGTTTTATCTTATGATTAATAGTTTTCATTATTCATACAACACTTCTGTACAAATCTATATCACTCATGTTTCGGATTTAGATAATTGATTGCTACCAAAGATCTACAAAATGATGACTAAACATCGCTGGAACTGTATCCACCAAAATTTTACCTTTCAATGGTCACAAAAAGCTTTGGAGAATAATTTGAATACCTATGTAGTTTCGCTGTAATCATTGGATTTTTCGTTCGCAATCGCATCGCTTACATAGCTTAGCTCTGTAGTTCGCCGTGTTAATCAAAGTATAAAAAGAGGTGAAACCACGCTCGCTCGAGATGGCAACGTAGGCATGCGCTATTTAATGGATCAAAGGCAAATAAATTTTGGAGTAACAAGCATTTGCTAAAGAAATTTGGTATGCAGTACACACGGAGGGTTTTAGTTATACTTTATATTTTTTGGGTTGGCTTATACCAGCGAGCATGAGAGTTGGGAAGGAAAGGGGAAATGGTCACTTACATAATTTATTGTTCTGCCCACTCTGGTGTTCCCAGTACTTTTCTTGCTTATGATTATACATTACAATGGTGGATACTGTTTTATTTGTTTATTTATTTTGAGGTAAACAAACAATTACAACAAAACTTAAAGGATAAACACAATATCAAATGCATAAATCAGTGAAGTATCCACAGATTGACTGTTTTACATCATTGACAACTTGGCAACAAATTTAAGTGAAATCAATTTGAAAAATAAGCATATTCATTGAATTATCAATAAAAAAATTATAATGTCCAATTTACTGACAACTGGACTTTTGACTACGTAAATTTCTCAGATAATTGCATAGAGATGTTGAAATTTAAAGATGTTGGTGAAATATATATGAGCATTGACATACCGGCGTTGGTGATATCCAGACACGGAGAATATTCACCATCTCAGCTGATGCCCCGTCTAATGTGCGCCAGCGCTGGTGCGCCAATCTCATCGAACTATGAGTTCACGACTATTATAATGTAATAGGTAACGATTATAAATTACCGAAAATACTTACACTTTTTTGCCAAGTTACATCTGTTTCCATTTCAGAATCGTATTTATATCATTCCATTAGACTATACCGGTCCTATTAGATAGCTCATATTATAATTATCAATTGGTTTAGTTGGGTTGTATTATTGCGGTATTGGAGGGGTATATGGTGTCACACTATTATTGTTTTATTTTAATACCTTGGGCAAGTAAACAGCTTATTCTAAAATGTCGGCAACAAACGAATCACGGAGTTTCTATATCTGTCACTTTTTATTGCGGTGAATAATAGCGAGACGGCACGAGACCTGCCGAATCGAATAAGATAATAGAAGCAGGTGAGGCGGGGGGTGGAGTGTTGTTTATGAGATACGTTATGCGAGCCAATCTTCATAACCTCCCCCGCACCCCGCTGTATTGTTTTGCTAAGGATTGTGTATTATATGTAAATAATTCAAATTGATATTGTATTGTTTACATGTTGTGTATTCATTGTGCGCCTAATTTTTGGGAAAATATATAATGTACTAATGTATGACAAATGCACATTTATCATTGATTTTTAACGTATATTTTTCATCGTTATTCAAATTGTTGAAAGCTATTCATGTATAATTTTTGTATGATGATTGATGTAATTTTCGCAATCTTGTAATATGTATTATTATTTTTTATACTCAAATGACCAAATATACACTAAGCTGTTTACTAATTAATAGGCCCTAATTGTGTAAGAAATAAAGCTTACTATTCAAAAACAATTTTAATTTGTACAGATTTTCAAAATATCTTTCATTCATTCATTTAGAAATTTGGGGTCTATGTCATATGCATCTGAATTTGTATGTTTCTGTAATTAAAAGTAAATAATAATAGTGTGACAACGCTTAGCAAGCGATGACTTGAGTGGCTATTGTTTTAATAGGAATAACACTGACTGGGACGTGGAGGTATTGTACTGGCAGCCATAGTTGATATTTTTAACTTTAAAGTCGAAGGCATAAGGTTGGTATCCGGTACAATCTTGCATAGATGGTCTCGTGATAATGTAACAAATACGAGGAAAGCTAATTGCATTGTTATTTATTAGTATCATAGTTTTTTAAAATTTTAAGATTTGTGTATATTGTAAAGTTTTTAAGGCTTCCTGCAGTGTTATTTCTATGGTTTATTATTAATAATGTTGTTATTAAATGGTGTTTTCTTGTGATTGCGTAACTTAATTTTTAGAATAATTATGATTTTTATGAATTATTATAAACTTAATTAAACAATCAAACGAAGTTATTGTTTTATTTTGTAGCAATCCCCATTATAGTGATTAATTTTTCAAACAAATGTGAACAATATGGATGTCGTGGACAGCCGAAGGAAAAGGCGGATTTGGGAGAGAAACGTATAATAAATAAAATAATAAAAAATACAATAAAAACTGAAGGACCAAAAAAAAAGCCGAGGAATGAGAATGACAAACGTAAAGAGAAGTAAAAAGTACATAGACAAATATTCAAGTAATATAAGGAGGTCTGTCCTTGACATACAACGAGATGATCAACTAACTCTTACTACCCTCGTCTACGTATAGTAGAAAATTGATACGATTTTAAATTTAAAACTTGTCGAATATACTCGTTCTATAGAGAACATCATTTTATTCTAAATCTATGGTAAAAACTGCTTTGCTGATTTTATGCCAAATACACGCGGCTGCAAGTCATGCTACACACGTTAACCTTGAAAGACCATATACTAATGAAATTGCATAAAATAGGTATATTATTATATCTATCTGCATCTGTTTTATCAGCGGTTTTGTTCGAATTTCTAGAAAATATTTGATAAAACAGTGAACGCAGCTACAGCGGAGAGAACGCATTCTTATCGATTACTGTCATTTGAGTTGCTGACAAAAAGAAACGCGTTTGAAACTCTTAACAAACTTTTTATTTCTGTTTTTAAAAAATCTGAATTACTGTTTTGAAACAAACATTGAAAGCTGTAGGCTATTCTCAATTATAAAACAAAGTATCGGATCATCACTGATCATCACAATCAAAAGATTTAATATTTATAACAAATTTATTTTAACTTTACGAAATTGTTGCTGGTAAAAGCAAAGGTTTTGAACGTTTATCTGTCCACTCCTTTAGACGTATTCTCTCTAATCTGTGGTCCACTCCGCTGACTGATTGAGGAAAACGCCAGATTTGCGTTTCGCGATATTATTTATCATTCGATTAACTCCAACTATCGTCGTGACGTGAACAAAAAATATATTCTATGACTTAAAATGTTTAAAGTTGCTTATGAACACTTACTAGTGACGTTCATTATGTACTTTTAGTACTTTATTTGAATGAAATGTGTTAATTTGTGTTAGAATTTTGTTGAAATATTTTGCTTGTACACGGCGCCAGAATGTCTGATGAGCTTGAAGCCAGGATGTGGGACGATGGGGGGTCAAGGTATGAGTCCAGGAGCCGCGGGGCGTACTACGAGTCAGCATTTGTATCTACAGAACACTTAGACAGAACCCCTTTGTTGTCTGAGGTGAGTGCCCTTAAGTTTTTCATACAGAATAATTGGCCTTTTCTATAAAAGTTATCCAAAAAATACGACATTTAATTTGCTAGAGAATACGTACATTCAGTGATAAAACGACAGGATGTCATTGACGAGATAGTATTGCTATTTCAGTCTTGATTGTTTAAATAAATAAACCGTTCCCAAAAAGTTCATATAAAATCTAGGTTCATATAACTCTTGAGAAAACAATGATATATATATATTTATTTGTGGGTCTTAGTTTGGTCTTATTTATTTTTTCTTCTAAATGATGATGAAAATTGATTTTTTTTTATTCTATTTAATGATAATCAATCCATTCATAATAATCTGCTGATAAGCTTTAATCTGTTTTTGTACTATATCTAAATTTCTAAATATGTAACAAAATTATGAATTTCAAACTGATTGGTGATTGCTGGCATTACTTGTGTAGTAAAAAATTATCTAATCTATTTTGAAGTCATATAATTAAAAGGCTGTTAAGATAACTTATATTCTTAAATGCCCATAAAAGTCACACTTCTTGATTGTTTACCAGTCCAGTGCTAAGTAAAGCAGACATCTACTAGTAGTAGGTACTATTGCAATATATGGAAATGTTTAAATGATATGAAATACAATTTTAAACTGAAATTTTCTATTTTGTTCTCCAAATTGAACCTAAAATGTATCCCATTTTAACTAACCTGTGATTTTAAGGTTTACTTTTAATGAAATAGATTGTTGAACAATTTCTAATTGAGTAAAAGTATATTATGACAAGGCTGAATATCTTAAGACATACTAATGTTACCATTATGTAGCAAAATCTCTTTTGTATTTAATCATTAAAATTATTCAAATATTTAATTCTTACTTATATTATACTATAGTATAATTTAATTTAATTATACTATAGTAATATAATATTTATAAAGTAATAATAACTATAAAAATGTTTTTAATTTGACTTTAATCAAAGTCCTTGCAAATGGAAAGACAAAGCTTTGAATTTTAATGCCTTTTTTATTTCTTGTTTGACTTTAAAAAAAATTCTTGGTCATTTCATTGACATAATCATTACAATGATATTTGTACACACAATAGAAAAACAATTGTTTTTTGCTTATTTCAGCCAATCTAACAGAAGAGGGGATAATAAGTCTATAAAATTCTTATTTAATATATATATATAAGAAATCAAAATAATAATAATAATAAATATCCTCAGACATTCACACCTATCAACTAGTCCCATTTTAAGCAACTAAATGCTGCTTGTGTTACGGATACTAGATGACGGACAAATATATTTAATAGATAAATACACATAATTATTCAGAATATGCATAATATTATACATATATAATGAACATCCAAGACTGGAGAACAAATGTCTGAAAATTCATCACCCAAACACTTGCCTCCACTGGGGATCGAACCCAGGACCTCTCGAGATGGCGACACCTTGAGACCGGCGTACAGACCACTCGACCACGGAGGTCGTCAATAATTCTCAATAAAGTCGTCAATAATTCTTAAGGGAATATATTAGCTTTTTATTCTAGCAACAAACCCTTGTCTATTATTAATAATTTTGAAGGTGTACTTGATCTTAATGTCTTTTAGTCATATTAGTAACATTTTATGTACCAATTGGTGAAATAATGATTTTTCTTGAATTCTCCTAAAATACATTCTTAATGATCAAACTCCTCTCTCACCTTATCAATTACTGGTTAAACATAACACTCATATTTTGGTATTTGAATAACTTATCAGTTACCAAGCTCCTGTGCCTATATTGTTTAGATAAGAGCATATTACTCTTATGTAGTGTGTATGTATTTACCATTACATTATGATATTGTGTATATATATGATTATTATATTGAATTAATAAAAAATAAACTGTGTAGGTACCTTTGTCCTCTAGTCTTTGAGATCTTGTAAAAATCTGCCAAGACAATTGATTTTCTATTCTTTATTTATTATACCCGATCGTATAACAATCTATGACAGAGTAACTGTGTTAGATGTGACAACTTCTAGCAATTCTACAAGATGGCGTTATTCAAGTTTAGTAGCAGTATCCGATTTGAGAAAGATAGCACAACCCGTTCATGGGTTAATGGTTTCGATCCCACTGCCTGTACCGCTGAGATTTATACAGTTTTGAACAGTTGATTGTAAATATCACTTTCCTCATATTGTGCACAGTGTATGGCCATTGTTGCAATAGCGGCTGGGACAAACGGCTTTATCCTCTTCCAGACAGACGCGGCCTAAGCCTGCGGCCACAGTGGCGGCCTGTTGTTTGCCTAGACCAAGCCAAGACCGAGTGGTATTGTGGTAGGTAGGAACTTGGCCAAGAGACTGCTCGAGTCGCACACGAGCGACGGACGGCCTGGGTGCTCGCTTTGTACAACAGGCCGCCAACATGGCCGCGAGCTTGTAGCTCGGCTTTACTACGAGCTTGTAGCTCGGCTTTACAGGTCGAGCGGTAGGCGAATCCGCATTTCATTGCTCGCTCAAACATTTGTCACCAATGTCCGTCCATAGCAACTTAGCAATGAAATTCGATTCGCCTGTCGCCCCGCCCGCCGTTCGTATCTGTGGCTGAGCCGTTAGGCCGCGTCTGTTTGGGAGAGGCCGTAATTTGCCTTCCGAAGCACGGAAGAACTTGAGATCACAAAGTCAGGTACTACTAAGCTTTATTATAAAACTTGTAGTTTTGTATAACTCATTACCTTTATACGGAGTCATAGGTATCATAAATATCCAATTGTGATAGTGTTTAAGTAAGGCTAAACAAAGTAATTGATATATACTTGTAAAATAGATAAATAAATATCTTCAGACATTCACATCTATTAACTAGCCCCATTTTAGGCAACGAATGCCGCTTGTGTAACGGATACTAGATGACGGATAAATATACTTAATATATAATACATAGAAATATTTAGTTATAATACAATACATAAATAAACATCGAAGACTGGAGAACAAATGCCTGTATTCTTCACATAAACATTTGCCACTACCGGGGATCGAACCCAGAACCCCTTGAGATGGCTAGGCCTTGAAACCGGCGCGTACAGACCACTCGGCCACGGGGTCGTCTTATATCTGATCTTACTGATAGACCTATAAGAGATATAAGAATTTTTAAGCAAATTTTAAATTTCAATTTAAAATCGCGTTACAAGAAAGACGGATTAGACTCTGCGATGTTTATATTGTATTTTGTGTTCTGTTTGGTCAATAAATGTATTTCTTTATTACACTACACTTAAAAGCGGTTAAAAAAGATATCATCATCAACCTATCCTATACACGCACCAATACTTCCGAACAGAATAATTAAGTACAATTTTTTTTATACAAATTCCGTATTTCATCATCATTGAGCCTAGAAACGGTCACTGCTGGACATAGGCTTCTCGTGAGGATCTGCTCAACTTTTCCAATTATTTCCACTCGGGAGAATTTTGAAAGATGAGAAGAGACATACACGTGTTATTGAGTAATCAATAGATTGATGCAAAATTCTGCGTAATCTTTATTTTTTGCTTTCTTTCTTCTCAGTCTATCACCTATACCTTCGCTTATTCATTCACTCTTGTGTGTAATAATCCAGATCAGCTCTTTAATTTAATTTCTCATACTTTTGTTTCGACGGACATAATATTATAACGTACCTGTAAGAGGTAGTTTTAATGCAAACCTTAAAATACAGCACAATGTGCATCTCAGAGACAAAAAAATTATACGTAAAGCCACTACTGTGATTGACAATCAATAGGTCCTCATTAAATTGTTCCGCTACCTTCATAAAGAAATTATCATACCGCCTCTTCCATCCGTTGATTGGGGACACCCCTATTCTCAATTGTCGAGTAAGAAACTAATTACGGAATCTCTATACCTACCTGTCTCTTTTTGCTGCGGCCATTATGAGAGAGACGGGTTGTGATTCCAAATCGAATCTGTGGGGAGAGAGTTGAGCATAAGATTGCAGACAGCAGATTTTTTGCAATGTTTTAGTTGTCGAACGAAACACAGGGTGATTTTGGTGTGCTGCCAAAGACATGGGGATTACGGTGAGTGTTTCTGTTGTTGTCTAGCCAAATTAAGTTGTGTAACAAATGACGACAAAACTGATGTTGGAAGTAGGCCAGTTTTTTCAATTATCATGACATGGTTAGATTATTTAGTCTTTGCAGAATATATGGGTATGTACAATATTTTATCTCAGGAAATTATTTTAGATAATTAACGACGGTGCGTTTTATATGTAAGTACCTAAGGTTTTATTAAATGTTTCATTATTATTTTCGATGAGCGGAGAAATCTAATTGTTCTGCATTTCTAATGTCAGCCTTCCAGTTAGACTTCCACACATAAAACTCACATTATCATATTTTTATAGGCTATAAAGTACATCATAATACCATAAAACGAACGACTGCCGTAGGTATAACATCAAGTTAACATTTTTAAATTAGGTTGGTACTAAGTTAGAAGAAACACAGTTCTCACCATCTCTTAAGCTTATAAATTGATTGATAGATACCTAAGAAAAAGGTACCTAAATTATGTCAGCTCTATATAGCAATAATATGCCAGTTGACCCTTTTTTGTATTGGGCCCCAAATGATTAATTATTGGTAGCCATCACCTTAAAAAATAATTTAAAAAAATTCTGAAGGCTTTAACACAATAAATTTTAAAATATAATTTACGTTTTTGCTTAAGTGTCAAAAACGCCTTCGGTGCTGATGGTCTATGAATTATCTGTGCTGCAGCGTCACGATTATTGTAAACGATTCAATACGCATGCGTGACATAGCCGACAGAAAAGATTGATTGGTTGCGACTGGCGTTTGACGGATTTTGACCATGCGTAGTAATTGTTTACATGAAGCGTTACTCAACATATTAAACGAACATGGTTGATAGCCGATGCAAAAAAAGTTAAAATAAAACATATTTAAATTGAATTTCTACAGCAATCCCTTATTTATATTTATCGAACTTGATATATTTCGGATCCTTGTACTTAACACTATGTGAATGACACATTATTATCATTAATTTTGATATAAGTCAACTAGCCTATTCCTTGTGAATAGGCTAGTTGACCCTTTTTTTATTGGGCCCCAAATGATTCATTACTGTTATACCACCATAAAAAATATTATAATTTTTTTGAGGCCTTTACCTATCAAAATAAATTTTAAATTACATTTTTTCTTGACAAGCAAAAACGCTGTCGGCCGTGATCAAGAATGTTGTACTTTCTGATGGATGCCAAACTCCCATACAATAGCATGAGGCAATGTTTTGTCGCGATCAGTAGGTGTTCCCTCTCATTCTATCACTTTATTGAATGAGTTTGACATTTCGTAGTAAAGCTTTCTATTACTACTTCACACAAAAACGTCGAGACGTCACACAAAAATACACAAATTTCTCAAACAAATACTCTCATTTAATATGTGATTTTTGACACCTGTGAAATGAAGGTACATCCAGGATACCACTCACTTATACAACATAAATCAACGCACGTCATCATTAGTTTTATAATTTTTTATTTAAAATATATAATTACAAAAATTTGTAACAATTTTCAGCCTAGGCGTCAAAATGGCGTAAATATGACAGTTGAGACAGAAACAATGGATAGAAAGAGAAGAAGAGGATATCCCATGGTTAGCCTTTATTCATAAATAGTGATAGAATGAGAGGGAACACCTACTGATCGAGACAGAACATTGACTCCTGCTATTGTATGGGAGTTTGGCATCCATATAGAGTACAAAATTCTTGGCCGTGATGGACTATGAATTATCTGTGCCGCGATTCAATTTAACAATCAATACGCATGCGTGACACAGGCTGATATAGCCTACAGACATGCTTGATTGGTTGCGACTGGCGTTTGACGGATTTTGATCATGCGTATATAATAGTTTACCTGATCCGTTACGTCACCAATTTCACGAACATGGCGAACAGCGTTTATGGCAGATGAAAAAAAAGGAAAAAAAAGAATTTCTACAGCAATCCCTTAATTATATTTATTAAACTTGGCTTATTATTACGGACCCTTGTACTAAATACTAGGTATGTGAATTAAACATTATTATATCTTTTGTTGTAAGTCAATCTGCTCTGTTCAGTTTTGGATAGTGTTGGTTATCAAATTGGGTCTAAACCTAAATCATTTTTGGATTTGTTTTTAGTTTGAATCATTGGATTTGTTGTCCGAAAACGCAAACTTTAGTTGTATGTGGGTATTTACATGACTTAGTATGTAACGTCTATACGTTTATGCGATAACAAAATACCTTGCAGGAAAATTGTAAATCAATTTTGTTAGTCGTAAAAATTCAAGAGGTTTTCACGGTTTGCTATACAACCGGAAGGATAATCACTATAATAACTTTGTGTGTATGTATAGTTTTTTATTAGGAGTTAATAAGGAAACAGAATAGGAAATCAATTAAAAAGTAATTAAATCAATTATTTTTAAATTGTCACATGCTCATCTTTAATTAAATAGCATTTCTTTAAACATGTCTTTTGCGGAATTAACTGTGCAACTAACTGTGCCAAATGGTTCGACACAATTGAAGGCTAAAAAATAATACGTGTTAATGGGGTGTTAACTTATAAGTTAGTTAGACGTTTGTAGCTCTTGTCCATATGCGAAATGTTGCTCTTGAGTCTTGAGTAGAGGGACCAGACCGGATCAAAGAAACGACCATTGAGAAGAAATGAAGAGATAGACATGGTGGGAAAAGGACAGTAAAAAAAGAAAGAGCAGAGGAACCTATTTTTGTTTAATGGTCTTTGTTTGAATGATTTTATAGATGAATGTTTTTTAACCTCCAAAGCAACAACTAGAGGTTTTCAAGCTTAACGAGTGTTGTCTGTTCTGTTTACTCCGAGAACTTTTCTTGATCGTAGCTGTTGAACTAAGGAACCGATTTTTATTTAGTTGCATTTACCTGTTGGTCAACCCAGAGATGTAGGCAGTTTACATATAAGGCACTACTCCTGCTTATTAAGTTCCATTCAGCGTCATAGAAATCGTCAGTTTTGTATGGAGCTTGTTTAGCTTTATGCGTCTATTCAGCCGCGTAAGCCTCTCATATAAAATCGTCTGAAATAGTGTGAGTTGTCCCTAACTCCGCCCCAACCTTTATCATTGACAGCATGTAGTTTTTTGCTGATCGTTTTGCTTGTAATTTCTGACGCGTGTAGTATTGTATGTAAATGGATTCTGTATTTACTCACGCCTTTTCCTAAAATAATATGAGTGGTCTTCCTTTTTACGTTTGTCGTGTAACCATAAACTTTTTGGGTAATCCTACTTACAAGCGGAAAGGACAATATAAGCTGTTGACCGAGTGGTTTTTTATGTGACCTTCATTTATTTTTTTATTAGCTCATACTTTATTGAAGTTCAAAAAACTTGTTAAATATTTTTTATGTTCGACATTAACAATAGAAGTCACGTATAAAAATGCTGTTTAACAGCAAGTGGCGGGCTACACATAGTATGTTTCTACCCTAGCGGTATGAAGACGTGGGGCGTAGTAGTTATTTCGCTTTGGATATTACGATATCGAAAACAAAGCTATCATTGCCATGGTCTGGCCTTGGATGGGTGACCAAAACTTTGAGATCTGGACCACCTCCGTGCTTTAAAAGGCACGTTAAGCCGTTGGTCCCGGTTGCTGTTGCAACCTCTTCTACCGACTCGCATTGGGTCAGTGTGGTGGTGTTACGGCCCATACTCTTCATGTGTTGCTCCATGAGGAAGGCCTGTGCCCAGCAGTGGGACATAGGTATACGGTGTGGCTTAATGTTATTGTTAAATATGTTAAGATAGCTTGTCGTATCAGGGATCATTTTTTTGGCATATGAATTTGGTATAATATAACTTAAGCATAATTGTCTACAAGCTCGCTAACTAATGCGGAACTATTCTATTCTATACTCGGATTTACGTTAACTGAACCCAAGCTCCTTCCAATAAGTACAATTTGAATACGCTAGAAGACTTAAACACGTGAAATAACATTTAATTATTGTAACTACTTTTCCTTATCTTGGATTTTAGGGTCATAGTTAAAGCTCATGTATATATATTTTAGTCAGACCTCTTACTATAAGTTATTATAAACTATATTAATTCAATACAACAGATACTTTTTTCCGAAATGGGTCTAACATACAAAAAATAAACAAATAAATAATATCTTTAGACATTCACACCTATCAACTGGCCCATACTAGACATCTAATGCCTGTGTTATGGATACCAGATGACGGACAAATATATTTAATAGATAAATACATATAAATATTCAGAATATAATATACATATATAAACACCCAAGACTGGAGAACAAATGCCTGTTCACACAAACATATGCCCCCACCGGGGATCGAACCCAGAACCTCTCGAGATGGCGACGCCTTGAGACCGACAAGACATTGTAACAAGGCGCTATATCAGTATTAGCGACTCTTTGCTGTTATTGCGCTCTTCTCTGACCATTGTCTCTTTGTTTCTGTTTTTAAATTATGACTCTCTCCTTTTCATTGTTTTTGGTCTCCAATTGTCATTCCTATCAGAGTCAGCGTCTGTAGCGGTTGTCTCGACGCCTAAATATATAATATATAAATTGTTATAACTGTTGTAGTAAAATTATAACATATTATAGTAATAAACATAAATAACAGTAAAACTATACATATAATAAAACTGTAGAGGTCGAATGTCTGTACATAGAAAAAAAATGTTTAAGCCAAGTCAGGGGGAAGTAAAAAGAGGCAAAATACCAAAATTTTTTTTATTATTTCTTGTTTCTATGTCTGTTCGTCTGTTTTTCTGTTTGCACGGGCTAATCTCCGAAATGGCTAGGCCGATTTCAATGAAATTTTGCATGGTGATACCTTATATCCCTGGTCAACATCTTAAATACTTTTATTCCGGAAAATTAAAGGGTTCACGTGGGATAGTTAAAAAACCATAGTAACTGCGGACGAATTCGCGGGCAACAGCTAGTATTCAAATAACTTTAAATAACTTAACCAAGCACTATTTTGTGCCTTTCAAAATTAAATTCTACATCAGTGACAACTTTTCAAGATTTATTTATATCAACATCACCACGACAACATTATTCTAAAAACTTTTGTTTTTCCTTTTATCGCTATAAAAATACAACGAATTTCAATATACGAAAAGCGGTGGCGAGGCACTCTTCTCTTCTTCTATCTTTGCCTAGCTTTATTTGTCTTCTGCTTACCGTCTTGTCTTGTCCAGCTCATGTAATCTAGCTGAACTATAAAAAAAAACTGCCTCCGAACTACTCAATTTTGATTCATATTTTAGGCCTCCATTTTAGTTCCACAGTAAACTGTAAACAGCATTTAGCGCTGAAAACAGTGTTATCTCTCTATCTAAGGTAAACAAAGTGCAGTAATAATAATTTTGTATAATGTTACTTTATCTAACCAATAAATCTCTAGAATAAAAAGATTTAGGAAGGAAAATCCTGGTTTTTATCGTTAGTATTCTGCAGTTTCTAGTAACTCTGTTGTTTCCGTGAACAGACTTCCCCGTCTTTGGAATTTGCCTCATAGCGAAATGTTACCAAAAAAACTATTTTTTTATTTATTTACTCGTATTTAAGCTTTAATGTCCATTACAAATAATTTACAAATGGCGGACTTAACGACTAATATCTCTAACAATCAAACCAGCAGGCAAAGCAGAGATCTGGGGTTCGATTCCCCACGGGAGCAGGGGTTTTTCTGCTCGGTTTGGTTGGTGGTAGGGCTTCTAAGCCCGCCTGGCTAGTTACCACCGTCTTACCTAAATCTGTCGCCATAATAACAATGTTATGAGCATTGTTGTGTTCCGGCAATTAAGAGGTAAGATAGCCAGTTCCTCAGTTGTTGCGGAGTACAGGTGAAGCTCGCTTCACCTGTACTATACCTGTTAAATACCGGCCCTAAGTTTTATAACACAGAGTACAGAAACGAACGGAGACGAAGATCAAGGCTGCCTGCCACCAGCGCGGTTATCGAGTTATCGGTTAATCGAGTTATCGGATCAGCAAAGCGGAGATTTGAAGCGATGCTATTGGTTAATTTTGACACAGCTCAAGCTCCGTTTCTAACATAGCTCAGCCTAAACCTGTCACCTCTGTACGAGTAGTGCTGTCTTCCCAACTACCAACAGGACCATGGAGCAAAGACCAACATGATAAAATGAAAATGACAAAATCTCATTGATATTCAGGCAGGAGCGCCAACTGAAGCGGGGCTAGCTTTTTTAATTGTAGTTTACATTGAAAATAATACATTGACGTAAAACCACGAAGGTTTCGCGACAATGTCGAAATCAGATCGGATCATCCACAATTTTAGAATTTTGGTAACAAGTTAGCTAATATTGATTTTCACAACCAGGCAATGTTTTTTCTCTGTGTCTTTAAACATTAAGGACTACTCACACTTATTCATATCCATTCAGTTTTTCTGTATGTAAAACGACGATATTATATGAGATGCTTACGCGGCTAATAGACGCGGAAAGCTGAACAAGTTCCATGCAAAACTGGCGTCTACTATGGTTAACGCTGAATGGAGCTGAATAAGTGAGTAGTCACTTATTCGGATCAACCAATTTTTTAAGGAAAAAGGATATTTTTTCCATT
Source organism: Parapoynx stratiotata (assembly GCA_910589355.1). NCBI lineage: Eukaryota > Metazoa > Arthropoda > Insecta > Lepidoptera > Crambidae > Parapoynx > Parapoynx stratiotata. The sequence goes on from OU342482.1 coordinate 9,512,913, forward strand.
TAACTCATTTAAAACCTTACATCAAAATAATGATATTCAAATGTTACTTTCCAACAGAATGCATTCATTGTTCCAAACATATCAGTGTATTTAGGCAGATAAGGTTGAATATTCATATTATTCATAAACGTGTATTACCATAATGTCTACGGAATTCGTCCAAGGGCGACGTTGAAATCTGTGGTTTTTTGAAACTATGTATTTCAAGCATATTCATTTAAACATGAGTCTTAACTAGACTAGGGGTAGAAATATTCTCTGATGGCGGTCACTTACTGGGAGGCGCATCGTTGGTAGATCATCAACAAGGTGAACCTGCGTTGCGGTAAAGGTCTCAAGAAGTAGCTAGAAATGAGCATTGGGGGGGCGGGGGACCTTTTTAAGTATCCGTCTTGGCTGAATTAAAAAATTATGTAAGCAAATAATATATCTCGAAAGTTATACGTTCCTGTGCGTTAAGTTTAATTTATTTACTTCTATGTTTTTTCGTTGTAGGAGACATACACAGACGTGCCGGTGGCGCCGCCTGCCGAAGTCGAGGAGCACTGCCACTGGAAGTCGCAAGCGGAGCCGCCAAGCGCGATACCACAGCTTCTCACCGCTCTCATATTATGTGGATTCTTTATGGTAAAACAACAAATACGACAGTTAAATAATGCAGCAGTAAAGTAACGACAAAACTGCAGCAAAATAACGGCAATTGCATTTTGACATTACACATTAAAGTTCATATCTCTCTCAAATTTTCAAAATACTTAATATAATTTACTGTTGCTCAAAAACATAAAAAATGTCATGCACAACAAAATCCAGAGTAGGAACAATAATAATAAATGATTTTTTTTTTCAAAAAAGGGGGTTCTTTATCACAGCAGAAGTACCTACTTACATACTTCAGAATATCGGATTTGAAGGATTTTTTTGATTTTTGCTTGCGCTGACTTATCGAAACTAAATATCAAATCGTATACCTACATTTTCTACTAAGCGATAAGAAGTTGAAAGGTCTTTTGTCTAAGGGCTCTGACCTGTTATAGTTTTAAACTATAACATGAGCATTTGTCTCCAGATTTGCGAGTTGATCGGCGGCTACCTCGCCGGGAGCCTGTCCGTGATGTCGGACGCGGCGCACATGCTCAGCGACTGCGGCGGGTTCGCGCTGGCGCTTCTAGCCTTCCATTGCGCCAAGCGCGAGCCTGACGTGCACATGTCCTACGGGTATAAGAGAGCTGGTGAGATGTGATAAAGTCTTCTTGCCCTTTTCCCACACTATTTGGGTTCTTTGCCAGGGCGTACTAAAAGTAGGGAATCATATTTTGCTCGTACATCCAGAGCATGGAATTTCCTACCGGCACACGTATTCCCTCCATCCGAAAGCATGGGTTCCTTCAAAAGAGGCGTGAAATGGCATGTTATGAGCCAGCAAGGTGAAGGTGGCTTGCATTCTTCGGTGCTGCCCTGGCATCCTTCGCATATGGACTCATCTACTGCTTTCCATCAGGTGGTATTGAGTCGTTTGCTGGGCTAAAAAAAACTAGGTGGGATTGGCACAACATGTCTTTTCTTCCCTTCTTCCCTGTCACTCGTCAGCTTAGCATTTACATATTTTATTTTAATATCACGCATTCAATCCATTGTTTCTTTGGGTCTCAGCATGCTTCTTGTTACGTAACATTCATCCCAACCACATGACCATACCACACCAAACTATTTTCTGTCACTGGCTCCACTTTCAAACTTTCTCTGATATACTCTTTTGCCTCCTTTTTTTTAATGGGGACAAAATCCTGTTTACGGACCATACCTACCACTGGCTAGGGGGTAGGCGTGTGGGACTCGCTCGGCGTTGGCCAAGAATACCCACTAAAACTCCCCGATATACCCTTGCCCTTCCGTGGGAGCGACTCGGGGTCTGCCGAAGCACTACTCCGAGCCGGTCCCAGGTCGGGTATCTAGCCAGGCACTAGGTCGGGGTTAGCGGCTAGAGCACCCTCCTTCCGCTCCCTCTCCGCTGCCTCCTTCTGCAAGAGCACATCCTCGCAGAAGGAGGGTGATCTTGTCCACGAAAGTATAGAATTAAAAAAAATATAATAAATAAACAACTTCACACATTCACACTTATCAACTAGCCACATTATAAGCAACTAATGCTGCTTTACGGATACTAGTTGACGGATAAATTAAGATGAATACATATAAATGTTCAGAAAATATAAAATACATATATTGGGTCCTTACCTATGAAATTGGTGTTTTTATTCTGTCTTAGCAATTTGTCCGTAACTATTAAGTTTCAGAACATTCTTATAAAATAATTGCCTCTTCTTAAAATAGACTATATTTTTGAGCTCTTTTGATTTGTTTTGATAATTTGTTGTAAGTTTAATTGTGTTAAAATTGGACACGGAGACAACTCTTTTTAAGTGCCTCCCGAATACATCATTTTATTTGCATTCACTTAAAAACGATAAAAAATTTTTACGAAGTTGGGTCCTTACCTATGAAATTGGTGTTTTTGTTCTGTCTTAGTATTTTGTCTGTATTAATAAGTTTTTACGTTATGAATTTCCTTCCAGAGGTTCTAGGAGCAATGGTATCAGTGCTCCTTATCTGGATCCTCACGGGGGTGTTCGTGTACGTGGCGGCGGTGCGGCTGCACTCGGGCGAGTACAACATCGAGCCCGACATCATGATGGTGGTCTCGGGCTGCGGGGTCGTCTTTAACGTCGTCCTTGCTCTGGTACTACATGGGTGCGCCTCGGGGATTGGTGAGCTTTATGTTACTCACGTAGATGTGCTAGGAGCGAAGGTGACAGTTTTTTTATTTTTTTATTTCGATAATCCTTAACATGGCACATCATCACAGACACTTATTACACAAAACTACACTGATTTTACGTAACAATATCCACTCCGAAACAATATTACAATTATCGGAATAAAAATCACGTCCGCCATTAGTCAAATGCCGCCAAACTCTCCGTTTTTTTTGTTTTTTTTTTAGTTCTCCCATGTAGGGAAGGCAAAAGGAACGAAGCCCATACAGCCAAGTCTTCAGTATACATTTCTTCAGTAGTTTGCATTGAAATGCTAGTGTATTGCATTTCAATGCATCTTGGGAGAGTTTGGCGTCAAACGATCGATGGCAGACACTGTGGTGCTACTTAGAGGAGGTCGATTACCACGATAAAAAACTCATCACTTTTCACACCACATGACGCCTATTTCGATAATCCTCCACATTGCACATCATAACAGACACTTATTACACAAAACTACACTGATTTTACGTAACAATATCCACTCCGAAACAATATTACAATTATCGAAATAAAAATCACGTCCGCCATTAGTCAAATGCCGCCAAACTCCGTTTTTTTTGTTGTTAAATTCTCCCTATAAAGGGACGGCAAAAGGAACTGAGCCCATAACAACCAAGTCTTTTGTAATTATGTCTTCAGTATAATTTCATTGAAATGCTAGTGAAGTGCATTTTAATGCATCTTGGGAGAGTTTGGCGTCAAACGATCGATGGCAGACACTGTGGTGCTACTTAGAGGAGGTCGATTACCACGATAAAAAACTCATCACTTTTCACACCACTTGACGCCTATTTCGATAATCCTCCACATTGCACATCATCACAGACACTTATTACACAAAACTACACTGATTTTATGTAACAATATCCACTCCGAAACAATATTACAATTATCGAAATAAAAATCACGTCCGCCATTAGTCAAATGCCGCCAAACTACGTTTTTTTTGTTGTTAAATTCTCCCTATAAAGGGACGGCAAAAGGAACTGAGCCCATAACAGCCAAGTCTTTTGTAATTATGTCTTCAGTATAATTACATTGAAATGCTAATGTAGTGCATTTTAATGCATCTTGGGAGAGTTTGGCGTCAAACGATCGATGGCAGACACTGTGGTGCTTCTTGGAGGAGGTGGATTACCACAATAAAAATCCCATCGCTTTTGTCACTACTTGACGATTATTTCAATGATCTTCCATATTGCTCGCCAACACAGACACTGATTACACAAAACTACACTGATTTTACTCTTCCCTTCTCCCATCTCTTCCCTTGGGTGTCGAAAAAGGCGACTAATGGACTTAGAACTACACAACCATCCAATAGCTTATAGCCGCGACGGGCTTACCACCTGTCACGCTGATTACAGCCAGTGCTTTGTGAAGCGCGGACTATGACAATGCTTTTGCCTAGTCTTTGACTAACCATTAGGGGATAATAGTCGTGGTTATATGTATGTATGTATTTTGAGAAATAGTCAATTGAAATTTAATTATAATTCGACAATAGCTCAAACACGCGTATATACAACCCTCAAACGATTTCTAACGTTCGTCATCATCATCATCTTCAGCCTACTCCTGTCCACTGCTGGATATAGACCTCCCCTAATGCACGCCACCGCTCGCGATAACACCAAACCAAAACCACAATTTCTAACATTCACTTCAAAATACAGTCTGTTTCACATCGCGTGTTCCTTCCAGCCCACCACCACTCGCACGGCGGCGCGGCGTGCCCGCACGCGCAAGGGCACGCGCACGCGGCGTCAGAGCCCAAGTCCCTGCTGCGGCTGTTCCGGCGCGCGCGGGAACAGAAGCAGCCCAACGGCGCGCTCGTCAACGGGGACTACACTATGAAGGACCTGTCCAGCGCCGAGGCGACCGTTGTGGGGACGCAGACCAGGTCATTAAAAATGGGGCCCATTACACCGAAGCATATAATGATACTCTTTATTCTTTCATAAAGCAAAAAAAAATAAAAATTCATCAAACCAACCATCCAAACGAGACTTCTGTTATTATTGCAGAGCTGAGACTACCGTTCATAACACTCATATTGTTCTTTTTAAACAGTACAGTAGTCGCGGGTTCGATCCCACTGCCCGTACCGCTGAGTTTGAATAACAGTTATAACGGTGGTAACATCTGCGTACCCCTTCGAGGAAAGAGGTGTGATGATATGTTTATGATTGTTTTTTTTATTAAACAGAAATATAAACCTCCGTGCAGCCCTCATACACGTGATCGGTGATCTCATACAGAGCTGCGGCGTGTTGCTCGCTTCGGTGCTTATTAAGTTATATGTAAGTGTCTTTATGTTATAGTTTAATTTTGAGAGAATAGAGAAAAGAATTCTAAAATGGTTTGGACGTGTGGAAAGGATGGATATATGAATCAGGTGTGAGTGGAGACAGACCTTGGCGAACGTTTCTCGACCAAATTAAAGACGTTCTTGAGAAGAGCCAGGACAAAAGTACTCGAAATCGCCGAGGACTAAGTGAGAGTTGATGAAGCGAAAGAAATATGCAGGGATCGTAGCAAGTGGAAGGATGTAATCTCTGCCTTCCCCTGTGGGAAAAAGGCGTGACTTATGTATGTATGTTTAATTTTGTTTAGTACCACAAAGGGACACAGCCATACAAAGGGCAGCTCCGCAACTACAATCTCACTCAACGACAGCTCACCATTATACGCTTTGCCATTCGGAACCCGAATAACTCGCTATAGGTAGCGCGACTGATGACTGCATTCCAATTCGCATCCGAACTCAACTTACAAGAAAGAGCCAATTTTAGCTACTCAACTGATGTCGCTACCTACTGCTTTATATTTTGCTTTGGGGTGTTATTTAAACGGTTAGCAAAATATTCGAATTTTGGTCAGCAGAAAAATGCAATTGATCAACTAAAATAACTGCAAATGGGTCAACAACTTATGGGCAGCCGATATTCTCTTTATTTCCTCACTATCAATATAATATTCTTAACTTCCTCACTCTATCAATCCTCGTCACCTCACACATCCATGTTAACATACGCATTTCGACCACATGCAATCTATTTTCATTCATCTTTTCTATAGCCCAACATTCCGATCCATACATAGCAATCCTATGGATCTAATAGGTTGGGGAAAAAGTTTCTTCGATTTTTTTAAGAAAATTCAAAACATTTTTTAATATAGTTTATTTACATTTAACTAAAGTATGTAGGTACCATTTTGCTCGATAACTTTTTGCCATCTTGTAGGTAGGGACATTATCCCATTGCTATAGAAATTTTGGAACTTCTGGTCCAAATACCGCGACAAGTGGTTTTGGCAGTCCTCTCGTGATTTTAACCTGACACTATCTAAAGAATTCTGAAGAGACCGAAACAGGTGGAAATCTGAAGGTGCAAGGTCAGGACTATACGGCGGATGCATTAACACCTCCCAGCCAAACTCTCTTAATTTTTGCTGAGTGGCTAAAAATGTGTGAGGTCTAGCGTTATCATGATGAAAAACCACACCCCTTCTGTTGATTAATTCCGGCCGCTTTCTCTCAACTTCTTGCTTTAAATTCATCAGTTGTTCGCAGTAGAGTTCAGAATCGATGGTCTTGCCTGGTGGTAACAGCTCATAATGAATAATGCCCTTCCAATCCCACCACACACACAGCATCACCTTGTTGCGAGTTAACCCGGGTTTCGCCACAGTCTGTGAAGCCTGACCGGCCTTTGACCACGACCTTTTTCGCACGTTCTTGTCGTACGTGATCCACTTTTCATCACCAGTTATCAGCTTCTTCAAAAATGGTTCGGTTTCATTACGTCGTAATAAAGAATAACAAATGAGTACACGGTTCATTAGGTTTCTTTCAGTGAGCTCGTGAGGTACCCAAATGTCGAGCTTTTTTGTGTACCCAGTTTTTTTCAAATGCGCCAAAACTGTTTTGTGGTCAATTCCCAGTTCTTCAGCTACGTCGTAACTACTGACATGCCGATCTTGCTCCACTTTTTCAAAAATGGCATCCATTTTATCTGTCATAGGGTGACCAGAGCGACGTGCATCTTTGACATCAAAATTTCCGGATTGAAAACGCTTAAACCAAATTTGTGCTACTCTCACAGGCACTGCACTAGGTCCATAAACATCACAAATATTTTTCGCGGCTTGCGTTGCATTTTTACCTTTTTTGTAGTAATATTTTAAAATGTATCGAATTTCTTCATTAGATTCACTCATCTTGGCGGGACGAAAAACAAATGAAAATCACACATTTTCCTAATTTGAATTTGGAATTATGTTCTTTAAAATTTAAACTTTCAATGATACCAAAACCAGCCAGATACAAATTTTATAGCCAAAGAGATTTTATTACAAGTTTATACATACTATAATGCGAAAAGACTTTTTCCCCAACCTAATATTTTTCCTAATTATGCTAATTCTGGATGTGGATGGACTCAGCATGCCAGATGACCCTTAAAGGGTGTGTTTTATACAGAACTAACATTTGCCCGCGATTTCGTTCGCGTGGAATAGTGACTTTGAGGTGGCGTGATGTTATAATTAGCCAAAAGCCTTTCTCGATAAATGGACTATCTAACACTGATTTTTTTTTAAATCGGAGCAAAAGTTCCTGAGATTAGCGCGTTCAACCAAACAAACAAACTCTTTAGCTTTATAATATTAGTATTTATACACACTTTCATCCCCTATTTTATCCCCTTAGGGGTGGAATTTATCAAAATCCTTTCTTAGATGCCTACATCATAGTAGCTTTATGCATGCAAGGACTCAGCCCGATCGGTTTAAAATTGACATAGTTTCATACAAACTTCTATCCCCTATTTTATCCCCTTGGGGATGGAATTTATAAAAAATCCTTTCTTAGGGGATGCCTACGTCATAGTAGCTTTATGCATGCAAAGACTCAGCCCGATCGGTTTAAAATTGACTTAGTTTCATACAAACTTCCATCCCCTATTTTATCCCCTTAGGGGTGGAATTTATCAAAATCCTTTCTTAGGGGATGCCTATGTCATAACTTCTACCTGCGTGCCAAATTTCAGCCCGATCCGTCCAGGTGGTTTGGGCTGTGCGTTAAAAGTCACTATGTCAGTCAGTCATCTTTGAGTTATATGATTATATAGATGAAGCGGATGCTAACACGATTCACACACTATAACGCACTGCGCAGTGTCGTGCGCTGATGCGCGAACTAACGTTATATGATAGTATCTGTATCGAAAAACGCACAGATTTTTTCAGCTTAACTAAAGCAATATAATGGAAATAGTGTCTCGATGGTATAATTTTTGACATGTCGTGGTCTGGAAATCATTTTTCTTTACATTCAGACTTCGAAATGTCAAAAATTTTACCATTGAAATATTGTTGCCGATTCTGCTAATTGCCATAGTTGTAAATTAGCAGAATCGGGGCCCAGTTATGAGTGTTACAAATAACCGATTTGACGGCCGCAGCCAGCGGCGAAGTTCGTGGACCCGGTGTGCACGTTCGTGTTCAGCGTGCTGGTGCTGCTGACGTCAGCGCGCGTGGTGCGCGACGCGCTCGCCATGCTCATGCAGGCCGTGCCCCGGGACTTCAGGTGGGCGCCCTTCTACTCTTGTCTACGTTCGTGTTCAGCGTGCTGGTGCTGCTGACGTCACGCGCGTGGTGCGCGACGCGCTCGCCATGCTCATGCAGGCCGTGCCCCGGGACTTCAGGTGGGCGCCCTTCTACTCTTGTCTACGTTCGTGTTCAGCGTGCTGGTGCTGCTGACGTCAGCGCGCGTGGTGCGCGACGCGCTCGCCATGCTCATGCAGGCCGTGCCCCGGGACTTCAGGTGGGCGCCCTTCTACTCTTGTCTACGTTCGTGTTCAGCGTGCTGGTGCTGCTGACGTCACGCGCGTGGTGCGCGACGCGCTCGCCATGCTCATGCAGGCCGTGCCCCGGGACTTCAGGTGGGCGCCCTTCTACTCTTGTCTACGTTCGTGTTCAGCGTGCTGGTGCTGCTGACGTCACGCGAGTGGTGCGCGACGCGCACCTTGGTTGCGCAAATTGGTGCAAACTCAAACCTTGCTATTCTTTGTCTGGAGTATGAAGCTCCTCGGAGCGGTTCGGAGTAATGCTTCGACAGAACCCAGCCGCGGTAGGAATTAATCTAATCGAATGGGTAGGTGTATCGAGGAGTTTTAGTAGGTAGTGCCAGCATTTCTGGTGAGTCACACACACACCTACCGCCTAGCCAGCGGAAGGGACTGTCCGTTAATGGACCCCTTCAAAAAAAGATGTTTTGTGTACAGGCAAACATTGTAGGTAAGACGATTACAACCGCCTCTCTGGTCTAGTGGTAGACAGGTACATAAGTCTTTATTGTTAACACCTTTTAAAAAGAAATTACAATTGAAAACTTAAGACTAGATGTAACAATCGGCGGTCTTATCGCTAGGCAGCGATGTCTTCCAGACAACCTGTCGATGGAGAACTGCGAAGAGATTTCAGAAGAAGAGAGAGGTGTTCGGTTCCGGGGTTCGATTCTCTATGGGAGCAGTTTTTCTGCTCGGTTTGGTTGGTGGGCTTCTAAGCCCACTTGGCTAGCTTAAATCTCTCGTTATAATAACAATGGCACACACGCGCACGCATTGCATTTGTGTACGGTCGCCAAGAAAGTGGTGTACCACTTTTGATTTAGTTTGTTAGTCATCAAAATTTACAACAAGGTTCATATTATACATATTGGAAAGAGGTGCAAGCAAAACAAATCTTTATTGCTCTAAAAACTGCAAGCGACATTTAGCCTTAGGTTGGTACACCACTTTCTTGGCCGACGGTACCAGCAATTACCTACATTCTTACCATCAGGTAAGATGAATGCCAAGAGCTTACCTGTCATATTAAAAAAAGATAGCCAGTTCTTCTACCTTCTACCTTCGGCCTTATCACTTACCATCGGGTGAGGATAAGGGCAAGAGCTTGCCTGTATGTAAAATAAGACAGACTAAACAAACAGGGGAAACGTCATACATGTCCTGCCCTCAACAAACTCTTAGTGCGACAGAGTCCTTCCTGATCCGTAGTACACCTAACAAGTTCGCATAGTGGACTACGGACACTTGTTCTGACCAATAGTACACCACTTAGATGTACTAAAGGCACATCTATAAATTTACACCCGATTATCCATAGTACACCCGGGTGGTCTATCGTTACTTTCAAACTTATATGACTCTTGGTACACCTCAACATTCAAACACCTATACATTCAATTTCCGTGCCGAATATACCATTTTTTTCTGAAATACACACATATTTACAAACATACATGTAATGTCACGTAAACTTACGTGCCAAAAATAACGAGAGCACAAAATTTTACTGAAACTAGTTTTTGTAACATATACATACATACATAAATATAATCACGGCTATTATTCCTTATGGGTTAGTCAGAGACTAGGCGAAAGCACCGCAAAAGCAGTCCACTGCCATAGTGTGGACTATAATGTGGCATCACCAAGCAGTGACTGCACTCAGCGTGACAGGTGGAGAGCCCGTCGCCGCTATAAGCTATTGGACGTTGTGAAGTTCCAAGTCCATTAGTCGCCTTTTACGGCACTCAAGGGAAGATATGGGTTGGTAGTATTATTTTAATGAGCCGCTAACACACGACTTAAAATAACGACGACTTGACATAATTATACTTAAAATAAACTGATTGAATGTGAGTGCGCGCTGAAAAATGACTTATATTGGGTCCTTACCTATGAAATTGGTGTTTTTATTCTGTCTTAGCAATTTGTCCGTAACTATTAAGTTTCAGAACATTCTTATAAAATAATTGCCTCTTCTAAAAATAGACCATATATTTGAGCTCGTATTATTTAATTTGATAATTTCTTGTAAGTTTAATTGTGTTAAAATTAGACACAAAGACAATTATTTTTAACTGCCTCCCGAATACATCATTTGATTTGCATTAACATAAAAACGATGAATAATTTTTATCAAGCGTGTTCACACACATATTGCTAAAGCTTGTCTTATAATACATGCCAAATATTATTATCTTTGGATTTGTCGTTGTGAAGAAAAATGATAAAATGTTAGTATGTAAAATGCAGACATCCCCAAAATCTCTATACAAAACACCAATTTCATAGGTAAGGACCTAATATTTGATGCATCGATGTCAAAAAGCTATGTTGCATTTTTTGCTAATGTGCGCAATAATACCATACTGCTTATTTATTATCAGATACCGCGAATGCGTACGCGCGTTAAGCAGTGTGTCGGGCGTGAGGCACGTGCATTCGCTGCACGTCTGGGCGCTCTCTACACATCATCTGGTGTTGACGGCGCATGTGGCTATAGGTACGTATAACACTAGCTGTTGCCCGCGGCTTCGTCCGCGGTTACAATGGTTTTTTAACTATCCCACGGGAACCCTTTATTTTTCCGGAATAAAAAGTATCTAAGATGTTGACCGGGAATATAAAGAATCAACATGCTAAGTTTTATTTAAATCGGTCCAGCCATTTCGGAGATTAGTCAGTACAAACAGACAGAGAAACAAAAAATAAAAATATTTTTTTGGGATTTTCCCTCTTTTGACATCCCCCTGACTTGGTTTTAAGCATTTTTTTTCTATGTACAGACATTTCTTCTGTTTGACATTCAGTTATTAACTATCCCGAAGTAAGCAATTCAATTAATTTTATTTGTAAGTTGTTGTTGTTGTCCTTAGACTATATACGTCCCACTGCTGGGCACAGGCCTTCCTCATGGAGACACATGAGGGGTATGGGCCGTAACACCACCATGCTGGCCCAATGCCGGTTGGTGGGTAGAAACAGTTGCAATAGTGACCGGGACCAGCGGTTTAACGTGCCTTCCAAAGCACGGAGGAGCTCGAGATCACAAAGTTTTGGTCATCCATCCACGTCCTGGCCATGGTGAAGATAGCTTTGTTTTCAATCGAAAGCCAAAGCGTACTAACCACTACGCCACCGAGCTCCTCATTAACTATTTGTAAGTGCAGTGGATATACTTCGTCCTCAGCTTATATACACAGGACACAGGCCTTCCTCATGGAGAGATACATGTGGAGTATGGGCCGTAAGACCACCACGCTGGCCCAATGCGGGTTATGCTTATGTTATAATTTTTATATGGCGGATAAATGTGTACAATAATTATACAATACATTATGAATTTGTAATATTCATATGGGAAGGGCTTTAAGCTTATACTTTAAAGTTTCCTGTTCAGCAGTTAGTATTGGAAGATGCATTTACAAGGATTTTAATTACTATCTATCCGCGAAAATTATCAACTGTTTTGCCTTTTTCATAAAGTGTAAACATCTCTCCTCTTCTTCTTCTTGCCCTTTTCCCACTCTAGGTGGGGTCGGCACAACATGTCTTCTTCTTCTATTCTCCTCTGTCACTCGTCAGCTCAACATCCACTTCCTTTATTCTCATATCATTCTTTACGCATTCAATCCACCGCTTCTTTGGTCTTCCTCTCACTCTAGGTCCGTCCACATCCATGCTCAGCATCCTTCTTGTAATGTGACAATCATCCCTCCTCATCACATGTAAACCCTCATTAAGTGTAAACATATCAGGTGAATAATAATTGCGTGGAGATTTGACGTTTATACGCAGGCCGACGAGCGAGTGAAACAAATGACCATTGTCTCACCTCTTTGCGTACTGTCTCAAACCGCGAACTTCAGATCTAAGCCACGATAGCGATGTGAACGAAACAAATGAAATGTCAAACGATAAAGCGACTTTTTCACCTTGTTCGCCAAAGTTTAGTTATATTTAGTTTCTATCGCTACCGCAGATATACATTTACATAGATAACGATTTGTATTGAACCAAGCGTGTCAACTTTCAATGTCTATGCTGCGTCTCAGACAGCCGTAATTTTTATTGTCACCCTAGTCATTCTGCAAATTATCACACGAGAATTTTTTTTTAAATTATTGCAGCCATTCGGACGCGCGCACACTAGTTAGCAGCGGCCAACCTCCATGTTTGATCGGGATTTTCGATCACGCGCAGTACATGCATTTGCATCTATGTAAATGTTTATGATAAACGCTTTGCCCACCAACCTATTTAGCTTTATACGATGTATGGAATGTGTTTCAGAGGAGCTAACCGACCCAGAGGTGGTGTTACACGCGTGCCAGTCTATAGCGCGAGCGCACGGCGCACACTCCGCCACCGTGCAGGTGGAGCGCTACAGCGGGCGCATGCGGCGCTGCCCCGCCTGCCGCCAGCCCTGCGCCTGACCTCGCGCCAGGTACACGCGCACACGTACAGACACACACACACTCCGCCACCGTGCAGGTGGAGCGCTACAGCGGGCGCATGCGGCGCTGCCCCGCCTGCCGCCAGCCCTGCGCCTGACCTCGCGCCAGGTACACGCGCACACGTACAGACACACACACACTCCGCCACCGTGCAGGTGGAGCGCTACAGCGGGCGCATGCGGCGCTGCCCCGCCTGCCGCCAGCCCTGCGCCTGACCTCGCGCCAGGTACACGCGCACACGTACAGACACACACACACTCCGCCACCGTGCAGGTGGAGCGCTACAGCGGGCGCATGCGGCGCTGCCCCGCCTGCCGCCAGCCCTGCGCCTGACCTCGCGCCAGGTACACGCGCACACGTACAGACACACACACACTCCGCCACCGTGCAGGTGGAGCGCTACAGCGGGCGCATGCGGCGCTGCCCCGCCTGCCGCCAGCCCTGCGCCTGACCTCGCGCCAGGTACACGCGCACACGTACAGACACACACACACTCCGCCACCGTGCAGGTGGAGCGCTACAGCGGGCGCATGCGGCGCTGCCCCGCCTGCCGCCAGCCCTGCGCCTGACCTCGCGCCAGGTACACGCGCACACGTACAGACACACACACACGCGTACATGTACACACACACGCGTACAGGTACACACACACACACACACACGCACGCGCGTACAGGCGCACACACACACACAGCGCGTACAGGTACCCATGCACACGCGTACAGGCACACACACACGCATACAGGCACACATATGCGTACAGGTACATATACACTCGTACAGGTACACGCACACGCGTACAGGCACACACACACACGCATACAGCTACACGCGTACAGGCACACACACACGCATACAGGTACACGCGTACAGGCACACACACACGCGTACAGGTACACATACACACGTACAGGTACACGCACACGCGTACAGGCACACACACACGCGTACAGGTACACATACACACATACAGATTCAGTAGGCAGCTACAGCACATGCATTTACAGGGAGTATTATCGCTGCTATAAACAACTCATATAATATCACGAAATTATTAAAACTAAATGCCATAATCGTCAGCGTTATCAGCGTCCTTAAGCAATGTGCAGTTGTCTTTCTGTTTTCTGGATAGGGTCGGCACAACATGTTCCTTTTCCAATGAACATTTGTAACAGTAACGGCACATATGCTCTTTTGGTCAATTTAAAAACAGGTTTCTTTCTACTGTGCTGAGTAAAAGGTGAAAATGTTAGTACTGATTGCAAAATTTTTCATTTCCTAAGTTATATTTTTTTAGTTTGTGTTATTAAAAATATTTACGACGTTCTGTCTATAAAAGTTGTGTTCACCTGTAATTGGCCCACAATCAGACTGGAACCCTGTACCAATGTATTTATTACCTTGTTAAATATGTGAGCCGTTGGTGTACCTAATAAATTAATAAACAAATACACTATAACTGGACATCTCAGCATCCACGCCTTTTCTTTTCTTAATATAAATCATATATTTATTTCATTTGACGACTTCCGTGGACGAGTGGACTGTATGTCGACCTCAAGGCGTCGCCATTTCGAGAGGTTCTGGGTTCGATCCCCGGTGGGGGCAAATGTTTGTGTGATGAATACAGGCATTTGTTCTCCAGTCATGGATGTTTATATATGTATTGCGAATTTTCTGAGTATTTAAATGTATTTATCTATACTAGATGACGGATAAATATATTTAATTTATCCGTCATCTAGTATCCGTAACACAAGCAGAATTAGATTCTTAAAATGGGGCTAGTTGATAGGTGTGAATGTCTGAAGATATTTATTTATTTATGATGATATATAAAATATTTTATTTTTTTCAGCTCAATAACTTAAGACTCGCAAGTTACGCTACGCAACTGAGTTAAGAAGGCGTACAGAATCACTAAGAAGAAAGTGATTGGACAATTTATATTTAAATTATGTGGAGCAGACTTTTTACGGAAGAAGATAAATGGTTCAATATGTGATACCCACCGATTTCAAGAACCACTGAACATCCAAAGAAACAGGTATGTACAAAACACGAAAGATTTGGAGATTTTAAATGAAAACATTACGTCACGCGACAGATATTTGTCTGTGTTCAGTACTGAGACCAGAATGCTTAAAATGTAATCTTAATATTAACAGTATTAAAAATGGTTAAACGAAGCTTTGCTTGTTGAGTCATATGTTTAACCGCGAATTTGGAACATAACTAAATATAAATAAGCGCTAATCAAAAATGATAGTGTAAAACCTGTAATCACAAGAATACCCAAGAAATTATTGAAAAATGTATGTACTTTATTGAGATTGTTATTTATTTTTTTAATTTTAACTAGTATTGTTATAGTGCCAAATTTTGACGCTCTAAACTCCGAGCTATTTGGAAAATGAAATAATAATATTAGTACACTAATTATTTATTCAACGTACTTACTTAAATTAAAATAATATATTGTAATGGAATAAGTTTAAGTGTTTAGTGTTGTAGATAGATTTTTAAATGAAAATGATATTTTGTACACGGATCGTTTGGTCATGTACGCACACGTACTCTCGTTGCGTACACGTGCGTACTATCTGTTATACATGAATCTAGTCTTGAAATCACAATTTATCAACTACAAAAAAATACGCGTTACGTCTGCGCCGTTAAGTTAACATAGACTTAAATTCACAAACAATACAACTATTATAAACGGGCATGTGTGACGGGCCAGACACGAATGAGACCTATCTCATTTTTTGTTATATTCAATGTGACATATATATGTAATTTTTATATTCAATATTAGTAGCTAACATATAAATAGGTTGCTTTGTTTTTTCCTCAGAAGGCCTAGCACGGGCCGAAGAGAAATAGTCCCCAGAGACAAAAATCGTCGTTGCCTCTCGCTTCCGCGCGAACGACGAAGCGAGAGGCAATGACGATTTTTGTCTCCGGGGACTTTTTCCCTCCGGCCCGTGCTAGACCTACAAGCGTTGATTGAAAAAAATAGACGGATTCAATTTTTTCTACATTGTCTCGTCTGGATTTCTCGAGATGATGCCTCCAGTAAGAAGTTATCATCTGGTACTCATTTACAGCCTAAATAACAAAATTTGTAACATCTTTTTCATTCTGCGCCTGAGGAAAAACTGAGCAACGATTTTTCCTCAGGCACTACGCAGTGTTCATAACATATTAATGTTATTTCTTCACGCGCAGTATAAAAAATATGTTAAATGATTTTTGTGGGTTGGGCTGTAGTATGAGTTCCAGATGATAACTTCTAGCCGCGGGCATCATCCCAAATTAGCCACTTGAAACAATCTAGAAAAATTGTTTTCTTATATACTTTTCGTTCTGCGCCTGTGGAAACAAACCAACTTATTTATATGTTAGCCACTAATATTCAACATAAAACATTTTAATGTTACACTGAACATAACATAAAGAATGAGGTAGGAATGGGCCGTGACCATTTTCCTTTGATGTTGTTTGTATCTTTGAAGATATACCTTAGAAGATATACTTAACACAAATCAGTCACTGTTTGAAGTCAGATTCACGAAAGAGGCCATGTAGCTTTCGATTCAAGGCAAAATAAAGCCGAAAACATTCAATAGGTCCGTCATTTGTTACCAACCATAGAAGGCTCTTTGAAAAGTAAGATCTCGTTTTAAATTCTGAGAATCAATCAGTGAACCGAGAAATTTTGACGTGGCTCGTGTATTTAAATCTTGTTAAAGCTTAAAATAATCATTTTCTTAGAAGTGTACAATGACATTTGTAAGTGACATAGGAAATTAGACTTTAATAACTATACTGTTTAAGTGTCTAAAATTTACCATGCTAAGAAACTTATAAAGCTTAATATCCTGTGACACTTCACTTCTCATCGTATACACCTTATGTGAATTATACTATGAATTTTAAGAGTATTATGAATATTGAATGTGATTTTTATATGAGACAGGGTCCGCCACTGTTATTCGTGTCAATTGTGTGACTGTCACAATATAGACGCTTCTATAATAATAGCGAATAACCTAATTATGTCTTTTTATAAGGTAAATTAAATTATGAACATTACAACTTTTGATGTCAATGTTAATGGAATCAAAAATATTAGGTCTTTGTAATAACAGTTGCAGCTTATTCAATTGACATCGTGCAAATAATTTCAACTGACCAATACCAGCGTTAGTAATGATGTTGATTGTTGGTATTCTCATTATGGTAGCTGTTTTAGACGCTGTCTTAATAGGTACTCTTTAGTGTTATTATTTTATTTTGTACAGTAGATGTTAACATATTAAGGGCAAAATTATACAAAAGATGTTTTATTATTCTGATTAAAGGTCAAATGATGATTTACAATGATAATAAATTTTGGGAATAGTGCTCAAAAGAATTTCTCAATAATTATACATTATTTCTTTAAATCTACAAAATTCCCAATAACATGGTATTTAAATTATAAATACACAATATGTCACATTAAAATATTTTTAAATTAGTATTTTTAGTTATTAATGTTAAGTGCTAGTCAGCTTTACTTGGATCGGATATGATAGGTATCTATTACAGTGACAGTACTGAGAATAATCTTAATAAATGTATTATGTATGAAAATTTAAATGTATTAGTTTGGATATTTAAATTTAAATAAATTCAGAACTGCAGGATCACGTTTTTGTTCTCATTCAAATGTATGCGCAGACATAAAAATAAAGTAGCCCTTGTTTTTACTTCTTAAGAGGAATCGCTGAAAATGTTTTAGGGTTTTCACCAAATGCAAATCTGTTGTAGATGTTACACGATAAGACTGCAGCTTTGGATTTCCTTACGGTATTTTTATATGTAGTATACGTAGTATTATTTATTTACAGGGATGTAATTTTGTAAATATTGATTCAATGTTTATTTTCAAAGCATAGACTGAAATGTGGACTTAAACTATAAACATTTTTATCAAATACAGACATGCAGACAGAGCCTGTTGTATTTGCTTCTTGCTCAAATCGCTCAAACATTATTGTCTATATTTTTTTGATAATCAGCCCAGCAAATTACTCAACACCAGCAGTAGATAAGTCCATATGCGAAGGATACAGGCCTAG
Organism: Parapoynx stratiotata; assembly: GCA_910589355.1. Lineage (NCBI taxonomy): Eukaryota > Metazoa > Arthropoda > Insecta > Lepidoptera > Crambidae > Parapoynx > Parapoynx stratiotata. The sequence continues at coordinate 9,531,176 of OU342482.1, forward strand.
CGACCTCCACCTTGCTGGCTCACAAGATGCCTTTTCACGCCTCTTTTGATGGAACCCATGCCCATGTCTAAAGTCAAGACAAGTCGACTATATAATTTAATATGATTATTATTCAATAGATTTTCAACCTTAACTTATTAGGCGTAAAGTGCAAAATTATTGAGGAAATTTGACAGTTTGTTGATCTGCCTACTCCATTTTTTTGGATAATAGTTAAAATTAAAGTGGGCTTTAAATAAGCGCGAGTAGAGTTGAAAATAGAATGCACATATTTATTCAAATCTAAAATTTTAATATTTCGGTTTAACAAACATACAGTCTGTTTAGACTACCACAAGCTGTCCAATTTTGTCAATTATTTTTTACTGTCTAAAAAGTTGAGATTGAAAGTCGAAGGAATTTTGCCAGTTTGTATAGCGTGACGTGCTGATGACTGTACTCCGATTAGCAAAATACATGGTAAATTTCAAGTGTCAAATTCTAGATGACTATGTATAGCTTGTTTCCCATAAAATGTTGAAAACTCGTACTTGTTTAAAAATATAGTATTGGACCTTAAAATATTACCAGTGAAATTTATATTGATTTATGTATGTCAATGCTATTTAGGTCATATAATTTTGTACTTAATTTATATTTTTACTCTCTATGTGAATCTTAAGATGTAACTGTAATATAAATGTGGTCGTCCAAATTAAAATAAACCTTGACTTTGGGATTTATTGTAGTTAGCTTCTACACATAATGGTTGATATAAAATTAACTTTACTGATCTCAGTATTAAGGTTTCTTTTGATTCGAATTACCACGAATGTTTCATAGATTTTGTGCTCAAATTAGTGAATTTATTGTGATAGCTCCGTAGACTATGTGATTCAATACATTCCAATATTTTTTGTAGCTGAATAAAAAAATTATTTATCTATATCCCGGACTTGTAAACTTTTATTACTTTCTAAGGTCAGTGAAAAATGGCAAAAATTAAACCCCGAATTTCTTTATTGTTTGAATGTTAGCGGATTGCAATTAACGCATTGGAACTCATGTATGCGAGTCCACGTAGGTTTAGTCATTAGTAATAATAAGTACAATTTTGTCATGAATAAGGACTATATATTAAAATATTGTTGGTATTGTCTGTATGTACGCGATAGAAATTTCGTGTACAAATCAAAATGGTTATTTATGACGAATACATCATATTTTTTTATTCAAAATAGCTCATTAAATATAGAATGAGTAGGTACTTAATTCGTTTTAAAATATCTGATAGTATAATTTAAAGGTTTATTTATTTATTTGAGTGTGGTACTTAATCAAAAAAATTTGGTGTATGCGTCATAAACAACTATTGCTGAAATTTAAAAAAAATTATTGCCAAATTGTAACCAAAAAAGACGTATTTTTATAAATTATTTATGTATAAATGTTTTTCTGGCCAAAGTGTAGGTATCTAACACCCTACCGTGACGTGTTTAAGACCATAGTAGAATAATTATATGTGCGTGTAACTTTGGTCAGGCGGTCTGTGCCCGCAAAATTGTTTTGTTTTTTGTTAAATCATGTTTTCCGTCCCTGTTCGTATGCCGTTTTATTATGTTGTAACCATTTGCTATATGTAATAAAATATGCAATTTATACATTTCTTTTATTTACTATCTAGAGAAAGAGATAACTACCTAAATCTTGACGTAGATTGCGTCTTTTGCGAACTGAAATTCAACGTCTTCCAATAGAATATAGTAATTTGACGAAGATAGTAAAACACAGAGAAAAGCAAGTTTTAACCTCTTTTGTTTTTTTGCTAGTCCCTAGTATTTAAAATAAAACCCGTTGACTCTACCGTCCAATAGATGTCGCTGCACTCTTATAGTTTTAATTGACAACATTTCATTTTTTAATACACCTTAAAATAAAAAAAACCATTGCTACATTTTGCTATATAAACCCCGAAAAACATTGAAATATTTCTTTTTGTTGTATAGTTTTCGAGAAAAACTGAATAAACTAAAATAGTACGCGTGACGTCATACATACGGAGGAATAATGATTCCCCCTTGCCAAATTCGAAACAGAAAAAAAAGTTTATGTCATGGCCTTGTTATTTCTATATAATCTGTGACCATGTCAACAAATTTTATTGAAATTAGCCTCAGAGAAATTAACCGATTGAAATATTGTATATATAGGCATTTTTTTTAAATTTATTTATCCGGCCCTGGCTTCTAGGCCTTCAGCCGAGTCTTAATATAGGTAACAACTATAAATTCTCCACTGTATTTGTTACATATTTATAGATGAGTCTATAAGCTTCTGGAGTATTCAATAAGCAAAATGCTTATTGAATACTCCTCCGTATGAATGACATCATTTGGCGCTTACGACATTTTAGAATGAGCTGATCTTAAAACATAAAAAGATGAATGAAAAAGTCGATATTTTGAAGAATCAAAAAATACGTGTCTCCTAATTTTCTATCTAGTTTTATTTACATTAATAAAATATAGACCTTAAAATTTTGAAATGTCGTCACTACCGCCCGATACATGCACTCTAATGAAAATATCCAATTCCTTGTTGGTCTAATGGCCTGGTGCCTATGGCTGCCACTACACCTATTTAATGATCGATAAAGACAACAAATGCACTACATACGGTCGTTCATAGAATATACTACACTTTCATGTAATCCTAGTACTTTTTGTAATGACGTAGATAGTAGTTTCTGCAAACTAAGATTTAAAAAACGCGCCTTGTACTTTAAAAAGCGTTGTGTTGACTCTACCGACCGATAGATGTCGCTGCACATGAAAGATCAAACATCCTCCTTTTTGGCTCCTGAATTCCTAATCGCCTGTTGTTGTTGCTACTACACAATTCATCTGGTAATAGAAAAAAAATCTTTGTTTCTGCGCGTAGTATTTACTATCAATAGAAATCGTTGACTCTACCCCCCCTGATAGATGGCGTTGCACTTTTATGAAAAGATCGAACTCCTCCCTGTGGCTCCTAATCCCCTGGTACCTGAGGCTTTTACTATACTCATTGAGTGAAAAGACAAAATTCGCTATTATCGTTTATACCCTTGTTTCATATAATCCTGATACTTTTTGTAGGTAGTTTGAGTTTGAAATAGTGCAAGTTTAGATTCTACTTATGTTTTTGTTTTTGCACCTAGTATTTTTAGTAAATCGTGGACTACCAATAGATGTCGCTACACTCTTTTATTCATAAAAGGAAAAAGACATAAATTTCATTACACTTTCATGTGCTTATTAATTTTTGTAAATTTGACGTTGATTTTGCAAACTTTGTTTTAATCTCCTATGTTTCTGCTGCGCCTAGTACTTGTAGTAGAAATGTTGACTCCGCTGCCCGCTAGATGGCGCCGCACTCCTATGAATAGATCGTAGACCTTGTGGTTTTAATCGCCTGGTACCAGCTGCTACTATACCTATTCATTAAGTGAAAACTATAGCAAATTCACTACTTTCATAGAATATAGTCGTCCTGGCAATTTTGTAAATATCTTGATAGTATCTGCACACAGGCAACCACTGTTTATGCGTCATGGTGAATTTATGGACACTTCAGTCCGATAGATGTCGTTGTTCTCAATAAAACATCAAGCGCCTTATAACTCAACCTCAACCTGTGATTATGCTATGCTTTTTAACGCATAGAATTTTTTTCGTTTACTGTTACTACCACACCCATTCATTGAGACAACAAATTCACAACAACCACTATTTATTTTTTATTTCAATAGATTTGAAGATTTAAAAAAGTATTTTATAAAGCGTTTCCGTTGAGGAGCCATTCAAAATTTTATGGGGCTTATACCCCCAAAAAGTATACTCTACTTTATACACCAACTGTAGCAACAAAAAGTAGTAAAAAGAAGATTCATGACAATCAGGTTGGACATGGAATTATTATTGTTTTTATTTTTAAAAAGCAATCAAAACAGCCAAATATATCCAAAGGCAACCAAATTAGCAATAGCGACCAAAATAACCATAAACAATTATAGTATAAAGGCAAAACTAAACTTGACAATAAAATATAGGAACAGAATAAAAATACCATATAACTACTTATTAATATTTATTATTCATTTGAAGGCAAGTTATAATTTAACACATACGTTATATACATTTCGTAACCGCTTACACTAACGAATGTACTCTATGTCTAATGTTTGTACAGAACAATATCACAACAGCGAAAATAATATCGTCTTAAAGCTGTCTTCGTAGACTATCACTGCCATTATAGCTCTTGTGTCGTCGAGTTTACAGTCGAATATAGCATACACTAGAGGATTTGAAAAATAATACCAGTACAGACTAAGCAATAGTCATCAGCGCGAATATTTTTTTAAGTTGTTTTTCTTTTATTGTATATAAATAAAATGAACACACAAAAATACACAGATTTCCATTCAAATATGTTTATTCAGATTAGATGCACGTGTTATCGCAAACATGATCGTCAGTTACAATATATAATTTTACATTTTGAACGTTCAGTTTCAATCACTACCAACTCGACCACACAAAGAGGGTATTATACTAAATAATTAAGCTAATATAGATTCTTGTATTCTTAAAATTAAACAAACAACGGAGTTACTAATGACATGATTTCGCGTTCATGAACTATACAATATTTAGTATATGCATAGAAATAAAGTCGAAAATATATTGAATAATTTTGACAGTTTTAGGTTCACATGTCACAACGTGTGGTAAAATGCTTTATTACTGCTTGATACAAGTAAATTTTAAGTTTTTGCACCTAATTCTAAACAGATGTCAAATTCATATAAATCTCGAATTGTATCTTTCTAGCTACCATCTTAGAACTCTTAGAAAATAATTATGCTGTATGTAAACGTAAGTACACCTTTCCCTTGTAGTACTTATGTGATACCCTTGACCTTGTGACACAATTTAATACTGATGTTATACCAGAAGGAGAACCATCTACTTGTACCTTTTCTCTGTTGCCCATTTGTTTGGATTGTTAAGATCCAATTCGAAGGACCGACTTAATTACCAAGTCAACACATCAGACTGGAATCATTTACGTAGGTAAAGTCACGAGCACTAAAATGTATACAATCCCATTCAAATATGGACTTTATTGCATACATTTTATTGCAGGCGACTGTACAAGTAAAACTGGTCCGTGCTATCGTTGTTACAGTGTTCAATCACTTTGTTTTGTATGTTTTGGATGTTAAACAGTGTACTTACAGAATAAAATGAACAAACATACTTTAAAAATCATCAGTAATATATAACGATAAAATTCAACCTAATGCTGTTTGTGTTAAACGCAAAATCTGTAAGAATTTAATGAAGATTTTGCTGTAGTAGGTATGTACTTCTATAAGGTAAAGGATATGGACAAATGTCAACATGAAAGTGAGAGTATTTTTTATACAATTGTCAAAGCCCTATTTGAGGTTTTTAAAGGTCCTAACACACTTATCAACTCGGAAAAGGATCGTCACCGTATCGTCTCGTCGAGAGACGTCAACTCGGCTATCGCTAGACGACGCCGCGCTTACGGCTCACCGGTCGCTGGTGGACGGCTAGAGATGCCGCACGGGTCAGCATCCGAACGTGTAGTGGAGAGCCGTAAGATGGCAGAACGGCAAGTCGTGAGCTTGTCCGAGGCGAGGCGATTACGTGACGACTCCGATTGTTGTGTAGGGAGTTTCATACAAAGAATACTGAACTGATAGAGCTGATACGTTTACTAGTTTATATGTGTGCTACGACATTAAGTCGTCAATACAATACAATGGGTCTGTAAGCGAAATTAGAACAATATTGTTTCATTTCTATTAAAATTTGTGACATCGCTTACGTTACTCAAGAAGTAGACAGAGGCGTCCAGAAGCCTCATTTTATATATAAACATAACGTTATTGTGTAAAATAAGCGTCAATTGCTACAACTATTATTATCTACCACTGTTACAACACAATTCTAAATATTATTCTACGATCAACGTATAAAAACCAACTCCAATCGATTTTCATCTCTATTATGCTTCACCTAAAGCACATAATTTAGAGATTTTGAACAATTTGAGCTAACATGACTGAATATTGAACGATTTCTTAGGTTTTCCCTAAATATTTTATTATATTAAAATAAATACATGTTTGTGTAAATTACTAAAACTAAAATATTACTGATCAAATTCTTTATCTAAAACAGTGATACATAAATTAAATTGGCGGGGTTAATATTTAATACTGAAATATTTTAATTTTCAACTTGTTGTATCTTAATTAAATAATTATATTAGGCAAGACACTAGGCATTTCAGTTAGATAAACTAATAATATCAATTTATTGCGATACAATTTCAATTATTCAGTATAAAAAAACGTACTTTCAAAACGTTACTGATTTTATCGTTTTGCAAATTTTCATTCCTGATAATACTAAATAATTTAAATTACAAGATTTTGTGAAAAACTATCAAATTATATATACAATAAGAAATGTTTATAATAATAAAAATCTTGTCATCATGGCTATTAATGTAAAAGTATACTTTTAATGCTGGTAAACGCTTACAGTATTGAAATTGGCGTTATTTGAAAATATGTATGTAATAACTAATGTATAATTATTTGTTTGTTATACAAATTCTCTAGACAAGGCCTCCCGGTAGTGAACAGGCCGAAAAAAAAGTAGTGGTATTATCAATTTAAGGATACTTATAATTTATTTTGTTTGTTTTGACTTGTCAAAAGTGTATTTGATGATACCAATTTGATTAAATGACTTTAAGTTTGAGTTTGAAATACAAATTAGACTTGTACGCGTAGTGTATATTATATAACTTTATTTAACACTAGAAGCTGAAATAGATTTATCGTAGTTTTACTTTTAATGTATAATTAGTGTTGCTATGTGCGAGTATCGAAAATAGTTGCTTTATGTAATACGGGTTTACGATCTATTCCCGGTCCGTTCATCACAGATTTTATGAATATCTTCTAATGATTCTTGTATTACTAACTGCTATTATTAATTTGTATAACTATAATGCTGCCACTTCTTAGAAAATATAAATAAGCGAAAGCATTTTGGAGTAACACTTATTATTACTTTAAATGTATATTGAACAGAAAATTTCACATGTATAATGTATAAAATAATATTTTGCATAAAAGGGAGATAAAAACTTCTATCAGCAAAAAGAAAGCAGTCGACGTAAAATTATAATTAACTCCTTATGGGGGAAAATTGCATAGAACTAAGCAAATAGTATAGGAATGATAACAAACACAATAGTATTGTTGCATTTTTGTTGGTTAACATTCTTGTTGGTGACGTCAATTAATTAAGTAATAAAAATTAAAAATATATAAATCTGGTACATACTTCTTTTCTTCCACTTTGCACGCATTGACATAAAAAAAGGAAAATTCCAGCCTCGGTCGAGTTGATAATTACTTTTACTCTATTTTTTTCTTTGTTAATGCACAAATGCACGACGCATTTGTGGATTTGCAAATCCATCCGCGAATACAATTGAAGAGAGAATTTCATCATCACGCTATCTCCGAAGACATTGCCTGGAGAAGAGGCGGGCGCGCCGATACTTCGTTGATAAAGAAGCTTAGCGAGCTTGGACCAAGGCTCCAGAAGTTTAGTGCGTGCATTAGCAATTCCCATTAATTTTAGTTGTATGTACCACGCGAAAATACAGTCCACTCTTTTTACCAATCGCAGATTCTATAACATATTGGCGCGACAATTTACCTATAGTATGTCTCAATCTAAACAAAAAAGCCAACTTACCGAATTTGTTATTCAATAATCAAACTTTTTACATGGACTTTGGCACGTAAATATAATTAACGGTAACAATTGTTGTCTGTTTCAATTGATTTCAATTACCTACAGTCATCACAAAACATTTTAGAGATGAAACATTACCTTTGTTTTGTTTACCTTTTTGGCAACTTGGATTGAGACGTACTATAGCTTAGCCATGAAAAACATTAGTGCACCAGGTGCAATACAAGAATGAACTAAGCATTTAATTTCCTTTTTATTAAACTATAAAAACAACCTTATATTTGTATTTAAATAACTAAGCATTTGTGTATAAATAAACTGATGCTATGTGTATTGCATGTAGATATTGATTTTGAAAAAGAGTAGTTTTTGTTTTGATATTATATTAATTTAAACTAAAAGCTTTCAGAATTATTCAGATATTTTCTGCATAAAATGGCGTATAATCACTATGGCGCTGATAATTATAAGCGAAGGTATTATATTTAAGTTGATATGTCTAATTAATTGTATACCAATTATATAATTATGATTTTACATTTAATGACACAGTGTTATAGTTTAGTTAATTATATATTTTATTTTAAACGGAGACAAGCAAATACTGACAATGTATTTATTATATTTTTTTATTTATAATATTTATAGTTCGATACAACTCCTTTCGTCTATCAAAATAAATTATTCTTGTACTGTAATTACGACCAACATTTTTCGATCAATCGATCACCCATCCAGGGTCTAACTATAGCTTAGTTTATTATCAAGTTAATTAATCAGCTATTTTTAGCAACTATACTGATTTTTCATTGATTTGTGACAGGTAAAGAATTAAGAGATCATATAAATATGCGTTTTTTAAAATACAACGTTTAAGGGCGAATGCAGGGAATTGCTGGAAATCTAATGTTAAATTATAAGTTGCAATTTTTTTAAATTTTATATATAATAAAAATGTAAATCGATAAATTTAGTTTCAATCTAGATTTAAATTTCCTGCAAATGGACCATAGTGTTTAAGTATAATTTACTCTAAAATTAAACAGAGGATAATTATCAATCATATAATCGATCTGCCTTTGAGTACCATTTTGTGATCGTTGGTTACTTATATTATAAATGCGTCGGTCTTGCTTTCACGTCAAAACTACTGAACCGATTTAATCCAAATTCGGTAGACAGATAGTCTAGAGCCTGAGAGAGGACAAAGGCTACTTTTTATCCCGATATTCCAATGGGAAAGGGCACAGCGCGAGTGAAACCGCGGGAACTAGTAAATAATTAAAAGATATAGAAAAATAAGAAGAAATATTACTACAAAATAACGTAAATTCGCATAAAATGTATAACTGTATATGTTGTGCATTCAAGACGATGTATCACCTATCACTAGTCTTGAATTGTATTTTGAAAATTTGCTACTTTATATGTATAAGCACAAGGCTTACTATCGAATAAAACTGTGTATGTTTATTTGCATTGAAATGTTATTTAAAGGAACTATCAACTAACAATTCAATTTCCTAGTTTCATATCAACTCCTAAAATATTTATACGAGACCATATTTTATTATTGTGACAATAAGATCTTATATTGCTTATACTTTTCTCCTAATGATTATCTCCATAGTTGCCTTAGGATGTCTAATATTTCTAATCTAATTCAGATCTTATCTCAGATGGTTAAGGTTTAATTTCGCATAATTTCAATTCGCTATATCTTCACAGCTAAATAACATCACCTTTATCATATAAGGCATTCAACTTTTCACTTTCCCTTTTCTATAGGCAGTAAATTACATAGACACCTAATACAGTGGTGACAGTCATCTACCTTATGTTCTAGGCGTTACGGTTCAATTTCGGACCTCGGATGACTGTTGCGATGATATCTTTCTAAAGAATCTATAACATCTAGCAAGTTCATACCTTATTCGTCGGGTAGTAAATATCCCACAGACATCTTATACAGTCGTGACAGTCTTCAACCTTATTTTCTAGGTGTTACGGTTCAATATCGCGCCTCGGGAGACTGTGGTGACCTTGGTTGGCGTACGGCGACTCCGGCGAGTCTTTCACAGACCGCTTCCAGTTGTGCGTCGAGCATTAGTGATGCTATTTGGTCGTCTGTTAGCATTTCCACGCTGAAAAAAATGTTGTTCGAATTAAATAAGATGAACATCGTTTATTCATATTTTTTTTATCACGATTACAAAAAAGAGAAATGACAACAGAAAACAAAGAGAAGTGTATAACACGGGGAGATATTATTTTTATTAGATTTAAGTACGACCAGATGTAGCTTTTTTTTACATATGACAGGTAAGCTCTCGGCCTTTATCTCACCTGATGGTAAGTGACGATAAGGCCGAAGGTGGAAGCGAGCTTCACCTGTAAATCCTCAACAACTGAGGAACTGGCTCTCTGAATGCCGGAACACAACAATGCTTAAAACATCTATATTATTGCGAAAGTTTTAGGTAAGACGGTGGTAGCCAGCCAGGCGGGCTCAGAAGCTCTACCACCGAACAAACCGATCAGAAAAACTTTTGCCCCCATGGGGAATCGAACCCGGACCTCCCGATCAACACCCGGCAGTGTGAACCACTAAACCAAAGAGACGGTTAAGCTTAAACCATAGACGTTTGATCATCGAAAGTTGTATGCTCGTAGCCCTGGTTCTGATCCTGCAGCAGACACGGTGTATACCTGGCGAGGCTGTCGGTGTCGGAGTAGCGCTCGTCGGAGGCGGACGAGGCGTCGCTGGTTCGCGTCCGGCCTCGCGGGGACGCGGCCCGGCGCGGAGTCCGCGGAGCCGATGCAGAACCGCGACGTTCGCCGAATAGCGACAACCCTGGACAAGATATTATATTTTATTTAGCGCCAAGATACTCCTGTGTTTCTCCAGGAAGGCCTGTGCCCAGCAGTGGACAAGAAACTGCCTATTTGCTTCGCTTAACCCTTCATGCCATGGCACTTCTAAGCTGCTCTATTGGTAATGTATTTGGGAATAAATTTTCCCTTTTGCAATAACCGACACTTTTGACTCCATTACTTCAGGCGACATGTATGGACTCCAAATAGCACACACACGTGTTAAATGCCTTGTATGCATATTTGGTAGGAGGCAGTCTGTATTCCGTTTTACTAGGAGTAAATTAGTATCACACATATTTTTTTGAAGAGCTCGGTGGCGAAGTGGTCAGTGCGCTTTGGCTTCGAACGAAAACAATGAATGCCGTGGATGGGTGACCAAGTCTTTGTGATCTCGAGCTCCTCCGTGCTTCGGAAGGCACGTTAACCCGATGGTCGCGGACGCATTTGTGACCGTTTCTACCCACCAACCCGCATCGGGCCAGCGTATATATAGGCTGATGACGATTTTTTTTTGTACGCCACTGTACTTCGCAATCGAAGCAGGGAGGAACTCGACATTATGAAGTCTCGGTCATCAAGGTTCGATGATGGCGGAAGTAGTATTATCCTCGCCGGCTTCTAAAAATGTTAGGCCAAGGACAAGTTGTTTTTGTGGCGCTGACCTTGAAACATCTCCTTCATCTTCTCGCCCGTGTCATGCAGCAGGGCGTCGAGGCTCTGCCGCCGGCCCGCGTCGAGCTCCGCGCGCCTGCAGACGCTGCGCTCGGCGGCGCGGATGATGCGGCGCGGCGACGACGCCGACACCCGGGACTCCGCCACCTCCGGCGACTTGTCGGGGCTCGAGCGGGGGCGGAACGAGCACTTCTCGAAGCTTACCTGCGAGCAATGAGAGAGAATTGAACCCCGACCAGACGTCAGTTGGTCATGTAGCTAGCTACCCCCGTGGAATGCACTGGGGTAGCTAGCTACCGGGCAAAGTATCTGGGAAACCCGGGTAACCTCCGCAAGGCTGTCCTCAACGTGAAGGCGCTGGGCGACTTCCTGGCGGAGCTGGGCAGCCTTCACCCTCAAACGCAAAACAGGCGCTAAGTCGTCAAGTTGCGGAAACCGCCCGCACGAAGAAGAAGAAGAAGAAGTCAGTTGGTCGCCGCTAACTAGTCTGTGCGAACGTTGTATCTCATTGTGTGATAATTGGCGGGGGGGCTACGGCGGCATCGGTATCGTTCAATCTGTTTGGATTTCCCGTTTCAAAATTACGGCTGTGACGTCATAGCGAGCGTTCCATAAGAGGTTGCTTGGCTTGGTTTCAATACGAATCGTTAAACTTGCGTTATCTATGTGAATGTATATATGTGGGTAAGATTAAAAACGAATGTAACCGGTGATCATGATATAATCGAAATTTCGACATAGTGGGTGGAATCAATGTGGATTGGTGGCTATGAATGATTTATTGCACAGTTACCAACTAGCCGGAAATATGTAGCTTATCTTTGTAAAAGATTCTAGTCTATCAGTCGTCGTCTGTTATGTTTATTACAAACTAGATGCTGCTACCATACCTCGTCAGGGCTGGAGCTGTTCAAGTCAAACTTCGTCCATGCATGTATCAGAATCATGTAGACAACCTACATGATTCTGATACATGCATGCAAAAGCTGTTTAATGAAAAAGGGGTATTATAAGATAGAAGATTATTTTAAAGATAAAAATTCGTGGCTACTATAATTTGCTCCTCTGCACATACTTATTTTACAATATTTAAAATGTTCCAAATTCCTTTTGTTATTATGGCTGTTTAAAAAAGGCTGAGTTTCTTGCGGCACTTCTTCTCAACAGGCCATTCACGTCGAAGTGCTAGTAGGAAAAAAAAATATTGACGTGCAAAAGTATTTCATGCAAATCTAATTGCAGAATAAATGATTTCATTTCATTTCATTTTAACCATTTTAGTGTATACACTTACCTCCTCAGGGCTAGAGTAGTCCAAGTCAATCTCCGTCCATGTATCAGAATCGTGTAGGGCCCTCGGTCTAGCGTCGGCCGTCCGCCGCAGCCACTCGCGCACGTTCGCGTCCGCGCTGTGATCGCACAACTCTTCGAGTTTGTCGCTCGTCGACGTGTTGGTGTCGCTGGTTGTGTCTGTTATCGTTGACCTGTCTATGTCTGGGCATATTTGGTATGATTAGCCTACCCAAGAGAACAAACATATTGGAAATTTTATATAAGGAGTAGGTGTAAAAACGTGATATTGGTAACATAATATTAATTGTGTAAAGAAATATTCCATTTTAATCTATACCATCACGCTGGTCCAATGCGGGTTGGTGGATAGAAACGGTCACAAATGCGACCGGGACCAACGGCTTAACGTGCCTTCGGCTTAAGACGGAGGAGCTCGAGATCACAAAGTCTTGGTCACCCATCTGGCGAAGGTAGCTTTGTTTTCGATCGAAGCCAAAGCGCACTGAGCACTACGCCACCAAGCTCCTCACTTACGTGAAGCACTTACGCCGTACTATATTGTTTAAAGGTATCCTTGGTATTTTTTTCTATCGAGCCAACTACGAGCAATCGTGTTTGAAAATCAATAATGATTTATAGAGTGAATCCTAAAATACGTTGCATGTGAATTACATGCATAATTATAGCTTTAGTAATAACAATACAGCAAAGGAACCAATGAACGCAAATATAGCGCTGAAAGCTGGGTGCACTCTTAACGTTTGCGTGAAGGCAACGGTTGGATAACTTGATTTCTTAAGAAGCAGTTACTCCAATAGAACAGAGGGGGTGTCTCTGGGAGTTTTACCGATATGCGTATTCTATTGCTCTAGCTACTGTAGCGGTTACGTCATAAAGCGCTACGATATCAAGTACCTGAGAAATGGTTAATCAGCGAAAAGTTCTATAATGAATAATAACATTGGAGTCAGATTGATACTAGACCTCATGGCTACAGCCATAAGGAATATAGAAGATTAGTAAGCTTGAATCACGATGGCAGAGTTTCGACGATAGATTAATATATATACAAGTTCCGACGAATAACAGTCTGACCGCGGTCCCCGAGCGTACACCTGGCTCGGCCGGAGCGGCATGCCTTCCCGCACCCTACATTACTATTTCGTATAGACCTCAAAAAATCTCTGCATGTAAAATTCTCAATAGACAACCCTTACCATTTCTAGTGGACTGTCTCCGAGACCGATGCTTGTGTATCTCATCGGAGATCCTCTCGAGGTTCCTGAGGGCGGAGGAGTACTGTTGCTTGGCCTCCGTCACCTGCTCTTCCAGTGTCTGAATGCGTGCCTTCTGGCCTTCCAGGGCTGCGTTGATACGTGCTTTCTCTTCGAAATACGGTCTGGAATAGAAAATGCCGCTCGAAGGACCATTTACGTGTAGATCGAACATATTACCAACTCCCTTAGCATTACCACTGCAATATGATATTTTAATCAGAATTTTATCACGTTTTACTGCCATAGTTCAATAGAATTTGACTGTTAGGCGTGATAAAATCGTGTCAAATATCATTTCGCGTTCATGCTCCACAGGCAGATATATCCCAGAAAACACCAAGAATTTCCCAAAGAACAACCCTATTCACCACTAAGCAAGTGGATACAACTATTGATTTGCCGTTGCTGAGAATTTAAAACCATTAGGAATATTAGGTCTTTACCTATGAAATTGGTGTTTTGTATGGAGATTTTGGGGATGTCTGCATTTTACATACTAACATTTTATCAGTTTTCTTCACAACGACAAATCCAGAGATTATAATATTTGGCATGTATCATTAGACAAGCTTTAGCAATATGTGTGTGAACACGCTTGATAAAAATTATTAATCGTTTTTATGTTAATGCAAATCAAATGATGTATTCGGGAGGCAGTTAAAAATAATTGTCTTTGTGTCTAATTTTAACACAATTAAACTTACAAAAAATTATCAAATTAAATAATACGAGCTCAAACATATGGTCTATTTTTAGGAGAGGCAATTATTTTATAAGAATGTTCTGAAACTAAATAGTTACGGACAAATTGCTAAGACAGAATAAAAACACCAATTTCATAGGTAAGGACCCAATATATGACATTCTATTTACAATGTACGAATATATGTTGTGTAGGTCTTTCCATAGAACAATTCAACATATTATTATGAGATTTTAAAAACCCAACAATGGTAAACTTCCGTTTTAGTCACATTTAACACCCATATCATATGCTTCGCAAGTGGTCTTCATCTTCTTGTAAAGAAACACCTAAAGGATGTACAGAATAAACGAAGCAAGGTAAATAAACTTAAATATAGAAAAAACATACAACTTTTAGAACCATAATTTTACATGCATGTAACAAAAACAAATATTCAACAATTATAAGTAAAAGCGAAAACCGAACATATCTTAAAAGCAAAAAGGTATAACACAATTACATAGTTATAAACAAATATAAAAGTTTTAAGAATTTTAGTAACTTTAGGGGCACAATATAGAACATACACTATGCGCATTTTATAATAGAACATGCATAGATAAAGAAATGTATCTACCAACGTGAGCGGCGCCGGCGCCGGCGGTGCGTGCCTGCGAAGACGATACTGTGCTACTAGACAAGCAAAATTATTTGTAAGTGCAAACTGAGTTAAAATACCAAATGCAAGAGATTTATTTTTTGGTTCCAAAGATGAACACTAAAGGGTAAATGAAGAAGCTCTGTGGCATAGTGGATAGTATGCTTTGGCTTTCGATATAGAAACAAAGCTACCTTCGCATGGTCAGGCCTTGGATGGGTGACTAACTCCCTCGTGCTTCGGAAACACGTTAAGCCGTTGGTCCCGGTCGCTATTGCAACCGTTTCTTTCTACCAATCAACCCGCATTGGGCCGCCGTGGTGGTGTTACGGCCCATACTCCTCATGTGTTTCTCCATGAGGAAGGCCTGTGCCCAGCAGCGGGGATAGGCTGAGGATGAAATGGAGGAAAAAAACTTGTCGAGTTTTTGCCAGTTCTTCTCAGAATTGCCTCAAAATCTATCTTCGATTATATTTAAAAAAAATTCTTCATTTTGGCAAACACAGACTGCTTCTGCTCTTAACGCCTTAAGATAGAGTCTTAAGTTGAATGATTTATTCGCCCTTGTGAACTGCAATATCTCGCCTATAATACTTGTAGCTAGTAAGAACTGCTGCTTGCATCTTCCACACACCACAGAGTATATTGCCAACCATTCTCAGTGAACATTTTATAAATTGACATTTTATATTTAAAACAAAGTACACAACTCTTGCATTTGTTCAAAGAAAAAATAAATAAAAATCATGTTATCTCAACTATGCATTAAAGTTTAGCTTTTCGATATCTACAAGATTACATTTCAAACTTTAGTAAATAGCTACATTACAGATCTACGAAGCGTCATACATACAACAGCTCAAACTACTACCAACTTCTACATTTTGTACTTTATTTCAACGTAATAATGTTGAAAATGTAATGAAAAACTTTGCTATTTTGTATTGTATTAGATGCTGTTATTATTACCACGTTTTTACTAACTCACTTTCTTGTTTGTCTTTCGTATTATTAATATAAGGGTGTTATTTAATCGATCAGCAAAATATTCATATATTGGTCAGCAAAAATATACAATTGATCAGCTAAAATAAATAAAAATAAATAAATAAATATCTTCAGACATTCACACCTATCAACTGGCCCATACTAGACAACTAATGCCTGTGTTATGGATACCAGATGACGTACAAATATATTTAATAGATAAATACATATAAATATTCAGAATATAATATACATATATAAACATCCAAGACTGGAGAACAAATGCCTGTACACACAAACATTTTCCCCCACCGGGGATCGAACCCAGAACCTCTCGAGATGGCGACGCCTTGAGACCGGCGAACAGACCACTCGACCACGGAGGTTGTCAAATGTGTTCAAAATAACTTGTTGGTCAGTAACTTATGGGCAGCAAATATTTGTAAATTGGTCAGCAAAATTACTAATTGGAGAGCATCTTATGGGCAGCAGATATTTCTAATTTGTCAGTAAAATAACTAATTGGGCAGCAACTCAATTTTTTCTTCTGCTGCCAAATTGTTGAATAGGTATGTTTTGATAAAATAAATATTGTTTTTAAGGGTCATATTTTTTTTTTTGATAGCATAAATATTGTTTTTAAGGGTCATTTTTTTTTATTTATTTGGAAAAAATAACCTTAACCTATCTATCAGAATTTAGAACACATTTCCTAGAAATTGATCCTCGATCCTTCATTGATTCTGTTCCTAGATTTTACATATACATTCCCGGTAACGTATATATTGCTGCCCAAATAATTATTTTGCAGCTCAACAAATAATTTTGTTGCCACAATAATTTAATTGCTGCAAATTTATTAAAATCTTCAGCGTTTATGATTTAATTCAATTCTTATTTTCTTAGTGACTCTTTTAGTTTATTACTTTCATGGTCATTCATTGTTTATTTATGTTTTGTTATTATCTTATAGTGTATTTTTTCTCTTGTTTCTTAGATTGTCTAACCTAAGTAGGCTAGTTGACTCATATCAAAAGTAATGAAAATAATGTGTCATTCACATAGTATTTAGTACAAGGGTCCGAAATATACCAAGTTGGATAAATATAAATAAGGGATTGCTGCAGAAATTCAATTAAAATATGTTGTATTTTTACATCTGCCAAAAACGCTATCCACCATGTTCGTGAAATTTTTGAGCAACGATTCATGTATACAATTACTGCGCATGGTCAAAATCCGTCAAACGTCAGTCGCAACCAATCAAGCATAACTGTCAGATATGTCACGCATGCGTATTGAATTGTTTACAATAATCGTGACGCTACGGCACTGATAATTCATAGACCATCAGGACGTTCAGGTTTTTGACATTTAAGCAAAAACGTAATTTATAATTTAAAATTGTTGTGTATACCTGTGACATGTGTTGCCTATAACACAACAAATTTTAAATTCACAAAAATATTGCATTATTTTTTATGGTGATGGGTATCAGTAATGAATCATTCGGGGCCCAATAAAAAAATGGATCAACTAGCCTATTGTTTTTTTTTTTAAATTTTCGTTCATGTTAATCGTACAATTTCTTCGTTTGTAATCCAACAAATGGGACCAACTAGAACTTATACCCTTTCAAAAAGAGATTTTATTATTAAATCGGTCAAGGCGTCTGCTAGTAATCGGGGAACGTACATTAAAAAAATCAAAGTTTATGTCGAATTGAGAACCTCCTCCAGTTTTTGAAGTCGGTTAACAAACATGCGGGTCCGAACAGGGGGGGGCTCAAGACGGGGGGGGGGTCTTGTCTTCAACATGTCTTCTTACTCCATTCTCCTCTGTCACTCGTCAGCTCATCATCCATTTCCTTTATTCTCATCTCATTCTTCACGCATTCAATCCACCGCTTCTTTGGTCTTCCTCTCACTCTAGGTCCGTCCACATCCATGCTCAGCATCCTTCTTGTAATGTTCAACCCTCCTCATCACATGTCCATACCACGCTAACCTATTGCTCCTAATTTTTTCTGTCACTGGCACGCTGGCTGGCTGGCTGGTTTTTTCTGTTTCTGTACTTTCAGTTTCAAACTTCCTCTAATATACTCATTCCTGATCTTGTCCATTAGTTTATGCATGCCATATATTCCATTAAAATCCCTATAATATAAGGCATCCATAGATCGTAACAGTAAGATGCAAAGATGCTCCCCACGTTTTAAGTGAGCCCTCATTCGGCCCACCATGTTTGTTTATTTTTGTTTTGTTCTTTAAAAACGTCTATTATTGTGTAGAAAAGCCAAAAGGTTAAATTCTAAACAGATTTTACTACTTATACAATGGTCTAATGCTAGAGGATTGTATCGCTGCTTAATAATATTTTATTGTTTTATGGTATAGCGCGATTCACGAAAGATGACCACAAATGGCGGCCGTCTGAATGTCTTTTATTCATGACGAAAAGACCTAAGACAACATATTTTTTTAATTAGTGAAACAATTTATGACGATGCATATAAATTGACAAATTCCGCACGCGCCTCACCCGACACCTCCAAAGGGATCGAAAAAGATGGCCGCCTTTTGTGGTCATCTTTCGTGAACCAAACTATATATATACGCCAATTGTGACAAGATAGGCGAAGTATGTGTGTGTTAATAGTTTTTTCAACACACTTCCTTATAAAGTGGCTCTAATCCCATGGCAATTAGGCACATAATGACACCTATAATCAAACTGTGACTTTTTCATTACTATTATTCACGAGTGAGTAATAGTTTTTTTTAATATTATTGGTTGAGTTACGGTTACATTTGCGCTAAAAAGCTATCCGCGAAAAGCCCAAAAAAAAGAAACCTCATTTTTTAGTCTATGGCCGATGCGCGCGCATAGGAAAACTAATTAATTTTTCCCGCCATTACGAAATTTATTAGTCTATGGCCGACGCGCGCGCATAGGAAAACTGATTAATTTTTCCCGCCATTACGAAACATTTTTCACAACTCGTCTCGTTTTCTCTTTTGAAGTTATTTAGTTAGTTATTAATTAAGATGTCTGCAAATACAATTTATGAAGAAAATGATTTATGTTGTACACCGCCCGATATAAGATGTGAAGCCCAGAACGTTATGGAAAGTTTACTACCAGAAAACTCAAAGGAAAAATATCTATTATTCAGAAGTGTGTTGAAAAACGTTGTATGATACACGTGTGTATTGATGATTACCGTCCTCGGCTCCTTAAGACCCTCGCCTGACGGCTCGGTGTGTGTGTGTGTGTGTGTGTGTGTGTGTGTGTGCGTGTGTGTGTGTGTGTGCGTGTGCGTGTGCGTGTGCGCGTGTCCCCGACCTGGACTTGGCGATGTGCCGCTTGAGGCCGGCCTGCAGCTGGCTCACGAGCGCGGCGGCGGCGCGGTGCGCGGCGCCGCGGCAGCGCTGCGTCACCGCTGCGTTGGCGCGGTCCGCCTCTGCCTATACAACAACCACACTATAAACTAGTCAACCGGCAAAAGGCCGGCAACGCACTTGTGACCCCAGTGGAGTTGCTAATGTGTTCATGGGCGGCGGTAGTTGCTTAACTTCAGGTGACCCGTATGCTCGCTTGCCCCTATCGTCATCAGCCTATATACGTCCCACTGCTGGGTCAGGCCTTCCTCATGGAGAAACATATGAGGAGTATGGGCCGCAACACCACCACGCTGGCGCAATGCGGGTTGGTGGGTAGAAACGGTCACAAATGCAACCGGGACCAACGGCTTAACGTGCCTTCCGAAGCACGGAGGAGCTCGAGAAGCCAAAGCGCACTGACCACTACGCCACCGAGCTCCTCCTTATCCCAGCCCCTATCCCATAAAAAAAAACCATCTGGCGGTCACCGAGAACACCGGTGTTTCTATAGTGTTTTTCCGGTGATTCTATTGTGTCTTCTGACCATTGAATAGTTACGCAATAAGCAGTCGATAAGTTAATGAAATGAAATCATTTATTCTGCAGTTGGATTTACATAAAATGCTTTCGTACGTCAATATTTTTTTTTTCTACTAGCACTTCGACGCGAATGGCCTGTTATGGTTGTGTGAGGTCTTTCATACCTGGTTGACCTTATGCGTGGCGTGGTTAAGCATCTCCTGCCAGGCGGGGTCGAGCGTGAGTCCGCCCGCTGTCCCCTCGGCAAGTCTCGCGAGTCCCTGCTCCGCGAGGAACACCATCTCCCGCGCGGCTGCGTGCGCGCTGTTCGCTTTATCGTACGCAAGCGTAGCTGTTTGGAGCTCTTGGGATGTCTGGAATAGACAGCAGTGTCGTAATTTGAAGGGTTAAGTATTGTAAATAAATATTATTTCTTTTCGTTTGAATATGATCTTTGCTTGTAATCTCTCGTGGCAACATATTTTAATAGTCAAATTATTTATTCAGTTTAGGTATTTAGATACTCTTATGAAATACTAAAAGACATCATGAAGAACAAACAATACCCCATCTCTCTAAAGAGGAAAATATTCAACACCTGTATCCTTCCAATATTGACCTACGGAAGCCAAACTTGGACAATCACACAAAAACACTTACAAAAACTCACGACTTGCCAAAGGGGTATGGAAAGGAGTATCTTGGGGCTGACAAAAAGAGACAAAAGACGATCTACAGACATAAGAGACGTCACAAAGTGGGAAGATGCAACTTCTAAAGTCAAAACCCTTAAGTGGAGATGGACAGGCCACATGATCAGAGACAAACCCAAATGGAACAAAACGCTGACGGAATGGACGCCGAGATACAACACAAAGAGAAAGAGAGGAAGGCAACACAAGCGCTGGATGGACGACATCAAAAAAACAGTAGGACCATTATGGCTCAGAGTAGCAAGAGATAGAGATCTGTGGAAGAAAATGGAGGAGGCCTTTGTGTCTAAGACACATTGATCCGGAGGTGGCTGCAAATTTTGAAATTATCTGCAAAAATTATTATACAATTATGAAACTTAAATTGTAATCACTTTCTTATCAATAATAAAGGCTTTGAAATTGAAATTGAAATTGAATGAAATACTAAACATGTCATCATGCCTATATCTCTGAACGGGTAGGCGGTACAGGTGCTTCTTAAAAGATATAAATGTTAAAATAACACTTTAAAAAAACCAATAACAATTTTAAAAATAAATTTGTAGTAGGTGCTACTAATGCCGGCGCCAGACATGTGCCAAAGATTTGCACATATAGGTGGTGTACATATGTGCGCTTTGATGTTCTGTGTCAGTTTTACAATGTGCATTAAAGAGATCGAAATGTTTCTGAACCTGCCACACCTACACAAAACGGTCACAAAAATTACACAACAAATAATATTTAAAAACAAAAAGACGAGTACCAAAGATAGGGCATTTCATCATTTATGTCTAAATAAAATTGGGAATAGGAAATACAGAATTAAAACATTACAAACAAACATTACTTGCAAATATAAAATCTTTAAACTTACAATATTGGCTCTAAACCTAGCTTCATAGTAGGGCCTTGCTTTGTGCACACTTGTTCCGAGTTTCTTTGTTAGTTGCTGTATTCGAAGGTGCCCTTCAGCTAGCAATCTCCGGAATCCCAGACGAGCTTCGTCTAACTCAACTTCTAGTCTGTTAATTTCGTCTGTGGCAGTATTTAGTCTTTCCAGCTCAATCTGGGAAAGGTTTAAATATTTTTCAATAAAGGTGAATAATTTTTTTATGTTGACAGCTTTAAAGTATACCACACATATTATTTCTTTATTAATTATTATAATTATTTAATATAATATTTGTGCATTTAGATAAAAATCTTTATAACTATCTGAGAAATAAAAACGCAGTATTAATATTTTTAAGGTTTTTGATTAGTAAACTAAAAGACAACTGTTAATACTATAAAATCTTAGTTTGTATATGTAGCTTAAGCATATTTATTTTCTCAATTAAAAGTTTTAATACATAGTAAATAATATGTATTTACAAAAAGTTTAGAAATTGGTTTAAACAGAGCAAATCATGCAGTTATATATGAATAATTTTCTTTTCATGCAATTCATGGGAAATGCCTAGTGCATTGTTTGATGGAGCCAATGACCTTAGATTTAATGCTGGCTGTATTTTTTATCTATCAATACATGAGTATTAAATTCTATTGATTTACCCACCTGAACTCTAGGATCCAAAGCTTCCGTACATTCAGCACCGCTATCATTCATTGTTCTATTACATAAAGTGCATCTTAACCAGACTTACATTCACTAAACATCTTACGTTTATTTTTGAAACCAAAAATGAAATCATAAAATAATGTTAATTTTTTGATAGTTTCATTTCGTTCGATATCGCCAACCCTGAAAACTAGTTTGACAATTTAGGGATGTACATAATATAAACTAATTACACATTTCAATTGAAAAATCAATTTTGCTTGAATCATGTGATATTTTCGGCGGTTACTAGAAGTAAAAGCTCATTTTGTAGGGCAAGGGCAATCTTTTCTACATGGCAACATTTGTTATTAATTGTCAAATAGTCATTTTTACGTCATCGGTAGAGCAGTTGTTTTTTGCACATTGAAAATATTTTTGTATTTTTAAAAGTAAAATGGTACATACTCTTTATATAATATTATTGTTTTAGCTTTATAATCACTATTTATCTATTCATACATTTTGATTTCAGGCGACTGAAGTAGAAGAAACCATTAAAAGAATTCAGGCCCACAAAGGTGTCATGGGTGTAGTGGTTGTGAATCATGAAGGTTTGATCAATTTCTCTACATTGTCATAGTGATGATATGGGACTAGATTTTTCCAAACATTTAAGATGTTGCTATGACTGATAAAGTTAATTATTTTTAGGTATCCCAATCAAAAGTTCCCTGGATAATGCAACTTCTGTATTGTATTCTGGCTTGATTGGGCAGTTGACGGAGAAAGCTAGGAATGTCGTACGAGAAATGGTAAACTTTTTATAAAAAATACATTTTATTAATTTCATACTTCAAAAGTAACAAGCTTTAACATGAAGGCTGTTAATGTGATCCCTTTGATAATAAATAGCTGACTTGATACAGTTCAAGTAATAGGGTCGATATGACTATTATAATCTCGAATACTCATCTGCATGTTGAGCTTTGCAGTCTCTGACATGTCAGTTATCAGTACCATCAATAACTTTGAAACATCAAAAGTTCTTAAATTACTGATATCACCAAAACAGACTACTGCTGGACATATGGCCTTATTTATTAGTGATATAATTTATTATATTGAAATAATATATTTATTTCAGTATCAAAATCAATCTATGAAGTCCTTTTTACTTGTTTCTCAGGATACTACAAACGAACTGACATTCCTTCGTGTGAGGAGTAGAAGACATGAAATTCTAATTGCTCCAGATCGTGAATTTATTCTTATGGTTATACAGAATACATCAGACTAGCTTTGGATCATCTTTACATGGTTTGGTTTAGTGCAATCATATTTGGTTAAAATAATGGTAGGGAGAATAGGCAAGTTTGTTTTATACAGTATCTCATGATTTTCTTTACTAGACTTTGTAAGGAACTATATTAAGAACCTATTGTCCCATTATTAGCCCTTTCAAAGTAAAATCATTTGTCCAGTTTAGGTATTTACTTAAATAAGTACTCATAAGAAATATTGGGTCCTTACCTATGAAATTGGTGTTTTTATTCTGTGTTAGTATTTTGTCTTTTAGGAATACTCTGAATCTTAATAGTTACTATTAAGATTCAGAGTATTCCTAAAAAATAATTACCTTGTCTAAAAATAGACTATATTTTTGAGCTCTTTTGATAATTTGTTGTAAGTTTAATTGTGTTAAAATTGGATAATTTTTATGAAGTGTGATATTACACATATTACTAAAGCTTGTCTAATGATAGATGCCAAATATTATTATCCTTGGATTTGTCGTTGTGAAGAAAACTGAAAAAATTTTTAATGGAAAATGCAGAATTCCCCAAAATCTCCATACAAAAAACCAATTTCATAGGTAAGGACCTAATAATCACTTTATGTAAAATATTTTTAAATGATATTGAATCTGACAATTGTTTTAAATTACAATACTACTTTCTATAATTATTTTAGACTCTGAATTTGTTTATGCCTAAAAATATATACCTGCCTAAAAACAGTTTCAGCTCGTTATGTCGAACTAACATTTATTATAACATCAACTTCTTAGAATGCCAACTTTGCAAAAAGACAACTTCTCCAAATCATTTGGTTCTCTTCTTGTCTTAATGTCTCTAAGTAAAATTACGAAGAGTAATCATTTTTCAAATATATCATTTACGAGTTCGACATTATGAGAAGTTGTCATTGTGAGATGTGGACATTTCGAGAAGTTTTCTTTTTACAAAGTTGACATTCTAAGAAGTCGAAAAACAGCTTGATGTAAAAACTAATGTTGAAATATTTTTATAAAACTGCGTCAACTAATCAGTTACTATAATAAATAACTGTGGAACCTTTTCGAAATTGAGATTGTATTATAAGAATTATTTGAAATTTACTTTTCAAATATTGTTTTTGTAATTCCATTAGCATTTTCTTAGCACCTTACAGCTATATAAAAATAAATAGGCATTAATGTGACTATAACGTAGATTGTAAGTTTACTTCATTTGAAAAGAATTAAATTCAACTTGAAACTTTTGCTGGCATGAAAAAACTTTATAGTCAAAACTTTTATTCATAAGGTATTAACTTTGCAATGATTCATGTATATAATGTATTTTTGTTTTTTGAGTGCCACTTGTTCGTTTCTAAATAGTTGTAGGTATTAGTAGGACAAATATTGCACCAGTATCTAAAATTTCACATTCAAATAGAATGTCTGTTAATTTATATACCAACTACACTATTCATTTACTTTCATTGTGTATGCATAAACTCATTAAGGGTGCATTCCAAAACGAGTGAAAATGTTACTCTAGGTTGTTCCAAAATGCACCTGAGTGAAACCGAATGTATGAAATTTACTCCGATAAGGGTGATTTTTACTAGTGGAGGTAATTTTACCCGTTTTAGAACACACCTATACCACCCATATTTCTAGGTAAGTTAATAACACTCAATATTATTTCTTTACTACTGCTATAATAACACAATGGTTGTAAGTTGTTTATTTTATTTGTATAAGGATTTTTCTGAGTAATTACTATTTATTTTATAATCTAACTACATTGAATAAATTTATAAAGCTATCATGTTGTTTAATTTTGGGAATACACAATAAAAGAAATGTTTATGTTTAAAAGTTTATTAAAATCAAAAATTGTACATATTTACCATACACTGTTGGGTTTCTTCCAATCCTTGCTGTGTTGCTATTACCAAATTCTTTTGCTGTTATAATATTCAGTAAACAAAATGAAAATATATGTCAATTATAAGAGTAGAGAAGTCATACATAACAGTTACCAAAAGCCATGCTTTAAAAATTTAAGTTCTCCATCCAGTGAACCTTTGTTTAAAGTTATGTTAGGAGTTTATTGATTGTTAAATTACCTGTTTCTGTAAATAATATTATTTGAATGATAATGCATTATGTTAGTTGTTACCAACATTCGGGTTCTCTCACATTCCACTTGAATAGTCGTCAGATGTTTGTGTGATATTAATTTTTTTTATTTCCCTAACATACCTTTAGCAATATACTTAACTTACCGTCTTCTGTGAAATGACGTGCGGTTTCTATTAGCAAAATACATTTTTACATTTTAGAGCCTTGATCCAGTTATTTCCTTAATCCATCAGTTTTATCTCATGTGATTTAAGAAATATTTAGTATTCTGTGGGTTTAAAATTACAGAACCTAGGTCTTTATTAAGGTGCTTGATGAATTATGATTTTTTTGGTCTAACACCAAAAACTTATTTTGTCATTTGTATGGTTACATAGTTTAGAAGTTACCAGTGTATCAAATTAATCAAATAATGTTTTAATTACACTGATCTGTAGAATATTACAGGCATGCACCACCAATGGAAGATATTTCCATTCTTTTACTCAGAATTGGCTAATAAATATGAATTATGTTTCTACAATGCCAATTATTTTATAAAAGAGAATATAATATATATTGGAATAAAAATTTAAACCTATTTAAAAATTCTTTTAATTTCTAATTATTTGAATAATTTGTTATTTGAAAATTAAAAATCAGTTTTATATTTTTAAACTTTTTATTTCATAGTCACACAAAGATACATTTATAGTCATATGTTCAACATGTTTCAACAGTTTTTATGAGAATTTTATAGAAGCCATATTTTAAAAATATTTGTATTAAACATTTTTATAAGATATTTTAGGCCTCACAATTCCCTTGCACACTACAGAAGTAAAATATTAATTTTGAGTTTTAATCTACATCAAAACATGTTGAAGTTTTAACTTTTAGGAATCTAAAACTATTTGGAAATGTCTTAAAATTTTACATGATAATTTTTTAATTTTGTTTCAATAGATATTTTTATTCTACAAATAATTTCAATCATTTTTCACACAATGTTATTTTGCAGTAAGTTTTTAAGTGGGCATGCAATAATCTGGAATATAATTTCTTTGTCTCTATTACATAAGAATCTATTATGTAGTATTTTATAAATAAAATAAAAGTTTTTGCTGATATTTGGTAATTTTATACCAATTATGAAACAACAATGTTATTATTAGTTTTAGTCCTTGTAAACTAGATGTTAGTTTATTCTTCCATTAACATTTATGTACTTGTCCTTGTTTTATTTGACTGATTTATCTTCATATATTTTATTTTCTTGACAATATAATGGGTTTTTAGATATCCTGTGAAAAGTTTGCAGTCACTTACTCACCTAATGTGTGCGTTTCTTTACTGCAGCCCTATGGAATAAAACAATTTATAAATTTTAATAAGTAATTAATTTCAAGAATGGATTTACAACAACTAAAAAAATCGAAACAAAAATAACTGCAAAAAAACCTTTGTATAATAAGGACATAATGAAGGTAGTTTTTGAATAGGATTGCAACACTAGATAATAAGCGAAACGGAAAATAAAATGCACAGGAGCGCTTTTACTTTTGCTTCTGTAATATTCGAGGTAAAAAAAAGAACGTGTAGCCTTTACATTCTTGAAAAAAGTTCCTTCAGATAGTAATACAAGAAAATTAATTTTAAAATGTATTTTATTTCTTTAAAAAAAATAAGATGTCCTTTAACTTAAATCAGTAAGCCTAGCATGGACCGAAAAGATAGTCCTCAAAGAAAAAAAAATAGTCATTCGCTATTTATAAAGAAATAAACAAAGGGCTTGGTTTATAATTTTTTTTAAATTGGTAGCTAGGACTACTTTTTAAGTGTTTTGCTCTAATTGAGTCATTTGCCAAATAAGTATCCTTAATTTTCCTAAAAAAAAATTGTCATTTTTTGAGCTAATTTTAATTGAGCGTTAGTAGTATGTTAGTAGGTAACAAGTATAGCGCTTGTGCAGTACGGACAGAGTTACTTGGGCGGGCGCGCGTAGGGCGAGTGGCGCGCGTAGTGGCGGTTCTGCTGCGGCGGCTGGCGGCGCGTGCCCACGTCCCGCACGGACGCCTTGAACTCGCGCGACGGCTCCTCCTTGTAGTATTCGTCCTCGTAGTAGCGCTCGTGCCCGCGCTCGTAGTAGAAGTCGGCTTCAGGCGCACGGGGCGGCCCGCGGACCTGATGTGAACAAATACAACTCTAGAGTACCAAGACACAGTACTGAAGTGAAAATGTGTGCCTAGTGGTTTTATTAGACCAGGAAGGTCGTTAAAGTTTATCTTCGCATTTAGCCAGGATTCAAACCCAGAATATCTAGAAATGGCGACTAAAAACTGGCGTACAATTAAACTCCTCAGCTCAGGAGGTGGGTATAAATCCAAGTTATATTTCATCAACTCACCGGCGGCTCGGGCATGGCGCCGTAGGGGTCGTCGTATCCGTAGGAGTTCTCCATGGCGGACCTGGCCCGGTCTAGTATGCTGATGACCTTGCTCTTGCCGGGCATGCCGCGCGCCATTGGCGGCTGCGGGGGCGGCATGCGCGGGGGGGCGCGGCCCGGCGGCGGGCGGGGAGGGCCGGCTGTAAGGGGACAAGGTTTAGTAGCCTGGCTATTACAGATAAAGGAATTTATATAGAGATCCATGGTTTAGCAGTTTTTCTTATGGGACAGACAAAAATCTTAGTGACTGCCATTTTAGATCACATAGGCAGTATTGGGAGAGCAATTCAAGAAATCTCTTTCCCTGTTTCATTTTGCTTGCATCTGAGCAACATAATATTGAAAACAGTTATTGTAAATAAAAAATTCCAGTGTTATAGAAATTCTATGACTGCACTGCTGCAAATAAAGTGCAGTCATAGAATTTCTAGAACTGCAAATAAAGTGTTAAAACAATGTTATGACTAAATGACCTTTGTCAACGATGGGGTCTTGGTAGGAGAGGGATCGTTTGGTGACAGTGCAAGCACCGTAAAACCCGGCGTTCTGCGGAGGGCGGGCCCCCGGCGGCCGACTCCAATCTGGCGGGGAAGCCACACAGTTAAGTCGGACATTAGAAGGGGATTTAGGAAAAATACCACACAGTGTTTATTATACAACCTTAGTTATGCATAACAATACACACTTTACTGGGACAGTTACAGTTATATTAAATATTATAATATTAGTTATAAAGACATGGATGATACCATTAGGGAAAATTTGGAATGTAAATAGATACTTTTAAGATTTGAGCCATTATGGAAACATGGAGCAGAGTGGACTAGCAGCACAAATTGTCTCTGCAGACATTACTCCAATTTTTTTTTCAATTTAAGAATATGTGGATTAAGATTTCATCAGTTGCTTCAACTGCTGCATAGTAATAATTTAAACAATGATTAATGTCTATTTAGGTTGAATATAAAGGAATAAAATATTTGTAAGAATTTGTGACACAATTTCCAATGACACGACATACTGATAACTCAGAAAAGCCTTACGGCAGAAATATGATTAAATATTATTTTGTTGTATATGAGTGTATTGTAATCTGGGAAACAAAGAGAGAAGCTCAAGAAAATAATATTGTACCTATATAATAATCAAAATATCATTGCTGATACAATATAAATTTCAAGGCATTCCAAAAACTAAACAGAATTTAAAATTCATTATGCAGTATCACCAATAACAGAGTCAGTGTAGTGTAAGTTTGAATAACTGTGAATATTATACCTCTGTCAATAATATCCCTCATCTGGTTCTGTCTGATCATGTCATTGTTGTCGGGCACCAAGTATTTCTTGACTTCGGCTAAGGCATAAGCAATCCTTGCGTGAGCCTCAGCAGGTGGAGCCAGTGCTGATATTTCAACATGTAACTCATCTGTCAGATGAGCATACTTGGGGTCTAGAGATGTACGTAATTCTTCTTCCTTTTGCCTGTTAAGGGGAAACATGACTAATGATACTTGATTCTTGTATCAGAGAAAGAACTCATTGTTTGTGACAATTGTAGACACAATAGGAAATTAATTGTGTCTCAGCTGTTTTCTGCCACCTCAGACTAGGGGATGACAAAAATGTAAATACTTCTTGGTATTGAGCCAGAATGAAAATTAAGTTGAACATAGAATAGCCTACCAACAAAAATTTACCTGGCAGACATTGATGCACTTTAATATAGAATTCAGAATATTGTTCATTAATCAGTTATCATAATTTTATCAAGAACAATATAAACACCTCATTTACCTGCCTGATTATGAAACTGATATTTGGTGTAAGATTCTTTGGAGTTATTTACCTGTCTCTCATAGATCCACGGCCAAGTACAGCCATTTTACACATAGTATCCTCTTGCATCTGTTTCATTGTGTTGCCCTTTGGTCCAAGAAGTTTGCCCACAAAATTGAACTGTAAAAATATTATTTGTTAACATGGTATTTAAAAAGCTTTAATATTATACTCACACATAACGTTCACAACACATCTTATTGAATAAGGCTTATAGCATACTTAGTGCAGACTTCACATCTCAGATACAGTCTAAACTTACCTTAGGATGCTCTTTAACAGGCACTAAGACCTTCACAGTAACTTTGACAGGTTTCTCACGGAAAACATCTAAATATTTATTGTCTCTTGCTGGAATTCTGCCCGTAGTCTGTACCTTCGCCACCTCTAAAACAAGTTCGTTAAGTTCAATAATTCACATAAATATAGGTAATTTAACTTTGGAAATAGATATAAATTTACTTGTACTTAATTTTAAAGGTATTTAAAGGTCATGGGTCAACAACCTTAACCAAATATATTGAGCATTTACAAATCACTGTAAATTAAAAAATCACATGCAATAATTTAATAGCAATAGCATCACAATCAAACCTTGGTCAATAAGTTTAGAAGAAATGGGAAACTTCTGGTTGTTAAGTTTGATCTTTTCACTTAATAGTTCCCTCATGTATTCGCCGGCTTTTTCATTAAGATTTACTCCTTCCTCGCCATCTTGCTCAACAGCCTCATTATTTCCTTGGCCGCCGGCGGCGTCCGTATTTGCATTGCGTTTAAAGTCGCCACTATTATATCCGTTTTTATCGTATTTCTCTGCCATCCTAGTTTTTGTTGTCTATCACTTTAAAAACTTTAGATTATTCAGCATAAAAAACTAAAATACCGAGTGAAACACCTTTGACAATCACAAGCGACGCCAGAAACAAAAATGGCGTTCATCGTCATCGCATAGATTTCAAGACGTTCGAGTCATGTCCGTTCATAGAATAGAAACTTCCGGAATCTAAAAAAAAATAATGGGAGATTTTTGGCGGCATTTGACTAATGGTCAAATGTAATATATTGTTTCGGAGTGGATCTTGTTGCGTAAAATCAGTGTAGTTTTGTGTTATAAGTGTCAATAATGAAGAGCAACATGGAGAATCATTGAAATAATCGTCAAGTGGTGTGAAAAACGATGGGATTTTTATCGTCGTAATCCACCTCATCGATGTAACACCACAGTGTATACCATCGATCGTTTGACGCCAAACTCTCCCTAGATGCATTGAAATGCTAGGGCGTACGTGATTTTTATTTCAGTGATTGTAAATTGTTTCGGAGTGGATGTTGTTGCGTAAAATCAGTGTAGTTTTGTGTAATAAATAAGTGTCAATAACTCAGAGTAAACAGAACTGGAGTAGCCATTAGTAAATTTCTCAAAAAATTTTTATGCCATTTCTTGCGGGGGGTGAGGTTACCACTACACACAAAGCCAGCCGTTTTTACAAATGCACACATGCATAATTCGACACACAAATTTAAATTTCACGCACACACACACGCTTAAAATAGTCACGTGGGGTGTGCGTTTTGACAACGTCACAGCCGCACTCCCCACGAGACTAGCGTTCGAAATTTGAAATCGTAGAATTCTAAAACATGAAATAATGAAGTAAATAATCATGAAATCTTAAAAATTATAATTACAAATAAAAGGTGACACCATCTATTAGCATACTCGATGTTTTCTATTTATTTTTACAACAAAAAACAGCACAGGCAGGCATTTTTGCGGGAGCTCTGTTCGCCACAACGTTTACAATGTTATGGCTGTCAAAATGGCGGCTCAACTAGTTTTATTAAACGTGCAAGCATCCGATGCTTGTGTATTTGGCAGAGGGGAATGTTAGACAAAGGCTACTCCAGTTCTGTTTACTCTGAGGTCAATAATGATGATCAATGTGGTGATCAATGATAATGAACGTGGTGCTCAGAGTAAACAGAACTGGAGTAGCCATTAGTCAATTTCTCAAACATTTTTTTCTGCCATTTCTTGCGGGGGGTGAGGTTACCACTACACTCAAAGCCAGCCGTTCTTACAAATGCACACATGCATAATTCGACACACAAATTTAAATTTCACGCACACACACGCTTAAAATAGTCACGTGGGGTGTGCGTTTTGACAAATCAAGCCGCACTCCCCACGAGGCTAGCGTTCGAAATTTGAAATCGTAGAATTCTAAAACATGAAATAATGATGTAAATAATCATGAAATCTTAAAAATTATAATTACAAATAAAAGGTGACACCATCTTTTAGCATACTCGATGTTTTCTATTTATTTTTACAACAAAAATCAGCACAGGCAGGCATTTTTGCGGGAGCTCTGTTCGCCGCAACGTTTACAATGTTATGGCTGTCAAAATGGCGGCTCAACTAGTTTTATTAAACGTGCAAGCATCCGATGCTTGTGCATTTGGCAGAGGGGAATGTTAGACAACGGCTACTCCAGTTCTGTTTACTCTGAGACGTGGTGTGAAGTTTTGGCACCATTCAAGTATAGCGGTCGTGATTTTTATTTCAATGTTTGTAATATTGTTTCGGGTGGATCTTGTTACATAAAATCAGTATAGTGTCTGTCATCAGTACAGACACTGAGTACATAAAACTACACTTACTTTAGGAACGTTGAAGAGGATCTTTGAAATAGCCATGAAAGTGGTGTGCAAAACGATGAGAGATTTTTACCGTGGTTATCCACAAAGTAACACCACTATGCCTATCATTGATTATTTGACGCAAAACTCTCCCAAGATGCATTGAAATGTACACAATACTTGTATTTCAACCTAAATAATGAACACTTACTTTAGACCAAGCTGTATGGGCTCAGTTCCCTTTGCCTTCCCACCAGGAAGAATTTATTTTTACCGTGTTTTTGGCGGCCCCATTTGATTATGGCGGACGTGATTTCTTATGGATTGTAATTTTATTATTTCAGAATGGGCGTACGTGATTTCTTATGGATTGTAATTTTATTGTTTCAGAGGGTATTGTTACGTAAAATTAATGTAGTTTTATCTTACTAGACTTTTTAAACGCGTGCTCAATTTTGATGACGAGCAAGCAAAAATAGAATCCTGAGCGTTAGCGACGGAATCAAAAGAGCACGTGGTGAAAAATCTTTGCACTCGAGTGCAGCAATATAACTTTTCATCCCACCTCAGTGAGGAAATTGTGCATTGTACCTTATCAACAATTAAGTAAATCAAATCAAAACACCACAAAACAATCAAAAATCTTCGTCGTAAAAATCATTCATTTAAGGTTTTCACGTTATAATAACTTTATTTGGAGCAGCCACAGATCACTGACAGCCGCTTCTCATTATTCTATGGGAGCAGCACACAGACATATTTTATTTATAAATATAAAGCATGTTACAGACCAGGGATGTTGCGGATGCTGATTTTTTCACATCCGCGGATGCGGATGCAGATGCGGATGTTTAAGATATTATGTAAATAAAGTCTATTAATGAAGAATTATAACAATGATAATGATATATAATTGTTAACATTTTTATTGTAATCAAATCAAACATAAGTACTTATATTTATATTTAAAATATCTATTTATTTTATATGATATGCGCAAATAAACACGTAATGATTTATTAACAAGAAACAAATGAGGCACCACAATAAACGTGTCGAATCTTGTCACCAATTTCTACGTTCCCATTGGTCCCATTGTCACGTGCGACCGGCACGCGCCACTCGCCGGGCCCGCCCAATGTCTTTCTTGTCGCTACTTGTATGATATCCGCATCCGCATGAACATCCGCACTGATTAATGCGGATGCGGATGCAGATTCAGATGTCCGAATCTATGCGGAAGTTCCGCATTTGCGGATGCGGATGCGAATGTTCGCAACATCCCTATTACAGACGAAGCTATAATATGAATCAATGTTTATTACAGCACGATACATACATCTCATTAAGATCTTTCCATAGGAATCATCAGGAGGTCATACACTTTTAATGTAGTACATAATTGCAGAGCATAGAATGTGCAAATAAGATTTATTTGCAAAGAACACAGTTTACAAGATGTTATAATTTTTTTAGATTCTACAATATGTATTCAACCTGCATGCAAAGTAAATAAAGACATCTGCAATAGAAACTTTACAGGAGAGCAAAAATACCAAAAAAGTGGATTATTCTGAAAAATTTATCATTATCTATTTATACTCTTAAGTATTTTCACAATATTTGAGTTTTGCTAAAAATCGGTACCGCCTTTTTCGTTTAGGTATTTTGAGATATTAGATTAACGAGTTCTTATTGAGATTGCTATGTCATTAGCTATGATTTCAATTAACGAAATCAAAGAACTACTAGAAAGCTCCTATCCAATCAACCGACAGTTACCGTCAACGAACTTATTCAACTTTGAAGTTTATTCACCTTAATATAAGATTCAACAGCCACAGCTTACGGTAGGTGTGTTTGCGATGGAGCCTTCGCACTGGCCTTTTATTTGTTGAGAAGATAAACATCGGCCTCTGGTTGTACACTTTCTTCTTAAGTGAGAACCCCTACTATTGTTATACGAGTGGGACTTACAACAATTGCCTGCCCTTTTCCTAATTTCATTTGGAAATTTTTCTTTCTTTTTCAATCTCCTTTATCCCACGAAATATCAACTTTCACACCCATCCTAGCCATATCCTCATTCCCACAATCAGAAGTGGAACTTAGTATTTAAGAAAAAACTTCTGACGTGTGTATTCCAGTTTTCATAACTTAAGCGCATAAGGCATTTTAACTGTATAAATGATTATTATGAAAGTGGACTTGATCCGCCGGCGCCCCGCCCCAAATAGAGTTAGGAGTGTAAATTATTATAACAGGCTATTTATGATAACTTCTTGCAAAATATATGTTGCCTAATAATAATTTAACTAATAAGTCATTTTTATGTGTTCTCTTAAAATCGGAATTTATCAAAATTTTCACCAAAGAGACATCACACCAAAATCAAATCAAATTAAAAATTACATTAAACATATTATTATTGTGTGGGGTACAAATGAAGACTTTCAATAGAAAGAGTACAGGATCCAATCGAGTCGCCTGCGATTCGAGAAACCATTGTAGCAAACCGCGATGATAGGGGTTGTACAAAGTTCAGGCCGGGGAGACTTAAGCATGGTTTAATCTAACTTGTCCCGGCGCGTATTTACTTGATATGTTTACACAGAACAAACTATAACACCTTGATCTATAGTAAACTGCTGTGGAAAGAGATAGTTATTTTATTAAAGTTACCGCGTCGTCGTCCTTAGCCTATATACGTCCCACTGCTGGGCATAGGCCTTCCTCATAAGCACATGAGGAGTATGAACAGTAACTCTACCACACACAAAGTTTTGGTCTCCCATCCAAGACCTGACCATGGCGAAGGCAGCTTTGTTTTCGATATCGAAAGCCAAAGCCAAACCATTACGCCACCGAGCTTCTTTCATACTGAGCTGCCATCAATTTATCAGCCTATTGTCGTCCACTGCTGGACACCCACCTCCCCCAATGATCTCCTCAACTCGCGGTCCAGTGCCGCCCGTATCCAGCGACTTCCCGCGATCTTCACCAGATCGTCGGTCCACCGCGTTGGGGGTCTCCCAGTACGTGGTCGCCATTCGAGAACCTCTCCACCCCAACGGCCGTCAGTTCTACGAGCAATGTGCCCTGTCGTGACATATTGAGTAAGTAAACCAAATTATGTATTTGCTTGAATCTTAAGCGCCCGACTAGAGAAGCATCTGTCTCTTCCTAACAAAGGATAGCTATAGTAAAAATCACGTCGGGGTCACCAATTTGGGAAATAAAATACGTCTGTTGTTCGATTACCTAGTTTATTCTTCAGATATCACAATACCGTGAGTTCACAGATGTTTTAAAGAAGAGAAGACGATCAAGTTAAAACACAGTTAAATTACAGTCAGTTTCAGCCAGAGTTCAAAAGGCAGAGAGATATTTTTTTCGCATGTCCGGTGCTATTTGACAGCTTCTTTTAATATACAAGTCAGGCAAAGGAGATTAATTACATACTAACGTATGTCGCTACACTGCATTTAAGTGTTGTGTTCCTAGGGTCGTAATCAACCTATATTACGACGACGTGGCGCCTCACTGCAAAAATTTTGCTGTTCCTAGACGGAAAAATAAATGAGGATATGCCTCAAGACCACCATGCTGACTTGGAATGTTGGTTGGTGGGTAGGTAGGGTACACACCTTCCTTAGCACGAATTTTGGTCACCCATCCAAGGGCCACTAGAGAAAGTTATTTTGAATTCAATAACGAAATCAAATACCTCATTCGTTTGGGTTGTATTCGTTCACCGAGCATGACTCACACTACGATAAAAGATTAAACAGTGTGTCAAGCCCATAATCAAATCACTGGAAATCATTTATTAATTGATCACGTCTTTATAATTATTTATTGATAACTAGCTCTGCCCGCAAAATCGTCCGCGGTTACTAGTTTTTTAACTACCCCACGGGAACCCTTTAATTTTCCGGAATAAAAAGTGTCTAAGATATAAGGTATCACCATGCAACATTTCATTGAAATCGTACAAACACACAGACAGAGAAACAAAAATAAATATTTTTTTTTTTTGTATTTCCTTCATTTTACATTTCCCCGACTTGATTTTATGTAAATTTATACAATGTAGGAGAAAGAGTCTGGGCCCACTGATGACAAACGGACAAAGGGACTCATCACACTGTCTCACTATTAATTTTTGCAATTTATATATAGCATCTGCTTCTCTGGCGTAGTCTTCCAAGAGTAATCTTATAATCAGGACTTAGCAAAAAAATCTTTTCTAAATAAACTAAATGAGAGAATATTCAATGCAGCATAAAATCTATAAGTACACAATAATAAAACTGTAGAGGTCGAATGTCTGTTCATAGAGAAAAAATGCTTAAAATTAAGTCAAGGGATGTAAAAAGAGGGAAAATACCAAAAAGACTTTTTTTATTTTTTGTTTCTCTGTCTGTTTGTACGGGCTAATCTCCGAAATGGCTGGACCGATTTCAATGAAATTTTACATGGTGATACTTTATATCCCTGGTCAATATCTTAGATACTTTTTATTCCGGAAAATTATGGGGTTCCCGTGGGATAGTTGAAAAACCATAACAACCGCGGACAATGTCGCGGGCAACAGCTAGTGACATAAAACATTTCCATTTGTTTTTGAAAATTGTTTAACAACTGATAATGTTAAATGAAGATCGTTTTTGACATTTAGTATCTGTGGCGTATTTCTATTTTGGGGCAATTGCATGTCCTAATGTCCTTAAATTTGTTTTAACTAGACGCCGCCCTGCTGTATCAGTAGTTAGATTGTTGCCTTTAACTCTTAAATGGCAATTTTTTACTTTAACCGTGAGAAAGCGATTTCTCATAACTGTTGACACCGTATATCGATCCCCACGTAGTCATGCGCCTCGTTCGGCTTGTTTCTGGTCTTCCAATATTGGGTTGGTGTTCATGGAAATGCTATAATTCTCGTTAAACTCTAAAACGGGTCACAACTAGAGTTTTCGCTGTATTTTGCTGACTGCGCCTATTTATCATTGCCCGCATTGCCTTGCCAGGATCCCGCACATTCTGCAAAGGTTACATTGAGAGGGAGCGTAGGGCTTTGTCTGTGAGAGGAAATATGTTGGCTCACATGTTTACTCGTTGCACAGCACCTGTTAAACTGACGCTTTTTAGTGCATATTGTCAACACTTTTATACATGTAGCCTATGGGCGAACTTTACAAAAAGGTCTTATAGTGCCCTGAGAGTAGTATACAATAACATATTTAGGGCTCTGTTTGGGCTCCCACGACACTGCAGTGCATCAGGCATATTTGCTGATGCCAGCACTGATGACTTCTATGCCATCATGCGCAAGAGTGTGGCCTCATTGGTGCGGAGGGTGAGGGAGAGCCAGAACAGATTTGAGTATGATTGCAGATAGGATTGACGCTACATTGTTTGCTCATTTTAAAAATGTACATATACGTTCGTTAAATCACGCTTAGGCCCGATTTTTCATCTGTCAGTCAAATGTTAGCTCTGTCCCTTTTCTTTTCATGACTTTAGAAAGTGACAGTGATAGTTTTAAATGGCGGATAATTTTATCTGAGGATTGAAAAATCGGGCCTTAGTCTACATAATATAATCATAACATAATAAGTAAAATATAAATAAATGACTGAATAGATAATAAAGCTGAAATAAAATTTTTAAATTGTTAAAATTAAAATTTATAGGAATTGTCACATAAAATAATTATATTCAAATGTATGAATTAATTTAAATCATAAATATAGTAAGAAAGAATATTAAATGGTCAAAATAATAATAACAAGAAATAATTTTGTAACTAACAGTAGTATATAACTTTAAAAATTGTTATAACATCTATGAGCTTGTGCTCGAAATAAAAACATTTTATTTTATTTATTTATTTAAGTCAGTGATGGCATATGAAGAATATAATTTGTATGCCAGTAACACCACATTGGTAAGTAGCATTTTTATTTAAAAACTAAAACTAACGGGATATAACTGATTTGAATTTTTTTATACAAAATTGAAATACGACCACTATTTTACATTTTCAGTTTTTATACAATATTGAAAAATGAATGGAAATTTTTTAAATATCATTTTATGCGGCAGTATGTATTAATTAATCTAGTTTTTAATTCATAAACTTTTGAAGATTATGAACTCTAATTGTGACTCTGTGTGACTCTTTTTCTAAATCGTAAATATTTGATAATCTAAAAATTATTATAATATAATTAGTCAATTTGGAACACTATTTGTAGACTATGTCATTGTTATATAATGTGTATGATAATGAAACCAAGTACTGTTGACATTTGTAACAATCTAACATCTGTTGTATGACCATGGTGTTAGTAAATAAAATGATTAGAATTGTGGGTATCGAGTCTAAAATAATAAACTATCTATTAAAAATATATAAACTCTAATAAAATTACGCTTTGGCTTTCAGTATCGAAAACAAAGCTACCTTCACCACGGTCTGACCTTGGATGGGTGACCAAAACTTTGTGACTTTGAACTCCTTCATGCTTCGGAAGGCACGTTAAACCGTTGGTCCCGGTGGCTATTGCAACCATTTCTAACCGTAAACCCACATTGGGCCAGCATGGTGGTGTTACGGAGAAAATCCTCATAAGTTTCTCCATGAGGAAGGCCTGTACCCAGCTGTGTGACGTATATGAGCTGAGAACGAAACACTAATAAAATTGTTACAATTCTGACAAATTGTCAATCTTGCTTTCTGAGAATTAGATCACTCTTGCAAATTTACCCAACGTCTACGCAACACATAGACGGTAGACCTAAGAATTCAAGGCAACCGATACTGTATATTTTATCTTATCTGTCGATAACGCATATCTTAGGAAAGTTGACATACGACACTACTAGAGTTATACAAGAGAAATTATAACATTTCGTAGCCATAGTTTTTTGAACTAATAGGTGTCAGAATGGCGTGAGTACCGGTTTAGATGTCCCGAATTTGAGACTCTGTAAAGATTGAGAAATTAATAATAAAATTTTTGTGTGTCTAAATCTTGGTAGATGTAATGTCTATAGACATACCTAGACCAAAAATTATATTTTAAAACTTTAGTAATATATTCTTAATTGCCATTTCGTTCTTTTAAGCGTTCAACCAATTAGGAATGATTTTTCGACGAGGAAAACACTAACACAATCCAAGGAAAAAGTTCATTAGTAATCTCGAATTACCGGTAAATCAGTCAGAATTGCAAAAAATGTATTTGGGTCCAGCACAACGTCAACTAACGTT
This sequence comes from Parapoynx stratiotata, assembly GCA_910589355.1. Lineage (NCBI taxonomy): Eukaryota > Metazoa > Arthropoda > Insecta > Lepidoptera > Crambidae > Parapoynx > Parapoynx stratiotata. Next base: position 9,571,200 of record OU342482.1, read on the forward strand.
ACATTCTGAATCTAATATTATTTTATGTCGCTATCTATACTTTAGTGACTCTATGTTACTTTAAAGAATATTTTGAACCTAATAATCCGCATATATTTTCTATATTTGCGTGTTACATATGGGCGTGGATACATGAAATGTAACTTGTAAATGTAATGTGTTTGTTGTGATAGTGTTTTAAGTGTTTGAAAATGTCACAAGACATAGGTAAGCAATGTTTTTAATAACACCTCAATGATACCATAGATCTTATAATCTTTTACAGTTGTGCAAGATTTGTTAGTCACTTTGTAATGTTTTGACTTTGTCATAGGTGTGTTACACGAATAAAATTATTTTTTAAATTGCATTCTTCTACATACTTATGTTATGACTTAGTTATTTAAAAATTGAAAATTTAATTTAAAAAAAAATGAAGTAGAAATAGGTACCTAAATCATGTCAGCTCTATATAGCAATAATTATGCATAAATAAAAACTGCTTTAGTGTTTACCTAAAATACAGGTGTTTTTTGGCCTCAGAGATATAAATATCCTTTGAAGATAACGAATTTCATTATATCTATACCTTACAGACGTCTGTTTGTTATAGTTTTATTTTAAGTGCATAAACAACAATTTTGTTATCAGATAACAATTTTGATATTAATTAGTTTAGAACCAAGTAAATGTAGATCCCACCAAAAACATTCTGAAAAAACTAGCCATGTCTCGATGGAGCTGCTTGTTTATCTCTAAAAAGTAATGAAATCTAGACAATGTCGTGCCAAGTCTAAGGTTCCTTACTGCGATTTCTTTATTATTATAGTTAATGTTGTGTGAGTTAATGTTGTGTGTGATTTACGACACTCACTCGAGTGTCGTAAATGCGAAACTTTGCTTTCGCTTAGCTTCGGAACTAAAAGACCTACAGACTTCAAATTTTGGATTTCAAGCATGTGATTATATCTTACTGGATGACGAAAATTTCTGCGTTCTGGTCTTATCCAGAGGTTCTTAAATAGGGGCCTGAAAATGTGGCGAAATGGTTCTAGTAAAGGATGGTACGGCAGTGTTTGCTTCGCGCTCGACCTGGCGGGGGCACTCCCGTGCCCCCCGATTACATCATATATAATTTCATATCTTATAGAATTTTTTGGATAGATAGATAAAATCTTTATACTTCCTCAAAAATTCTCCATCACACACAAAAATAGAAGTAAAAGAAATAAAAATAAAAACAAGAACTACACTGTGTGTGCTATAGAAGAGTAAAGAGGTCGTAGCTCAGTGACCAGTTTTGTTGACATCTGGATGCGAGCAAAGCACTGTTATTCTTCTACAACCTGAGGGTTTTACATGGAAAATAGGCAATAGGCTGACGGCCGTTGGGGCGGAAAGGTTCTCGAGTGGCGACCACGTACTGGGAGGCGCAACGTAGGGAGGCCCCCAACAAGGTGGACCCACGATCTGACGAAGGTCGCAGGAAGTCGCTGGATGCAGGCGGCGCTGGACCGTGAGGTGTGGCGATCATTGAGGGAGGCCTATGTCCAGCAGTGGACGACAATTGGCTGATAGATAGGCAATCCAACCATTTACATTGCATTCAATTGGAAGGGTATCAACTTGTGTACTGTAACTTTACAACCTTTTAGCCTTGGCTTGGATGGTATACACGGACCACGGTGATATACTACGGAAGTCGTCAATTTACCATTAAAGTTTTGAAAAGGAAATTTATACTAATACTAGCTGTTGCCCGCGATTTCGTCCGCGGTTACTGGTTTTTTAACGATCCCACGGGAACCCTTTCATTTTTCGGAATAAAAAGTATCTAAGGATGACCAGGGATATAAGGTATCAGCATGCAAAATTTCATTTAAATGGGTCCAGCCATTTCGGAGATTACCCCGTACAGAGCGACGAACAGACAGAGAAACAAAAAAATTTTTTTTTACCCCTCTTTTTACATCCCCCTGGCTTGATTTTAAGCATTTTTTTTCTATTTACAGACATTTGACCTCTACAGCTTTATTATATGTATAGATTATAAAGCTGAAGAGTTTGTTTGACTGGTTGGAGGCGCTAATCTCTGGATCTTCAGGTCCGATTTTAAAAATTCAGTGCTAGATAACCTATTTATAGAGGAAGGCTGTATAACATCACGCTCAGCACTAATATTCCACGCGGACGAAGCCGCGGGTAAAAGCTAGTTAAATTAAAATTTTTGTCACATAAGAAAATGTTGGTCTTCACTAATGCATTTAAAAAAGACAAATATTGCCATAAGAGACTAAATAACTTCATGCACTTGTGATTTATTTTTGTACTAGCTGTTGCCCGCAACTTTGTCCGTGGTTACTGGTTTTAACTACCCCACGGGAAGTCTTTAATTTTCCGGATTAAAGAAAGTATCTAAGGGATATATGCAATAAGCAACTAAATGCTGCTTGTGTCACGGATACTAGATGACAAACATATACATATATTTAATAGATAAATACACATAATTATTCAGAAGATATATAATATTTTACATATATGTATAATGAACATCCAAGACTGGAGAACAAATGTCTAAAAATTCATTCAAATTAAACACTTGCCTCCACTGGGAATCGAACCCAGGACCTCTCGAGATGGCGACGCCTTGAGACCGGCGTACAGACCACTCGACCACGGAGGTCGTCGAAAATTATATGTATAGATTTTACCTTTACAAAGCCAGTCATACGAAAACGGACTTAGTCCTGTAAGTTTCGAAGCAGCTTTTCCAAAAGCAGAGTAATATTTCTCAATTCACGTAAGACTCGGAGTCTTGCCTTAGAGCCAGCTTAGAGCTCACCCAGTCAACCGTTGGATTGGATTCGAAGCAATGAATATTTGTGGACATATTACGAGGTAGTTTGTCTAAAAAGGATTTTATCTAAAGCCTTATGGGAAACTGCTTACAGAAAGACATTAGCAAAAAAAAAAATTCTATTAAAAAAATTTACGTAAAAATGGGGGGTTATTATTGTATATTTGTCACAAAGTTCGTCATGGAAAATAGTATGTGTAAATTCGTCACAGTTCTAATTTTCTTGTGAATTCTTCATTATATTAATTTTGATTATTGTAAGTTCGTCACGTCGTTATTTTCAGTATAGACAGCGGAAAAAATCAAACATTAGGTAGAATAAAAACGTTAGGTATTTAGTTTTCATCAACATCATAAATTTCAACAATAGTTCTCAAGGAGCCGATTTGTCTACATTATAAATATAAAAGAAACTAAAAAGATATTTAAATCACAGTTAATAATCACATATCTTTAAATTTAACCTTATATCTACGTAAAAATCACAGTTTTAAAGTTTGCCTAGAACTATGAAATGTAATAAAAATACCTATATATTTATTGCAAGTTTGCTTGCTATCGCTACTTTATGCAAAAAGAATGTTAAATGAGAAATTATGACGAATTTACAGTAACCCTTACCTACTTATGACAAATTAACACATATTTTTAATGCATGAGACGAATTTACTTTGAATGTATGGATAGTACAAATATGCGACGAATAGACTTTTGTGACGAATACGAGTATACAATAACCCAAAATGGGTTCATTGGGAATTTAAGAGTAATTTATTAATATTAATTATAAATGTAATATGGGGACCTTTGTTTAAATTGGTATTTCTATTTTTATAAAATAAATAAATAAATATCTTCAGTCATTCACACCTAATAACTAGCCCCATTTTTAGCAACTTGCTGTTTAAGTTATGGTTACTAGAGTTAGATGACGGATAAAATTAAATAATATTTAATAGACACATAAATATTCAGAAAATATACAGTACATATTATATAAACATCCATGACACAAATATATGCCCCCAACCGGGATCAAACCCAGAACCTTTCGAGATGGCGACGCCTTAAAACCGGCGTACAGACCACATGACCACGAAGGACGTCAAGATTGGTCTTTAGCAAAAATAACCTTTTTCTTCTTCTTGCCCTTTTCCCACTCTAGGTGGGGTCGGCACAACATGTCCTCTTCTTCCATTCTCCTCTGTCACTCGTCAGCTCATAATCCACTTCTTTTATTCTCAATTCTTCACGAATTTAATCCATCGCTTCATTTGTCTTCTTCTCACTCTCGGTCCGTCCACATCCATGCTCAGCATCCTCCTTGGAATGTGACATTCGTCCTTCCTCATCACATTTCCATACCATGCTAACCTATTGCTCCTAATCTTTTCGGCCACTGCTACTTTCAAACTTCCTCTAATATACTTATTCCTAATCTTGTCCATTTTTGTGATTCCACACATCCATCGCAACATTCGCATCTCTGCTGAGTGCAGTTTACTTTCATCCATCGTTTTCGTTGCCCAACATTCAGGTCCATACATTACGACAGGTCTATCGACGGATTTATAGATCTTCCCCTCAAGCTTAAGGGGTAATATAGGGTCGCACGTTGCTCCTAAGACCTGTCGCCATTTCATTCATATTATAAATGCGAAAGTAACTCTGTCTGTCTGACTCGCTTTTACGTCAAAACTACTGAACCAATTTAATCAAAATTTGGTACACAGATAGTCTAGAGCCTGAGAAAGGACATAGGCTACCTTTTATCCCAAAATTCCCATGGGAACGGGTGTCATGCGGGTGAATGTTTAAAAAAAATAAATAAAGCCTCCCAGAAAAATGAAGGACAAATTTACGTCCCTATCAACTTCTCTTATAATAATAGAGTAGGAGTAAATTTTCAATTCCACTAATTGAGGCTACTGAATAGCCAATTTATTGAGGAAGGCTATAGGCTACATACCATCACACTATCTCAAAGTAACTATTCTACGCGGACGAAGACGCGGGCAAAATCTAGTATTTTATATACGCGGGTCATTCGAGGTTTCGTCAGATTCATAAATTTTTTCTTACTGTCATGTAACTACAAATTCAATAAACGTATTCGTCATAATTGTTAATAAAAGGTCTCATTGAAAAGAACCCAGTCTATACGTCCCTCAACAGGTAGTATACCTTTATATAATCTGTGCCTGTACCTTTCAGACGTGGAGCAAGGCCTGGGCGAAGATGGAGACCACTTGGAACCGCTGCTGGGGGAGTCGCGGTCCCGTCTCCCCACTAGACCAAGTACCCTTAGCCTCTCGGATCTACGGTAAATATTATGTTCTCCTTTAAATAAAGTAAGAAGACGTCAATTCAGAACAGTTCGCATCAGCCGCCCACTGCTGGACACAGGCCTCTCAAGAGGATCATAGCCACATTTACGACGCTGTGGCTGAGTGGTTTCTACGCTGATTTCCAGGCGTCATCGAGGGCTTCGATTTCCATTTGATGCAAATGTTTGTGTGATAAATACAGGTATTTCTTCTTCAGGATGATTTATAAATTGTTATAAATTGATAAATAAATATTTATAAATTGGCTATACAATATTTAACATATACAACAATTATCAATTTAAGTAAATATATGTGAGATCTGCGGAATACGCTTCTTAATTTGGGACTAGTTGATTTGTGTGAATTTTAGAAGAAAACTATTTATTATTATAATAATAATAAATTCTTTATTTCCATAACATTATACAATCTTTAATATACTTATTATTATGCCGTGGCCGGAATATTGTGTCATTTGTGTACAGAAACCACCCACGCTTCCTCCACCTATCAAATATGGACATGGCGTCGACGCCGTCGTCTCCCGCGTCGACTGTCAATAACACCCCCATGTCGGAGGTACCAGAGGGCTTGCCGAAGAAGTGGCGACGGAGCGACCGGCGCCTGCGCAGGCTTAACACTGAGCTGCTGACGGCGATTGAGGACAACGAGGTCGAGGAGGTGGAGAGGTGAGTTGGTATTATAATTATATTAATTAGGGGAAGGACGCCCAACTAGGTTTGTATGAAATGCGAGAAGCGCTATGGGTTAGAGTGAGAGAGGAAGAGTCTGCTTGCCACTGCCCTATGCGTGAGTAAAAGGGAAGCGAGACAGTTTAGCGTCGTAACACGTTACGTGACGAAGGGGTTTATCCTCAAAACATTTATTACCATCAGTTCCACTGTCTGGTTTCATATGAAACTTTAAAGTTATTGTTTTTAATTCAATGTCATTTTATAAACCTCAGAATACACAAACACTATATTTCATTTTATTTTCAATTTGGAGAAGAACGAACTACTTACCGTTATGATCAATATTGAATAACGACGACACTTTACGTTTGTGGGCAGTTGACGTAATTTATATATTATCTAGCTTTTACCCGCGACTTCATCCGAGTAGAATAGTTACTTAAAGATGTGTGATAGTATCTCAATTAAAAGGCTATTCAACCCTGAAAGATTTTTTTAATTGGAACAGTAGCCTCAATTGGTGGAATTGAAAATTTAATCCTACTCTATTATTAGAAGTAATGTTCATAGTGGAGTAAATTTGTCCTTCATTTTTCTTGGAAGCTTTAATTTTTTTAACATGCACCCGCATGGTACCCGTTCCCATGGGAATATCGGGATTAAAGGTAACCTTTGTCCTTTCGCAGGCTTTAGACTATCTAAATTCCGCTTAAATTGGTTCAGTCGTTTTGACGTGGTAAGCGAGACAGACAGACAGAGTTTCTTTCGCATTTATAATATTAGTATGGACTATCGTCTTAACCATATTTTAACTAAAGTTACATTTATTGCTGATTTTTTCGTTGTTACATACTACATACATGCATATAATCACGACTATTATCCCCTTAGGGTTAGTCAGCGACTAGGCAAAAGCACCGCTAAAGCAGTCCATTGCCATAGTCCGCGCTTCACCAAGCAGTGACTGCACTCAGCGTGACAGGTGGTGAGCCCGTCGCCGCCGTTACATACTACTATGATGATAATAATAAGCCAAGTTTCTCGCAGAAAAAATGTTTCAAATTAATTTGGAAGTCGTGTGTCCAACGTCTAATGAGAGTATCAAAACTAATATATTTATCTAGATACACATAGTTACACTGTTAAAATTTTAGTTTTAGTACCAAATAAAGAATTTCCATTCTTCTTTCTTTCTAAAATATACTATGAAATTCACAGACTCCTCAAAGCTGGTGCCAACCCAAACGCGACCTGCAGACTAGACCTGGTATCGGCCTGTCACTTAGCAGCCCTGCACGGGGGCGATGCACTCTCGCTGCTTATCAAGTTTGGAGCGGAGAAGAACCGGCAAGACAAGCTTGGCAGAACACCCCTACACTTGGCCGCCTTGGCAGGAAATATTAGACAAGTTGCGATATTACTGGACTTTCCTGAAGGTAAGACAAACAAAGGCAAAAAAAGCAAAGTATAAAAAGGCATCTTATGAGCCAGCAAGGGGGAGGTCGCTAGGTCTGCATCCTTCGCATATGGATTCATCTACTGCTTACCATCAGGTGGTGTTGAGTCATTTGCGGGGCTCATTATAAAAAAACATATAGAAGGTAAGATAAACTTACCATCAGGTGAGATGAAGGCCAACAGCTTACATGTCGTATTAAAAAATAATAATAATATAATGTCGTTTTGATTGATGTTGGCGCCTTGATTGAAACTTTTATAAAAAAAAAACCGAACATAAATTAATGTTCACATACCTACATATAATCACACCTTTTACCTCGAAGGGTAGACAACGGTGGCAGACACAGTTTGCCACTCAAAGAAATGTAAGAAATATTAATAGTACTTAAGTTGATTAAAAATTGCGGATAAAGCATTGTCTTAAGTCAATGAATCCTGGACGTAATTATGAATTGCGTTATTCATAATTACTACCCAAACAAACAACAAAAATGTGTGTCCATATTATATGCTTACATTCAGAAATTTATTTAACACCAGGGAAGATACATCTGCCCTGCTGCATTTCAAAATAGAGCAATGTAACACGTATCGTCAAATATTTATTCAGTACGATGTGATCTGACGGTATTGTATATCAAAAGATCCCTGAGGATAGCTCCAGAAATTACTACAAACTAGTCAATACGTGTTGTAGAACAAACATTGAGAACATCAAAACATCGATGTACTGTTGTTCATTTTAATATGATCTAAAGATAAATCAAATTTTATCTTTTTAAATTGAATTTTTCTTTAAAAACAACAACCTATGTGAATGTTTCATTTGTGACACTGTTCTGAACATGGAACATGTTGCTCTAGCAGCATATATCCGTTAATATTTAAAAATATTAAAGAAGCTGAAGTCCCTAATAAATTTTAGCCTGAAGCACCTAATAAATACGAGAAAGACAAAATATTCGATATTGAGTGGTGTAAGGTGATAAGAGAGAGAAAAAAGAAGCGCTGAACTAACAATTAACATTCGAAGAAGGCATTTAGTCATCCCCAGCTTGAGTGGAAAAAGGCAGGAAGAGAGTAGCGCCAGAAGTTTAGAGTCAATATATACATGTTTTTAAGCTGTGCAGCGTGATTATGAATTATTCGTGCGAGTTTTGGTTTTCTTGCAATAAAGACCATCGAAAATCTAAATCACTTTATTCCACAATACAGCTAACAAACTTGGAGTCAATCTAAAACTATTGGATCTAACTACAATGTCATAAAAATTAACAAAGTTTAAAAAAAGATGTTGCAACGTCTAAATCTAAATATTTTTTTCTCTTTCTTTCTCTGTAAGGGGGGGGGGGGGGGGAGGAAGTGGCATCAGGATCGTCTCATGACCACAATCAGGTGGAACTCGTCGTCTGGAGCAACCACGGCTTCCGTCTTGCGTGATACGAGGCGGAGGACCACTAAGTCATCGACCACGTCCTGAAAACATACAGCTTATGCTATAGATAATTCTTTACTTGCAAAGCAAACAAAATGCGAAGAAAACTTATCACTCTCTCAATCACACTTCGAAGAGCTCGGTGGCGTAGTGGTCACCTTCGCCATGGCCAGGCCGAGGATGGGTGACCAAGACTGTGTGACAACTCCCGCCTGATATGAATAAATCATAACATAATATCTACAAATATAGTAAAACTGTAGAGGTCGAATGTCTTTACGTAGAAAAAAAGCTTAAAAGCAAGTCGGGGGGGTGCGAAAAGAGGGAAAATACCAAACCAAAGATTTTTTAAAATTTTCTCTCTGTCGCTTTGTCTGTTTGTACGGGCTAATCTCCGAAATGGCTGGACCGATTTCAATGAAATTTTGCATGGGGATACCTTATATCCCTGGTCAACATCTTATATACTTTTTATTCCAGAAAATTAAAGGGTTCGTGGAATAAACCATAAACCTTAAAAACCATTGTAACCACGCACGAAGTCGCGGGTAACAGCTAGTCATACTTAAAACTTACAATTTCCTTCAGCGCATTAGAAGCATGGTGAGACAGGTTCCTCATATGCGTGGAGTAGGTGGCAGCAGTTAAGCTGTCCAGGGTAGTAGTCTCCGGAAAACCTGGAACAGGATTCAGGAATTCAGAAATTTTGCAAAGTTTAAAACTCTACCCATCATAATTGACGATGCTATTAAATCTTATCTCAAGATCACAAAATTTTGGTCACCCATTCAAAGACTGACTGACCATTCAAAGAATGTAGCTTTATTTTCAGTATCCGCCAAGCAAACGAATCACAAGACTTCTGAGCTCTTACGATAATATTAGGTCCTTACCTATGAAATTGGTGTTTTGTATGGAGATTTTAGGGAATTCTGCATTTTCCATACTAAATTTTTTTCAGTTTTCTTCACAACGACTAATCCAAAGATAATAATATTTGGCATCTATCATTAGACAAGCTTTAGTAATATGTGTAATATCACACTTCATAAAAATTATTTATCGTTTTTAAGTGAATGCAAATAAAATGATGTATTCGGGAGGCACTTAAAAAGAGTTGTCTCTGTGTCCAATTTTAACACAATTAAACATACAACAAATTATCAAAACAAATCAAAAGAGCTCAAAAATATAGTCTATTTTTAGACGAGGTAATAATTTTTTAGGAATACTCTGAATCTTAATAGTTACATACAAAATACTAAGAGAGAAAAAAAACACCAATTTCATAGGTAAGGACCCAATAATTAGAGATGCGCCGAAAATTCGTTTTGTATTCGGTATTCGGCATGATTTACACTATTTGTATTCGGCTGAATTATTCGGTTTTTGTGCCGAATATATTCGGTTGTGTTTTCTTATCTAGATGAACGGGTATAGAACAAAAATACATAACTTCTTCTGTACGATTTATGTTACTCATGTCAACATAATGATTTCGTAGGCTATTGGTAGTTAAGTATAGTCAACTTTTATTTTAACATCGCCTGTAGTGGCACGATACGTACATGTTGTCTAAGTTGTTTCCTTGGCTAAGCAAAGTAATTGTAAACCGAATAATTCGGCCCAATAGCCGGTTCGGTAAAGGTTAAACCGAATCATATCATCAGCATCATCAAAAACCTCTGCTCGTCCACTGCTGGATATAGGTCTCCCCTAATGCACGCCACCGCTCTCGATCTTCGGCCGTTCTCATCCAGCCCACTCCAGCCAACCTACGAATATCGCCATCCCATCTTGTCGCAGGGCGCCCACACTGCGTTTGCCGAGTCGCGGTCTCCACACAAGAACTTTACGTCCAACGGTCGTCAGTTCTAATAATATTCAGTATTAGGTTATTCGGCGAAACCACTATTCGGCGCATCTTTAATAATAATGAACTTCATACTCTTACCTCGGATGCTCGGACTGCAAAATCAAAAATAATTTTATTATGGGCAACGTTTGGCACTTAAAACCGTCAACATTTTACATATTCATTTAAAAAAAAATATCTTATTATAAATTATTTTAAAATTTGAGTATTTAACCATTGTATTAAAGTTAATTACCGCGAGCTCTTGTAGCAAGTACATCCACAGCACAGTACAAGTACATCTTTCACTATGGTTGTAATCGATACAAGCGGCCGAATTCCGAGAGTAAGGCTTTTCATGAGAAGACCCCGGCAAGAAACTCATGAGCCACCTTTTTAAATAGCCAATCATAAAATTTTTTGTCATCAAAGTCATCTGTCCTGTCAACCGTGTGGTTATGTATTGCCCTCTGCCTACAGGGATATAAGTGGTACAATGGGTAGATATAATGGTATGCATGTATATTCTTACCTTCACAGTTCACGATGATAGTCCCGACCACGTTCCCGTTCTCATTGATTCTGGTCATTGTGTTTGTGGCAAGAGTGCCCTGAAAAAGGAATGAGGAGTACTTGACCAAGCAATATTTATTTAGAGAATTTATACAGAATTTTTCCATTTCAATCTTTATACTCAGGTTTTATTATGAACGACTTACAGGTATTTAAGACCAAACTAACAACACTTAAACCGACAGGGCAAAAAATAACTAACCATATAATTTTGCGCTATTTCCATTATATATTACAAAACTCACGACTTCGTATTTTGAAAGTAAGAGAAATTATTTGAAAGAAATATTTCGTACAGCAGAATGTTTGCAAAAAGTTGACACAAAAAGAAAAAAGAAACAGTCAATTATTCTTCTTAATTTTTCTTCTTCTGACAGAGAAAAAAAATGCGAAAGAAGGTTATTTTCACATACTCTATCGTTAAATCATAAGAATGTTTCATGCACGATTTTCAAGTTTTTTTGGGATCTTTGGGATTCCTCTCTCCTATTCAGAGTATTTTCCATCACCGAAAATTCTCTGGGTGAGCCTTGATGTCGGCATGTCCTTATAAGTTTTATATGTCAATAAATTCTGCCGTTTCAGGAAAAAACCTCATCTAGATTCCGAACTCGCCCAATCACAAATAAATAAATAATAAGTATAATATCTTCCGACATTCACACCTATCAACTAGCCCGATTTTAAGCAACTAATAATGCTGCTTGTGTTACGGAAAATTTATAGCGGATAAATATACAGATTTAATTTAATACATATATAAACATCCAAGACTGGAGAACAAATGTATGTATTCAGCCGTTTCAGCACACAAACATTTGCGCTACCGGGAATCGAACCCAGAACCTCTCGAGATGATGACGCCTTAAGACCGGCGTACAGACCACTCGAACACGGAGGTCGTCAAAAGACAAAATCACATTGATGGTAGTTATGTGACTACAATCAAGCTAATTATTTTTAGGGGCCATCCATTAATAACGTCACACGAATTTCTAGATTTTTTGACCCCTTTCCCGTCTTTATCACAGCTCCCCCTCCCCTCCCCTGTGTGACGTCACATATTTGCTCATTTAGAAACGATTAAAGAAGTTCCGAAATTAGTAAAATTTGTGTACATTGTACAGTACAGTGTACATTGCCAAACTGACATAAAATGTTTCTTCCTTTTCCTGTCTTGTCCCAGACATGCAAGACCAGATAGACGGCGACAGTATGTCATCAGAAGCAGAAGAACAAGTAAGGAAGCTGCGTGAGAAGACCAAGGACATGGTGAACGTGCGCTGTGAAGCTGGCGTCATCAATACCACCCTGCCCAACACTTGGAAGGACAGCATCCACCACGACTGCAGGAGTATTGAAGGGAGTGTAAGTCAAAAGAAAAAAGTATTTTCTTTATTCCATCATCGTTATAATCGACCAGAGTTCGTCCGCTGCTGGACAAGTTTTCCCTGATCGTTTCTCGGTGCATGTCGCTCTCGATCTTAGCCGATCCTCATTTAAGTAGTTCACTCTAGCCACGATTATCGTCATCCCATCTTGTCGTGGGTCGTACGACACTACATTTCGTTAGTCGTGGTCTCCACTAAAGACCTCCAAAAATAAAGACTTTATTGCACACCAAAGGTCGTCAGTTCTACGGCTAATATCAGCAGCAAAAAAATCAATAGCCCACAAATCAGCAAACTGAAGTCGCAGCGGGACTTCAGTTTGCTGATTTGTGGGCTATTGATTTTTTTAAAATTTGGTTCCCCTAAACTATAGCTAACACCTTCATAGCTGGTACCCTCATACGAAGATAGCTAGGAGAGGTAAAGAGCAGGTCTAGTACGTCGACCTTGCTCACCTTTATGGTACTCTTACTTGACATACTTGATTGGCATCATCATCCTCATGGGCATATTGAGAATGTGACGTTGTGGACCGATGTTAAAATAAATATTAGGTCCTTACCTATGAAATTGTTGTTTTGTATGGAGATTTTAGGGATGTCTGCATTTTACATACTAGCATTTTATTAGTTTTCTTAACAACGACAAATCCAGAGATAATAATATTTGGCATGTATCATTAGACAACTCAGAGTAAATAGAACTGGAGTAGCCATTAGTCAATTTCTCAAACATTTTTTTCTGCCATTTCTTGCGGGGGGTGAGGTTACCACTACACTCAAAGCCAGCCGTTTTTACAAATGCACACATGCATAATTCGACACACAAATTTAAATTTCACGCACACATACGCTTAAAATAGTCACGTGGGGTGTGCGTTTTGACAACGTCACAGCCGCACTCCCCACGAGAATAGCGTTCGAAATTTGAAATCGTAGAATTCTAAAACATGAAATAATGAAGTAAATAATCATGAAATCTTAAAAATTATAATTACAAATAAAAGGTGACACCATCTTTTAGCATACTCGATGTTTTCTATTAATTTTTACAACAAAAAACAGCACAGGCAGGCATTTTTGCGGGAGCTCTGTTCGCCGCAACGTTTACAATGTTATGGCTGACAAAATGGCGGCTCAACTAGTTTTATTAAACGTGCAAGCATCCGATGCTTGTGCATTTGGCAGAGGGGAATGTTAGACAAAGGCTACTCCAGTTCTGTTTACTCTGAGTTAGACAAGCTTTAGCAATATGTGTGTGAACACGCTTGATAAAAATTATACATCGTTTTTATGTTAATGCAAATCAAATGATGTATTCGGGAGGCAGTTAAAAATAATTGTCTTTGTGTCTAATTTTAACACAATTAAACTTACAAAAAATTATCAAATTAAATAATACAAGCTCAAATATATGGTCTATTTTTAGAAGAGGCAATTATTTTATAAGAATGTTCTGAAACTTAATAGTTACGGACAGATTGCTAAGACAGAATTAAAAACACCAGTTTCATAGGTAAGGACCCAATATTTACTAATAAAATGTTAACCCTTCCAGATCCCCATACTGCAGCCAGGCTGGACGCCCTTGCACGTCTCGTCGTCGTGCGCGCATAAGCACTGCACTAGGCTCCTCTTGGCTGCTGGCGCAGACCCCAACATATGTGATGAGCTGAACAGAACTGTTCTAGACGTAGCAGGGTCCGGTCACTACTACGATATTGACGTAAAGGGCGATTAGTAAGTATTTATTTTTTATAGTGTACAGTCGCGTTCAAAATTTGGGTGTACATTTGACAGGTGAAAGTCTTTAATTCCTTCCAATAAGAGTCATTTATATACTGTCAAACGAGCATACATATTATATTTTTGAACTCGACTGTACCATTCAAATTACAGGAACATGGAAAAAAAATTGTAGAGGTAAACAAGTTAGAATTGTATGATTTGTTTGTTAATTTTCTAATGTTTTTGTCGCGTCATAAGTGAAACTACTTGTTACCTAAATAATAAAATAAAGCATTTCACTTCATATCATATCTGACCTGATGTTAAATAAGAATAGTGTTCAGAAGCTGGTGTGATTCAAAGAAAAAATTGGCAAGATTATGTTATTTAATATTTAGTTCATAACGAGTTCTTAACCATAAGACCTTAAAACATAATGTCACTTTCATATTCTCAAACTTATAACACCACCACGACCTCATCAGTTGACTATATGGCCTAATCGCCCTCAGCCCATAGTCCCACTACTGGGCACAGGCCTTCCTCATGGAGAAACACATGCAGAGTATGGGACATAACAACACCACGCTGGCCCAATGCGAGATGGTGGGTGGAAACTGTTGCAACAACCACCGGGACCAACGGCTTAACGTGCCTTCCGAAGTACGGAGGAGTTCATAATCTCTAAGTGGCAAAGGTAGCTTTGTTTACTCTATCTAAAGCCAAGCGTACTAACCACTACTCCACCGAGCTCCTCATTTTGCCCAAAACCATTTAAAACAAACCTTAATATGCGTTTTACTCAAGTTTCACAGAAGTCATCCGTCTCCTACTCAAAGCGGGTGGGCAGCATAACACCATGAAGCCGACGCTGAATAATCTAGTGACTCCATTACATACAGCTGTAGAGCTGGAAAATATCGATGCTATCAAGGAGCTGTTAAAAATTGGAGCTTCTGTAGCCAGTCTGAACGATGACGGACAGACGCCTTTACATCTCTGCGTGAAAAAAGAATTGGAAGATCCTTTGAAAGTAAGAATCAATATAAAACATATATATATATATACAATAAAAACTCAATATACATACTTAAATAAGGTCACGCGTTTTTCCCGTTGCGGTATACCGATTAGTTTTTTCCATTTGCCACGATCCTTACTTACATAATACTTTCGCTTCATTCACTCTCATGAGAGTGCGTCTCATATATGCTCGACGATCTCGGATACTTTTGAACTGGTCTTTAAGAAATGGAGGTATTCCTCGAAGCGCTTCCGTTTTAAAATAGTTCCTTTATAGTTATGCCAGCCTGGTACTGTTTTGGAAATATATATATTATACGCCTTCTTGCTAAATCTGTGAATGTTATCTATGATGGATGTTAGAAGTTACTAAAAAAATTATATATAAATCGAATATCACGAAATCTCACTAAAATTTTTTTAGATCGTTGATTATTGATATAGTTTCAGTTAGTATCCCCATCTCTATTTAAAAGGTAAACACAGGTGCGCTTCGAGGAATACCTCCAAAAATGCAATCTCAGTCAAGAATTTTGATAAGGATTGAATTTAAAAAATGTTTTTTTTTGCTAATTCTCTTTCCTTCTATAGTACGTCCCAATCCAAGTTGCCAAAAAGGTAAACAAAAAAGCCAACTTACCGAATTTGTTATTCAATAATCACACTTTTTACATGGACATTGGCACGTAATTATAATTAACGGTAACAATTGTTGTCCGTTTCAATTGATTTCAATTACCTACAGTCATCCCAAATATTTTAGAGATGAAACATAACCTTTGTTTTGTTTACCTTTTTGGCAGCTTGGATTGAGACGTACTATAGGGATTAGAAATACTAGATATTAACGAACACAATAGCCCATAATTAGAAGTTATACGTAATAAACTGCGAAAATGGCATATCGTGGTCAAACTAAATTACTTCCGGTACTGTTTTAACCAACCACCTCAAAATGACATAATTTCGTAAGTTCCCGTTCCGTGACTAACCACAATAAGCCCGTGTTTAGGCTGTGCTAATTTCAACAAATAATTATTACTCACATTTAGACTTTCCTTCTGAATTGCGGATAAAAATTTCTGAGCATTAGTGCACTAATCGTGGTTGTTAGAGCTCGCCGCATTATCCTTTATTACCTCCATTAGTTGCATGTTGCTTAGCTAGAGGTGCTGTAAAGAAATTCTCTTCAGTCTCCTGTCAGACAGCAAATTAGTTATAATAGCTTCGCTTTCTTCGTATTTTGATGGTCCAAAAACCTTTGAAATTTGATGTAAAATTTTCTAATCGATCAGTCAAAACGAGTGCATCAATCCGTCTGGGTTTTAAAGCGACACAAATTAATTTAATGATTTAACTAACCAAGTGTATTTAGATATATGCATGATAAAGTGATGCATGTGCAGTTGCAAACATTTTATTAAAAATGTACATATATTTTACAGGTCCTAGCCAATGAAGGTAGAAACGATTGTGACCCTTTGTCGGCAGTCGTAGATGTAAAAGACAGAGATGGACATACAGTTCTTCAAGCTGCTATTGATGCTGCGTGGGTAGTCGGAGTATGCGTAGCATTGGAAGCTGGTGCCGACGTTACCTTAAAGGTACCTAATCGTTTTGTAGACGTTTCAATCATAAGCAAAATTCGTATTTAAGTAATAGACTCAACAAGATTTCCTCGTTCAAAAACTTTTTTCAGGCTAATGATGGTGAAACACCTATACATTCCGCTGCTAATCTAGGTCATATAGATGTGCTAACTGAAATCCTTAGCGTTGCAAAGCAAAAAGATGCTATCGACTATCAAAATGATGAAGGAGAAACTGCTCTCTTTAAAGCGGTTAAAAACGGCCATCTAGACTGTGTGAAAGCTATATTAGATGAAGGGGCGTGTATCAAAATTACTCTGAGAGGTGACGTCAACGTGTTTCATGTAGCTGCAGAATATGGCCATGACGAAGTTCTAGAAAGACTTATAGACAACGACAAAGCCGCTACGGAAGTTATGTTAAACAGTTTAACTGCAGGAGACAGGCGTGGATTCGGCCCGATTCATTTTGCAGTCTCCGAGAACAATATAAAATGCGTCGAGGTTCTACTTTCAAGAAATGCCGATATTCGATTAAGAACCACAAGCAGTCCGCATAAGTCATCCACACCATTACACATTGCTGCAGTAAAAAATTACTACGACATTGCTAAACTTTTACTTAATTTTGATAAGACTTTAATACACGAAGTTAACTGTATGGGGTGGTTTCCCTTACATTCGGCTTCTCATCATGGTAGCCGAGATGTTATTACTTTATTGCTGGGAGAAGGCGGAAACCTGGCAGGCTATACAGATGGACCAAAGAAATATAGGAGATCTGCTATAGACATGATAGTAAATAACCTGTCAAAACCAACAGAATTTATGGAGGATGTGTTTGATTCTTACATATCAACAAATGACGTCAATCTTCAGGAGGCAAATTGTGAAGTAACGATTGACTATAGAATTTTAATGCCTAGCGAATGTGAAATGGAACAAATGAAAGTTATAGAAGCATTACTAAAGACTGGAAATAGATACGGCCAAAAAAGACTACTCGTCCACCCATTGATTGAAAGCTTTTTGTATTTAAAATGGAAAGCATTGTTGCCATTTTTCTACACTATCATAGCGTTATATGGAATATTTGTAATGTCCTTAACAACTTTTGCCGTATCAGTATTTTTCTACAAGGATACTCTCGAAGAAAAACCTGTTTGGCTGGATACCGCTATTTGGGGTTATATTGTCTACGCAACTATTATTTTAATATTATTACAAGTAAGTAAATGAACCTTTACAAGAAAAGGAAATGCTTTTCTTACATTGTGACAATTATTGATGTTCTATTTTTTTACAGGAACTCCTTTACATGAATGTAAAGAGTAGCAGATATTTCTTCCAATTAGAGACGTGGGTAAAATTCGGCTCGATTGGTTTGGCGCTCATCTTACCAATATCAGTCATGTTTATCTCCGCATCAGATGCTGAGTGGCCGAGACATGTTGCTACTGTGGCTCTGTTACTGGCATGGCTTCAGATGATGTTCTTGCTGTCCAGGTTCCCGAATTGGGGCTACTATGTGCTTATGTTTGGGAAAGTCGCATCTAATGTTCTAAAGGTAAGGATTCCAAAATCAACAATCGAATATAATTAAATATTGCATCTTTTCTTATGTCCTTTTTTTTCTTACAGATTCTTCTCACATTTGCTTTCCTTGTTATCGGCTTTTCGCTAAGCTTCATGATACAATTCAGATCTCAGACACCTTTCGAAGGACCTTTATCAGCTTTAATAAAAACAATGGTAATGATGACATCAGAGTTCGAATATGACTCTTTGTTTGATGAAGCACATTCTAAGGAACTTGCTTTTTCCTTCCAAATAGTGCGTCTGATATTTGTCGTTTTTATAATATTAGCCGCGATTGTGCTCATGAACCTAATGGTCGGTGTTGCTGTTAACGATATCAATGATTTAGAAGTATTAGGAAACATAAGAAGATTAGATAAACAAGTAGAATTCTTGAGCACACTCGACACTTTAGTTTACAATAGAGTGTTCAGCACAATTTTATCAAAACGAGCTAATAACAAAATTAAAAATAAACGAAACGTCAATCGTGTTGTAGTTTTAACTCCTGGGCGGCCTACATGGAGACGTTTTAAAAACCTACCTTCTAAACTACGAGATGCTATCTTCGATAAAGCTCAAAGTCAGAAAAAACAACAAAATGATGAAACAGATGTGCAAGCTTTTAAGAAAATTTTACAAGATATACATGACGCTGTCATAGTGCACCGAAGGGTCTTAACTACTTCATCAGAATCAGAGCAGAGTATAGAACTTGGAAGAAATAGGTTGAAACATAGCAACGTAATGAAACGCGTTATTGAACTGGACGACGATGTAGAAGAGATAAAAGAACGGAGGCAGATACTTGCCCCTGAGGCTAAAACTCTTAAGCTTGATGAGTTAAATACAAAAATTGATCGGATGGCAGCCGAAATGGAGTCATTAAAGCAAATTTTAGTCAAGCTTGAAAGCAAACTTGGCTAATTGGAACATATAGCCACAATTAAGGAAATAAACTTATCGTGTTCATGTAACGTAGGGAGTAAGCAGTATTTTGTATATTTAAGATTTTTAGAACTATTTACCTAAGTGGTAACCAATACTTTGTAGGTAACATAAATCTATTTAAACATACTATAAGTTTTTTTTCGAACCTGTCTTTGATGGTAACAATTTTAAACTATATAATAAAATACAACCATGAATTTACACAAAAAATATTAACACCTAAACTAGACAAACAATTCATTCACCAAAGGCCGAATCCAAATAACAAAAAAGTATACATGTAACATTTTCATGAAACGCAGATTTTATGAGCTAAACGTACGGCTAGCATAATTTACATCACACCCATACCCTGGAAAGAGTGGGTGTTTACTTACACCCACATTCCGCATGATATCAATGAAATGAAACATGTGTCTGGTTAAAAATTTTACCAGGCGTCATATACGAATTCGCGGATTTCCAATATTAGAAATTAGAAACAAAGATCTTGCGACTTTCCGACTGATTATTTTCTATAAAAAGTGATGGTATAGAATGGTCTAGATGGCACTTGTACTTTCTTCTTTTTTTATTTCTTTTAGAAATAAAGTAAGTAAACCGCCATTCTGACGTCAGGACCGCGTGTGTACTGTGTATTAAAATATTAATTTCCAAAATTGACTTCAAGCGAGGAATCCTAATATGAACGGCGATACGTCCATAGAACTAGAACTATAATAAAATAGAACTATAAGCCAAATTTGACGTCTAAAATCGAAAAAGAATGAAAAGGACGGATGCTTTTGTCGATCAAATATGGCGACTAGAAGTTCTATGCTCGCACTGATGGTTCGTTAATACTCGTAAGTACGAGTTCCTATTATTATTGTTAACTATTATTCAGGCCCGTGTTGGTCCGGGACACAAAAATAATGTACCAACTGCTTTTCTTGCCTAGCATGTCGTAAAAGGCAACTAAGGGCGTATTGGGTACTGGGTCTGTGATTGTGTGACTTGTTGATTCTTTCACGATTTTTTTCATCTGACCAACCCTATTTTTATATGGCTAAATGTGGTCTTGAGGAAAACAGTGCTCCTTGGACTCTGCCTATCCCTTCGGGGATTACAGGCGTGATTGTATGAATGTATTATTCAGGCTAAAAAGTGAATGATTACTTATTAACAAAATGGGTACCTACTCAAGATGAATAAACTCGCGTAAGAGTAAATTGCTCTTAGACTCTCACAGATATTAAGATTCGACCTTCCAAACTTCGATATTACACGCTCATTATTAAAATATAACAACGCATTCGTCAATTAAAGCGAAGCTTACTCTGCCTTGACGCAGCAATATTAAGATTTTAATTAGTCTTACGAGCTGGCACTCAACATTATTAAATGTCATTTGGAGAATTTTGATCTCAAAATGTATACATAAGTAATACTGAACACACAGGTAAGTATGCGGAGAAACACGCACCTACGTTACCATCCCTGGTAACGTATATAACAGCCGTGATTACATATATTTACGTAAACAATAAAAAATATATTTTTCCGTATCTGAATAATTTCAATGTTGACCGAGACGTCAAGCGAAGGATTAGGTCAGGATAAAATGAAATAGCGCCTCCGTATTTCCCTAAGATTGAAGGGAAAAAATTATAAATCTATAATTAGACCTGTCGTCGTGTATGGATCGGAATGTTGGCCTGTAAAGCGGATGGATGAACAAAGATTTCATGTAGCTGAAATGCGAATGTTGAGGTCGATGTGTGGTGTGACGAGAATGGATAGAGTGAGGAATGAATATATTAGGGGAAGTCTGAAAGTTGCCCCGATTGCGGTTAATCAGAGAGAAAAGCGACTTTCTTGGTATGGACATGTAATGAGGTGGGAGAATGATCATGTCACCAGGAAAGTTATGGATTTGAAAGTGGATGGGCGCGTGGGGAGAGGAAGGCCAAAGAAAAGATGAATGGATTGTGTGAATTATTATAATATATTGAGGATGGGACCGAGCGTTGACTTGTAATAAAAGAGAGTAGAAGAAGACATGTTGCGCCGACCCCAAATAGAATTAAGAACAGGGCAGGACAAAAAAAATGAAACATGCAATTCTACAGTTCTGAAATTAAACAATAGCATCAATTCTATTTATCTATCATTGTGTCAATATATTAGGTACAAATAATACCTTACTCTATGCAATGAATGACTCTTACCAGACAAACATAATTCATCCCGTAATTGAAAAGAAAAGCAACAAACATTCTGTGGTTCATTTTATAAGTGGTGTTTTTCTTGGTAGATTGTTGCTTCTGAAGATATCGACCATTTGATAACGACAATGAAGAATCCATTTGCTGGCGAGCTGTTAGCAAGGCGGTATGCGTGTGGCTCTCGCTGGTAACATTATCTGAACTCAACCCCGATTTTTGTTCGAATCAACATACAAAGGTATAATACTGAAGAGCTCGGTGGCGTAGTGGTTAAGACGCTTTGGCTTTCGACATCGAAAACAAAGCTACCTTCGCCATGGTCAGGCCGTGGATGCATGACCAAAAATTTGCGATCCCGATCTCCTGTGCCTTTCAGAAGGTACGTTGAGTCGTTGGTCCCGGTCGCTATTACAACCGTTTCTACCCACCAACCTGCATTGGGCCAGCGTGGTGGTGTAACGGCCCATGTGTCATGGCCCATGTGTCATGTCATGACACATGGGCCATGACACATGGATGTATAGACTGAGGACTATATTCAATTTAGGTGACTTTAAACTCATAATCCCGAAAAATTTCAACACATTCTTCTGCCCAATTTCGCTGTGCTGAAAAAGTTATATACACGTATAAAATTCTTAAACAATACCAAATTAACCGCCGTTCCTAAAAGGTATTAAGTACGAAACAACAAACATTAAGTGAAAATTTATTAAAAGAGCAAAGTTATCGTTGTCGAAATGAAAGCAACCATTCCGAAGAACTTTGTTAATAAACTCAACCGCAGCAGAAAAACTGGTGGGAGATTTGAGACCGCCAGCACTGCAACTGAATAAAACTGTTTTTACGGAGTTTTTTTACTGAAAGAAAGTTTCGCCTCGGTGTTTGTTACGCACAGACTTATAGTCGTTATGAAACGGGTATGTTTTGGCATTATTTTACGGTAGGTATGTTTTGCATGAAATCCGGTCGAAAACTCGCCATTTTTTACATACATCACACTCTACAGAATGCTCAGAGCATTTACCGCTATATTTGAGTTCATTCCTTGCTGTACTGTTATTACAAAAGCTATCATTATGTAATTCACATGCAAGATATTTAAGAATGGGTGTTATTTAAACAGCAAAATATTCGAATATTGGTCAGCGAAAAAATACAATTGATCAGCTAAACTAACTAATTGGTTAGCAACTTGTGGGCAGCAAATATTTAAAATTGGTCAGCAATCAGCAACTCACATATTTTCTCTTGCTGACCAAATAATTAAATGGCTGCTCAATTAATTACTTCACTCTATAGAAAGAATTCACTCTATAAATCATAATTGATTAGAAATTCGATTACTCGTAGTTGGTTCGATAGAAAAAAATATGAAAGATACCTCTAAAAATATATAAATCCTTAGTACGGCGCAAGTGCTTCAATAACAAAACTACATATTTTATATTCTTTAACGTATATTGCGTATATTGTCAAAATGTGTAGTTATTTTAATAATGCGAAAGAAATATCAAAATTAGCGCGTGGACCGTTCTTCTTAGTTTGAACCGCTGCGATTACCCCAGCAGCGCCAGCAGCTCGGTGCATTCTGTAACGGCCCGGCCACGATAACGAGCGACGGGCAGACTAGTAAGGAAGAAAGAAAGAAAAATGTTTATTTGGCAATTATAAAAAATAACTATAATACACAATACATTTAAATTTACATAATGCCAAATTGGTCTCCACTCAGCATGTGTCGAGGCATTAGCCGCGACGCTGGTCTTCCGTGGATGACATAAAGAAAAACAAATAAAAAAAAAGACGTGTGGCACTCGGGGACTGCCGCGGTAAAGCTATTGCATAGCATTTTGTATCAACTTATTTGTGATAATAATAAAATGTATGTATATAGAGTACTCACTCATTTTCTTTCATTATTTTTTTTGGTGACTTTCTTCATTAATAATAAATGCACTTTGTTCAGTCATATTCACGCACACAACGCCGTGTAGAAGACTGCTTAACTGAAACGACGTTAGACGATGCACGGCCTTCAAGCCACACCTCCTTGCGCATCGGAGTGGGGAGTGTGAGGTTTTTTCGTTACGGAATTTCTGGATTCGGTCCCCGCGCTCAAGGCCCGCGATAGAAGCTATGCAATAGCTTCAAAACTAAATTAAAATATAAACACAATTAAATAACGATAGTAACATTTGACATAAATTGAACATTTATTACACAAATTTATATTATATGCGGCGACTATAATGCTTGATTCTTAAAAATAATCTCTTTCATTTTTTTCTTAAAAAGATTTGTTTTAGGCGAATTCTCATTAGCAGTATCTCGTGTGTCATATCATTGCTAGTAATGAACATGCTTATTTAGAGCAAGCTTCAAAATTAAGCTTAAAAACTTCAATTCAATTAAACGTTCAATTTGACAAAACGAGACGAGGTTAAAGAGTTTTAATTTAAATAAATATTTAATTGCAGGGCCCCGATCGCGTTGAACGTATTTACCACTACTATACCTGAGTCGAAAACGTTACGGCCCAGCCACACTGCACGAGGCGACACGAGGGAACACGAGTACGAGAGTATGGGGTCTAGCAGGGCCATAACGTTTTCGACTGACATTTGGTAGTCGTAAACACGTTCGTATTAAGCGCGATCCGGGCCCAGCCGCCTTATTCTGAACTGTTGGAAAACAAACAAATCACGAAATCTCTGTACCTGTCTCTTTTTATTGCGGCAAATTAGAGCGAGACAGGACGTGACTTTCTTAATCGAATCCGTGAACCAATAGTTTAGAATAAGGGGGCTGGTCTTAACCGTAGCTTAAATGGAAAATTCAAATGCACGGGGGAATAAAAATTATTAGGTCTACAGAACCAAGGTGCTTATTAGAGCTACGCTCACGAAGCGATTCTTTGCCATATACAAAATATATAGGTACTCTATGCTAACATCTCTATTTGCATCGTGACTGTACGGTTTTCCGGGATGTCTCCCCTAGGAACAATGCATGTGTATCTATAAACCAAACGAGTGACATTAAATATTACCAATACAAATTGTAGAACGGGTGCCTATTGAAAATCAGCGTCAGAACATTTTGTTCTCGCGTAATGCTGAATTGGGTCTCCCATTCCATGCAGTTGTGGGGCTTTTTTTTAAATGATCACTAAGCTTAAGTTCTTTTAACCTTAGTTTCACAATTTTATGCCCTTCCTGTCCCTATTGACTAGTTATTAGAAGCACGAAACTGAAGGGACTGAAAAGATTTCGTACAGTTTTCTGACCAAGATCCCACCAGCTTAATAAGAGTCTCACACCGTTCCGAGGCCATCTCGATTTCAGAACATGTGACTCAATTTCCTATTATAATATACCTAATTTTGTAATACAATATTTAATTCGTATTATTAGTATTATACTAAAAATTTCATAGGTTTTTATTAAGTTTTATAACGAGTATTTTGTATTATCAAATTCTTAAAACATGTCGGGGATATCGTCACAAAGAGACAAAGAAATTCCAGAAGTAAGTTGAAGAGTTTATTTTTATGAGTACTTAAACAATATTATATAACGTATAATATTAGATCCTTACCTATGAAATTGGTGTTTTGTATGGAGATTTTGGGGAATTCTGCATTTTCCATACTAACATTTTATCAGTTTTCTTCACAACGACAAATCCAGAGATAATAATATTTGGCATTTATCATTAAACAAGCTTTAGTAATATAATGTAATATCACACTTCATAAATTTTTTTTATCGTTTTTAAGTGAATGCAAATAAAATGATGTATTCGGGAGGCACTTAAAAAGAGTTGTCTCCGTGTCCAATTTTACCACAATTAAACTTACAACAAATTATCAAAACAAATCAAAAGAGTTTAAAAAATATTTTTTAGGAATACTCTGAATTATAATAGTTACAGACAAAATACTAAGACAGAATAAAAACACTAATTTCATAGGTAAGGACCCAATATGTCATTCATGTGTCCCTGAATCGGTTGAAAAAGAGAAAACCTCACTGGTATGTGTGCAAACCCTATTTGAATAAAAGGTAAGTGGACCTACATTGTGATAAGGATATTGCGTGCATTTTTTTTAATAAAAAGCACACCAAATGACTTACACTATTTGATGGTAAGCAGGAGGAGAACCCATTTGCGGAGATAGCGGGCCACAGAAAACAATCCTAGCCATCTCCAGCTTGTTGGCTCATTAGGTGCCTCTTAACACCTCTCTTGTGAAGGAACCCATATTGTAAAAGGGAGGGTATACGTATGCTGGAAGGACTCCATGCACGAGATGTGCACACAGAGAAAGACTGTCTAAATCTCTTTGTCCGTTAGACATGGAGTAAGCCAAACTCATCATGAAAGTAAATGTTGGGATATCAAAAAAAACGCCTTGGTAGCATTCGGGTCCTGGGGTCCTTGGTAGCATCACTGACATTATTGAGACTGGTTCACAATTTGAATAAAATATTTTTTTACTATAAATATAAACTAAAGTTATCTTACTCAGGGTATGGCAGTGGAAACCATAGATACAATAACACGAATTGAGAAGCATCACAGCGTGTTAGGAACACTATTCATCCACAAAGGTGAGTAGGAATTTTATAGAAAGAAACTCACGAATAACAGCCACAGACGCCCATAACTAGCATGCGTTACGTGCAGAATTATGAACAAATACGAATTCGACAGATTACAGTGTTTATTACAGCATATTATTACGAGCCACAGATGATGGACCAACAAAGAGTCGTGTGGTAGCGGCTCATTTAAAGAATACTACCAACCCATCTCTTCCCTTTGGTGTCATAAAATGTACTTAGAATTGCACAACATCCAATAGCTTATAGCAGCGACAGGCTCACCACCTGTCACGCTGAGTGCAGTCACTGCTTGGTGAACTGCGGACTATGGCAATGGACTGCTTTTGCGGTGCTTTTGCTTTGTATCTGACTAAACCTTATGGGATAATAGTTGTGATTATATGAATGTATGTATGTACATGAATGTAACAGATCTTCGAAACTAGTTAAATTCGTTAAAATAATACTTTTCAACAAAAATATTGTCAGATAAACAAACAACAGATAAACAAAAGGGGACATTTGACAGATTAAACGAGGTTTTGAAATATTTACATGCTTTAACTAGGAGTATTTTCTGTTTTCTCCCTCTTTAGTATCTTCTATCTCTCTCAAGCCTTTTCTGTATCTTCTGTTCCCAGGAGTGCTACAGCTCTGCACGTTGCCAGAGACGATGTCGCAGACGCTCTGCGCGCGCCTGCCGCCATACACCACCAGGGTGCACCAGGCCATTTGTAATATTGTGAGAATTGGTGCCAAACACTTACTCTATATTATAATACACTGGTAAAAGGTGTCTGAACTTTCAAGTCTTCGTTTTTTTATCCAGCACCGTTAGTATGTCACGTACAAAAATATGTATACATTTTGACAGTAATAGTAGTATACATTTTAAGCCTCCCTGTCAAATCTGTACACATATTTTAGCACGTGACTGTACAGGCAGATGTGCAGATGTTGACTTTCTACAGTCAGGGGTATTATGGTGCTTCTTATTTTTCAGCTTTTGAAAAATTACTGTGTCAACCCGCAATTTGGTTCTATCACCTAAAAAACGAACCTATTATTATTATTTATTTTTTAGATGAGGTTTTAGGGGTCGCTACCTGCTGTCAAAGTTTTAAAAAAATATGATTATGATAACTTTCAGTTGAATATACATAAAACAGTTATATTAGGTCCTTACCTATAAAATTGGTGTTTTGTATGGAAGTTTTTGGCGAATTCTGCATTTTCCATATTAAATTTTTTTCAGTTTTCTTCACATCGACAAATCCAAAGATATTAATATTTGGCATCTATCATTAGACAAGCTTTAGTAATATGTGTAATATCATACTTCATAAAAATAATTTATTGTTTTTAAGTGAATGCAAATAAAATGATGTATTCGGGAGGTACTTCAAAAGAGTTGTCTCCGTGTCCAATTTTTACACAATTAAACTTACAACAAATTATCAAAACAAATCAAAAGAGCTCAAAAATATAGTCTATTTTTAGACGAGTTAATTATTTTTTAGGAATACTCTAAATCTTAATAGTTACAGACAAAATACTAAGAGACAAAAAAACACCAATTTCATAGCTAAGGACCCAATATTATTCATTAAAACATGATAAAACTACAAATGCAACTCAACCCGTGGTCATACTATTCGTTTCAATGACGCTCGTATCCCCCCCCTCCCTTTCCCTTCCGCACACACCTGTCACGCATTGGTATTGGTAAATTAGTAAATGATCAGTAGCAAATACGCTGTTATAAGGCTGTTATAGAGAGTGCACGTTCGATTTTGTTTTGGCGCGCATCGTTTTTTGTTGCATCATGGCGTCCTCGTTTATTTTTTTTAAGTTAATAAAAAACATTACAAGAATGCTTTTTATTAATTTTTCATGTCCTGGAAGCGACCCCTAAATATTACTTAAAAATTCTGAAAAAATTTGGTATTAATTTTTCATATCTTAGAACAGAGTAAAAGTTTGACAGCTAACATTTAAATTTTTTTTTTTTTTGTCCAAATAAGAAGCTCCCAAAGGGTATAAAGGGTATATATAAATCCGGCAAGATCTAGTTACCCACAAAAGCCAAAAGCTTTTGTTTAACTTGTTATGAAAATGTTTAACTTTTGAATAGAGTTGGGGAAACTAACTGAAACTATCGATCGATAATAAACGATCAAAAAAAAAATAAGTGAGATTTCGTGATTAATCAGTGAGTGGTATTCGCTTTATATATAAACTCCCTCTGACATATTCATATCATTTTGGTAACCCCACACATATATTGGGTCCTTACCTATGAAATTGGTGTTTTTCTTCCCTGTTAGTATTTTGTTCGTAACTATTAAGTTTCAGAGTATTCTTAAAAAATAATTACCTCCTCTAAAAATAGACCATATTTTCGAATTTTTTTGATTTGTTTTGATAATTCGTTGTAGGTTTTATTGTGTTCAAATTGGACACGGAGACAACTCCTTTTCAGTGCCTTCCGAATACATAATTTGATTTGCATTCACATAAAAACGATAAATAATTTTTAAGAAGTGTGACATCACACATATAGCTAAAGCTTGTCTAATGATACATGCCAAATATTATTATCTTTTGATTTGTCGTTGTGTTGTCTTTTGAAAACTGAAAAAATGCAGAGTTCCCCAAAATCTCCATACAAAACGCCAATTTCATATGTAAGGACCTAATACATATAGGTAAGTATAAATAGAAACGATTATAAAAAAAAATCATGACCAACAGGATTTATTAGACGCCGTCATTGCGTATCGCATAGAAACGACTTCGGTGGAAATCTTGGTGATTGCGAACAGAGAATTCACCGCGTGTGTCGTTTACAAGCTGAAGAAGAACAAACCGAAGACGAGGAAGGCTTAAAAGGTAGGTAGAAAATTATCAAAACAGAAAACAGAACTCATCGCCTGAACATGATGTAGATACATTGGTATAAACACATCCTTTCAGATATTACAGATATCAGATATTACAGCGCTACTTGCTGCGATGCTAGTCTTTGGCTTTATTTACCAGGGTCAGCTTCACCGACACACGACGCGGCGCGACGAGACGCGAACATTTTAGAAGATCGACTTAAAATATCACCGCCTGCAGTAGGTCGTACTATTTATTCCTTGGACACCGTGTATGTATGTTTACAACATACATACAATCACGCCCTTCTCCCATAGGCGTAGGCAGAGATTATGTCTTGCTACGGCCCTTACATATTTCTTTCGCTTAATCTACTTTCATATCTCTCTGTCTTCATAAATGCTCAGCGAATTCGGGTACTTTTGACCACCGCAAATCTATCTCCACTCACTTCAGATTAATAAAATATCCTTTTGGTCAGTCAATCTACTTTCATCCATTCATTCTGCATGGAACGGGGCTCCGATCGCAGAAACAAATCAAAGTCGAAAACTTTACGGCCCAGCTACACGCCTCGAGGCGACACGAGGGAACACGAGGACGAGAGTATGGAGTGTGGCTGGGCCGTAACGTTTTGGACGGACTTTTGGTTGTGGTAAATACGTTCGTATTTAGCGCGATCGGGACCTAACTAGAATTAATACCACCAACGTGTTATAATTTTAGTTGGGCCTTTAAATAAATTATTTTTTAAATCGCAAAACCGTTCTAATAGTGTGTGTTATTCCAGGGATCGGCGCCATAACGGGGAGCGTCGGATATTGGACTGTAAACATAATATCGTAAATCTTTTAGGTCAATGAAGATATTAACCAATCTCTTGAAGGACGCTCACGACGAATGGCTCGTGCACACTGTAAGTAACTAGTTTTATAATAAATTTCTATATGTTCAACTATTTTTTATTTACCATTTAGAACATTTAACTTTTCTATTTTCTCTCTTAGCATGAACACCGTGAACGTGATATGATATTTATCACGTTTTTATCATGTTCAACTGTCAAAGTACTAAAGTACTATGGAATTTGAGAATTAGGCGTGATAAAAACGTGATAAATATCATATCGCGGTGTTTATGCTTAGAGGGTTGGAGTGTAATGGTAATTTGTTTAAGTTTGAACAAAAAATAAGTTTTGTGTTTTTTTTTTATTTTGTTTAATTAACCTCTTGGTTTCATAACATGGAAAATAGTAAAGGTAAAGACTCGATTGAGAGTCAAAACAAAAACCTATAGTTTGCATTTATCAGCATTTATAACCTGATCTTAATCTATAAAACATTTTATAGACTTCAACAATAAACAGCCTCAACCCACTAGTGGACAGAATAATGGAAGATGAATCTATTGAAGGCGTTATAATGGCTAATCAACACGGTAAACCTTATGAGATTTTTCACTTCGAATGCTGTTCTTGCCAGAAAAGAGAAAACTTTAACGACTAATCTAAAAAACCCATAAGTGTTAACCTCGGAGAGCTTCTGCGACGTGTTTATACATTAACATAGTTGACGCAAATGCATGTACTGTGCGTGTTCGAAAACCCCGCCCAAACGTCGGGGTTGGCCGCTGATAACTAGTCTGTGTGCTTCCGAATGGCTGTGTGCTTCCTAAAAGAAAGCCTCATTATGTGATAAGATAATTGGCGGTGTTGTGACCTCTTTACTTTTTATATTCACGTGTCAGAACTTTGATGTATGTCAGTTTCAAGTTTGAAGTAAGGCACTCGTATCGTCCATTGCCATAATATGTAAGGAGGCTTATGTAATGTCTAGTTTACAAAAAATATTACCTCCATTCATTTGTGCGAATATGTCGTCTATTACAGGTATTGGATAATTGTCATCTTCAGGTAATTAAAATATTGTTCGTGCAATCCATAATATAATTTATTTCATAAACATGAAACTGACATACATCAAAGTTCTGACACGTGAATATAAAAAGTGAAGAGGTCACAACACCGCCAATTATCTTATCACATAATGAGGCTTTATTAAAGGCGGAGCATCCACGGCATTGGTATCTTTTAATCAATACAAATATTACTTTCGTTATTAATGTAAATGTTTAACACCTAATCGTGTGGTACCGAAGAGTTACAGGCCTTAACTTTTTCAGTTTTATTGCAGGTGCACCAGTTCTTACCAACATCAGCACCACCGCAGCGACCAACTACGCAATGTTCTTGCAACCCTTCAGCAACATGACGCAACATTATGTTAAGGAACTGGTGAGAATGTGTGTGATTGCGTGTGTTGAGCACGACTGTTCGCGCTTGTAATGTCGAGCGTACGCAGGTATAAGTAAAGTACGATTATTGATTCCAGTCAGTAAAATGACAAGTGCACTGTCACTGATACAAACATATTTTAGGTATTTATTTATAGGCAATTTGATATTTTAAAAAAACTCGATTCTACCACATCACTATTTATTTGGGACTAAAAACCTGTAACACTGGAAATGTCATTTTACTGCCTGGAATTAATAATAATACTTTAGTGGTATTTATCTTTGGTGTTGAGTGGGCGTGACCGCTACGTGGACCCAATCGCTGCGCATAGGGTACTGATGTGGCACCAACGAGAGCCGTAATAGGACTGAAGAGTCAATTGGCGGCCGCCGATCACAGATGGGATGAGATGCTGAACGTCGATTGGCTAACGGCCCACACCAAAGTTATATTATGCCGCTCAAGAATTTTGTACATTCTGATGGATGCCAAACTCCCATACAATAGCATAAGGCAATGTTTTGTCTCGATCAGTAGGTGTTCCCTTTCATTGTATCACTTTGATGAATGAGTTTAACATTTAGTAGTAAGCTTTCTATTACTACTAATGACGTCACACAAAAATACACACAAATTTCTCAAAAAAATACTCTCATTTAATATGTGATTATTGACTCACCTGTGAAATAATAAGGTACATCCAGGATATCACTCACTTACACAACATAAAACAACACACGTCATCACCAGTTTTATAATTTTATTTTAAAAATATTGAATTACAAAAATTTGTAACAATTTTCAGTCTAGGTGTCAAAATGGCGTAAATATGACAGGTGAGACAGAAACTATGGATAGAAAGAGAAGAAGAGGATATCCCACGGTTAGCCTTTATTCATAAATAGTGAAAGAATGAGAGGGAACACCTACTGATCGAGACAGAACATTGCCTCATGCTATTGTATGGGAGTTTGGCATCCATTTAGAGTATAAGATTCTTGATGCCGCTACCTTGGAAGCTACTCACCTATTATACCTATTTGTCACCTGATTAATTGTTGTCATAGTGATAAATCTCTGTTGTCGTGTCATTATTTTACAATGCTGAGAAATTTCAAGAATGAAATTACTTTTTGACGGAATATGTCACATAATACTCGGTCGAGCAGATATTGATCACCACGGTTACACCCGCGCGGTACCTAACGCTATAATACCTTAATGGCATAAAGGTTCGTATAGGTACTTTGGGTTCGGATATGAATATAAAGCAACCTTCGCCATGGTTCGGCATGGTTTGGATGGGTGACCAAAACTTTGTGATCTTGAACTCCTCTTCACTCGTGCTTCGGAAGGCCCATTAAGCTGTTGATTCCGGTCGCTATTGCAACAGTTTCTACCTACCGCATTAGGCTAGCGTGGTATTAACGGGTATATCGGGGAGTTTTAGTGGGTAGTGCCAATATGGCAGGTGAGTCCCACACACGCCTACCGGCTAGCCACCGGTAGGTACGGTCCGTAAATGGATTTCTCCTCGTAAAAAAAAAAAAAAGGCTAGCGTGGTATTACGGCCCATAGTCCTCGTTTTCATAGTTGTCCATATTGGAATTCCTTTGTCCGGCTGTGACGTGTATAATTATATTAAAGGAACCCTCTGTAACCTTTCTTGACACATATTAATATGGGGTGCTAATCCATCACTTATACACCCCTCTTTATCTTGGTATCCATATGGTGTGCCATAATTGGTTGTACCTATTTTAAAGGGAATTAATTAAGCTAACTATTCGTCTGGTAGCCGTGTGGTAGCGGCTCATTAAAAGAGTAGTTACAACCAACTCATCTCATCTCGAGTCGTAAGGGCGACTAACGGATTTAGAACTGCACAACATCCAATAGCTTAGAGCGGCGACAGGCTCACCATAGTCTAGGCAAGGAAAATTCGTTTGTTCGAAAAAATCACATTAATTCCTACAGAGAAATTTATTTTAATTATTGATTAGAAATAAGAATGCAATAATAATTTTTTAGTTTTCCCCAAAATTTTATTGGAGCTTATTAAAAAAAAAAGGTTTTAAACTTATAGCACGTCTATCATAAAAACATTAAATTCTACATGGGTGATTTTTTATGTAAGTGTTCCTTTTATTCAATAAACACGATATTTAAAAAGTCACCCCCGTGGTGGCAAAGGGTTTGGAAAAAAAAATATGTTAAGAAAAAACAAGAATAACAACAAAACAAAAAATAAACAAATGGTGATTTTACATTATAATATGACTAATATGTCTACAAGTATTAATAGAAATATTCACCATGGTGACTTCAATAGCTTTTTTTTATGAACATTTTTGTGTTTTTGGACCCCGCGCATTAATTCTACACTAAAGAGTTTTTCGGCATGTATTGTCTTAATTTATTAGATATTAAATTTTTAAAAATCCCCAAGGAATTATTGGAGCATTTTTTCTAATATGCAAAATTCAATGGGTGGGCGGGGAATGGCGCGACTACTTATAAGACATGTGATAAAATGTAAATATTGTTGCGGATCCAATAACCGGGTTTATGTGTGCAATATTTCAAATAAAAAATTACGAAATAAAGAATTTTTTATGTACAAATAAATTTAATTTTTCTCAAAATGAGTTAGATATTTAGCTTAGTGGATAAATATAAAATATTTTTTCAGTTTAAGGTAAAGTAAGTGTGTATATTTTAGTAACAGGAATTAATTAATAATTTTACCGAGAAATTACAAGTTTAATACAAAAACATCGAAAGCTGATACACACATCTAGGGTCGAACCGATTTCTTAAGACCCGGCTGTCAAAAAAATCTTTTTAGATGGCCCCCCGCCTACTACACCGAATACTTCAAAAAAGTTTTGTGACAATTTTAATATATTTCTACACATTTAGTATTTTGCGCTCATACTTTTCATTTAACATCATGAAAATCACACAGGATGAATGGAGCAGTTTAAAGATTTTATTATTATTATTATGAAAACAATATTCTTATAATGACGATTATAATTAGATGTGAAAACATTGGAATGTTTCCTAATTTTTTAAATATGTCAGGAAAACTATCGGAAGTTTTCTTAATAACTTCCAAAATTACCAGTAACTTTGGAAGTTTTCAATATAAACTGACGGACACATGAACTGCATCAATGTAATAGACTACTTTGAAATAACTATTTTTTCCCATGTATGCAAACTTTCTATACAGATTTAAATTGAAAGCTCGAGATTGGTTCGTGAACTTTAAAACAGCGTAGGGTCATATCCTTAAGTTTAAGTTTGGGTACTGGAAAGGACCTTAAGACTTTTGAAGAAAATACAAAAATTTTAAGATTTTTTTTTTTGGAAATCCCGCACCAATGCTACAATTTGAGCCGCTTGTTCGGACGAAGCATCCATATTATGATTCAAAAACTCTCGATGAGTTAAAAAACAAACCAAATAATTTATTGACACGGCCTTGTATACGTGATTGCGATAAAGAAACTAATGACCAATACAATTAAATTCAATATAATAAAAAAAATTTGCTTGTATGCGACTCACTGAAATCTTGTGCATAAACTTTTATGTCATATTGTTGCATTTTATGACTGCGGTTGGCTTCGCTCTTATTGCCCTAAGATAGAATATTAATTCAAATGATTGTAGCGTACTCGTAAATTGCAATATCTTCAAATTTAATTTTCGAAGTTTTATTTATCGTAAAATTCTATAAACTAAAATTAAAATTTTATTTAAAATTATGCACAGGCAATATTATACATATTATACAGGGCATTTTCTGTCAACACCAGTAATCGGTAACGATCAGATTTTTGTCTTTATACCCATTTTTTACTTAAGAAGTGCGAAAATAAGTAAGTAAGTAATAAAATAATAATAATAATTTTTAAAAATTTTTACTTGATTTACTCTGAGTTCGCGTAATCGAAGTATTTTTAAATAATTCTAAGCAATTCACATACCATCAGGCCTCTATCCCCGAGGGGATAGGCAGAGGTGTCACTCACATTTCGCCAAAAATATTAACAAGGGCGAGACTTTTGCATGCAAAGAGCGCATTGAGAGGCAAGCGATATTTATAACATATTCAAACTCAGTGAGATGCGGGCGACGGGGAACGAGTAACACCTATGAAATTTGCATAAAGTAAAATTTCATGGGAAGCTCTTCATAAAAAATGGTGACTTTTTTGTGGCGCATGCTAATTAAGGTGATAATTGTAGAAACCCAAAAAAAATTGGTGTAGAATTAATGTACCAATTATGTACAACATAAAAAAGAGAAAAAACATAAAATTAATTAGTTTTTCTTTAGTCACCGGGGTGAAAACTTACTAAGGCATTCGGATATACATTAGGAATATATTCTGAAATTTTCACCAAAAGTACGATTTATTAACTTGCATTTTAGGAGCTTAAAGAAAAAAAAACGTTCAAAATTGTTTTTCTCCGAAAGCTCCAAAAATTTTATGGTGATTTTTGAGTCTAAAGCTAAGGATAGTTAAACAAATTAAATACTACTTAAATCTCCACTGTAGAATTTTATCAGCAGGAGTTATAGGGAACGAGGGTTTTGGGCCCGTTTCCTTACAACGCTCAACAGGGGGAGGGGGGAAAACTGCAAGGTGGACTTCCAAATTCCGCAAATAATGCTCAGAAAAATAAATGTTGTGTGTAGGATTTAATGTGACTTTTAAATTATTTTGACTGGACTACCACCTGTCACACTGAGGGCAGTCACTGCTTGGTGAAGCGCGGTCTATGGCAGAGGACTGCTTTTGCGGTGCTTTTGCCTAGTCTCTGACTAACCGTTAGGAGATAATAGTCATGATTGTATATATTCGTCTGAGCGCACAGTAAAAAACTATACTACAACCAATAATTTATTTATTTATTACATAAACATGTGATGGCTGGACTAATTTCAATGAAATTTTGCACGGTGATACCTTACCTTATATACCTGGTCAACATCTGAGATACTTTTTCATTTCGGAAAAATCAAGTGTGAGATACTTAGTTAAAAAAGTCGCGGGTAACAGCTAGTAGAGTAATAATTACTAACTGTTAAATGTGTTGGTATACATATTTTTGCACATGACTGTAGTGATCGTACAAAGTGAACATCTCTGTAATTTCCCATTTTATTTATTAACTAGTAAGCGGGCACACAACGAGACATGATAGAAAAACATCTATTATTTGCGAGCAGCGGTGTTCGTGGTGCCTGCCAAGGGAATAATAGACTTATAGGTGCCTACATTCAACATTTTTTTAAAGTACCTTCCAATTGCCATTATAATGATATAGGTTTGTATGTTTAATGTTCCTTAATTGTAATGGGCGCCCTTCCAATCGCCTTATAAATGAGCCCACCTTGAAACCTGAGTGTTATATAATATATAACCTTTTATCTACACTCATTTTATAATGTTCGAATTATGAACTCAGACTCGAACTCATAATGACATACTTTTTAACACAGATGAAAAAACGAAAATTAAAAAATGGAAACTGTAACATAATGACCATTATGCAACAGGTTGGACTCATTATGCTATACTTATTTTTCGTAAAAACGCTCAAAACTATGGGCAAATGTTTTCCAGACCAACAATAACCAACTATGCCAACAATAAATAAAATTCATTATTTTTTTTAGTTTTATTTCTTTAAATAATGAGTGTAGATAAAGTAGTGTAACTATACATAACTCGGTATTAAAACACTCGCGTGATACTATTAAAAAACTCGCCAAGGCTCGTATTTTGAAACCACGCTCGTGTTTTAATAACCTATATTATGTGACAGTTACATAAACTACTATTATGAAATCGCTAGAAATCAAATAAATCATTGCTGCCTACTTTTTCACAGGATCCTTTCGACGAAGTGCTAGTGACACGGATGTTAACGAGTAAAATAGAAATAATGGTGGCCCCCCACCCCGAATTTAATATTATAGTAATCCAACATAATGCGCCCAGAAAAAAAATTGCAATGACAAAAAAAGGAAGCACAAGAAATAATTAATTTAAGTGCGTCCATATGTTGAATGTATGAATGTAAATGTTATTATTAAAATATGCTGCAATAGAAATGTAAGAATTTTATTTGTGTCATTGATTTGTCCAAAACTTTAACGCAATCTACACAATGCCGGAAAGTCATGGATCTGTTTTGAACTCTTTAATTTTTTTTATATGGGGTCCTTGATTACTTAAAGAATTTTCCATTTGGAAAATTCTTTTTCTATATTTCTATTTTTTTTTCCTATATCAATTTATATCAGTTTATTGATCAATTTTAAAGAAACTATTGCAGTTGCCCTTATTTTCCTTAAATAATTGTTATGAAAATACGAAGCATAAGAAGTTATCTGCAATTATTACGTTCTGTAGTAGATATTTTATTGATAAATATAAGTGCGGTGGTCATAATTATATTTTATTAATAAGTGTACCAATACCAATTGCGATCAGTAAACTAAAAAAGATAAAATTTTTATACATGAATTTTAAAGTCCCGTGTATACGCGACCTACTGGTAGAAAGTACGATGTTTAAACTGCTATCTACAAAACGAATGTAGAGAAAGAAACATCACAATCTTAATGTCGATAGATCGGGATTGCGTTTGAGAGTGCCTACTCTTGGAATGGATTTTAAAGAGAAACCTTTTTGGCATTTTCCGTGCCCTGGATGGAATACCTTCGCTATGATTGGTCGTTGCCTCTAAAAAGTTGTTAAAACATTCAAAGTAGTAACTATGTATGAGAGCTGTAGATGTAAAAAAGAAGAATGCGTAGGCACTTTTTTAATTTGAAAAGATAGATAGATAAATCTATAATACCTCTAAAATGCTTGATCACACACAAAAATTACAGATTACAGAATATACAATAAAATAAAAATGGTAGTATTTAAACGAGTGACTGTAAATTAATGTTTAGGCCAAATTCGACTGAAACTAAAAAGGCGTCTTCTAGACAAAAAAATATATTAAGGCTATAATTAAACACGAAATCACACATTTACATCTCGCATCCCAGTCGTCACCCGTCACCGTCTGTCCGCGTCAGTTTAGTCCATGGTTGCTCGGCCAGCTACTAAAAAGTCCGTAACATCGACCATCATTCGATGCCAGCACCCCAATTCTACTATAAATTTAACTAGACGTTCCCGAATCGTTATAATTGCGTAACCAATGCGTTTGAGGAAAGAACGCTTAGCAGAATCAACATGATGATTGAAATGTAAGCTCTAGCTTAACGTTTTTGATTTATGTAACTATTTTACATAAATCAAAAAGCAAACCGAATGAAACCGAAGGCAACCGAAACGCACGGCTGCGTTTTGCTAGCAGAATACCAAGAACGTTCGAACATAAGCGTTCCTCATGCGTTTCAGATCAAAATAAAATAGCAGAATTGGCCTACAGTACTGAGCTCACACCATTGGTCGAATCTGCCCTAAGGACTGACTCCTGCGTAGGCGGCCAATTTTCGCGCAGCGAGATGTCACATCTTAGGGCGGATCCCTGCGTACACGCAGCGAGATGTCATATCTGACAGTTATCTGAAAACTATCTGTTTTTTTTATAATAGCATTGGCATTTAAGCCTTCAGCGTAAAACGGTAGCAACAAACAATGCTTGGTAACAATGTAATGAAACAGATGTAATTATTTTGGGATCTTTTTTTTGGCAAAATGATTTTACTCATAATATACTATATGAATTGAATGGCATATCAATTTCGCAAAATGTTGTTTGTTTGTATAATTTAACTTTTGCATACTTTTCTTTTGGCCCAATATTCATTTCGCATAATTATGCCTAATTTTATTTATTTTTATAAAGGCAATCCTGTATATGTATTGTAAACGGTATTTTTCTTGAATAAAATGTTAAGCACACCAGTGATTAACCCATTGAAGGTCAGCGCACAAACACCGGTATTCGAAAACAATATATGTTTCTATTGTGTCTGGTTTTCTGACCATTTACAGGCTACAGCCCTTAAAAAAAAATCTTCAGAAGCATTAAAACTGAGTTGCTGTTGTTTTAAAAAATACTGTCATAGTCATACAACATTAAAGCTGATAGACTCGCCTCCTGAGATAGTTTGAGTCGTTATATTTTTAGTGTGTCTCAGACAAATTGCGTTGCATGGCGACAGGTGTCGACTACTTTGTAAGTGTTTGTTTTAGCATTACACTGTCAAAGATTCAGTAAGAGCGCCGAAGAGACAATAGTTGAGAAGGTAATTTAACGGTAATTTTATTTATTTTTTTATTATTAGGTCCTTACCTATGAAATTAGTGTTTTGTATGGAGATTTTGGGGAATTCTGCATTTTCCATACTAAATTTTTTTCAGTTTTCTTCACAACGACAAAGCCAAAGATAATAATATTTGGCATCTATCATTAGACAAGCTTTAGTAATACGTGTAATATCACAATTCATAAAAATTATTTAGCGTTTTTAAGTGAATGCAAATAAAATGATGTATTCGGGAGGCACTTAAAAAGAGTTGTTTCCGCGTCCAATTTTTACACAATTAAACTTACAAAAAATTATCAAAACAATTCAAAAAATCTCAAAAATATAGTCTAATTTTAGACGAGGTTATTTTTTTTTAGGTATACTCTGAATATTAATAGTTACAGACAAAATACAATTTTTGTATGGCTAATAAACACAGTGCTCCTTGGACTCTGCCGACCCCTTCGAGGATTGCAGGCGTGATTGTATGTTATTTATTCTATTAGATAACCAGTGGTAGTATAATGATACTGTATAAATCTGAAATTAGCTCGTTTAATTTAAGAAGCAGGAAGTCGTTCTTACTTAAATTATCTCATTGCAATGATATCTTTACCAATGTATAACTAATTGTTAAAGGTAAAAAGTAGAATTATTGTAAGTAGATTAATTGTTTGAAATTATATATGTTCTGTTTTGCTACTTCTTGTTACAAGTTATTGTAATGACCTATTGTTTTTAGGAAGAGCGACCTCATCCTAATACAGGTTCCTGGAACATATAAGTGATGGGATCCATACGTACTCTGTAAAACCGACTTGTGATTGAATAAATATTTTTACATCTCTCATTTTTGGTAAGTAGGTCCTTATTACCCCCAAATGGGGCTTGTAGGCGACCAATTAGCGCTCTAGGTTAATAATGTAGCTAGAAAAGTAAGTAATTAAAAAAAAACTCTTCACTCTTTCAAAAAGTTCGCGTACATCACACCATACATCTAACCATCATACTAGCAATAGACATCTTGCATTCAGCCCAATGACAAAAGAGGTCGCTTCGCTATTCAACCTTGTCTTCGTATGAGTATAGTTATAATAGTAGTCATCAATTTTAAATATCGAACGGCGAAGCTCAATTTAGTTTTTGAAAAAGAAATTTAAAAAAAAGATGAAAAAAGGCCGGAATTGAAAATTTTTACTTTAAATATTTGATTTTTTTTATAATTACGTGCTAATTAGGAAAAAAACATGAGTTCTGCAAGTGATGAAAATATAATAAAATTTTTAAGTTTTATTCTTGCAATGCCGAATTTTTTCTACTTACATCACAATCGAGATGTAAAGCAGAGTAGTTAGCTGGGGTGTAAGCATCAACTGCACCCTCGAACTATAGGCGCACGAGCGCAGCAAGACACGAGCGAAATAAATCTTGTGAATAAAACTGATAACATTTTAGTATGGAAAATGCAGAATTCCCCAAATCTCCATACAAAACACCAATTTCATAGGTAAGGACCTAATATAATATAATGTGAGGAGCTCGGTGTCGTAGTCGTTAGTACGCTCTAGCTTTCGATATCAAAAACAAAGCAACCTTCGCCATTCAGGCCTTGGATGGGTGACCAAAACCTTGTGATCTCAAACTCCTCTGTGCTTCGGCAGGCATGTTAAGCCGTTGGTCCCGGGCCTAATTTACAACCGTTTGTTCTGCCCACGTGCGTGGTGGTGTTACGGGCCATACTCATCACGCGTTTCTCCATGAGGAAAGACCGTGCCTAGCAGCTGGAAGTATATAGTCTGAGGCTAAATAATCTTTGGCAAAACCAAGCATTGTTCTGCCGTAATACCCAATTTTACTACTCGCCGTTAAGAAATGTCATAAGGGAGAGATTGGTGGCCGCATTTTATGGGAGTATTAGGAACGGGGATAATGTTGCTATATCTTTGACATGCAAATTTGTCCCTTGATGGAGCTTCAATCATCTGATATAGTTTTGGGTCCGTTGTAAAACCAATTTGATGACAAAATGTAATCGTTATGAATATATTTGTATTGGCTGGTGAATTGTATTTAATATATGGCTCTCATGGTTTAATATAAATATTGGGTCCTTAGTCCCAATTGCGCGGTCGAGAGTTAGCATCTAACCCTGAGGCAAATATATGGGCAAACCCTGGGTTAGGCGCTAACTCTCGATCTTGCAATTGGGCCTTACCTATGAAATTGGTGTTTTGTATGGAGATTTTGGGGAACTCTGCTTTTTCCATACTAACATTTTTTCAGTTTTCTTCACAACGACAAATCCAAAGATAATAATATTTAGCATGTATCAATAGACAACCTTTGTTATATGTTTGATATCACACTTCATAAAAATTATTTATCATTTTTAAATGAATGCAAATCAAATTATGTATTCGGGAGGCACCTAAAAAGAGTTGTCTCCGTGTCCAATTTTAACATAATTAAGCATAACAAATTATTAAAACAAATCAAAAGAGCTAAAAAATATGGTCTATTTTTAGAAGAGGAAATTATTTTATAAGAATGTTCTGAAACTTAATAGTTACGGACAAATTGCTAAGACAGAATAATAAGGACCCAATATTATTTTAGCATCTTGTTGTCTTGGAGTCGTGTGGTAGCGGCTCATTAAAAGAATTCTACCAACCCATCTCTTTCCTTGGGTGTCGTAAAAGGCGACTAATGGACTTAGAACTGCACAACGTCAAATAGCTTATAACGGCGACGGGCTCACCACCTGTCACGCTGAGCACGTGCAGCCACTGCTTGGTGAAGCGCGGACTATGGCAGTGGACTGCTTTTCCGGTGTGCTTTTGCCTAGTCTCTGACTAACCCTTAGGGGAAAAAGGTTGTCATTATATGTATGTATGTAATATCTTTATGTGTGACCTGTACATGGTATAATAGACTGTCGTCCAGTTACATGGGGTTCGAAATGTGGGTGGTCTCATTTTTGTTGGTGCGAAATTGGTGTGTTATAATAATAAATAGGACACTACTCGTTACTAACTTGTTACTAGAATATGGAAAATAATAGGTATTAAAATAACCATTAATTTAAAAAAAAAATATTATTATATGATATATTTTATAGACCATAATAATTTTCATATGCGATTTCATTGCACCAGATAAAAAAAATAATATCTTCAAACATTCCCACCATATCAACTAGCCCCCTTTTTAAGCAACTATTGCTAAATACTATAGATAAATATATTTAATAGATAAATACGTATAAATAACCCGAATAAAAATAAATATATATAAACATTGCAGACTGGAGAACAAATGCCTGAAAATTTATCACCCAAACATTTGACCCCACCGGGGATCGAACCCAGAACCTTTCGACATGGCGACGCCTTGAGACCGGCATACAGACCACTCGACAACGGAGGTCGTCAAGATTGTAGTTGGCGTAGTGGTTTGTAAGCTTTGGCTTTCGATATCGAAAACAAAACTACTTTCACCATGGTCAGTCCTTAGATAGGTGACCATAACTTTGTGATCTCTCGTCTGTGCGTCTGAAAGCACGTTAAGCCGTTGTTCCTGGTCGCAGGCGTTCCTACCCACTAATCCGCATTGGGCCTGCGTGGTGGCGTTACGACCCATACACCTCATGTGTTTTTCCATTGAGGAAAGTCTGTTCCCAGCAGTAGGACGTATTTAGGCTGGTAACGGACTGTACTTCTTGCCAAGAGGAGGATTTTTATAAAAAAAAAGAACATCGACTTATGGTGGTACTTAGTACCTCTTCTGTACCGAATTCTAATGTAAATGCAGGTGGATGGAATCAACTCGTTGAGTCTTCATGTTCAGAATACTAAAGTTGAAACTTTAAGTTATGGAGCAAATTAAGATAACTATAATGAAAGGCAACTTCGTGCTAGTTCATAAATTCTCTCTCAAGATAGTTCCAAGCAAGTTCGATTACGAACTGTGTGAGAAAATACATAATTTAAACCTGGACTCGACATTAGGACTTTTAAGACTTATTTGAAGTTATGATGGTTATAGAGTGCGAAAGTTTACTGTCATATTTGAACATAGTGTCTAAAAGACTTGAACGTACCAGTCAAATGTTTGTAATAAGAAAATGTGGGCGAGAACAGTCTATCAGCCTATATTTTCACGGATATATGTGCCCATACATATACATATACATACATAGACACGAAACGTTTACAACTATAATCTATCCATTTTGATCTGAGACAAAGGGCTCTATTTTTTTATAATACAATAAAAAGGAGTAGACATACTTAATAAACCAATATAGTCATTGAATATAAACATTATTTATTTGTGAAATTAAGATTATTATTTATTTGTGGTTTAACGTAGATTCAGTTAAGTGTATTTTAAAACAAGCTATCATTGCTATCACCAAAATGATACTAACTGTTAAGTCCTTACCTATGAAATTGGTGTTTTGTATGGAGATTTTGG
This sequence comes from Parapoynx stratiotata, assembly GCA_910589355.1. Lineage (NCBI taxonomy): Eukaryota > Metazoa > Arthropoda > Insecta > Lepidoptera > Crambidae > Parapoynx > Parapoynx stratiotata. Next base: position 9,615,419 of record OU342482.1, read on the forward strand.
GGAATTCTGCATTTTACATACTAAATTTTTTTCAGTTTTCTTCATTACGACAAATCCAAAGATAATAATATTTGGCATCTATTATTAGACAAGCTTTAGAAATATGTGTAATATCACACTTCATAAAAATTATTTATCGTTTTTAAGTGAATGCAAATAAAATGATGTATTCGGGAGGCACTTAAAAAGAGTTGTCTCCGTGTCCAATTTTAACACAATTTAACTTACAACAAATTATCAAAAGAGCTCAAAAATATAGTCTATTTTTAGACGCGGTAATTATTTTTTAGAAATACTCTGAATCTTAATAGTTACAGACAAAATACTAAGAGAGAAAAAAAACACCAATTTCATAGGTAAGGACCCAATATTAATGGAAATATAGGTGTCGTGAATATGTCATGATTGTTCATCTTCATTTAAAAGTATTTTAAATGCATAATAAAATTTTGAGAAATACATTCGTTTTAGGTTTTTTAATATCAAAAAATAATTTAGTAATCTCAAATTACATTAATAAATATAACATTGATGTAAAAATACCGAATATTATTGAATATAACAAATAAATAAAAATGTTTGTAATAATAATATATCCAAAAGGGTAAATTATAAAATATTAAACAGTAAACAGTTAAACAAATAGTAAACAGTTAATAGTATGTTTTTGATAAAACCTTTCGGCAATTAGTAAAACTCTTTTTATGGTTTGTTGTCATTTTGTCTCAGACCAAAATGGATAGACTATTCATTAGAGCCACCCGGCACCTTATCAGCACCGCTCCGACTCGTTATGCACCGGTGGAAACCGCATTGTCTACCGGTAAGCGTCACATGATCAACGAGTGGTCAACGCGTTGTCCGCAAAAATGTGTGAAAACAAAGACCGATCTACTCGGAACCTGCACGTGGTAAGCGTGCGAGCAACAGGTGGTCACCGAGTGGTCCACTCACGGTCCACGCGAGGATAGCTCAAGAGCGAAGCGGTGTTGATGTAATGAGCGCATATACATAGAAATTTATTTATAGAGAATACTAACCGCTCAAGTCGAGTGGGTGTGAGTCGGGTGCCGAGTGGCTATAATGAGCTATGACTTTAAAGGCCTCTTTCGAGCATAGTCAGTCACACCTGTTCAATTTTAAGTTGAGATTGATAATAATCAGACCAAAACTGATTACATAAGCTACTTGGAAATAACCTTTTTTGTAACTTTTGTATATTAACTAAAAACCTAGAAATAAGAAAATATTGTATTTATAATATGCATGCTGTGTTTGCCTTAAAAAATTGTACACTTAGATTTTAGACTTATTGATATTACTTTTGTATAAGTACAGTGTAACAATTGCTGGTAGACTGAATAATAAATAAATAAATAAAACTTTTTTTTTTTAAAGCTAAATTATGTGTGCTACATTTTAGCACATAATTTAACGACTTGCCAACCAACTACACATCTGTCGATCCTCATACAAAAACTTTACCACGTTTTATTAACTCACTTTCTTATTTGTCTTTTTGTCTCTTTGTTTATCTTCATTATTTTTTCTTGCCTACTTAATGGTTGAAGATCTAAGGCTTTCTCAAATAAGAACTCCTGAGTTTGGAGGACATTTTGTAATTCTCCAAAAGAATGCATTGCATCTACTTATTTATCGAGGTGAAAATTCGAGGACTCCTAGCGCAATAGTCAACTCCCAGCTGATATAATCCTCCAAAGGGTTAGTCAGAGACTAGGCAAAAGCAGCGCGAAAGCAGTCCATTGCCATAGTCCGCACTTCACCAAGCAGTGACTCAGCGTGACAGCGTGACACATCACCGCTATAAGCTATTGGATGGTTGTGCAGTTCTAAGTCCATTAGTAGGCTTTTACGACACTCAAGGAAGAGATGGGCTGGAAGTATTCTTTTAATGAGCCGCTACCACACGACTATCATGTTGATTATGTTGTGTTGTTATAGTATTTAATACAAGAAAATGCCTATCCTTGAAGCCGCAACACATCATTGCAGGCAATAGCTTTGCGGCAAACAGGTGAGACCTAAAATGCAGTAAATAAAGTTTGGAGAGTTATTCATTGACCGAAAAGAATTTTGTATTGGAGTGTGGAATATGTAAGCCGTAGAGTCGGGCTAAGCCCAATAAAAGATGTAAGAGGCTGTCGGTGTCGCCTCGTTCTGGAATTTTGATGCCGAATTTATGTACTACTACCTACAAAATAGAGCATTTAAACAGGTACTGACTCAGGGTGGTAACAATAAAAATACAAAATAATTATTTGACCACATCATTTTCCATTAGGCGAGATTGCGATCAAACACTAATTTTTCTTGTAAAAAAAATAAAGAAACAAATATAATCTGAATATGATTTTGATCGCGGAGACAACTCCGTGTATGTTGACGTGATAAGAGGTGTTTTTTATATATTTTTGGAATTTAGTTTTAGATACAAATTTCACCAGAAGCAAAGATCTTAAGCAGGCTCATGCTCGCCAGCTCAGTCTCTAACTCTTAAAACACATTTATTTTTGTACACGGCATATGTTTTCAACCAAACGATAGGTAACAATGGTACTTACATGACAATGTACATACCTATAATAATGTAAAAGTCCCTTTTTTATGATAATGAATGAATTGATTGAAAAATTTAATTAAAAGTATCATTTTGTCCATACATTTAAAAAATAAATTGCTACCTGCATCATTTTGTAACCTTCAAATACTTTGATAATTACGCTTAGCACATGTGCTGCTTAGAAGCGTGGACTATGGCAGCTGCTTTTTCTGTGCTTTTGCCTAATCCATTAGGGGAGTCCTCTGTGGTCGAGTGGTCTGTATGCCGGTCTCAAGGCGTCGCCATCTCGAGAGGTCCTGGGTTCGATCCCCGGTGGGGGCAAATGTGTGAGTAATGAATTTTCAGGCATTTGTTCTCCAGTCTTGGATGTTTATATATATTTAGGATATTAATATGTATTTATCCGTCATCTAGTGTCCGAAACACAAGCAGCATTAGTTGCTTAAAATGAGGCTAGTTGATAGGTGTGAATGTCTGAAGATATTTATTTATATTTATGTATCAATGTAAATACTTTCATCTGCTTCCAAAAACCCGAGTGCGTCTCTGTGCTTCTTCTGAATTTTGTATGGTCTGCACTTGGCTGCCTTGTGCCGTTGCATTTGCAAGCAGAAAGCGCTATTATGTATTTTTCTCTCTGTGATTAAGACTTTTTAAATATCAATGATCAACAGATCCCTAAGACCCTAACAAAATAAAAAAACTTGTTTTTTAAGGGCCTGTTTCACAATCGATGAGTAAATTTCATTCATTTCAAATCAAAATTATTAGTTACTTGACAAATAGTTTATTTTTTAATTATATCCTTCAATTGGCCTGCTGTACGTTTGATTGATAATATGGTGATTAGCCTTACTCAGAGTTTGTGAAACGCAAGATGGGTGTTCAATTAGCAGTAATTGTGATAAAACGTAGAAAGCGTGGTAGTAGGTAATACGTAATATACATAATGATTACAAATTTGATAATATTTAAGTAATAAATGTGTAGTAATTTAATTTATAACACATTTGCTCGTAAAGGGTCTCTTATTTTACCAATTTCAATATCATAATCTATCACATTACGTACTTGTGCGATAATGTAAAGTACAACGCACAGTTTATGATGTTCCGTCTAAAAACGAACGATACTTTTTTAAATCTTAGCAAAGAGTTTTTATGTCAGAAAGGTAGTCAACATTTGATTCTTAATAAAATTACCTTTGAGAGATGAAATATAATAAATAAACATTGTTTTTTACATACGACAGGTAAGCTCTTGACCTTCATCTCATCTGATGGTAAGAAGGTAAGGTGATGGTAAGGCCGAAGGTGGAAGCGAGCTTCACCTGTAATCCTTAACAATTGAGGAAATGGCTATCTTACCTCTGATTGCCGGAAAAAAACATTGTTATTATCATGCCGTATTGCGGCGCCGCATCGCCTCGCATATGTTCCGCGTGCGCGGGAGCCCTAAGACTATCCTGAAAATCCTAAATGACAAGCCTGACTGCCCCCTTCTGTGACACTGGGTCCAAACACAAGTGAACGTGCCTGGTGCTTCGGAACGGAGCAGATACCTAAACTAAAACTAAAAAATTCAATAAATAAAATATTTTTGTAATCTATTAAGCAATGAAATTATTTGTAATGTTGTAATTAATTAAATGAATGTAGAAATTATCAATATATGCTATGGACTTTGTCTGAATTAAATATATATATATTTTTTTTATGGTGACATAATTCTTTAATTTCATTTAATCTTTTTTACACATTCTTTTTAACTTTCGGAGCGATTAATTCAGAAAATATAATTTTTATCGTAAAATGATGTTAAAAAACTGTATTCATTTTTGAATAGCTATCCAACGATATATCACACGTTAGGGTCCAGAGGAAAAAAAATTGTCCCTACATTACGTGTTATTTTATTCCACTTTTGATTTGTGCACTTTGTCGGCGTTATTAATATACATATTTATTGAAAGTTTCAGCTCTCTAGTATAGGTATGAATAGGTATGTATGACTACTGTCTGAATAATTTAATAGGTGCATTTTGTCATATAATGAGATTTATGAATCATGTACATTGGTATGGGAATCGACAAACAACTGTCAAAATGTACTGAAAATGACTGTCAAAATGCACCTATTAATTATTCTCGCCGGGATCTTCCATGAAAAGTCTTGCTCTCGGAATCCGGTCGCTTGTATCGATTACAACCACAGTCGAAGCTAGATATGTGGGGGTCCCATATAACAGGTAGCGGGCCTGTTGTCATGCACCGGGTACAATGTGAAGCAAGCGATATTCACACTGAAATGTCCATAAGTTTTATTCAAACTCAGTGGTACAGGCGGTGGGATCGAACCCGCGATTCCCGCGACCTCTCGAACGAGTAGTGCCCCGTCAGTCCCAACCCACTGCCGCTGGCTGTGTGAACGGACACTTATTATTTATTTGAAAGCAAATCAAAGTGGCTATCAATCAACCAGACCAAAGGATATTTTGGTCTGGTTGATTGATTGCCACTTTGATTTACTCCGTGGTGAATAGTAGGTACCTATATATGACAATATCCGCGGCGTACTGAAAAATATTTAAATATTTAATTTGCATAATAAATCCGTCGTTAGACCAGTTGTAATGTATGGATCTGAATGTTGGGCAACGAAAGCGATGGATGAAAGAAAGCTGCACTCAGCAGAGATGCGAATGTTGCGATGGATGTGTGGAGTTACAAGAATGGACAAGATCAGGAATGAATACATTAGAGGAAGTTTGAAAGTAGCGCCAGTGACAGAAAAGATTAGGAGCAATAGGTTAGCGTGGTATGGACATGTGATGAGGAGGGATGAATGTGACATTACAAGAAGGATGCTGAGCATGAATGTGGACGGACCTAGAGTTAGAGGAAGACCAAAGAAGCGATGGATTGAATGCGTGAAGAATGATATGAGGATAAAAGTAGTGGATGCTGAGCTGACGAGTGACAGAGGAGAATGGAAGAAGAAGACATGTTGTGCCGACCCCACCTAGAGTGGGAAAAGGGCAAGAAGAAGAAGAAGATAAGCTAGCGTCCTTTTATAAGCCGCGGGGTGAAAGGATTTAAAAAAAAAAATACTAATTAATTAAATTGGGTGGTACGACCGTCGGACATGGATGATGGATCGAGACTGGCGGACCGGGCGGGAGCGATGTGAGGGCACGGGACGCCATGAGATGATGAGTGGACAAATAGAGAATGCATGGAAGGCAGAAAGGCATACAAATACAATTTATAACAGTCCGTAATTAAAAAGATGAGAATCAATAGGTGGGCTTCATGAGATGAGGAGGGATGCTTAATACATAAAAATGTGTTGTTGGGTTGAGTGTGTGAATGTGATGATTTATATAAGAAAAAAGGGTGAATGCTGAACTGACGAGTGACTGAGGAGAAGGGAAGAGAAACACATGTTGTACAGTCCCCACCTAGCTGGGACAAAGGCAGAAGACGAAAATGAACCATGTAGAACTATAGTTTTTAGTTGCATTAAGAATGCCATCGTTGGAATTCTTAAATTTCAATTTTTCTCGAAAGGTTTCATGCGACCAAGAATGCGATATAGGTTGTTCAAGATAAATTGAACACCAGAAGGTTCACTTTACTTCAAATAAACTAAGGCGACTTTTTGCCAATCAATTTGCCTTTTTTATTGTCTGATAAAAAATTGCAGAAACAGTGATTGTAGTGTAGAAAATTGGATTTTGTGTGGAACTGTGAACAGTGCTGTAAGTAAATGTTCCAAATTAAACTATCAAAATGCGATTCACACTCTGAGTCGCACGGTTCAGTGTGGCAAGCGCCTTAAAATACCTACCGTATTCTAACTTGTAATCGTCATTGTTATTCTGGTAAGATATTTTTTATATGGAAACATATTTTTGTAGTAGTTGTAATATGGTGCACCCTCCCTAGTGAATTCTAAAACGACTGCAACACTTTGCAGCATAGAAAATAATATCTAAATGACATACATACATACATATAATCACCACTATTATCCCATAAGGGTTAGTCAGAAGTCTCCAAAAGTAAAAACTAAAAAAGTAAAAGCACCGCAAAAGCAGTCCATTGCCATAGTCCGCGCTTCACCAAGCAGTGGAAAAAAAGAGACAAAACGACGCCGACGACGACTACTACCTAAATGACGAGTAAAAAAATTCTGTGCTTAAAAAAAGATTGCTTCAAAAATAAATATGTAATAAATAAAATTTTATTACCGGCGGTTCCTTGCAATACCCATTAAAATTTTTCGTTTTCTTATGAAGCTAGAACAAATGAAAATAAAGTGAGCCGGCATTCTGACGTCAGAACCGGCGTGATTGTGTAGGAATATTTATTTCGTTTTAGATTCACTGCCACTATTAAGTACCTAGTTGTGACGATAGATACATAGATAATTCTTTAATAGATAGATATTAATTAAATATCAAAATATGGCGTCAAGTGTGAGATAAAAAGAGATTCTGCGTCGATAGATTGACTGTAGCAACAGTTATATTCAAAGGTCAACCCCAGGCAAGCGTCCGTGCAATATGAAGATGCCAAGTGAAAATTCCTCTCAAACGACCGACCACGTGCAAAATTTCTACGGTACTCCAAATCGATGGTAGATATTCAATATCTATACATATATCTATATACATATTAGGTCCTTACCTATGAAATTGGTGTTTTGTATGGAGATTTTGGGGAATTCTGCATTTTCCATACTAAAATTTTTTCAGTTTTCTTCACAACGACAAATCCAAAGATAATAATATTTGGCATCTATCATTAGACAAGCTTTAGTAATATGTGTAATATCACACTTCATAAAAATTATTTATCGTTTTTAAGTGAATGCAAATAAAATGATGTATTCAAGAGGCACTTAAAAAGAGTTGTCTCCGTGTCCAATTTTAACACAATTAAATAATAGGGATAATAGGGATTTTCTAACATCATTTTAGGATAAAATTTATATTTTCTGCAATAATCGCTCCGAAAGTTAAAAAAAATGCCCCCCCCCCTTTAACTTTTGAACCATTAGTTCAAAAAATATTAAAAAATTCTCAAAAGTACAACTTTATAAGTACTTCCTAGGAAAATTATTTTGAACTTGATGGGTTGAACAATTTTTGATAATTTTTTTTAATCTCATTTTACATATTTTATGATATAGAACATATCATCTTTTAAATAAAAAAAGAATTATTAAAATCGGTTCACACAATCACAATTTCTAATGAAAACCTAACAGTCTTAAATAACCCGTCTAGTTTGTATAAATTAGTAATTCTACTTCCCGATAGATGGCGCTGGCGTTACATGGCGGTGCTAAGATTTTTATAAATTAGTACCTAAATGAGTACTTAGCCTCTCAACGAATAAACAGCCCATTTTGTTAAACTCAGTGCAGCAGTGGAGTCACTAATTGTGACGGATGGACAACTACGGAACCCTATACTGAGCCTTTTTTTTTTTTTTTTTTATAGTTGGAAATGCTTTATGCATACCCTATAGCAATGGGGGCTGCCATGGGGTTATGCGGGACTTCTGATTGTCTGCCAGGTACCCGCTAAAACCAACTGTACTCTTCAGTTGTATCGATTACAACCACAGTCAAAGCGCTATGTGGATGTACTTGCTACAAGCGCTCGCGGCAGTGAATTTTAAGTCTTTTTTGTCAATTTTATTATTTAAATTTACTTTATGTATAATAAATGTGACTATGTATGAATGTTGACGATTTTAAGTGCTATGTTTAGCCTATGAAATAAAATAATTTTTGATTTTGATTTTGAGTACTTAGCCACGCCGTGCGAGCAAGCGCTTTGCGCAGTCTTTCGCGCGGCGGGTAGTACTAGGCCTTTTCGGGCCTCCACGGGGAAGAGGATGAGTACAGAGTACGCGTACTCCTCCTCTCATCGCCAGGGCTTGGTGGTGGTGGATGTTAGAGCCCCATCTAACATCCACCGCCCCGACTCGGCGGTTGAAGCGCGGCATATTGGCGCCTCCGTCTGCCTATCCTACGCCTGCGGTTAGGGGCTGCTGAGGGATCTTTCTCCCGGACCCTTTCCGCGGCCTCTTTCTGCAGCATAATTTGCTCGCAGAAGGAGACAACCACCTCCCAGGACGTCGCACTGCCGACCATGTCTTTTACCAGTGTCGCCAGCGCGAGGTCCCGCCCCACAGTGGCGACTAACAAACGGCGTTGGGTATCGAATGCCGGGCACACCTCTAAGGCGTGCTGTGCCGTGTCGTCGCACGATCCACACTCGTGGCATCGGGCACAGGGCTCTCTTCCGATCCTGTGCAGGTAGTGGCCGAAGGCTCCATGGCCTGTCATCACCTGCACAGGACGGAAGGTTAGCGATCCGTGTCGCCGGGTCACCCACTCAACTAGGGATGGCCGGATTCCCGCAATGGTCTAGTGGCCAGCAGTGGGGCTTTGTAGCCTCTGCATCTACTCCCGTATCACGGCCTGCTGGGCCCTCTCACGACATCGCCGGATCAAATCGGGCGCAGGGCGTAAGCCGTCTCTACGGACCTCTGCCGACAACCTGTAGACCTGCGTCAACGCCTTGGCGTCCAGGTCCCAGGGGGCGGTTCCGGCAAGCACGCACGCAGCCTCGAGCGACACTGTATGGTAAGCGCGTATGACCCTGTTTGCCAGCACCCTTTGCGGTTTCCGCAGGAGGGCTTTGGCTTCGGTAGACAGGGTCTCCGCCCACACAGGTGCGCCATACAGCGCCATAGACCGCACAACTCCTGTATATAGGCGTCGGCAGGTCGACTTCGGTCCGCCCAGGTTGGGAAGCAGCCTTGACAAGGCACCAGCAGTCGCGACAAGCTTCGGGCTCAAGCGCTTGAAATGCTCGGTAAAGCTCCACCGCGAGTCCAGGGTGAGCCCCAGATAGCGCATTTGCGCTTTCACCGCTATGCTTACACCGTTGATGGTGAGGTGTGCATCTCTGGGAGGTCTGGTGTGATGCCCACAAAAGTACATCGCCTCCGTTTTCTCAATAGCGACGCGCAACCCTAGGCTCTGAATCCTCCGGATTACGCGTCCGACTCCGGCATATGCTAGTAGCACCGCGTTACGAAAGGTGCTGGCCCTAACTAGTACGAGGGTGTCGTCTGCGTAGCAGACGACATTGACTCCTGGAAGGCGAGCGCCGCGCAGGGCGTAGTTGTAGCCGATGTTCCACAGGGTCGGGCCGAGAACCGATCCCTGTGGAACACCGCATGTCGCCTCTCGTACTACCAATCGGCCGTTCTTGTCGATGCAGCGGATGCTCCGGTTCCGTAGGTAGTTATGGATAAGTCGTCTCATGTAAATGGGGACTTCGTGGAACCGGAGTCCTTCCTCGATGCAGTTAAAGGGAAGGGTGTTGAAAGCGTTGGATATGTCCAGAGATACGGCAATCAACACCCTGCCCAGCCCTGTAGTCTCCTCCGAGAGGGCCCTCACTCTAGTGATGGCGTCGATGGTGGATCTGCCCTCCCGGAAGCCATACTGATCCTCAGATTAATCTGGCCCTGTCTCGCTCAAGTGCCGCGTGATTCTCTTCGCCAGGATCCGTTCCATCAGCTTACCAGCTTCGTCCAGCAGGACTATAGGGCGGTAAGCGGATGGGGTATTGGGCGGCTTGTCCGGCTTTTTCAGCAGCACGAGGCGTCCCTCTTTCCAGGCACTAGGGAACACGCCAGTGGCCAAGCACTCGTCATAGAGCCCCCGCAGGTGGTCGCCCAGGTGTTTTAAGGACATGACCAAAATTCGACCAGGGACCCCATCCGGGCCTGGTGCTGTGTTCCTGGCCTTCATTCGGCTTATGGCATCCTCGAATTCCCCATTTGTGATAGGAGGAGGAGGTGTCGTATTCTCCGTTGCGGAACTTTGTCTCCCGAAGAACATCACCGGTGGCTCAAACTCTTCACTTTCCGGGAATAGGTGAGCAACGATCTGTCTCAGCAGTGACGGGTGTAGCGACACCGTGACCGGGGGCCCTTTGGACAACTTGGCGCGAATAGCGCGATAGGGACGGCCCCACGGGTCGTCGTCAAGCTGTGTAAGCATCTGTTCCCTTGCCGCAGATTTGGCGCGACGAATTTCCGTCTGGAGCGACTTCCGAGCGACTTTTAGTGCCTCCGAAAGTTGCTGTTCAACTTCAGGTGTCCTGCCTGTCCTCCTCCTTCGGTAGTTGGTGAGAGCCCTTCGTTTGACGATGCAGACCCTGCGGAGGGTTGCGATTTCAGGGCTCCACCAATAAACTTCCCTCCTAGGTGGGCGAGTGATCGCCCTGGGCATGGAGGAGTCGCAGATGCGCGTGAGGGACTCCCTGAATCGTATGGCCCCATCGTCTACACTCTGTGCTATTGGGCTGCGATCCCACGTCTCAATGATCGCCGCTTCGTTCGCAAGGTCCTTGTTCAGACCACTTAGGCTCCATCTTACGAAAGTGGATGTATCGCCGTTCCGCTGGACACGATTTGATGTGTTGTGATTTACCGGTGGTCGGAGAGCGTCTCCTCGTCAACTACTACTCGCCAGTCTCTGATTAGAGTTGCAACAGCAGGAGACGCGAACGTTACGTCCACGATGGACCCTCCCTGCTGTCGAACGCATGTTAGTTCGGAGCCTTGATTTACCAGCGTCAGACCGGCCGTGATGGCCCATACCTCCACTAGCTCCCCTCGTCTATCCATCAGCGGGGAACCTCATGCTGTAGATTTAGCATTGAGATCCCCCGCAAAGATGATAGGGCGCGATTGCGCTCGCCTTACAGCGACCAGTACGTCTCTGAGGAAGTCTTCGAATGCCGGAAGCGATTTGTTGGGCGAAAAGTAAACGCCAATGATGACAAAATCGCTCCAGGAAGCGGACGCAAACCCGGGTCCCCTATCGAGAAGGACCAGTTCGTAGCAGTCCACCTCGGATAGACCCACGACGACCACCGTCCCATCTGTGTCCGAGACCCAGTGCGAGTTCGGAACAACGAAATATGGCTAAGAAGCTATGCCTACATCAATGGACCACTGCTTCGAGGTCTGGACAAAAAGGTCCTGAGCCCCGGAGCAGTGGTTCAGATTCGCTTGCAGAAATTTGATTGGTCGCACTGGGTCCATTACTCTGCAGTTGTTGGTTTCGCAGCCTGGGTCCGCTCGGCTGGTCTTCTCGCCTTGCCTCGAGTTGGCTGTAGAGGAGTACATCCCTTAGAACCCACCATGTGATTCGCTGGGCGCTTCGCCTCCTCGCATATGGGGCAATGCGTCTGCGACTTGCATTCGGCGGATTTATGTCCAGCTTCGCCACACCTGTAGCAGAGCTGACTTCTGTCTGTGGGGCAGGAGCACTTCTGTTTGGTGTGCCCTCCCATGAAACACCTGTAGCATCGCATCGGTCTGGTCTCGAGCATTGTTACAAGTGCCGAGCTCCAGCCGACGTAAAGCCTTTTAGCCGCGATCAATGTTTTGGCTGCAGACACCGGACATCGTAGCCATACCACTCCCATCCGACCGGGATTTCTCCTGATGGCGCCTACGCGGACGCTCTCAACAGAGCAGTTGCCTTGAGAAGCCACTGCACACGCGAGCTCTTGTTGCGTGATGGAGTCGTCTAGACCTGAGACTCTAAGCTCTGCGGTCTTAACTGGTCTGGAGACCTGTACGCCCGGCCCCAGCACCACTTTCAATTTGTTGGCGAGTGTATCAGCTTGAGCGCCACCGTTTTCACCCCTGATCTCTAGAATACGCGCGCCAGTCGCAGTTTCTCGGATACGAGGAAGCGGCACGCCAATTTCTTCCAGGCTTATTGCGTCTTTGGCCGTCTGCAACACCTCAGCGTAGCTAGCCCCGTCTTTCTCGGCTTGCCCCGTAATTGTGAGGACTATAGCCGCTGTACGAGGAACCCTCAACGGGTTCTTCCTCCTCTTCCTGGCTCTGGGTTTTTTCGGCGCGGGTTCATTCGCAGCCGAGGACGTTTTCTGGGCAACGGAGTTAGCTTTTGTTGCTTTAGCCTTCTTGCGCTTTTGCGCCTTCGACTCTACTAGTTTAAAGCCCTCCGCGTCTGTCCCTGGTTCAACTGCCGGAGCTGCAGACCCTCCTGCGACAAGAGCGTAAGTGGGTTGGCTGGTTGATTTCACCACTGCGCTTGGGCCAGCCTTGGGCCTCACAGCCGTCTCGGTCTTTGAACTTTCGGTCGCTCGCCTGGTTTCGTGCGCCAGGGGCGGCCGAGGCCCGTCAGAGTTAGTCTCTGTTGCTGGAAGTCCCAGCTGTTTGCCCAACGTCTCCATCATCTTGGCGAGTTTGGTGTCTAGCAGTTTACTGACCTAAGCCATGGTTACGGATCTCTCATGGTCTTCAACCTTTTTACCCCCTTTGAGATGTTGCGGGGGGCTGTTGGGGTCGACTCATTGGTGAGCGCAAGTTGTTCCTTGCCCCTGGGCGTTTTCTTAGGCCTCTGTGGGAGCGGCTCCTTCGCTGGAGGCGAGAGTGGGGTGACGGTCACCTCCATAGTCTCGTCCGGTGTTGCTGCCTGCTTCGCGCTTTCCCGGGTCTCTTTTAATTCCAGGAACTTTGCCCGGAGTTCCGACATTTCTGCTTTCAGGGACTCCATCCCCTTCTTAAGATCTACATTGTCCGCAGTCAGCTGAGTGTTGTCGGCGGAGAGTCTCTTCACCTCCATCCTCAATTTGAGGTTCTCGTCGGTATCCGTGCGGGCGCGTAAGACGTCGACGACCGCCCCTAAACCGTGAGCGGCATGTTTAAGGTCACGCTGCACAGTTCCCTTCAGATTTTTGCTCCTAGCAGCGGAAACTGTGACCACCTCCAAATACTTTTTGGCGCTGTCGGTCAGCTGATCAGCCGTCTCGTCGTTCAGTGCCGCCACATTAATAGGCTGAACGGCCTTCTTCAGGGCGTCCTCCTTCGACCTATCCGCGTCTTTGAGCAGCTCGTGCACTTCACTGATGAGGTCGTACTGTTCGGACTCGAGTACGGCCCTTCGGTATCTCTCCTTCGCTTTTGCCCAGCCTACGTACTCCCCGGTAGTCGGTGGGCGTCCGGGTTTCCGTTTGACGGGCGTCTGTTTTGGGGTCGCGAATTCGCTCGCCAATGGTGTGCTGCGACCCGAGTGTGTCTCATCAGAGCCGGAGTCAGAGCTGCCGGTCTTTGGGCGTTTGCGCGCCCTCCGCGTTTTGTTTGCTGCTGCTGGTTTTGCGCTGCTTATGCTTAAGGGGAGTCGGAGTCGGATTCCAGCCCGCGCCCTGCCATGCCAGTAATTTCGCTCTCTGTCGGAAAACTTACGACGGAGGCACTCCTTCTACCCCTTAAACAGAGGCGGAAGCCACTGCTAGAGCAAGCCTTGCCCCCCCCAGAAACGGTGGGGCTGCCCGGGCCAGAAGGCCCGGGGAGGGATTCTCCCTATACTGAGCCTTTTTTTTTTTTTTTTTTTTTTTTGACCCGGGGTAATGGCCGACCCATACCAGGCTTCGGGGGAATACCTGGTTATGCGGGGCTCGAACCCGCTAAACCCCCCGGGGGCTTATCCTCCGCCGCGTTGGTGCAGTGTCGGGCTCTCGAGTATGCAACCGACGACCGCCGCGGCGTGGCCTTTCGGCCTCAACTGGCCTGTCCCTGGAGGGGGACCAGCCACTCCGTGCCACGGGAGCGGCTGCCGACGAGCCGTGCAAGGCGGGTGACTGCCTCCATACCAAGGACCCCCGTCCCGTCACCCGCGTGGCCCTGGGCTCAGGCATCACCCCGAGAGGCATTGCCATCATTGCCCTGTCGGAAAAGCCGGGTCGCCGGGCAAATACCCCGACGCGACCCTCGACTGCCGGGCAGATACCCCGACGCAGCCTGCCACCGGACAAAAGCCCCGACGTGGCCCGCCACCGGGCAAATACCCCGACGTGGCTACTTCTTTTCCTCAACGCGCTGGACACTTGGTTGAATCGCTTCCTGCTCTCTTCCTGCTTGGGCTTTGGGCGGCAAAGCTTGCCGCACGCAACGTGCCCAGCCGGGAGACTCAACGCGGCGCAGACTCCACACTTGGGCTTGGCGCTGCAGTCAGCTGCAAAATGCCCCTCCTCCCCGCACCTGAAGCATAATTGGCTACGGTCTACTTGGCTCTTGCACATCTCTCGTGTGTGACCGAGCTCCAAGCAGCCGTAGCAACGTAGCGGACGCGGTCCGAGAGCGACAACTTTGGCCGAGCTCCATCCCACCAGTAAGCGTTTTTGATCCGCCAGCTTCTTGGCGGCGGCCACCGGACACTCCCTATACTGAGCCTGGCCCAACACGCTCTTGGCCGATTTTTTCTATTAGCTCCCAAATGATTAATTACTGTTAGCCTTCACCATAAAAAAATAATATAATTTTTTTTAAGCCTTTAATACAATAATTTTAATACAACAATAATATGCATGCGTGACACAGCCGACAGACATGCTTGATTGGTTGGGACTGACGTTTGACGGATTTTGACCATGCGTAGTATTGTTTACATGATGCGTTACTTCACTAATTTCACGAACACTACTTGCGCACTAAGAGATTTCGTGACTCCTTTCTCTGTCGCGCAGCTAGAGCGTGGAATCCTTACTGGCACACGTATTCCCTCCTTCTTACAATATGGGTTCCTTCAAAAGAGGCGTGTAGAAGCATTTTTTGGGCCGGCAAGGTGAGGGTGGCTACGGCTAGTGTGTCAGTATGCTGCTCTAGCTATCTTACATTTGGACTCCTCTACTGCTTATAAAAAAAAAAACATCGTGGATAGCGTTTTTGGCAGATTAAAAAAAACAGTTAAAGAGAGAGTTTCTAATGGCGGACGTGATTTTTATTTCGATAATTGTAATATTGTTTCGGAGTGGATATTGTTACGTAAAATCAGTGTAGTTTTGTGTAATAAGTGTCTGTGGTGATGTGCAATGTGGCGGATTATCGAAATAAGCGTCAAGTGGTGTGAAAAGCGATGAGTTTTTTTATCGTGGTAATCCACCTCATCCAAGTAGGATCACAGTGTCTGCCATCAATTGTTTGACGTAAAACTCTCCCAAGATGCATTGAAATGCATTACACTAGCATTTCAATGCAAACTTCTGAAGAAATAAAGTACTGAAGACTTGGCTGTATGGGCTTCGTTCCCTTTGCCTTCCCTATATGGGAGAATTTTACAAAAAGAAAGGGTTTTTGGCGGCATTCAACTATGGCGGACGTGATTTTTATTTCTGTGATTGTAATATTGTTTCGGAGTGGTTCTTGTTGCGTAAAATCAGTGTAGTTTTGTGTAATAAGTGTCAATAATGATGAACAATATGGAGGATCATTGAAATAATCGTCAAGTGGTGTGAAAAACGATGAGATTTTTAACGTGGAAATCCACCTCATCGAAGTAGCACCACAGTGTCTGCCATCGATCGTTTGACGCCAAACTCTCCCAAGAATGCATTGAAATATGTTACACTTGTATTTCAATGCAAATACTGAAGAAATATATACCGAAGACTTGGCTGTATGGGCTTCGTTCCCTTTGCCTTCCCTACTATGGGAGAATTTTTTAAAACAAATAAAACAAAAAGAAAAAGAAAAGTGACATTTAAAAAAAAAAACACGCATAAATTGAATTTCTACAGCAATCCCCTATTTATTAGCTCGCCTGTCAAACGCTAAGATAAAGGAATAAAAACTAAAATTATTTAGCATATTACTCAGTGTATGTACGTGTAGGCTGTACAAATTAGGTCATTTAAAAGCGTATTGTGTTCTCAAAGGGTGGAAACGATTTAATAGGTTTACAACACGTCGATGTTAACCCATTTAACGTATTACAAGTCATGGTAACTTAAATTCAAGAAAGCTTTATTGTAACGTAAATGAACCAGAAGGGTGTAAGACGAGTAAAAAACAGACTTTTAGTACAGTTTTGGAATGGACATGATTTTTATTTCAATGGTTATATCGTTTCGCCTAAAATCTGTAGATTTGTATGTTTGAGATTTTGAGTTTGTTTGACGAGCGACAGAGGATCATCGGAAATATTGTTTTATATTTTAGAGTAAAAATACCGAAGACTTGGCTGTATGGGCTTCGTTCCCTTTGCCTTTCCTACATAGGAGAATTTTACAGGAGTTTTGGCGGCATTCAACTATGCCGGACGTGATTTTTATTTCAGTGATTGTAATATTGTTTCGGAGTGGATCTTGTTGCGTAAAATCAGTGTAGTTTTGTGTAATAAGTGTCAATAATGATGAGCAATGTGGAGGATCATTGCAATAATCGTCAAGAGGTGTGAAAAACGATGAAATTTTTATCGTGGTAATCCACCTCATTGAAGTAACACCACAGTGTCTCCCATTGATTGTTTGACGCCAAACTCTCCCAAGATGCATTGAAATGCTAGTGTAATGCAAACTACTGAAGAAAAGTATTCTACTGTTAACGTGTGACTATGTAACGAGGCGCTATAGCTATATTAGCGACTCGTTGCTGTCATTGCGCTCTTCTCTGGCCATTTTTCTCTTGGTTTCCGTTTTTAAATTTACTGTCTGTCTCTTTTTATTTGTTTTGTTCTCGAAATTCATTCTTACCAGACTCAGCGTGTAGAGCGGTTGACTGACCGCTAATCATTATTTTAATATATTTATAAAGTGCTGATCAGTTATAATAAGCTTATACTAAAAGTTACAACAACCCACAAGATTCTGTATCACCAGTTCCTGATATATAACAAAGTCTATAAGTCTCTTTAAGGCACTATTGTAAGTAGCCCTACCTTTTATAATATATTTAGTGTTAAAAGTGAAATTGTTTTGTGTTCAGTGAAATTTAACTTTTTTATATAATTTTTTCAGTTGTGCCTTAATATCCATAATATAAAATACATAAGTGACGACCCAGCGCCTTTCATTTATCCCTGGCTTCACCCCGCCACAGCTTAAAAGGTCCTGCAACCAGAGCTGTAAAACTGAATATTTAAAAAAAAGAAATGAGAATTTTACAACAACAACCAAAAATAAAATTATAAACTAAAAAAGGAATCTGTAATAAGGTTTAAATGCAATCCACACCATCGAACAGCTTTAAATAACTAAGCGAGTGGTTGCCAGGTTGATTGGCACCTCTCGTCAAAAATTCACAAGTGGCCTGGTTTACACGATCCGTTTTATCGGTCGGGGCTGCCATCAAAAAATGCTTAACGCGTAAAGTAGCCCCTACGGGATCTTTAGAAGGGTGTAAAATTGCTGTACCTTAGTAATGGGGGGAATAAAAGGTATACGATTGAAAACCTGACCGAATTTTATTGGTGCCAATAGATGTAACTCTTAGGTATCATACGGCTTGGAGCAGTTTGGGACGAGTCACAATGGACATTTTAAGTCTTAGGGCGGGTATTTTAATAGTAACTTATCTTGAATTGATCTAGGGTTGAAAATAAATAAATAATTAATAAATATCCTCAGACATTCACACCTATCAACTAGTCCCATTTTAAGCAACTAAATGCTTCTTGTGTTATGGATACTAGATGACGGTCAAATATATTTAATAGATAAATACATACCAGAATTAAGAATATTCATAACATAATACATATATAATGAACATCCAAGACTGGAGAACAAATGTCTGAAAATTCATCACCCAAACACTTGCCGCCACTGGGGATCGAACCCAGGACCTCTCGAGATGGCGACGCTTTGAGACCGGCGTACAGACCACTCTGCCACGGAGGTCGTCAATAATAAGTTTGACTTAGGTATATTTCAAAACAGGATTAAAGTAAAGTGGTACTCAAAGGTAAACTTAACGAGCCCGAATGTAACCTCAGTCAAACTTATTTTAAATCCTAGATCAATTCAAGATAAGTATTGAAATACCGGCCCATAGTTACTGTGAACTAGCCTTACTTCGTTAAAGACGTTTTTGAAAAAACATAACATAACATAACATAACACAACACAACACAACACAACACAACACAACACAACACAACACACCACAACACAACACAACACAACACAACATAACATAACATAACAACATATCATCACGCCTTTATCCCCGAAGGGGTTAGGCAGAGGTGTTAACATCCACATTTCGCCAGATATGTAAAGTCCCCATGTAACAGGTGGCGAGCCTGATGCTATGCACCGTGAGGCAAGCGATATTCACAATGAACTGTACACTTTTATTCAAACTCAGTGCTACAGGCGATGGGATCGAACCCGCGATTTGTGTCCCGTCTGTCCTAACTCCTATGTTTTGCAGGCCTAACGACCTCCCCCTTGCTGGCTCACAAGATGCCAAAAAAATGTTTAAACTGTCACGTATTTTGTCTAATTCCGTTTATCGTCATGTAATCGTCATAGAATTCATTAAACTCATAATTCGTTTCATTTTCGTTGTGTGCATTGCAATGCGCAGGATGTTAAAATTTACTTTTATTTTCATGGAAAAAAAAGATTGTGTAGGCTTAATAGACAAAAGTAAAATTTTCCAGAAGGCCTAGCATGGGCCGGAGAAAAAGTCACCGGAGACAAAAATCGTCATTGCCTCTCGCTCCTTCATTTGCGTGGAAGCGAGAGGCAATGACGATTTTTGGCTCTGGGGACTTTTTCTCTCCGGCCCATGCTAGGCCTTCTGGAAAATTTTACTTTTGTCTATTCTAATCGGCTATTCATAAAAAAAATAATAAAGTCTTAAGAGCCTGTTGCAGGAAATTTAAATCGAGATTTAAAACTAGATTTAGTAATTTTTTAAGTAAAATTGTCAAAAAATTACAAAATAGAGGTTTAAACTAAGTTTAAAATTTCCTGCAAGTGGGCATAATAAACCTATTTTAGGGCCGCTTGCAGGAAATTTTAAACCAAGTTTAAATCTCGATTTTGTAAATTTTTGACATAAGAGCCATAGTGAAATTTTCAAAAAATAACTAAATCCTGCAAGTGGGCCTTAGTTACAGAGTGTTTTGTTTTCTTCTTTCAAACACAAATTTAAATTAGAAAGAAAGTAACAAATCACTTTTTAACTAAAATAGGTTTATTAAGCTTTTATTAACAATGTTTTAAGCATTGTTGTGTTCGGGCAATCACAAGTAAGATAGCCAGTTCAGTTGTTGATGATTACAGGTGAAGCTCGCTTCCACCTTCGGCCTTATCGTCACTTACCATCATGTGAGATGAAGGTCAAGAGCTTACCTGTCATATGTAATAATAAAAAGAAGAACGGTAAGAGTTAACATTGATTAAACTAAGGGGGTCATTTTGTATAACAAGAGAAAATCGAGTAAGTAACTAGAGAAAACTAGGATATCAAACGCATGGAATGAAACGGCATACCCGGAAATAATTAAAATACCTAGTATAATATTCCCGGACCCTTTGAGGTTTATCAAGAAGGCCACACATGTATACAAGGTTAGAACAGGTCTCGAATTAGCAATGCTCCCGCTCGACGCTTGTACGGCGCCTCCTACGAACAATTGCCCTTGTAGTAAAGGTGGGGTTTCAGTGGTAACGCGAAAAGAAGAAATTATATTTTTTGCTATCCTGAGAACAACAAAAAGGAGAATGTTAAATAAATAAAAAGGTGAAAAAACTGAATAAAAGAAACGTCATAATTTTGTCGTCTACCTGCCGATTCATATTATTGTAACTGTGCAGTATTATATACTTGGTATAGCTATTCATTACCTAAATTGTAAAATATTATTCTACACATCTTAATAACACTGTTAATGTACAGAAGCCAATAATCGAATATTATTGCCTTTACCTCAGTCATAAGATCCTAATATCAGTATTATGGATTTTTTATAGTAATTTTGTGCGTTTTATTTTGTCTTAGATGCAGCTAACAAGGTGTTTTGTTTGAGGTGTACAATAAAATAAAATGAATTCTTTATTGATTCCTACATAATTGTTTGAGTTCTTATTATTAAACTAGCTCTTGCCCGCGACTTTGGTTACTATGGTTTTTTTTTATAATTACTATGGTTTTTTTTTATAATTTTCCGGAACCTTTTAATTTTCCGGAATAAAAACTATCTAAAATGTTGACAAGGGATATAAGGTATCACCATGAAAAATTTCATTTAAATCGGTCTGGCAATTTCTGAGATGAGCCCGTACAAACAGACAAGCCGACAAACAGACAGAGAAACAATAAAAAAAATTTTTTGGTATTTTCCCTCTTTTTACATCCCCCGACTTGGTTTTAACCATTTTTTTTCTATGTACAGTCATTCGACTTCTACAGTTTTATTATTTATTTATTTTATTTAGTAAACAATGTTTCTCCAGCATTATTCTTGTACATGATAAACGAATACAAAATATTACTAAAACATAAGCCAATTAAAGAAACAAACTATGCTTTTAGCAAATATTATAAACATTTGGTAGGTAGATGCAAAATGAAGTTACAATTTAACAAAATATTATAAATAGTCACAATTATACACAAAAGTAATTGTCGCACGATTGTATTGAAGAGTGTGTGTGTCGCACACGCATATACACATACAGTGTATATGCGTGTGATGTTTGTGCGCGTGTGTCAGTGATACGAAACGCTTAATCGCAAAACATCGTTTAAGGTTGGTTTACATGGATGCAGAGAGATAAATGTAATTATTAAAAAGGAAAAATTAATTTAAAGCTATACAGCTGTGGGAGTACCTACATGCTTTTGTAAATTGATGATTTGAATCTGGATTTGAAAGTGGTGAATTTGTCTATGTCAGAAAAAAAATTATTATACGTAATTTATTATATGTATAGATATAGATTTCTGGCTCCTTTATTTAGTATAACTTTAAAATCCGAATTGTTTTAGGTAGGTCTATTCTATTCTATTCTTGTGATGGAGCTGAGATAACTTAGGGCATTTCAACCCTATGGGATCTGTTGTGCTTCCCCTTTCCTATTCATCCCTCCCCGCCATCACCCAAAATGTGTACACATAATAAATGCTGCATGCTTTCATTGTTTCCACCGCACAATCTACAGGTGGGGTCATAACCTTTGCCGTTTAGGTAGGTACTGCTATTAATTTACTGGATTTGCATATTACAATATCATCACCCCTCTTTCCCCGAAGGCTTAATACCCACATTTCGTCGTCGTTTTTCCTGTCACGGTCGCATTAGGAAACTGGGAAACTAATTATTTCATTCCTAAGAATAAAACGACCATTTAATTTTCTGCCAATATTATGTCAACAGCATTTGTTTTTAATCGTCAAACAAAAAATAGTCAAGTTCCATATAAAAAAGATATAATAACTTTAAAGGAATTTTGTTGGTCCGTAACATCAAGCCCTCATTTAACAGCTGGCGAGCCTGTTGCCATGCACCGAGCACAATATGAGGCAAGCGATATTCACTATACAAAAGTTTTATTCAAACTCAGTGGTACAGGCGGTGGGAACGAACCCGCGATTCCCGCGATTTCTCGAGTAGTGCCCCGTCCATTCCAACTCTT